>JBCNJP010000010.1:33187495-33482589 GCA_039602395.1 Deinandra increscens subsp. villosa
CACTTATTTTAAAGAAATAAAACAAATTAATTGAGACGTGATTTTGGATTTGACTATTTTACCCTCGAAGCCACCGCCCACGATTCAAGCGCGCCTAAAATGGGAAATAATTATCCCCTCCTTGATCTCGGCCGTTGATTTCCAGATCCAACGCACCTGGTGCGTCCGTTGGTGATGTAGTGTATTTATGTGATGTAGCCTAACTCTTCTCTCTATATATATACATATATAGGGGAATGATCAAATAAAAAACAAGATGTTATTGCGAAAACACGAAAACAAATATTAAAACCTCTATAACTTCTTCATACGTTAATAATTTTTAAAATAATTTGCATCAAAAGTCTTAGAATTATGCCACCATTAATTATGGGAAAAAATTAAATAACTAACGTTTCATGATTTTTTATTACTGCACATGTGCAATAATATGTATTAATTACATTACATATGTGCGATATTAAAAAACGTTAATTTTTTTTATTTTTTTCCAGAGCTAAAGATAACAGAATTATAAGATTTATGGTATAATTTTTTTATTAAAATTATTAACGTATGAAAAAGTTATAAAGGTTTTAATATTATTGCACATATGTGATAATAATAAAAAAGTATTATTGCACATGTGCAATAATAAAAAAATATATTATTGCAAATGTGGAATAATAAAAATAAAAAAGCGTTGATTTTTTTTAATTTTCTACAGAATTAAAGATAACATAACTATAAAATTTATGGTGCAATTTTTTATAAAGAGTTTTAACGTATGAAAAATTTATAGAGGTTTTAATATTATTGCACATGTGCAATAAAAAAATCTTACTGCACATGTGTAATAATAAAAAAATATTATTACACTTGTGCAATAATAAAAAAAAGGAGCTTGATTTTTTTCTAATTTTTTACAGAACATCATCGACCATAGAAATGAAATAAAGAGATATTTTAATCCTTACCAAGTAATATGGAATCGATTTTACACCAATTCTTCTATGTATACAGGTTTATCCTTGATAACATAGTTTTAAGGATTTTTATGCTTTTTAAAAAAATATATATATATATTAACGTATGAAGGTGTCTTAATTTTTAGACACGTACAAGTAAAGAAGCAACACGTACAATACTCAAATACATAAACTCTTAAAACCTCCTTTAAAACCCTAGGTATAAAATCGTTATTCTCTCATTTGCCTCATTCCAGACCGTGAAACCCAGACCCTAGCTCTCGGCCTATCGTCGGCGGTGGAAATTCAAATTTTAAAAAGATGTGTCCTTTAAAACCCTAGCCATTCACAACCCAAAGTCTCTCTCTCTCTCGTCGACTTTCCTTGCTTCTTCCTCATCTGCTCTCTCTCTCTCTGCTTTACAAGAAGGTTTGATTCTTCTCCTTAGTCTAATTGTTCTTGCCCTCTCTCGCTACTCCTCTGATTTTGTTTTAGATTTATAACGTGATTTTGTTTCGGTTTTTCAGTTTATGGATAAATGACGACGAATCTGGGTATACTCTTCTCCATGGTCTCAAAATGGGACGACCAGAAAACAGTGTTTGGTGGTGATTTTCTGATGTACGGTTGAAATTCAAATCCATTGGCTTCTTTAATGGTACTGCACTCACATCCTTTCTCTCTCCTCTTGATAGCAAGACAGACGGTCTCTCTTTTACTCTCCTAATCACCATTCCTCTATCTCTTTGAATCTGGTGTAGCTTACCACCGGTGACCATGGGGATGCTATTGTTAACGGGCGGTGATGACAAAATCCACTGTCATGAGACAACATCACATCAGAGGTGTAGATCTGTTACATGCAGGTGTAGATCGGAGGTAAACATAGGTGATTCGCGACAGAAAATGACACAATCCACTGATAGACCTAGATCGACTTTAAGATTACTGGTTCGCGTCTTAGATGGGTTACAGTCCCACCCATGTATTTTTCTCTCTTTGATTTTGACCTAATTTTGTTTTCTTCTTTTGAGATCTAATTACAAATCTGTATGCTATTGATTTTTGTTATTAATTGGTATTAAAGGATTTAGTACCATATTGAAATGAAAAACAACGAATCAAATGTAGTTATTGTAACGATCTTGGTTTAATTTTTATGGTTTTTGTCATAAATTGATCCTGTTTTGGTGGTGAAACAGATTTTATAAAGAATCTGTGGATTAATGCTTACAAATTTGGGTTTGTGGTTGATTATATTCTTGTTTAGTTTCATTTCTGAAGCCTGGTTTTAATGTTCCATTGATCATCTAGCTGTGTCTTTTATTTAATTAGATACAAATGATTTCTATAAAGCATAAAAAAATGAAACTGTTTGTTCTTCAAGATCAGCAAGAACATGAATCATGTTGGCATACAATGCAAGGTTTTTATTATAAGAAATTTATGTAGTAATAGAGGCTCGGAAGGAATGTGCAGTTGCTGGTTTTGTATGAGGTTCTTAATTTTTAATATTTTCATCCTATTATTGCATTCCTCATGGAAGTTCTCTTTTCGTCTTCCCCACTAGAATATGTAAGTTATGTTGTTCCACTTTACGTGCATTTGTGGAGACTCTTTAATGTTGATTACATCTTTTAAAGCCTATATATTTATTTAAATATATCTACAGGGCGAAATCTAGCAATGTTTTGACTTTTTTTCATTCAAGCTCGATGTGAATATTAGAGGTTGGTACATTCCAAGATTGGGATACGCCAACTACATTAATCCGGTTAGTGACTAATTTTTAAATGTATGTGCTAATGTCCTTTCTCTCCATCATGTTGAGTTAGGATTCAAGGCATTGAAGTAGCAAAAGAGAGTACTGAAATCCTCATTTGGGAGGTATCTATCTTTTTTCTAAATGCAGTGCATGTATCTATCCTTTTCTACCAATTTATGAAAAAATATGGGGTCACATTTGTTATGTGTTTGTGTATATATGTACTTATATTCTTCTTATAATGATATATGTTTAATTTCGGTGTAGCTCATTTCAGTGAACCTGATCATGGATAATTTTGGTGCACTGGCCACTGAACCACCCACTGATCACCTCATGAACCGCCTTCCTGTTGGTCATAGGTTATATTTTGCGATCACATTAAAAGTTTTATAACTTTATATCCATTAATTATTATTTAAGTTTCATGTTTTTATGGGAGCTTATTTCTTAAGCTTATGGATTTGACTAGTACACCCGAGATTAATTAATTGTTCTAATATACTTAATCATGTAACCAGTTATGTTTGTTAGTTATTTTTTTTTTTGCAATGTTTTGTAATCAGTAGTATGAGTGTGATCTGTTAATCTCGTGTTGTATGTATCTATTGTGAAAGTTCAAGACCTGCTGGTGCAGCACCTGGTGGTTGTGTAGGTAGTGGTGCTCAGGGTATAGGGGTTATGGTGCTTCTGATTCATAGATGAACGATATAAGAGGTCCTGCCTTCACTACTTTCAGTGTCTTGATAAATATTTGTTGGGTTGTTGTTATTTATAGTTTGATGATGCAAAGGTTTATTACAGGATGCTTTAAATGATATTGACTTCTTTCATGATCCATGATATCACAATTTGCAAGATAGCCTTGGGGGTTATTTGATTGTTGAAGTGCAAGACTTGAAGCGAAACCACCATTATCATGTCTTGGTCCAAGGGGCTACTGTTTCCGAAAATCAGGTTTGATTTTTTTATTTTGTCATTAGGTTAATCAGTTATCACCAGACAACACATGGTTTGGAGACACCGACTCATAATGCATAAATTTGTAAATATCATGTGTGGAAATGTAGAAGACATTTACAATAATCAGTGGATGGCCAATACAGTTGAGGTAGATTTCAATTCGAGTGGTCCCATTCAATAAATTTTGAGTGTAAACTTTGAAAGTTTTATTTTTGTTTATGTTTCGAGCTGGACATAATTTCTCAAGAGAACCACCGCACCGTAGTTCATACAGGTAAAAGTATACATTTTTTAAACCGTAATTATATAATCATTGTGTTACCAGTCTTGTTTGCTTTTGTTACCGAGTCTACTTTTTTCTATTGTTTGAGTTTCAGTTTTGGCATAGGTGGGTAGATTGTGATTGGAGTAAAGAAGTGGGCTGCTTTTTGGGTGAGGAATAGGGTGGCTGACCCGTTTAGCTTTTGCTGACCCGTTTATGGCACAATCTTAAAGGCTATTTTGTATCACTTATGTGCTTTGTATTTATATGTTTGGAGTTGTCCTAAAATACTTGCTTATCATCCTTAACTTTATTAACATGCAGATTTCAATGTTTGTACCATGAGATGTTATTCATATCAAACAATGATAATTATGCTATGTGATGTTTTGGATTGTTTCATATCAGATTAGAAGGATTGTTAAGGATTGTTTCAGATCAGATTATAGTAAGTTAGTGATATTATCATATTTAATACTATTATCTTTGGGTTGGTAAGCTTTTATTCTTTATTTGCCTCTTTCCCTTTGCTTATCATTACTGATTTCAATGTGCGGTCTCGCACTATAACCATGCATATTAGCAGCAACCCGTGATGAAAAGTTGGCTCCCCTGTCGCAACGCGCAGTGAGTCTCAACCTTGTTCTCAACAATGAACATAGCTTTTTTTCATTTTAGTAAATAACTTTTATATTCTACTCTTTAAATTTCTTTCATTCGTGTTCATTTAACATTAAAAATAAACAGATATTTGAAATTTTATAAAATTCTTTATATAAATTAGCAAAATTTCAATGCTTTTAGATACATCGAGCCCATAAAAATGCACCTTATTACTAATCAAGTTTATATGAACAATGAGCCATGTGTTTAGTTAAGTGGTTAGAATCTTAATGATTATTATAGGAGGAATGCGATGAAGAATGCTTTCATTCACTTTGTACTCATTATCACTTTGTACATGAGTAGTGGTTTATACGGTTTATACGAGATGAGAGCATGTTTTTTTATTTCTAGAACTTAGTCACAAGGAAATCTTTTTTTTAAATAATATATTTAAGACATTTTTATTGATGATTATTTATTATATGTTTAATACTCCTAACTTAAATTAGTAGTCTTGAGTTTGGCAAGTAACAATCTAACATATTACAATAAAATATGATCATTATACATTCTCATATATTAAAATAAAATTAGTAAAAAAACGAACATGAAAAAATGACTTTCTTTAAAACAATGTACATGGGCTCGAAATTCACAATCTTAAATAAAATAAATGAATAAAATTTTCTACTAGTTAACAAAAATTAATCTCATTACAATAGAAGTAGTTAACACAGATTTTAGTTCATAACTATTATGTGACTTATAGTTTACTATTCATATGTTTGGATATTTATTTTAAAATTACCATGTTCATAAACAGTTACCCAATTGTATTCGTGACATATTTTCTATTGCGTTGGTTAATTGTTGTCGCATCGCATCACGCTAACATAACGAATATCGCGTTGTAAACTGTTGTCGCCGCCGAACGCGCGGGTACTCGCCTAGTATATATATATATATATATATATATATATATATATATATATAGGGGAATGATCAAATAAAAAACAAGACGTTATTGCGAAAACACGAAAACAAATATTAAAACCTCTATAACTTCTTCATACGTTAATATTTTTTAAAACAATTTGCATCAAAAGTCTTAGAATTATGTCACCATTAATTATGGGAAAAAAATTAAATAACTAACATTTCATGATTTTTTTTATTACTGCACATGTGCAATAATATGTATTGATTACATTACACATGTGCGGTACTAAAAAACGTTAATTTTTTTTATTTTTTTCCAGAACTAAAGATAACAGAATTATAAGATTTATGGTATAATTTTTTTATTAAAAATATTAACGTATGAAAAAGTTATAAATGTTTTAATATTATTGCACATATGTAATAATAATAAAAAAATATTATTGCACATGTGCAATAATAAAAAAATATATTATTGCAAATGTGGAATAATAAAAATAAAAAAAAGCTTTGATTTTTTTTTTCTACAGAATTAAAGATAACATAATTATAAGATTTATGGTGTAATTTTTTATAAAAAGTTTGAACGTATGAAAAAGTTATAGAGGTTTTAATATTATTACACATGTGCAATAAAAAAATATTATTGCACATGTATAATAATAAAAAAATATTATTACACGTGTGCAATAATAATAAAAAAAGGAGTTTGATTTTTTTTCTAATTTTTTGCAGAACATCATCGACCATAGAAATGAAATAAAGAGATATTTCAATCCTTACTAACTAATATGGAATCGATTTTACACCAATTCTTCTATGTATATAGGTTTATCCTTGATAACATAGTTCTAAGGATTTTGGTGCTTTTTAAAGAAAAAATATATATATATATTAACGTATGAAAAAGTTATAGAGGTTTTAAGCAATAAAAGTTGATTTCGCAAGATTATTACCCTATATATATATATATATATTACCCTATATATATATATATATATATATATATATATATATATATATATATAGGGTAAGGATCATGTGAAAACAACTTTTATTGCGAAAACACGAAAACAAATATTAAAACCTTTATAACTTTTTCATACGTTAATATTTTTTAAAAATTTTGCACCAAAATCCTTAAAATTATGTTAACTTTATTTCTGGAAAAAATTTTTAAAAAAAATCAAAATTTTTTTAAAAATTATTATTGCACAGGTGCAATAATTTTTTTTTATTATTATTGCACATATGCAATAATATTAAAACCTTTATAACTTTTTCATATGTTAAAATTTTTTATAAAAAATTGCACTATAAATCTTATAATTCTTTTATCTTTAATTCTGGAGAAAATTAAAAAAAATTCTACGTTTTTAAAAAAAAATTATTATTGCACATGTGCAATAAAAAATTATTATTGCACATGTGCAATAATATTAAAACCTCTATAATTTTTTCATACGTTAATATTTTTGATAAAAAAATTATACCATAGATCTTATAATTCTGTTATCTTTAATTGTTGAAAAAATTTAAAAAAAATTAATGTTTTTTTTGTTAATATTGCACATGTGTAATATAATTAATACGTATTATTGCACATGTGCAATAATAAAAAAAATCACGAAATTTTATATGTTTAATTTTTTTTCCCAGAATTAAAGGTGACATAATTTTAAGACTTTTTGTGCAAATTTTTTAAAAAATTATTAACGTATGAGGAAGTTATAGAGGTTTTAATATTTGTTTTCGTATTTTCGCAATAACATCTTGTTTTTATTTGATCCTTCCCCTATATATATATATATATATATATATATATATATATATATATATATATATACTAGGGGTATACCCGCACGTTACGACAGAATTTATAAGACGTTATTCATCATTTGTTCGCTTGTTATGGTGGTGGTGACATTTTACAAGACTCGTGACATAGGGAGCAAACACGCGATGCGACAACGAAGGATTACAATCATGTATGATAAGATCATGACGCATGTTGATCGTGATTTAACGAGCGTATTCTTTATAAATTGTCAAAATTAATAACGATTTAATAAGGAGGCGGCGAACTACAATCATGTATGATGAAGCTAACCCGATGCGGTGGTAATGAAAATCAACCAATACAATACTTTTCATGCGAAAGGGATTTGATGGGCGAAACTAATGGAAACAAACAAAAGCGTTTTGAAACGACGCTTACAAACGGAATAAGTTTCATGCTTTTTTAAATAACGTCTGAATGCAAAAGATGGTTTTAATATTTGCATACACCTGGTACTTGAAGTTCTCAATTTTTCAGCTCTAAAAATAAAATAATTAGTGATACATGTTATCACGACAATTTACAAGACTCATGACATAGGGAGCAAACACGTGATGCGACAACGAAGGATTACAATCATGTATGATAAGATCATGATGCATTTTGATCGTGATTTAACAGGTGTATTCTTTATAAATGGTCAAAATTAATAACGATTTAATAAGGCGGCAACGAACTACAATCATGTATGATGAAGCTAACTCGTTGCGGTGGTAACGGAAATCAACCAACACAATACTTGTCATGCGAAAGGGTTTTGATGGACGAAAGTAATGGAAACAAACAAAAGCGTTTTGAAACGACGCTTACATACGGAATAAGTTTCATGCTTTTTTCAATAACGTCTGAATGCAAAATATAGTTTTAATATTTGGATACACCTGGTACTAGAACTTCTCAATTTTCAGCTCTAAAAATAAAATAATTAGTGATACATGTTATTTGACATTTATCTACTTTGTCTAAAAATTCAAAGAAGTCATAAATCTTTAAAACATATTTGGGTTATGATCCACTTTTTTACTATCAGTTGCATACATAAAAAAAAAATTAATACCGACGAAAAAATATACATCAGATTGATTAATGGTGCAAAATATGTTAGATTTCTCAGTCTTGTTGTCTTCAGAACACCATGTCTTTGGAAACATTGTGGCAAGTTTCACCATCTAATTTTGTCATCGTTGATTTACTCAAATAAGTCTGACCAAAGTTAATTTTATAGGGGATAGTCTTCAAATGAATGAAGATTAATACATCAAATACTTAACATGAACTTGTGCATTTTTCCTATTTAGCGTTTACGACCTAACAAATTAAGTTTCTTCCTTTTATGAAGAAAAAAGCATCATAAATAGACCTGAATTGTCCTCTTATCTAGACATGTTACAGATACATGGCCAGCTCAGAATTTTCTAATCATGTCAGCTTCAGAAGAACAATCCAGATTAACCCATCAGACACAAACATAAAAACACGAACTATTTCCGGAAAAAAAAAACGCATGTAGCCTTTAATCAAAATTGTAGTGTGAACGGTACACGTCCTGAACATCATGTCAAGTCCAAAAGAACTAACTTTAGGCATGAAATTCCTCATAAACTCTTTTCCCAGTCTTACAGCTTGGCATCTTTCTAGCTACTAAGGCCTGCAAAACAATGAGCATTTCCTATTGTGAACTTAATATTTGAAGATAACAAAATCATAAGTATGTTTGATATAGTGGTCTATTTCTAGTAGTTTGTTTTTAATAAGAAACAAAATGAGCCTTATTTTCTGCACCATGCATATTTCAACATCAAAAAAAAAAGTGTAGCGGCCTGTTTGACTGGCGATTGGTGTGCAGGTTCCACGATTGCTTACTTGATTGTGTTTGCGCTGCTGCTGGACGCATGGCTAGCTGATCCAGGGTCTTTGCGAATGGAACGGGAGTGCTTGAAGATGGTTCAAGTTGCCATTTGTTGGTGTGTTTCTGTTCTGAAAATGCAGTTGACAACAAACCTTAACACACAGCAACAGTTTATGAGCTTCTATATAGATATTGCAATGTCGGAACCCCCAAAGTAATCTCCCCTTCTACTCTTGATCTGGCACAACAAAATTGTGCAATTAGTATATAATTATCAAAGAACATTTTTTGCCAATTTTGTTGACGGGTCGCTCTTGTATCTATAACGAATAAAGAATATTGTTATAGTTAATCTGTATTATATGTGTGGAAATGGAACAAACACAATACCATAGTAATACCTATATAGTAGCTGAAAACTATCTTTTTCAGACGTATAACCTGAAAACACAAAGAAACCTCATCAAACCCCTGTAGAAGTTTAATGGACTTGTACATTATTATAGTCACTTGCTGCTTTTCATTATGGGGATCTTGTAGTTTCTCCTCAGACTCGGTCTCTCCTGAACTTGATAGAACAGTACCATCAAGTTTAAAGTTCATGATGAATATCAAATTATATTTATCTTGCAATAGATCTTAAAATTTTCAGTTAATGATTTGTAAAGAATATTACCATCAACTCCACCCATTAAACCCATCAAGAAAGAAGAAACCACCATATCTTAAAAAGTTCTCAGAAAATAGAAGCAAAGAATTGAATGCAGTCATAAATGATGATTGAACCAAAATTTCAAACGGGAAATAAGAGTTATAAAACTGTGGAATTTTAACATTATATCTTAAATCAGTGGCATACATATGAAGTTGTAAGAGATCATTTTTTTTCCATTGATAAAAAGTACAAACCTACTTTTGTACACATATGAGCAAAAGAAAGTTTAGGCAGAGGTGAAAAACAGATAGTGCGATTTAACTTTGCTGTTATCATAAACAGGTTGTTAGGTTGGGTTGACCAAAATGATAAATACTTCAGCAATTTGATGCACTATCATTATAAAAGCAGATAGCAAATACAAACGAGCATGTCCTAAAAGTAACATAGCAAAGAATGTTAAACGAACCAAAATTGGGGATTACTTTTGAGAACATCAAGATAGAATCTGTGCAAAGGTCCAACTGATCCAAAAAGCAAAATGCGTTCCTGTTAAATGAGACTGATAATCAAAACTTAAATCATATAGAACAGTAGCCATCCGGTCATGCCTTCTTCATATTATATAAATCAATCTTTTAACAAATCTTAGAAAAAATAATATAATGTAAACCTGATCATGCCTTCTTCATCTTTATCAGGTGGAACAGGTTCAAATAGGTCATCGATCATCTCGACTCATAAAGATTGTGAACGAATAGATACCTTGTAGAAATAAACAAACAGCCAGTTCCTCAAGCTTACAACCTACAAGCGTCCCCCCTAAAAATTATATCATTTTCATTTTTTAAGAAATGTGTTGGTTTTGGTAAAAAAAAGGAAAGATGGATATAGTAGGTCAATCGGAGGTTTAAAATCAGTTCATGAAGCAGAAAATCAAAATAAATCACTAACAACGGAGTTAAAATCAGTTCTCTATACCTTGATGCGATCGTAGCTATTGTCAGAACCATGGTGCCCTAATTTCCTCTCGTTGCCGACAACGATAACAGAAGCTCTAGCCAAAATCAAAATGAAAAACAGTAGATTTTAGACGTTAAAACAATCGAAACCCACAAACGTTAAAAAAAAGGGTCATACCTTCAGGAGATCATGAATCACTAACAACGACAACATACATGTTTCTTATGTTTCTTATGTTTCCCGAAATCGAATAAAAAATGATCGATGACGACCCCTTGAGCACACATCCAAACACCCTGAAAGTATGACAACTAATGGAACAAAAAAAAAAGAAACATGAAATATAACGTAATCTTACTTGGTCTTTGAACATTTCCAAACTCTCACCATTTGGTGGAGGTGAGGTATATCATAGCCACGTCTCCACTCGTGAACTTGTTCCTTTCCATATTTTATCTGCAGTTTCCTGCTTATTTAAACCCTGTAATTCCAATACCTAAAGAAATATAAAGAACATAAGTTCAAGAAAAACAGGATGCAAAAATTGTAACCAGAAGGACCCAAAAATCCAATTTGGGTGAATAACACTGACATTCGTTCGTTTAGTTGCCAAGCTGTAACAACGGGTGATGTGTGTGGTTTTGGATATAAAAATATAGTTGATTTCGGGCTGAAAAACGACAAAATAACCTTGAAAATATTAAATTATAATTGTTTTTGATGATTATTGTAAGTTTTCAGGTTAAAACAAGTTTGGCACGGAAAACGAGGTGAAAATGAAGAAAAGTCAAAGTTCGGGTCAACCGGTCAAACGCAGAAGTCAAAATAAAAAGTTGCTAAAAAACTTCACGGCTTGCATTCCTTGAAACACCCTTTCACGGCCTAGACCAAGCTGTGAAGACCCTGACCAAGCTGTGATGCTGAGCCGCAGACCAGTCACTGGTGAAACTGCTTCACGGCCTGACTTGCATGCTATGAAAAACCCTTCATGGCCGTGAAGGACCCTGCCCAAGCCGTGAAAGCCTAGTCCAGGCCGTGTAACCGAGAACAGTGGCCAGTCAGCCTTTCACGGCCTGGAGCCTTTTTTGGAATTCGGCCCCTATAAATGCAGGGCTCTTTTCCACCATTTGGGACATCTTGGAGAGCAGAGAAAAAGCCAGAGAAAGCCCTCGTTGAAGACCTTTGAAGATTCGAAGCCTTCGACGAGTCCGAAAGTAGCGTTTTTCATCATTTCGAGCTTTTATTCGGTATTGTACTTACATTTAGCCATGAATTTCTATTTGAATCAGATTTGTTTTTGTTTAAACATTAACATGGTTGGGTAAACTCATCATATCGTTTAGGCATAGACGAGCCCAACCATGGTTTAATCATGTAATTGTGTCGGTTTTTACATAAGATTATGGTTTGAAGTAATAGTTTGGTTTCTTTGTTTCAATTGATGACATTTGTGTTCTTGATTGTTCTTGGATACTTCTCAGCCCTGTGGGACCCTCATCTTTAGGTTGTAGAGCATCGACCGATCAGGAATCCTATTGTATAGCCGAACCACAGAATCTGCAGAGTACGCGTGAGCTAGCAATAGTCACGATCATTAAGAACCCTAGTCACTAATCAGGAGTCCAACCCTTAGGGCTGAGTGAGAAATTACCTACCATCTGCCAGTAGCCACCCTCGACATTGTCAAGTAAACCAAGTAGTCACCGATAGGTCGGTTCTGCCCTTACTTAGTCGTGTCTAGGACCTGCTGGGTCAATTGATCCATAGAACTTAACCGCTTCACAACCCTAGAACCGTTAGGATCATCCATACCCTGACCCTTCGACCAGTTATGCGTTGAGTCACCGATAACTCGGGACTTAGCCTAGGGCACTTCAAATCCATAACCAACTTGTCTACACTTCACCATGGACCATTAGTAACCATTTAGGGCCTGTTTATAACCCTAATAGTGAGCCAGTCCATAGGAATTAGGTCGCCTTGTCTTAGGAATTCAATTCACATAAGCGACAAGGCGTATGCACAAAATCGATACAATCGATTAAACCTGGGTGGGGGAGTCATTGCCTGAGCGATCCTCTTACACCACTGAATCAAACAAATCCAATCTTCGATCTGTTCTCTTAAACACATCCACATTTCAAATTCATATTTTCAAATACAAAAAAATAAATAAAATAAACCGGCTTAACTAAAGATCAACTGTTTTGCATAAAACGTGTCCTTGAGGTTCGACATCCCGGTATTTACCAACACTATACTATACATGGCAGGTATACTTGCCTACATGTGTGTGTAGTCCCTAGGTGGATAACTTTTTTTATAAATTTAAAACCTGATAGTGTAAGACCATATTTTCATATACACTTTCACACACATCAAGTTTTTGGCGCCGTTGCCGGGGACACGTCAATTTGTAGGATAGTTTTAATTTTTAGTTAGCCAAAATAGCAAATTTTGCGACGCGCTGGTGCCCACGAAGAAGTTCTCAGTCGGAGCTACTAGTTCCATTCGACGATCCTGAACGAGAATTTCGACAAAGACGCCGACGTAAGAGGCAAAGGATGGCAGACGGAGGACAGCCACCGAGGATGACGCTCTCCTCCTACACCAAACCCACCTTGGCTGGTGCGAGCCCGAGTATCGCCTAGCCTGCCACAAATGAGGCCTACACTATACAACCTCAGATCATCACTATGATCAAAAACTCAATCCAATTTGATGGATTGATTGATGAAGACCCCAACGCGCATCTTAGGGCCTTCATTGAGGTTTGTAACACGTTCAAGCTCCCAGGCATGACGAACGATGAGGCCAAGCTACGCTTATTCCCTTTCTCGCTTCGATCTAAAGCCAAGGCTTGGCTAGACTCCCAATCCGCAGGTTCCATCACGAGTTGGAACGATCTTGCGGAAAAATTCCTATATCGATTCTTCCCTCCTGGCAAAACTGCCAAATTACGTCTGAAGATCTACGCTTATCAACAGGAGCATGGAGAACCATTCTTTGAAACCTGGGAGCGTTTCAAGGAGTTGCTAAGTAAATGTCCCTGCCACGGGTTGGAACTGTATCAACAAGTCCAAACATTCTACAATGGGCTTAGCCCACAAACCCGTCAGCTTGTGGACATAACTGCTGGAGGAGCCCTGGGCGAGAAGACCGCCGAAGAGGCCGAGCGACTGCTGGAAGAAATGGCCCTGAATGACTATCGGTACCCCTCAATTCGCAACAACGTTCCACTTAGATCAGGGGTGCACCAGGTTAGTCAGGATACAATGATGGCGACCCAATTGGAAGCACTAACGAAGAAGTTTGACACTCTGGTCAAGGTAGTAATGCCACCAAAATCAGAAGCTCAAGAGTGTTAAATATGCGGAGATAATCACTCGACTACAAACTGCCCAAATAACGTAGAATCCGTAGACTTCGTAGGAGCTCAGGGGCAACGTGGCGTATATGGAGATCGCTACAACCCTTCTTGGAGGAATCACCAGGGGTTCAGCTACAAAAATCAAGCTGGAAGCTCAAACCCACCGGGGTTTGCTGCTGAAACTCAACAACCCCAAGGGCGTGAAGGAAAACTATCAATGGAGGAAATGATTGCAGAGATGTACGCGTACAACAAGAAGAGGGATAGGGAAATTAATGACCAATTCCACAAGCACGTTCAGGACATCGCCAACATCAACCAGCAGCTGCAGAATCAACTAGCGTCCCAAAAGAATCTTGAACGCCAAATGGGACAAATTGCGCAATCGCTTTCAGAGAGGCAAAAGGGAGGTCTACCCTCAAACACAGAAGGACCTAATAAAGGGTTTGCCCATGCTGTGACTACCAGGAGTGGGAAGACAACACAAGAAGTGCAGGTCACCGATGAAGAAGAGCCAAAAGAGGCCACTAGAGATGCACCAAAAGCTGAGGAACCTGTCGTCGCTAAGGAAAAGCCAAAGCTGAAGGAGTACAAGCCCAGGATACCCTATCCTGAGAGGCTTGAAAAAGAGAAGATAGAGGAACAACACGGCAAATTCCTCTCTCTATTCAAACAGCTTCATATAAATCTGCCGTTTGTAGAGGCTCTGGCATCAATGCCCAAGTATGCCAAATTCCTGAAAGATCTTCTTAGCAATAAGAAGAAATTAGAAGAGCTCTCTATAGTCACTCTGGACGAGCAGTGTTCAGCCGTCCTTCAACAAAAAACTGCCAGCAAAAATACAAGACCCAGGGAGTTTCACGATTCCCTGTTTAATTGGTGAAACCATGGTAAGCAACGCCCTAGCCGATATAGGGGCGAGCATCAATCTTATGCCTTACTCAGTCTATGAGAGGCTAAACCTGGGAGAGCCTACACCCACGCGAATGACCCTTCAGCTCGCTGATAGGTCCATCAAATATCCCAGGGGCATGGTGGAGAACATGCTTGTAAAAGTTGGCAAGTTCATCTTCCCAGTCGATTTCGTCATATTAGATATGGAGGAAGATGAACACATTCCTTTAATCCTTGGCAGGCCATTCTTGGCCACATCCCGTGCTATAGTAGACGTCCACGACGGTAAACTCACTTTAAGGATGGGAGACAAGGCAGTTACATTTAATATCCATGATTCTATGAAACACCCCGTAAGCCAAGATGATACATGCTACTTCCTTGATTCCATTATGACCACCGTTGGATCCATGATTCATAACATATGTGGAAAGAATCAGGAGGACTCCCAAACCTTGAACAACATATATCAGGAGGTGGAGATGGTGAATTCAGTCAGCTTCACTGAGGAGCTAAAGGAGAAAAGGAAGTTGAGGAGCCAGTGCTTGAGGAGGCTCCATTGGAACTAAAGAAACTCCCGTCACACTTGGAGTACGCTTTTCTTGATGAAGAGAAGAAACGGCCTGTTATCATAGCATCAAATCTTGAGGCTGATCAAAAGCAAAACCTTCTAGGGATTCTAAAGAAACACCAGCAGGCCATAGCCTGGAGGATATCAGACATCAAGGGAATAAACCCTGCATTCTGTACGCATAAAATCTTGATGGAGGACGGTGTCAAACCTGTGGCCCAACGCCAACTTAGGTTAAACCCCAACATGCAAGAGGTAGTAAAGAAGAAAGTGATCAAGCTGATGGATGCAGGGCTCATCTACCCAATCTCAGATTCCAAATGGGTGAGTCCTGTACAAGTCGTGCCTAAGAAAGGTGGCATGACTGTGATCACTAATGAAAAGAATGAATTGGTCCCTACCCGCACTGTCACTGGGTGGCGAGTATGCATCGACTATCGCAAATTAAATGATGCTACTCGTAAAGACCACTTGCCCCTACCCTTCATCGATCAGATGTTGGAAAGGTTATCGGGAAAGCAGTACTACTGTTTTCTTGATGGTTTCTCAGGGTACTTTCAGATCCCCATCGCACCAGAGGATCAAGAAAAGACAACATTTACATGCCCTGTAGGAACCTTCGCGTATAGGCGTATGCCCTTTGGGCTCTGCAATGCGCCTGCGACCTTTCAATAATGTATGGTCGCGATCTTTAGTGAGATGATTGAGGACTCCATGGAGGTATCCATGGACGACTTCTCAGTCTATGGGGATTCATTTGATTCGTGCTTGAAGAACCTCGATCGAATGATGGCCCGGTGTGAGGAAACAAATCTTATGCTTAATTGGGAAAAGTGCCATTTCATGGTCACTGAAGGAATCGTGCTAGGCCATAAAATCTCTAAGGCAGGAATCGAGGTAGACCGCGCGAAAATAGAAACAATTAGCAAAATACCTCACCCTTCTAATGTCAAAGCCGTCGTAGCTTCTTGGGTCATGCGGGATTTTATCGCCGCTTCATTAAGGATTTCTCTAAAATCACGCGCCCCATGACCCAACTCCTTGAAAAAGACACTCCTTTCAACTTCTCACCAGAATGCATTCAAGCATTTGACCTGATAAAAGATAAACTGGTGAATGCTCCCATAATGACAGCCCCTGATTGGTCATAGCCCTTTGAGCTGATGTGTGACGCAAGCGACCATGCTGTCGGAGCAGTCCTTGGGCAACGTAAGGACAAAAGATTCCATCCTATTTACTACGCGAGTAAAACCCTTGACGATGCCCAAGAGAACTATAAAACCACCGAGAAGGAGCTTTTAGCTGTTGTCTACGCGTTCGATAAATTTCGCTCCTATCTCGTGCTTTCAAAAACCACCGTCTTCACTGATCATGCGGCGGTCAAATATCTGTTTAACAAGCAAGATGCCAAGCCGCGCTTAATTAGATGGATCTTGCTGCTCCAGGAATTTGATATCGAAATCAAAGATAAGAAAGGAGCTGAGAATGTCGCTGCTGATCATCTCTCGCATTTAGAAAATCCCGAAATTCAAGATAGAGAGCCTAAGATCAATGAGAAATTTCCTGGTGAAACCCTGTTCGCAATCTCTACTCGTGGGAACCCTGCAAAGAAGAAAGAGAGACCCCCCTAGTTCGCGGACTTCACGAACTATCTAGCGGGGGTATTGTTAGGAAAGGGATGACGTATCAAGAACGTCGAAAGCTATTCTCTGATGCGAAATACTACATATGTCACACCCTGTAAAATTTTGTGTCGGGATGTGAACCAGCGTTATCACAGACAAGGTCAAGAACGTACTCTGGATGATTCAACAACTAGAGCCGTTTGGAAGTTGATAATTGTTTGGAGTAAATTGGAGTTTTCAAATCATTACGCAGCGGATTTTAAGTAATGAGTTACACAAATTGTTTTAAGTTTCACAAAACAATAGTTTTCAAAAGATTTTTGAGACATGACATCGTCAGATGTTATGCCAAGAAAATCTCCAACGGCTACAATCCTACTCCAGAATTTATTGAAAGATCCTAAATGCGACAGTCATCAAAGCAGGTCCAGATAGGTAACAACAGAAATGTTAAGCACCTGAGAATTCACATAAGAAAACGGTCAACAAATAATTTTGTTGGTGAGTCACACAGGTTTAAAGTAGCTAGCTTTGAAAAGTATACAAAAGTTGTTATGAAAGTTTGTTTATGCTATTCTTTGACAAAATCAGATAAGACTTGTTGAAATGTTACCATATACCCTGAATTCCGAAACTGACTGATTACCCACTCTTGGCATCTTTGTCCGGCGGATACCGCAAAAGTAAGATATAACAATTTGTACTCTTTGACTAATAAAACAGAGTCATGATTGGAGCGACCGAATCAGAGCAGGGGCGTTAACCCAATAGATCTATTCAAAAGTTACTGTTTCATATGATAATTAATCGGATTCAGTTAATAGTGGGGTTTGGTTATAACATGAATGAACATGAAATAAAAGGTGTGGACGGCCGAAAGGCACATGTAACAGATAGGTTAACAATGTCTAATTGTCTAGCATAGTAAAAGTAATATGAATTCTCCCCCAAGTAATTGAAAACAGTTAAAGAGAAAAGGGGCCGTGAAAACTCACATGATTCAGTAACTGTAGTTGGAAATATGATCAACGGAAATGCGAGCCTAGATAATTATAAGACATGCAATATAATAAGTAATTGGGTGGACATTAATGTCACTCCAATTAGGTAGGTCAAGTCTTGACGTCATGGTAGCCGTAAGGTTAAGTGATTTGAAAGTCAAAGTAAGTGTATCCGGTTAAGTATTTATTTGGAAATAATGTAAAGTATGCATTTTTAATTAAATAAAATATATAAAAATTTCCAATTAATATTTAAAGATGGTAAATATTTATGTAAATAAATATTAAGTCAAAATGAGGGTTTTCATATGAGAAATTGGTTATTTCGACTATGTAGTTGAAAACCGGGCGATTTTACGGTGACCGCCGATTATACGATATTTATCCGTTTAAGTTAGAAATCAACCAAGTATAATAAAATATGATTAGTTTCTGTCCAAGATGGGTAGATAAATATTTCAAGTGTTGGTTTGCATTGGTTTTGCCGGTTTGATGTAACTAGTGTCGGTTTTGTCGTTTTGGTCCCGTTTGCCCGTTAAATGATATCGTTAGGTTCCTAAATTCACCATATATGTTTGTAAACATGTTTTTACCATTAAAATGACCCTATAAGTTCATTTGGACCAGATTTGGGTGTTGTTACAAAAATGGAGTTTCCGGGTTCGTCGGGTGTCGGTTTTAGTCCCGGTTTGTGCCCAAATTCAAGTAATTTATAAAGGGATCTTTTGGCTATGTCCTAGGTTCACTTTAACCATCATAACCTACTGTTAAAAAGTCTAAACTTTCTGGTCAAAAAGGATCTTTGGTAAAAGGCACTTTCTAGGGTTTATAAAGTGTACTTTTGTGTGTAAAAGGTTCCTATGGTGAGTTTAAGTACAAGCAAACTTTATAAGGTCTAAGATATCATGTCTTGGCTATATTTTCTGTTTAAAAACGTGTCATAGGCATCAAGGGGTCCAAAGTTGCAAGATCTACACATATTACATGATAAATACAAGTTTAATGACTAAAAATGCAAACTAGGCAAATACTTGTGTAAAGGTCTAACCAAACTTATTCTTGAACATAATAATGTAAGTAAATACTAACATGAGTTTCTAGTAGCAAGATACATGGTGAAACATGAAGTTAAATACAAGTAAGTAAGCTTTTATAGTTCAAAATGGTGTTTAGACAACAATGTGAGTCAAGACTTGTAAATGGAGTGATCTAGTTATGAAAGAATACTAGTAATACTTGTTAAGACAAGATTTAACTAGAAGAAATGAAGGTGGAACCTTGTTGGAGGTTGATGATGGCCGAAAATGATGATGATGATGGAGAGTCTTGAGTGTTCTTGCTTCCTAACACCATGGAACATCATAAGAATATGTGTTTGAGTAGAAAATCTAGAGAGAGAGTAGAGAGAGAGAGAGCTTACGGTTTTTAGAGAGAAGGAGGAGCAAAGAGAGAAGGTTTCTTGAAAGGTGGAAGTGTTAAATGAGGCTAGATTCTCTAAAAGTGATTAAGTAGGAAAGTGATTGAGAAAAGGGAAGTATTTGGTTAGTGTTTGTGTGGGTTTCGGTCCAAGTGTAACCGAGAGAGAGAGAGGGACAGTTAGAGTGAGAGAGATGGAAAGAATGAAAGTGTTTGGGTCTTGGTTTGGTTAGATAAATGTCTAGTAAGTTATGGATGGTTATATAAAAGTTAAGTGTTATGTGTGTGTGTTGTGTTTTGTGAACCGAAAAGGGGGAAGGGGAGACGGGTTCGGTCCTTTGGTTGGGGCCGGTTCACACACACTCTCAAAGGAGGGTTCTAGACTTGAAATCTTGTGATATTTAGTTGGGTTTGTGGCTGCAACAACAAGAGGGAAATGTAAGAGGAGTTGGAGGGAAACTATGAACCATTGGGTAATGGTTTTGGCCTTGGTGGAGACAACTTTTGCCTATACTTCTATAGAGTGTGCAAGATGTTGGGAGTGATGGAACAAGGCAAAAAGGAGGTCAAATGCAAGTACCATCAAGTAACTAGTAATTCAAATGGAAAGGGGGTGGTTTGGTTGTCTCGTAATCGGCCAAGAGGGAGGGGACGGTCGCGGGTTCGAGTCCCTTGGGTGGCCGGGTCAAGCAAGACGAGAGGGAGGAGGGGAAAAGGTAAAGGTGACGGTGGGTTTAAACGTGAAGGAACGAGGGAAATAAATAAATCAAAACGAGTCTTGAAGGTTTTATAAAATCCTTATTCACGACGTTACAAAATAAATAAAAATAACTTGGTTTGAATTGAAAATACTCAAGGGTTAATAACATGGAATTTTTACGTTGCATGTATGTATACATCACATGCATGTGAAAATACAAGTGTCGTGAACGTTAATAAAGTTAAATAAAATGTTTTGGACGTAAAATATATTAAAGTTTACGTAAGGAATGGATCACAAGTCTCGTTTCGTTGTCATTGTCTAAACACGTTGTCATTTTATGTGAAATAGTTTCTGTAAGTCATAAAATGATAAAAGGTTGATAAAATGTAACTTATAGTTTAATGGTTTAAATGGGCGTAAAATGAAAATGAAAATAATGATAATCCACAAGATGATGGGGTCATGTTTAACGTCTACCACATAGTTTGGTAATTTGATAAATGATTTCGGTTAGTCGCTTTATTATTATTGAAATTCCAGCGATCATTCCGTGTAAAGAAGTCTTCGTGTTCTATTATTGTTTACAACATGGATCAAGGCTACGTCAAGGCTATATTCCTATTGATAATGAATGTAATTATGATAAAATTGGCACGTTGGAAGTAAACAGTTACGTAACACAGTTAACACATAAGTATATATTATTGTTTTAAGTCCTTGGAAACTTACGGGTTGTTACAACATATGGGAGGACCCATTCCTCTATCAAATTGGAGCTGATCAAGTCATTAGGAGATGCGTTTTCGGTGAAGAAGCTAAGCAGATATTACACATTGTCACGAGGGACCAACCGGAGGTCATAATGCCGCCAATAACACGGCGAGAAAAGTTCTAGACTCTGGTTTCTTCTGGCCCTCAATCTTCAAAGATGCTCACGCCTTCGTTAAAAGTTGTGATGCATATCAAAGGGCCGGTAATATATCATCGCGAAATGAAATGCCTCAAAACCCTATTCAAGCATGTGAAATTTTCGATGTTTGGGGCATTGACTTTATGGGCCCATTCCCTTCCTCCTATGGGAAAAAGTATATACTCGTTGTTGTTGATTACGTATCAAAATGGGTAGAAGCCCAAGCTCTACCTACAAATGATGCACGAGTTGTTACAAAATTCCTAAAGAAACTCTTTGCGCGTTTCGGTACTCCTAAAGCCCTTATCAGTGATAGGGGAACTCATTTTTGTAACGCACAAATGGAAAAACTGCTCAAGAAGTATGGCGTCGATCACAGGCTCGCAACACCCTATCACCCACAAACAAGTGGGCAAGTTGAAGTTTCTAATAGGGGAATTAAACGAATTCTAGAACGAACCTGTGGCGCCCACAGAAAGGACTGGTCTGAAAAGCTTGATGATGCACTCTGGGCTTTCCACACTTCTTACAAGACACCGATCGGCACCACGCCCTTCAGACTTGTTTACGGGAAGTCATGTCATCTACCAGTCGAGCTGGAACATAAATCCTACTAGGCGATTCGAGCAGTTAACATGGATATGGTAAAAGCAGGGGAGGAACGATTGCTTCAGCTGAACGATACAAGGAAAGACTGCTAAGACACACGATCAAAAATTGAAGGTTAAGAAAAATTTTAAGTATGGGGATCGTGTGTTGCTTTACAATTCTCGTCTCAAACTTTTCCCAGGAAAATTGCGATCCAGGTGGACTGGTCCCTACACCGTCACAAAGGTGTTTTCATATGGGACAGTAGAGATACAAGGGGAAGACAGAAATCTGTTCAAGGTGAACGGACATAGGCTAAAGGAATACCTTGAAGGAGCTGTTAACGAGGGATACGTGGAGGATCTGAGCCTCCAAAAGCCCCGTGAATGAGTTACGGGGGTCGAGTCGAGCTAACGACTCGTTAAATAACCTAAGCGCTTCGCGGGAGGCAACCCGTGTTTCTGTATAGTTTTATTTTTCTATCTTTTTGTGGTTTTGTTGATTTTTGTTTTGCAGGTATCGGATTAGCAACCAGGTACGTAATTCTTCAATAATTGAGCTTATATGATAACGTGCTGGGTTTGTTAGGAAAATTTCTGTTAGTTTAAATTTGTGTGCTTTATTTTGGTTTTGTGTGTTACTTGTATATTTTTGTAGTTGTGAATTCTGCTGAATGTGGGCTTGCATACTAATGTTTGATGTGTGGATGGTCGCCATAAAAATAACAGGGAGTTCATTTTATCCAACCCTTTTGTTTATTCCTATTTTTTCTACATTGGGGACAATGCAATCGTCTAAGTATGGGGATGGCAAGGGTTGGCTAATCATATAGAATATAACTTCCCCACCACATCAAGAGTCTGAAAATCCCCCAAAATTTTGAATGTTTTTCCCAAATCTCACATGACACGAAAGTACACCGTTATTAACGTAAATTATAGATAATTTATTTGTGTCTTATCGTGTCTGCAAGTCGCAAGAATGGTTTTTCTTAAAGGTTTACTTTTATAAAAAAAATCACATGATCAAAGTTTTTCAATCGAGTTTCGTGAACCAACAAAAAACTCATTCACCCGATTTCCCTTGTGAGGTAAGCCTACAAAAGAAATATATATATTTAGGCAAAACAATAAAAAAAATCATAGTTATGAGGGATGTCGTATATCTAAAACATGTTCTAGGTTTATGTTGAGACCGTGTTTAATAAATCGCCTTGAGTCGTTATGGATCTTCTCCGGGTCGTCAATTGCCCGAAGATACTGGACATTCTGCATAACTCCAGTATATCTATCAAAAAAAAAAAAAGAATCCAAAATTTAGTCTTGCATTGAAAGGTTGCAAAAACCTAAATCAAGCTAAAGAAAAAAAAACATGTGAATAAATCACAATGAAAATTGTGAAACGGCTGTACGTATACGCCAAGATATACGTTAGGGTGGTAGCTCATACACCCGTATATATGAGCAAACGTTTGAGTATCCCCCTCCATTTTTTGTTCGGATCCCATAACGAACTCGGCGGCACGATCGTATATATAAACCCAAGAAACAATTAGATATGCTTGACCTGAGCGTTCACTTCAAAAAAAAATTCAAACCCATAGGTCGAGTGAATCAGTGAGTTGAGTGAAAAATATAATAGAAAAATGGTTCGCATTATTTGGTTCAGGGATTTTGTGAGTTTTCAAATTCGTTAAAACTTGCGAGGTTGTAAACCCTAGTATTGATTGTAAATCTTGCGGACCGAATATGTACACTTAGATGTCTATGTGGTTAAGATAGAGTTGTAGTAGTGTCGAGATTAACGGGTGTGAGCAAAATTTTGTTGAAAACTATACATGGGGTCTGAGCAAATTTTAAGAAATTAAACAGGTTTAAGCTAATTAGATGTTTATGAGGTCCAAGCATTAGGAACTCCCAAATACATAAACTCTAATTCATAGGCTAAAAGGAAAACCAAGAACAACACAAATACATACCCGTAACAGCAAAAATCAAGCAATTGAAAGAATTAGAGTACAAATTACCTGAGATTTCAAATTCGTCTGCAAAAGAAAGAAGGTTTATTTTATGTCTAGGGTCTGCTCCGGTTAGATTTTGAAGGATCGTTTGAAGCTGTTTAGGGTAGAGATTGAAGTAGATAACATGAAGCAAATAACCCGTAGCACGAAGCAGATAACCTGTAACACAAAGCGAATTACACCATATTAGGATTGAAGCAGATAACACCAAATCGGATCGTTTGAAGCTGTTTAGGGTTGAGATTGTAGAGCAGATGTGATGAAAACGGGAAGACGAAGAGGGCTAGGGTCGGACGCCATCGATCTCTTTCGAGAGCGGCTGTTTTGAAATGAGAGCTTTGAGAGAGAGGCGCAGGGGATATTGAGGTGCATGGAGCTTTGCGTGGTAATCGATTGAACATGGATATCGAGGTGCAGGGGGGCTGGATATGGCCAATCAAGGAGGAGAAGGAGGCGTGCATAGAGGAGTAAATGGGAAGATAGGTTAATTACTTTTATAACCTTAGTTTACGGGATTAGTTTTTCTAGAATGTTAGCTTTAATTTTTAGGCTTCAAACACTTGTACACACTATATAAACTCTTGTACGCGTCTTAAGACTAAGCATTTTTCATGACCAAAATCCCCCCGAGACCAATATGTATTATATATAGTAATAGATATATATATACTAGCTTGGTACCCGCGTGTTGCGGTAGACGACAGTTTATATCGCGTTATTCGTCTTCTGTTCGCGCGATCGGCGACAACAAAAACTTACAACGTGATATTTGTTTATATTAGCATGATGTAGCACGTAGAAAATTTATAATGCGGTACATGCATGTTCGGTGGCGACGGCAATTTACAAAACTCCTGACTGAGAGTGCAACCCGCGCGATGTTGCCTTGTATATAATGAGCTTTGGTAATGGGTACTTGTTTTCTGTTAGTTTATTAATTCTCTCGTGATATATTGCATTGTTTTGTCTGGTCTAGTTTTGTGTGAGGCTTCTTTTATGTTAAGCGTTTGATTATTAAATTTATATGTTTTATTTTTCTTCTGGATGTGCAAACGAATCAAGTTCTATCAATTTGAAAATCAAATTTTAACTTCTGTTTGTATCAACCGATTCTAACTTTTCATCATAAACACCACATTATTTGATATATTCTCTTTTATATTTTTTCTATGACATGTCTTTGTCTCTACACTATTCGACTTTGGAATAAAACTGATTTTGGTTGATGATTCAATGGAGAAACCAATGTGCACGTCTACTCATGCATAGATCGCACACGATGCAAATGAATAACACCAATTCACATCCACAATGTACAACTTTAACTAAAGTCATCATACGATGCATAATCTCACATTCGCAACCTAATCCATCACTTACATGATGAGACACGCCACCACCGCTCCTCCCTATCTATCACCTAACATGGTGAGACACACCACCATTGTTATCCTAATGACCACCACTCCTCCCTACCCATCTCCTAACATGGCGAGATCATGTAGTTATGAGTTGTGTTGGGAATGGTTGCAGAACAATAAGAACATGAGCCATGTCATCTTCATGTTCTTGATGAACACTTTTTACAACATAAATTAACCTAAAAAAAGGATTTTAACAATTTAAAATGAAATGGCTTGACTAAAGATAATTTAACACTTTAATCTTATGTTTTACATGAGTCATGAAATCTTAAAGATTTGGAAGTAAGAATAGAAACATCATCATCAAGGATAAAATGGCTAGGGTCAGCACCTGTGTTTTAGCACACATATATAAAACAACATAACAAGGTAAGCACATATGATAATTAGATAGCAATTAAATTTTCACAATAATAACTGAATAGTAGCAATATCACGAACTGATATGCTTATTAGCTCCTAAGTTTCTTGTTATTGTTCATGAAATAATTTAATGGAACATCAAATTACAGCCTTACATGGTTCATTAGTTAGCCAAAGATTTCCTATCATATAACCACCAGAACACTCAGATAAGAAGACATGACTCACATAGATGGCATGGGGAGCATGGAAGCCACTCTCTTTCGCAACCGTATTTGTCCACCTATTCAAACCTCAGATTCACTAAGATCTTATTGCATATGTTCTCCTAACTCCTAATGTTATTTGATTAACTTGGATAGTCAAAACAAATGCCAGAATACATTATGCTTCACCTCCAACCTAAAAAAGAGCGGTAACAGACGGTGAACAATCTTACTCGAGGTAAAGAAGTCTTGTTTCCCTTGGCTACTTACAAATTTAGAAGCATCAAATCCCATTTAGGTTGTTGATGTACCTACAATTAGAATATAACAAACTGTAATACAAAAGATGCATTTGACTATTATTAAATTCAATGGGAACCATTTTACTCAACAAAAAAGTCAAACCTGAGCTCAAAATAAATACATTACCCAAATCAGCTGCAAGATATTAACCAAGTTATTAACCAAGGTAAAACTACTCAATATTAACCAATTTAAAGAGCTTCTTAATGGTATTAACGCCCTATGAAACCATGCTGCAAAACTATATTTTGCTATAAGAAAAACTACTCGATACTACAGAAAACATCCACCAGACCACAAAGATAACCCACCATACATGGCCCTTTTAGATCAACATAGGTAGCTACCAAAACCTTCTAAAATAACTAACATAAAGACATTAACCTTCTAGAATAACTAACGTAAAGACATTTAACAGAGTATGACAATGGCACTCTTAAAAGCTAGGCCACTTAAACTACTACTAACCATGCCATCTTACTTCTTACACAACCCTCTTTACCCGATTTTTCAACCTAATTATCAGCCATGTACATGCTTACTTCTCAGTCTTGTATAGATGTATTTTGTAGCCTTATACGGCTGTATAAAAGGCCCATTTTACAGACACGTATAATTGTAGTTTCCCACCCATATATGGTTGTATACCCGCACCTACACATCCTAACATATAACTTTTTTTCCACTAATTTTGGTTCATAATTGTCACTATAAATCTGTAAGATTCACAGTTTTAATCTTGGTTCTTCATTAGATCATCAATGATATTAACAGAGAAGACAGGGTGTTCAAAGATCAACATAGTTAAACCCAAAACATGCCTTGATGCTTTATTTTATGATAAATCAAGCTGAACAAATCAATAGAAAACCAAACCAATAGGAAACAATGACATCAGTTTAAAGCATTTTTAGAATCTATTGTCATCAGGAAGAAAACTGTCCTTGTAGTACCATATGCTTATGATTTTTCAGATCTTTGTCATCCTGTCATTAAATATGACCCAGCCTGAATTATGCAAAAAGTAGTTCTTTGTTATCAATGAGATAAAAACCCAAAATCACAAATATCGCCCAACCTGTAACATGCTAAAAGTTGGTCTTGGGTAATCTCACCAGGTCGTTCAGTTTTTATATCAAGAAAAACTGGTGCATACTCATTGATCGCGTTAAATATTGTAGAAGCCTGAGACGCTGACCTTGAAGTTATATAAGATGAGTTACCTTTATTCGTTAGTAATCAATCAAACATTGCAGTCGATTTGAATGTAAATTATCAGTTGTTCCATGTTGTGATGGCGGAAAACATTGAAGCATGGTCAACCCTAAGGTTATTGCTATCTTCAATAAAATTAAGCTTTGAATATCAACATATGAAGATGTGAAGTCGATTTTCCCCGATCTAGTGATTTGTACACCGTAAATTGGACCGAAACTTACCCCGAACTTAAGAACACAAAATCGTAAATATAACTCGGTTTATAGCTTCAATTGATCAAAAGATTACATGTAATGTACTCGTTTCTAGCATCTAATCATGATCCTAAACAAATTCTCTCAAAAAAACGAAATAAAAAACTCCCTCCCTTACAAATCAGCTCTGAGAAAACGGTTATGGAGAGACTTGTTGGTTCCCGAACTGAAATTCTATATATATATATATGAATTTTAGTTCGTATCAGTTCGTAGACTCTTGTCACTCAATTGTTCATGAATTACAAAATCAACCCTATAACATTGATTTAACTATTCTAACTGAACAATAATAAAGGTAATAACATGACTAACTGATACACACACGACACACATATTTTGCACTAACAAACTCCTCCTTGACGTGTGCTGTATTAGATCTTCCAACTCTTTGAATCTGTTGTTAGTTGATGTAGGGTAGGCATGGCAGGAACAAGACTAAGTCAACTGAACCATTTCTGAAAGTAATAAACTCTTTGATAACTTTGAAACCATGCATGAGATTTATCTGAGATCCGTATCTAAGAGACTTTAACCTTTTCAACCTGCAAGCTTCAGAAGACAGAAGTGTGGTTCCTTTTATAATGTTTACCAAAACCATTTCACTCATCAGATGTGAAAACCTTGTAATCAGATTTGGAATAGTCTCGTTTTGGTAATGTTTGAAATTATCAAATTCTTTCTTTAAAACTTTTTGACGACCTTTCTTGTATTAATCATTACCCTCACATCTTTTCTGTAACGCATCCTATAAATATTTTGCATTATCGTAAGTGTAAAACACAATACGGATCAAGCTAGTGCATTATTACGTTCGGATTCAAGCACACAAGGTAAATAAACTTCCGTATATAGATCACAGCTTGTTTACAGAGAGAAATACAGAGCACTCAGGTTACACCTTGAAAACACACACTTAAGAACTTGTAAACCTCACTCACACTCTCTGAATTAAACTGAACACTATATATAGGGACTGATCCGGCGGACCAACTTACTAGCGTATCAAGTGGTCCGGCGTACCACTTGATCCGCCACTGATCCGCTGGATCTTACAAAACATAAACACATAACTTTACATACTCAAACTAACAAGACCTAGCACTAGACAACATAAAATGCTCTAACAAACTCCCCCTTGTCTTGTGCTAGTCTTCAGAAGCCTTTGTCTCTGTCTTCTTCCAATCCCGTCTTCGATTATTACCAGCATGAATTCCACCATCAAAACAAACCTTTATCACTTTCTGAAACTGCAAAGCTTGATCACGACATTCAGGCTTGTAGAGAATCTTGCTAGAGTGAAGCTTTTCAACATCATTCTTTGACAAATTTATCAATGACATCGGATCATAAATTCTCACAACCTTGTTGTCTTCTTTAATCACAATAACAGCTTCTCCAGTCACTTCATCATAATACCACCACCTCAATGTTTTGATGAAGTCCTGTTCCAGCCTTTTCAAAGGTATCTTCTTTAGCTGAATCGGCTTCTTATATTTCAGAATTACCCTTGGTCTGCCAGTAATAGGATGAATCTCTGTCGGATGTTCAGAATAAGTTGGTCTTTGAGGAGTCAAAAACCTGAACCTTCCTTGACATTCTTCAATTAACTTTTCTTTGAACACAGCAGCCAAAACATTTTCTCCAGGATTCAAAAAATGACTTCTCGACAAATCCCTCACATCACAAAC
The DNA here is from genome assembly GCA_039602395.1 of Deinandra increscens subsp. villosa. Lineage (NCBI taxonomy): Eukaryota > Viridiplantae > Streptophyta > Magnoliopsida > Asterales > Asteraceae > Deinandra > Deinandra increscens. The sequence continues at coordinate 33,216,842 of JBCNJP010000010.1, forward strand.
AGGTAATGTGTTGAATCTGGAAGCATTCCTTAGATATACAACCCCAAACTCCCTTTTTATAGCATAGCAGTTAAGCTCTGAATCAAACATCCAACTGATAATTTTTCCAGACGCTTGTCTTCCTTTTCTATCAAAGGATCTCTTCTGATCGACAATTGTCTTTGAAGTTGGTTTATCTTGAACTGGAAACTTCTTAGCCCTTTGTTCTGTTAACCAGGCTTCAAATAATAACTTCTTTTCCTCCTCTTCAGACATATTCACATTCTCAGATACTTCAGGTTGTTCTGATGACTTCTCAGTTTCAACCTCTTCTTCATTATCTTTCCCAAAGAAATTAAACCCTTCAGAACAATCCTTATCAGAAAAATTTCCATACATAGTTGGATCATCAGGATATTCTTCTGCCGTCACGTCTTCTACCTCCACATGCTCATCTTCAAAAACTACCTCTTCTTCTGAGTTATCTTCTTGATATGGTTCAGCAACTGGCACATTTTCCACATCATCCACATTTAAAGCGAAAATAGCTGCCAGCTGCTCTTTTGTAAAGGGATTAACCAACTCTCCCTCTGACATCTGAACCCTAGATATCGGAGTTACATCATATGCATCTTTGCCTGTAGACTCCCCCTGAGATGTTGTACCAGCAGCAGCAGCCGATGAAGTTCCTGCTGTATCAGTACCAGCACCAGCACCACTAGCACCACCATCAGGGTTATCAGGATCATCATTTAAAAACTTCATTACCTCTTCTTCTTCCCTGCAAGTTTCATCAGGATTTGGCCTCTTCTCCCCCTGAGCAGCTAAAGTTGTAAGCACTTGCTTAAGCTGCTCACCCATGGACAGAGACAATTGCTTTAACTGAGCAATTTCCCGATCTTTGGCCTCATCTTGAGCTTTTAACCTAGCCAGTTCCTTTGTATGAGAATTATCTCTAGCAACCAATTCTTTACACAGATTTTTCAAGCCAGAGATCTCTTCAGCCTGCACTTTGTTTGTGTGTTCAACTCTTTCAAAACGAGCTTGAAACAAAGCAAGCTTTAGATCAACAGAAGAGATTGTAGAAGTATTTGAAGATGTGGAGGCAGAACCAGTATTAGACGGTCGTTTGATGGTTAACTTGATTGGATGAGATTGAGAACTCTGAACACCAGCTGGTTTTGTAGTTGGTTGGACTGGAATAGAAGACGATGAAGACAATTTCTGCTTCTTGCTAGGAGGACTCTGCCCAGATTTCCGGGCATCTGCAAGAAACGAACCAGGCTTCACTCCTTTATACCCGACAGCCACACTTTTCATACGTTTACTAGAAGCAGCTGCAGGAGCTTTGCCTTTATCAACCGGCTTTGACTTAGCCACAGGCTCCTCCATACTAGGAGTATAAGATGGATCATCTTCAGCATCTTCAGCCTCTTTAGATCTACCCTCAAAAGCCGAGGTATCTTGGTTCTGAGACTTCAAATAAGCAATATGAGCTTTAGAACCTCTCTTGACAGGTATCCCCCTAGTGTTGTGAAAAATTGTAACATATTCACTAGGATCTGAATCAGTTTCAGACGAACTATCAATCACATCAGCACCTTCATCTTGAATATTCACCCTTTCAGTTTCATCGACAGCCTCAGTAGTTACTTGCTCTGCATGTTGTTCTTGAGCTACAGGTTGTTGAACAACAGGTTCCTGCACAACCGGTTCTTGTACTACAGGTTCTTGATGTACAGGTTGCTCATCATCAGCATCATCAGCAACCTCGGTTGGAAAACCATGATCATTGTAACGTAGCTCATCATCTGAACTGTCATCATGTTTAGCAGCACCATTATCAGGAGCCACATAAGCTGGGTTGGCCAGATGACCAATTAACCTCTTATTCGGTGGAGGAATGGCATTTCCTTTTCTTTTGTAGTATACAGGAATCTTGCCCACAGCTACTCTATTCATATGTTTCATATCAATGATTGCAGCAGCATTCTTTGGAAGATTTGGATGAAGATCATTCAGAATCATTTGTAAAAATCTGGGATACATGATACTTCGTACTTGTTTCACCAAGATATTCTCTCTCATGTAATTGAAAACCCACCCAGAAAAATTGAACTCTCTGTTCAACACCAAAGCACTAAAGAACGATAACACCTTCAAATCAAATTCTTCTTGACCTCTTGTTCGATTCCCAAAACACTTAATAATCACATGCATCAAATACTTATACGGAGGACTTAAATTTGCCTTTAGATACCATGGAACATAAAGTTGTCCATCATACTTAATCCTTTTCAGTAAAGCCACCAGATCTGCTTCAGGAAATTCAGTAGGATAGGTATCTTGATCATTAAATCTCAAAACTCTTCTTACATCTGCTTCAGAGATCACAACATCAGTGTCTAAAATCTTTGCACGTATCACAGATGGAGTCACTGAACAGTCAACTTGTGCCGAAGTCCAAAACATGACTAGCAAGTCTTTATATGGAGGACATTCTTGAGTTGCAGCATAGAAAATTCTTGACCGTCTGACGAAGTCAAAAATATTGAGAAAGTGCGGTCTCCACTTTTCTGCAACATCCAAATAAGCACAAACGTTTTGTTCTCCAATTGACTTAAAATCAGCCATTTCTGTTCATATCATCAAAACAAAATGTCATTAAAATCAATCAATATAATCAAAACGCTCAATGACAATTGCTGATATTGAATAAATCGCTCAAACAACTAACTTTGAAAAAATAATTTTTGAGCGGATCAACCCCGGATCAGAAATACACATCCGGATCATCTGGTCCGGCGGACCAGTTGCGGATCATATTTTTCAGCAGATCATTTGATCCGGCGGATCACTTGATCCGGCGGATCACATTTTTCAGCAAGCCACTTGATCCGGCGGATCACTTGATCCGGCGGATCACAATTGTTGACTGCGGATCAGATTAGTCAGCGGATCAACTCCGTATCATTTTGAAAATCTGGTCCGGCGGATCAGTTGATCCGGCGGACGAACAGTTACCGAACAGTCATTTTAAATTTTTGACATCAAACAAGTGTTTGTTTTGGAATCTCACAACAAGGATTCAATTTATACTACATTCCGCTTCTAATCAAATGCTTTGAGACCATTAATATTGGTTAAAACAGTTTAAGCACATAATCAGTGGGGGTTTTCAAAACTCGAGAGGTTAAATCTCAAATTAAACCCAAATGAAACAACCATTGTAGAAATCAAAACCGTCAACCTGTGCGCAATTCAGTAACCTACCTGTAGCATCAAAAATTTCGGACAGAGCTTCGGTAACAAATGAGAAATCAATAAAAATCTGAAATGGAGTGGTTTGAAGGGTTTCTGTGGTGAATGTGCTTGATCCGCGAGTAATGAGCTCTCGCGGATCAGATTGATATTTATACCCAAAATTTGATCCGCCGGCGGATCAGTTGATCCGGCGGATCAGACAAAAGACCACTTTGCCCTTTTTCAACAAATTTCTCATTTTTCATCAAAACCAATCAATTTCTTCAATTTCAAACATGATAATCTGATTTAGCATCGATTATGGTTCATCAAACAACAGATTGTCGATTCTGAAATTCAGTTGATCTAAAATAAAGCAGAAAGAAAATCTTTTTGAATTTTTAACAAGTTTATATCAAAACACACTAAAATCTTTTTGATTTTTCGAACTTATGCTAAAACACACCTAAAATCTTTTTGATTTTTCTAATATAGGCAGAAAACGTAAATCAACAGAAAACAAGAAATCAAACAAAAATACCAATAACTTATATTTTTGTGAGAAAGATCGCAACATGAGATCATATCAGTGAGATGCACTTAACACACTTCAATTTCGACCTAATAAGCATGCAAATCAAGTTGTCCACGAATACAACACATAATGTTTATTTCAGCCAATTCAAATCAATTTTTACAGTTTTCTGATATGCATTAGGTATTTTTATCAAGTACAGAAATCATGGCACCCACAGACTCAAGTAATTGATAATCTGATTTATTCTATTTTTGATTTTTCACTGATTCACTACAGAATCTATTTACAGAGACAATTGGTTCAAAGTGTTTCATGCAAAAAGAAAGCAGAACCCTAAACAAACAACAATCAGGTCGGCTGGTAGGCACGCAGAGAAAGTCCGATTGTTTAGGAAAATAAGAAATAGAAAATAAAGCAGAAAGCGTATAATCCAACAACAATCAGGTCGATCTTTCGATACGCAGAGAAAGTCCGATGGATTATACTAAACACCAAGAAAATAAAGCAGAACGTCAAACGAACAACAATCAGGTCGATCTTTCGATACGCAGAGAAAGTCCGATCGTTTGACAAAATAAAGAAAATAAAACAAGTTTAAATCTTTGCAAAATAACGCATGCATACACTAAGACCATCTCTTATTTTCTTTTTGAATTTTTCCACATAAGCTCAGCATTAAACAAAAACAAGAATCATGGTTCGCCACAGATTTCAGACAGGCATTATCTTTATATCATACTAACATGTATCAGATATTGAATGGCACATTCAATGAAACAAACAAGTATCTACAGCCTTTCAATCTAGTCTATCCATGGTCAGTAACATTCACTGATGTACTATCATTTCTCAAGAGGTTGGATCACATTTCTCAGATTTTTAATTTTCCAATTTTTTTTATACTTTTGCATTTTTCAATTTTTTTTATGCTTTTTCATTTCTAGAACACAAAACAACACACTATTTTTGTATTTTTCATATATCTCCCCCTAAAAAGCAAAAATAATAGCAGAAAAAGAAAACGAAAAGCAAAAACGATCAACTGAATCGAATCACGTGACATTTAACTTAGTAATTCCATTGATTTTCAACAAAAATTGGAATCGAGATTTATCAAAAGCTTTTGTAAACAAATCAGCTCGCTGAAAATCCGTGTGAATTTTCTGCAAATCAATTAGTTTCTTTTCAAAGCAATCACGGATAAAGTGATATCGGATCTCAATATGTTTAGTCTTTGAATGCTGAACTGGGTTTTTAGTTATAGATATGGCAGCCGAATTATCAATAAAGATCGGAGTTGTAAGAAAATTCAAACCGTAGTCGCGCAATTGTTGTTGTATCCACAAGACTTGTGAACAGCAGCTAGACGCAGCTACATATTCCGCCTCTGCAGTGGACGTTGCAACCGAAGTCTGCTTTTTGCATTGCCACGACACCAATCTTTCTCCCAAAAACTGACATCCTGCAGTTGTAGATTTGAAATTGATCTTGCATCCACCGTAGTCAGAATCAGAATAAGCTGATAACTCTAACTTATTATCATTAGGATACCAGATCCCCAGATCCGGATTACCCTTCAAATAAGCAAAAATTCTCTTTACCGCCATCAAGTGAGAAGCCTTTGGAGTAGCCTGATACCTGGCACACATACACACAGCAAACATTATATCAGGACGAGATGCAGTTAAGTACATAAGCGAACCAATCATAGCCCTAAACAATGTGGGATCAATAGATTCACCAGTCTCATCTGGTGCTAAACCATGTGAAACCTGAATTGGTGTACTAGGAACCCGAACATCGCCGATCTTGAACCTTGCCAAAATATCAGAAACATATTTGGTTTGGTGTAAGAAAATTCCTTTGGCCGATTGATGAACTTGAAGACCTAAGAAAAACCCCATCTCGCCCATAGAACTCATTTCAAACTTAGTTTGCATCACACGTTCAAAATCCTTGCATAACGCGTCATTTGTGCTTCCAAAAATGATATCATCCACATAAACTTGAACAAGTAACAGATCCTTTCCAAACTTCTTCGAAAACAGCGTACAATCCACCTTTCCACGCCGAAAACCGTTTTCCAGCAGGTGCGTAGATAAAGTTTCATACCAAGCTCTCGGGGCTTGATGCAATCCATATAACGCCTTGTCTAACTTGTACACTTTGTTTGGAAAATCAGGATCATAAAAACCAGGCGGCTGCTTCACATACACTTCCTCACGTATCAACCCATTAAGAAATGCACTCTTGACATCCATTTGATATACTTTGAATCCATGATATGCCGCGAAAGCTAAAAAGATTCTGATAGCCTCGATCCTTGCAACAGGAGCATAAACCTCATTGAAATCAACACCTTCAATTTGTGAAAAACCCTGAACCACCAATCGAGCCTTGTTTCGAACAATTATGCCTCTATCATCTTTCTTGCATTTAAATACCCATTTAGTACCACAGGGTTCTTTAGAATTAGCGGGTAAGTCCACGAGATGCCATACGCCCAATTTCTGAAATTGTTGCAACTCTTCTTGCATAGCCTCAACCCAAGAAGCATCTTCCAATGCCTGATTGACATTAGTTGGTTCAACTTGAGACAGAAAACAAGAATGAAACACGTCATTCTGAACTCCTGAATCCCTAATTTCAGCAATCAAAGCATCAACAGAATCTGCTAGTTGATTACGTGTGCGAACTCCAGAACTCGGATCACCAATGATATTTTCTTGAGGATGAATAGTGTTAATCCTCAAAGTAGGTGAATCAGCAACAGGAATCTCATCCGCCAATTGATTAGGTAAACTTGCATCTGCTTCTTCTGCTCCTGACATATCATCTAATGGTAAAGAAACTGGCACCGAAGAACTTGTACTTGGTAACGAAATTGGATCGTCAACAGGTGTTGACTCAGCTTCATGATACGAACTTATATCATCATCGTCAGATGAACTCATCGTTTCCAAACTAGAAACATCTTGACTAGACGAAGAAGTAACCGACGAAGTAGGAAGCTTAGGAATCCATGAACCAGTACCAGGAGTAGACAATGTATACATGATAGCAGCAGATAAAATTTCAGACTCATCTTCTTTAGCAGAACTCTTTTGTGCAACCGAGAACGAATCAACAAACGATTTATAATCAAAAGCTCGAGAATCAACCGATTTAGGTTGTATAAAAGTATGCCGATGACAATCCACATTCAAATGATTCTCAATGGTCTTGGACGATGAAAAATAAACTCTTTTCATTGGATGATGATATCCAACAAAAATACCTTCAACCGCTTTAGCATCAAACTTCCCACCGCCCTTGAGAACCGTGCAAGAACAACCAAATGGTTCCAAGAAATTCAAATTCGGCTTTCTACCTCGGAGCAATTCATAACTCGTCTTGTTAAATCTTTTAACAATCAGAACACGATTGAGAACATAACATGCAGTATGAACAGCTTCAGACCAAAACGTAATTGGTAACTGTGCATCCGCTAGCATCGTTCGAGCAGTTTCAATCAATGTTCTATTCTTTCGCTCAGCCACCCCATTTTGTTGTGGAGTATACGGCGCACTGAATTCATGATAAATTCCCAACAAACCACAAAACTCCTTCATCTTGGCATTGTTGAATTCAGAACCATTGTCAGTACGAATACGACAAACTTTATGTTTATACAGTGATTCAAACTTAGACAACATGTTCCGAATTGAATCTGGAGTATCAGCCTTGGACGCCAAAGAAGCCACCCATGAAAATCTTGAGAAATCATCCGTAATCACTAAGCAGTAATAACTACCCTCAATACTACGAACATTCATAGGACCAAATAAATCCATATGAAGCAGTTCCAAGGGAGTTACAATGGAGTTCAGACGCTTAGATGGATGAGACTTCTTTTTCTGTTTACCTTTCTTGCATGATACACACACATCATTTATAGAAAATCTGTTCTTGGAAACACCTTCTACCAACGAATGATTGACCAAGTAGTTCATTTTTCGGTAATTGATGTGACCCATGCGCCTATGCCACAGAATTGATTCCTTTTCAGTAGCTTTGGAGATAAAACACGTAGCAGATACAGCAGATGAAGTCTGATTCATATTTAACACATATAAATCCCGAAATCTTGGAGCTCGCATCACAATCCAGTCTTCAGGAATTCGAATGCCAGGTTTCAAAATCAAGCATTCTGAACTTGTAAAAGCAGCTGTGTATTGCTTATCACAAATTTGAGATACGCTTAACAAGTTGTGCTGCAACTCTTGCACAAATTGGACTTTTTCAAAAGTTATCTTCTCGTTCCCCATCTTTCCTTCACCGGTGATTTTCCCACCTTTATTGCCAGCAAAAGTAACATTTCCTCCTTGAATTGGTTTGACTTCAGACAGCAAGGAAATATTACCCGTCATGTGCCTGGATGCTCCACTATCAACGACCCAAAAGTTGTTAACAGCTGGCTTTCGAGCACCCTGCACATAGAAGCAAGCAATTAGTGAGTATCTGGACCCAAGCATTCAGCTTTGGGTCGACCGGTATCTTCTGAAAAATCCTCAGTGGCTTTTGAAGTCATTTTAGGCAGCCACTTTTGCCTAACAGATGGGATTGATGAATCAGCAGTAGAAGCTGAAGTAGAGTTATTACCAAAAACTTTGTAAGAATTATTGAAAAAAGTTTTCCTTTTGAAATGTTGTTTGGTAACAATCTGTTCACCATCCATCTTGGTCTTTGTATCAGATTTCGAATCTGAATTTGTTTGCATATATGCTGAAGCCCTCTTCCTAGCTAAAACAGGACACCTACTACGAATATGTCCTATTTCATAACAACAATAACATCTCCTGGGATCAACAACACCCTGAGAAACACCATCCTTACGTTGTTTAGAAACATTGGTGCTAAACCTTCTCCCATTGGATTTTGGCAAAGGTTTAAACAACGGACCAATATAACCATGTTCATTATAAAACCCAAAATCATCAACACCACAACGATCAGCATATCCTTTAGGTTTAACTTTTGTGGTTTTGTTTTGTTCAAATTTTCCAAAATCATCATAAAAATTGTAATCATCACAAAAACCAAACGCTTCATAATCGAAACTATTAGTTTCTGATGAATACTGACCATCAGAGTTGTAAAAACTCTTTGGTGAGTAAGATGATTGTTTTGGTTTAACCTTAAACTTTTGTTCAGTTGATGACTTTGGTTTTTCAGAAAACCTTTGAGCTTTGGAAGATGATGCTTGATCATTTGAACCAGACAATACATCAGACAACACAACAAACTGTTCGTCTACCACATCTGACTTAACCACCTCAGAAGGTTCTACATACCACACTTTGGCAACTCTTGATGGGTCAACACAAATCAACGGAAAATCTAAATCAGAAAATACTGACTCACTTCCTTTCAAACTATACATTCTCAATTTCTGAGACGTATCACCATCAACAGTTTTGCCTTTTGAAATCTCATCAAACTTACCATTTGGGGCAAATTTCTTTTCGCGTTTCTGAAATTTCTGAGGTTTCTTTTGATTGACCTTAGAATTTTCAGCAAACTGTCCAAACCCAATACCATTGAATTTTGCACTTCTTTCAGGTGCTTCTGGTATAGTATTGACATCAGGTGTACTTGTGTTACTTACAGAAACGGCATTTCTTTCAAAAAACAAATCTGGACCTTTAGCAAATTGTGAATTTTCAAAAGATTTCATTGTTTTTGCTGTTTCAAGTATTTTCTGAGCAGCCTCTAATGGTGTCAGTTTGACACTTTGAGGCTTAACCTCAGTTACAGGTTTGTCATTTTTAGAACCACTTGACTCAGCCTGTTTGGACACCTCAACCTTAGGTTTGGACACATGTTTGACTGATTTCTTCTTATCAGTGCTTTTTGATTTATCAGATGAGCCCTCAGCAAACATCGAGTAATCAAACACAACTTTGGTCTCAGGTTCCTTTGGACCTAAACCATGAACAATAGGTGGAGGAACTGAGTTACACCCGGATTCTTTGAGCAAATCTTTTAGATTTTCATCTTTGCAAAGAAAACTTGCAAAGGAAGATGAATTTTTGAAATTTTCAAGTTGCCTGTTAAGATCCAAAATTTCAATGTTTAATTCAGAAATCTTAGCATTCGCTTCAGCAAGCTTCTTTTCACAAAAAATATAATCTTCTGTTTTATTATTAAGCTCAATTTTTGTGCTCAGAACCACAGCATGTTCACTTTTCAGTTCAGCTTTAACAGCTTCCCACCGTTGTTTGTAAATTTTAACATTCTCCTCTGCTAATGAGTATTTGTCAAAATACAAGGTTTTCTCAGCAGAAACTTCTTTCAACTGATTAGCAGAGGTAAGACAAAGTTCACAAGAAGTAGAATTAACCTGAACGTCGGCCATAAATGCATGTTGACCTTCAGCAAGAAAATCTTCACCTGGAAGATCAGAATCATCTTCAATCTTTACATTCTTCTCGTCAGTACACAGAAAAGCAGATTCATCTGGAAAATCATCAGCCCAATCATATCCTTCTCCAGTTTGTGAAACCAACGCTTTATTGTCTGAATTTGAGCTACTAGCATTTGCATTTGAACTTGAAGGATTATTATTGCTCCCCGATGGCTTGTTACTCTGTGCAGCATACTTTTGATACAACTTTGACGTCTCTGGCTGCTTTCCCTTGGTACACTCCTTGGCAAAATGCCCATAATTCTGACAATTGTAGCAACGAACCTTAGACTTATCAAATCCAAGTTTTCCTTCAGGATTTAAATCCTTCCGACCTGTTCTTTGCATATACTTTTTGCCTCTGCGAACAAGCATCGCCATGGACCAGTTGATATCCATCAATTCTAAGTCATCAGGATCAATTTGTTCATAGTCTTCATCCGTTAACTCAGCACTAGTTAACTTTCCTGCAACAACTCCATCGTAAGACGAAACCATTGCTGAAAATAAAGCCATGAAGTCATTTGTAGTCTTTGCTGAAAAAGCACTCTGATTGTGACTTGAAGCAGGAGATGACTGATGTGAATACACAGGATATGTTACAGCAGCTTTACTAGCATAGCTTCCACTTGAAGAACCTCTAGACATGTTTGCATGACCACTTGATGTATTATCTACATAAAAAGCAGTAGATGGTGGGTTTGTGCTCGCTTTAGCTTTAGCATGCATGGTAGAAGCATTTTCACCAAAATAGACATCGGGATTCTGAACTTGAGATGGTAAAGTTTTCACACGCATCATATCCAGTTCCCTTGCTAGTAAATTCCTTGTAAGTTCATCATAGGTAAGATCATCAAAGCTTTTATCATGAGTCAGCAACAAAATGTAACCTTCCCATTTCTCAGGTAAAGCATCCAATAGCTTTTCTTTCAATTCTCCAGCATCAATTTTGACTCCAACAATATCAAGTTCACTAACCAAATGAGACAACCTTGAAATGAGATCATTGATGGTTTCATTCTGAACATGAGCAAAATTATCATACTCTCGCAACAACACTTTCTTCTTGCTCTTCTTATATTGTGCATTACCTTCACATCGTTGACATAACGCATCCCACAATTTCTTAGACGTATTATGCATTTTAAACTGATGCAAAATATCCTTTGGTAATGCCATTGATAAGTTGGAATAAGCTTTTCTTTCAAGTTTGAAAGCTTCTTTCTCAGAATCGTTCATCTTGTTAAACGGCTTCTCTTGACCAATAAACTCCCCAGCTGTGAATTTTGGAATCTCATATCCATCAAGCATAGGAGTCCAAACACTAACATCGTTCACACCGATATACGCCTCATACCGTGTTTTCCAATTATGGAAATCCTCAAATCTCATCAGTTTAGGAACTTTATTTGTTGTTCCTATCTCATTATCGTAGTTCAGCAACGCTTGGACAGTCGTAGACATAGCAGCAAACGCTTGAAACGGATCCATGATTAATTCTGTAGTCAGCGGACCAGAATGTCGACCTCCGGATCAAAATTAGTCTTCCGGATCAGATCCGGATCAAAATTCAACCTGCGGATGAACTGATACGCTACCGGATCAGAATTTGATCCGCCGGATCAAAATCTCCTAGCGGATTAACTGATACGCCGCGGATCAATTGATACGCTGCAACTTGATACGCTGGAACTGCCGCGTATCAAACCATAACTGCCACGGATCAAGTGTTGAAGATTGCTTAGCGGATCAAATTCAGCGGATCACTGAATTTATGAGTTTATACGGGCGGACCAGAATGTTCGAGCAGCGGATCACCAGCGGACCACCAGCGGACCAGTACAATCATGCATAATTTTTGATATTTTTTGATTTTCAATGCATGAATTCAACGTACAACTATGCGAAAATGAACTAGAAGCAATCTGAACGAAGAAAACTTGCTGAATTGACGATAAACTGAGAAGAATTGATCAAAAGCTTACCAAACTTGAACTTTCTCTCTCTAAAACCCAAAACCGAACAGTAACTCGCAGCAACTGAGCAATCCCGCTCTGATACCACTTGTAAAACACAATACGGATCAAGCTAGTGCATTATTACGTTCGGATTCAAGCACACAAGGTAAATAAACTTCCGTATATAGATCACAGCTTGTTTACAGAGAGAAATACAGAGCACTCAGGTTACACCTTGAAAACACACACTTAAGAACTTGTAAACCTCACTCACACTCTCTGAATTAAACTGAACACTATATATAGGGACTGATCCGGCGGACCAACTTACTAGCGTATCAAGTGGTCCGGCGTACCACTTGATCCGCCACTGATCCGCTGGATCTTACAAAACATAAACACATAACTTTACATACTCAAACTAACAAGACCTAGCACTAGACAACATAAAATGCTCTAACAGTAAGTAGAAAACTGATGTAATAATTCCTTGAGTAATGCCATCATCAAAGTTCCAAAAGCCTTTTGTTCAGTTTGATACACTTTCTTTTGATCAGACGTCAAACTTTTATGTAAAATTGGTCTTCCATTTCCATTTCTGTTGATCAGTATACGATTACAAGATATCTACATCATTCCTTCCAATGTACGCTTCAAATCGTTTTACCCAACTATGATAATCTTCCAATTTTAGTAATTTGGTAACTTTCTTACTTGTTCCAATTTCATTATCATAATTCAGCAGGCTTTGCATCGTTGTTTGCATTGCAGCTAGAGCTTGATAATCAACCATATTGTCTGTTAATGAAGTGGTTCGAACTGATGCGAACTCACACGAACTGGATGCGAAGTCACCCGAATAGAATTGAAAATTGAGTAATACAAAATGATATGAACTGGATACATAGGTGACACTAAGCGAAGTGATCCGAACTGGTCCGAACTGAATGTTTATGAAGTGATCCGAACTGAAATCTCTCCAAAGCGATCCAAACTGATCCGAACTGAAATCTCACGAAGTGACCCGAACTGAGACAAAGTGACACGAACGGATATGAAGTGGCATTTCGTGGCAGTTATTCACCTGAAGTCACACTTCGTGACGATTATAGATGCAAAGTGACTGTTCTAGATCCGAACTGAGACGAAGTTGAACTTTTTTGGATCAAATTTCGCGATTTTTGAAGATTTTGAAAGAGATTTGCATTAGTAGACCAAATATAAACGAAAGAAATGATTTAGGATTGGAATTTTCATGATAAACCCAACTGAAATGATCAAATGACATAAAGACACCTCAATTTATCACAAACCCACACTTTTTGTATCAAAAACTCGAAAAACAACAACCAAATGATCAGTAGATTGTACCAAATGCTATGATACCACTTGAAAGTGCGTGAGCGATGGATCGCCTACTCGATCATGATGTAATCGATGTAATTTGAGTATGAAATCAAGACACAAGAAGGTAAATACAATGAGGATTGTATTACTAACCACAGAGAGATTACACACACTATTTTACATAGTAGATTGGACAAGAAGTTATTCATCTAAACAAGAACAAGCTATTTATACTCGAATCACTGACACAAACTTGACTATCACACGAAGTCACACGAACTGGTACGAAGTGTGACTTCGTGTCCGCTTCGTGTGATCACGAACATCCTTCCGAGTAGCTTTGTCTTGTTTCTAATACTTTACACGACGAACGAGATAATTCTCTAACAGTAAAGAGTTTACTGATTATTGTGCTAAGAATGGAATCAAGATGGTGAAGACGTTCCTGAAACACCTCAGCAGAATGGTGTAGCTAAGAAGATGAACAGAACCTTGAATGAAAGAGCCAGAAGCATGAGGCTACATGCCGGTTTGCAAAAGATGTTCTGGGATGATGCAGTTAACACAGCTGCTTACCTGATTAACCGAGAACCATCAGTTCCCATTGGTTTCAGGATTCCAGAAAAAGAATGGCAAGGTCGTGAAGTCAACCTTAGACATCTAAAGGTGTCTGGCTGTAGTGTATATGTTATGTTAAAATATATTGACAGAGACAAGCTCAATGCGAAGTTAACGAAGTGTACGTTCATTGGCTATGGCTCGGAAGATATGGGGTATAGACTTTGGGACTTTTAGAAAACCAAAGTCATCAGAAGCAGGGATGTCTAATAGTTCTGAAAGAGAAAGACATTGAACAGTTTGATTCCCAGAAAAAGATGAAGAAAGATACAGTAGAAACTGAGACTCCATGTTGACACCTGATATGTGCGTCGTGTTAAGTATCCAACCAAGGTTCAAGACCCAAGGTCAAGGCTAGGTTTACTGCCAGCCGAACCTGGTCCGAACCAGGAGTTCGGACCTGCCGAACATGGAGTTCGGACAGGGTTCGGCCAGCAACTATAAATAGTGAGTTTGAGCTTTGTTTTGGGTATCAGTGATGTACGAGTGTGTTGCAGAGTGAATCTTAAGTGTGTGTTTCTGAGGTGTAATTCTCTGTGTCTATGTTCTAAGTGTTCTGAGTTGTAATTGTTCTTTGATCAAGAAAACAACTCTTAATTACTCGTTTTGTATTCCGAATAGCTAGATTGAGTAGATGATCCAACGCTCACGACTTTTCAAGTGGTATCAGAGCTTTCTGGTTCATTCTATTGATCTGTGGTTGCTATTTTCGGAGTTTTTGACACGAAATGAGTATTTTCAAGTGATTTTTGAGTGTTTTTGCAAATTTTTGATCACTTCGATCGAGTCTTTTGTGAAATTTTTGCTCCTAAATCATTCTTCATCAATTTTTCTGGTCCTCTGCTGTAAATTTCGTCAAATTCTGTCCAAAATTGTAATTTTTGAGCGAAAATGGTGAAGTTCGGACATTACTGTTCACGTTCAGACTAACTGCTCCGAAGTCCCAGTTCGGACAGCGTTCGGACATAGTTCGTCTAGAGTTCGATCTGTGTTCGGCGAGGTTCGGATACATATTTGTTTCGATTAAGGTTCGGGTTATTTTGAGTTCGGACAGAGTTCGGGGTAGGTTCGGTACAGTTCGGAAGGAGTTCGGTACTGGTTGGGACAATATTCGGTGATAGTTCGGCCTAGTGAAGTTCGGTTGAAGTTCAAATTATTGTTTGAAGTTTGGAGAATGTTCGGATCACAGGATTAAGTTCGGATAAGGTTTAGACAAACAAAATTTCAAATTTTTAACGATGTCGCAATTTCATGCTTTTGCCGTGATGCAGAATGCGATGCAGAATGCGATGCAGACTATGATGAATTTTGATAACGAAATTGGAACAAGTCAGAAAGTTACCAAGTTATTGAAGTTGGAAGATTATCACTCATGATCAACAAGAAGATTCTAATTCAGATGCAAGTTTCGATACAAGTTCAGCAGCAAGTTCCTATGAATCTGCTGAAAACTTGGAGAGTTTGTTGAAAGAAAATGCTTTATTATTGCAGAAAATTCAAAAGCTTTCTGAGGAATTCAAGTTGATTAATTCAGAGTTGGAGATTTCTAAGGAACATGAGAAGGAATTGGTTTTGAAGAATGAATGTTTGTTTACAGAGATCAAACTGCTGAATGTAGTTTTAGAGATAACAAAACAAGATAAAATGGATGTTGAAGTTGAAAATGAAAAGATAAGTGAAGAGAGGGATGAGCTGGTGAATGAAGTCAAGAAATGGAAGGATGAAGCGGAAGATGCTGCTAACAATTTTCAAAATTTGTTTGAAAAGTCAAAAATCAAGCTTGACTTGCTGACAAAGGATGCTGACGAATTTGCTGCTAAAATTGCAAGTTATCAAGCAGTGATGGAGAAATATTTGGATTAGAAGCGGGAGTTGGTTAGTGTGAATAAAATTCAGACAGCGAATTTGGAAATTCAAAAGCGGAATGAAGATAAGTTGAAGAAAGAATTGTTTGAAGGGCTAGAAAATATCCGCATGCAGAAATTTGAGACGCACAAAGTTGCAAAGCATTTGATTGCTACTAAGAAGGAGTTGGCTGAATCTCAAAAGCAAATTTCAGATTTAAAGACTCAAGTAATTGATGCCAACCGCTTGTTGAATAATGTCTCAAATTCTCAATTGTTCACAAGCTTTCTGGCTAAAGATAAAAATTTTGAAAGGATGTTTGATAAAACACCTTCGCCTCCTGCTCATATTAAAGAAGCGTCCAAAGAAGTGAAGGAAAAGGTTGAAGAGTTTGATTATTCCAAGGTTTCATCATCTACTTCTGAAGAAGAAAAGATTGTGAAAAAGAAGAAAACCAAGAAAACTAAGAAGAAGAAGGGCAAGAAAGCTGAAGTTTCTAACGCTCCAAACTTTGTTTCTGGTTCATCTTCTGCAGATAATGAGAAATCAACTACTTCAAGTGACAAGATTCGTTCTCAACCTGAATTTAATGAGACGATCTTCTTTGAACAGAAAAATCTTAAAGATGTCAAAGCTGAGTTTTCAAAGTTAGCAATGGGTGGACACCAGAATTCAAAGTCTGAGGAAAACGTTTTTAGAAAGTATGTTGGTTTGGGTTTTAATGCAAAGAATGTGAAAGCTGAGGAGGTTCCAGCATCATCATCCCAAGATTTGAAGAAACTTAAGATGAAACAGGTGAAGAAGGAAGTTTTTAAAGCAGACAAAGTTCAACCTGAGAGGTTCTACAAGCTCAAAGGTTCGGAACATATTTTTTCTGATTAAGAATTTCCTCTTCACTGCGTCGATGCAAGGAAGATTTCAGAAGTATTTGTCAAAGATGCTGTTTCATCAAACATGAAGAATCAAAAAGCTAAAGTTTCTTCTGAAGGTTCTTATTCTCGAAGCCCAACATCTAAATGGGTTCATGATCACAGTCGACGGGTATATAGTTCTTTTTCTGATCATGTTCGAGATATCCATGTTTGTAATTCTTCGCAGGCACCTAAAAGGTGGGACAAATCAGAACGTATATGTTGTGTTTGCCACCAAAAAGGGCATATGGCAAAAGATTGTCCACTCTCTTCTGAATCAAACCAAAGGTTTCAACAAAAACCAGTTTTTGGTAAACTTGCCAGACCAAAGTTCTTCAATGAACAAGGCGTAGTTTTTTATGAATGTGAACCTACATTCTTTCTTAAACAAAAACGTTTTGTTCCTAAGTTTAAAAAGGTTCAAAATGTAGGTTCATCATCACAGTCACCTGTGATAGTTTCATAAAAAGCAGAGTTACCAAAACAATCGCAATTTTGGAAAGCCAAGGTGGGTTCTAAGCAAAATCAGGACACTGGTCGACCAGAGGCGATCCGCTTCGGGTCATTTATGAACTAATCAGTTTGACCAATGTGCAGGTACTTCTAGAAGACCTATCGACGATTGTAAAGTTGTTGATGGAGGAGTATTCTGCTTAACTTAAATTTCTTGCTATATATTTTTCTAACCTGCAAATTTTCTGACATTCTAAAAACTGCAAGATATCCGTGTTGCTTGATAAATTTTTCTTTCTTTATGCATTTTTAATTGCTTAAAAACCAAAAATAGGGTCTTGTTTTGTAAAATGAAAAATACAAAAATAGAGTTTTCATTTTAAGGGGGAGAAATGCATGTAAGAGGGAGAAATTGTGAAAATGCATGTTACGGGAAGAAGGTGAATACATGCCAAATATATAAGGAAGGTGAATACATGCCAAATATATAAGGGAGGTGAATACATGCCAAATATATAAAGAAGGTGAATACATGCACAATATATAAAACTTTGGGAAATTGATCATTGGGAAATGATGGTACATTGGCTTACGTATCTGACTCATGGATAGAGTAGATGAAAGGGTCATAAGATCATTGTTTGATATGTTTGGTAGGCTCGGCAAATCAGAAAGTATTCAGATGTGATATACACTAAATACTAATGCTTGACCATGTGGATAACATCTTGATGCGAAAAAGAAAAATTAGTGTAAAAATAAATGAGAAGTCACTGTGTATACAAGTGTTCATTTTGCAAAGATTTAAACTTGAGGGGGAGAAATTGTGAAAATGCATGTTGTGGGAAGAAGGTGAATACATGCCAAATATATAAGGAAGGTGAATACATGCCAAATATATAAAGAAGATGAATACATGCACAATATATAAAACTTTGGGAAATTGATCATTGAAAATGATGGTACATTGGCTTACGTATCCGACTCATGGATAGAGTAGATGAAAGGGCCATAAGATTATTGTTTGATATGTTTGATAGGCTCGGCAAATCAGAAAGTATTCAGATGTGATATACACTAAATACTAATGCTTGACCATGTGGATAACATCTTGATGCGTTTTTCATGACAAAAAGAAAAATAAGTGTGAAAATAAATGAGAAGTCACTATGTATACATGTGTTCATTTTGCAAAGATTTAAACTTGTTTGATTTTCTTTATTTTGTCAAACGATCAAACTTTCTCTGCGTGCTCACAAGGCCGACCTGATTGTTGTTCGTTTGATGTTTAGCTTTATTTTCTTTGGTGTTTCGTATAACTCATCGGACTTTCTCAGCGTGTACGGGAGTACCGACCTGATTGTTGTTGGGTTATACATTTTCAACTTGTTTTATCTTCTTTATTTTGTTAAATCCGAGGCCTTATATGCGTATCGAAAGATCGACCTTAAGGTAGACTATTTAACGTTCTTATTTCTTTTTGCATGGAACACAACTAACGATATCATGAAAAACATTATGCGTTGTGAAAAATCACAAGTGTAATCACACAAAAAAAGCAAAAGAAAAAGAAAAAGAAAAAGAAAAAGAAAATATCTGAATATGTCTGATAGTGTGGGATACACTGGTCAAAGCAAATCTAATCAATACCTTAACATATCCAGATGCTATGAGTATGATTCTGCCTGAGTTTAAGACGGACAAACTATACCGGCAATCAGCATGACTTGTGTGCTTCGATTAGTTGAAATTGAAGTGTAGTTCAGTGCGTCATGTCCAATATGATCCCGTATAGTGATCTTTCTCATACTAAAAATAATGTGTGTTTCTCTATTGCATTTTACTTCATTTCAAGAAAAGTACAAAAAGATTTTTGGTGTGTTATAACATAAGTTTGAAAAATCAAAAAGATTTTAGGTTTGTTTTGATATAAACTTTCTAAAAGACAAAAAGATTTTGTTTATGTTTTATTTTCGATTTGATTAACATGTGATACAAATTCAATTTTCAAAATCATATCTTGGAGTCTTGAAGAGATGTTTTGCGCCAAGATTATTTAAATTTTGAGCAGGTTGCTAAAGTGAAAGAAATCACAACTTCAAGTCTTCTGAAGCTGCTGATAAAGACCAGAGAATGACCAGACGTCTTCAAGTATTCAAGATTAAGCTACGATCAAGTTGAGGAGGAGTTTGTTCGAAGATTTATTTCATTAGACGAACGGATTCTACACTTGAAGGGGATTTTATTGAAGATATAGATTTGAAGATGTTCAAGAGATACTGCACACGATGAGGAGGAGTTTGTTGATACTTGATATGTGCGTCGTGTGAAGTAATCCAACCAAGGTTCAAGACCCAAGTTCAAGGCTAGGTTTACTGCCAGCCGAACCTGGTCGGAACCAAGAGTTCGAACCTGCCGAACCTGTAGTTCGGACAGGGTTCAGCCAGCAGCTGTAAATAGTGAGCTTGAGAGTTGTTTTGGGTACGAGTGATGTACGAGTGTGTTGCAGAGTGAATCTTAAGTGTGTGTTTCTGAGGTGTAATTCTCTGTGTCTCTGTTCTAAGTGTTCTGAGCTGTAATTGTTCTTTGATCAATAAAACAACTCTTAATTACTCATTTTGTATTCCGAATAGCTAGATTGAGTGGACGTTCCAACGCTCATGACTTTTCACTCCAGCAGAGAGTGCTGACAGTGGGAGCTCAAATGCAGAAAATCAAGGTGACTCAGAAGATGAGGTAGTTCACAGTTCACCAAAAAATTTAGGTGATCCACCAACTATACCTCAGGTTGGACCGTTGACCAGAGTCAAGAAACATGCTGCTAGATATTCTCCATCTACCAATATTTCTTCTTTTTTTTTAACTGAAAATGGAGAGCCACAGACTTACACTGAAGCCATCAGTGTCAAAAATTCGTTGAAGTAGGAGCATGTGATGAAAGAACAAATGAAATCACTTGAGAAGAACAAGACGTGGGTTCTTACAAAACTTCTAGCTGGGAAGAAGACTCTTCAGAATAAATGGGTGTTCAGAGTCAAAGATGAGCATAAAGGTACCAAGAGATTCAAAAGCTCGGATGGTTCTTAAAGGTTTCCAAAAGATGGAGGGTGTCGACTATAATGAAATTTTCTCCCCGGTTGTGAAGATGACCACAATCAGGCTAGTGCTCAGTATTGTAACAACATAGAACTTAGATCTAGAGCAGTTAGATGTTAAGACAACTTTCCTACATGGTGATTTTAACGAAGACAGTTATATGACACAACCAGAGGGTTTTCCAGTCAAGGGCAAAGAAACTTGGTGTGTAAACTGAAGAAGAGCATGTATGGTCTCAAGCAAGCTCCAAGACAATGGTACTTGAAGTTTGATAACTTCATGGGTAGAACTGGTTACAAGAGGTGTGACATGGACCACTGCTATTACGTTAAGAAATTTAAGAGTTCGTACATCATTCTACTACTATATGTAGATGACTAGTGGGTACCCGCGCGTTACGGCGGGCGACGGTTTATAGTGCGTTATTAGTCTTTTTTCGCGCGTCTAGGCGGTGACGTAGTTAACAACACCATATTCGATTCTGTTAGCGCGATGTAGTGCGTCGACAATTTATAATCCGATATTCGTTTCTGTCTTTAAAGCTTTAGTCGCGTACTATATCTTCTATCTCTTAATTGTAGTACATTCCTAACCCACCTTCCTGTTCTAATCTAAAATTTAATCCCATCTTCATTGTTACAATTGATCTCACCCACTCACACCTCTACAAAACCGAGACAAATTACAGACGCTATGGTCATCACAGATGCTATGGGCGTTCTCACACACTTACGTATGAGTTTATATAGGATATTATATCACTAACCAGCCCAACAAAAAGTTATTATAGATTGAAACAAGTCAAAAGTCATCAAGAGTGTAAATTTATTGATAAACACTTAAACCATGTAAAATCAATTTCGTTTACTTTGATATAACGATATCATTGAAATAATATAACTTTTATAATTATACTTACATACTCATTATTCAAAAAAAATAGCAGTTTAGGTATTTGGGTACAAACGGGTCAGATAGGTTTTCCGAACCGGAACCGAACCTGAACCGATAAATTGTAAAGTTAAGAACCAAGAATCGACCCTATATAGGTTTTTACGGTTCGATCCAGTTCGGTTCTTCACTTTTTGCGGGTCGGACCGTTTCTTTCTCACCCCTACTATATAAAGAAACCAGGCTACTTCCCAAGCATTATAAAACTCAACAAATGGAATGTTATGAATTTAAAGACTACATGGCTAATTTCCCCATCAATGTTGCTTTTAACACTTATTGAATCATGAGGATAAAAAAAATCACCAGTTACACCATCTTGTTCCAAAGTACCAGACTTCTTAGAAATATCATCTTTATCTCCATTATGCAATAATTTTGACATTTGCATCTTCAACATCACCCAAAACATTATCTGTGACACATATTGTCGAACATCTTCCATAATACTATCTGAGGTTTAAAAAATAATTTGGTTCAATGACAGGAAAACAAACCTCAAAGGTAAAACCAGGAACTTACAAATATTTGAATGCATACAACTAAAATCAACCTCAAAGGTTAACCCAGGAACTTATAAACCTTTGAATGTACTCAATCTTTGTTCACAGACATTATACAACCGATATAATTATAAACACAAAGGTGGTTCAGAATATAGAACAAACCTGCAAAACCACAATACATCGTAAGTATAAGCAAAATTTGTGAATTCGCATAGCTGAAATGGAAAGAGAAGTTGTATTAACCTGACAGAACTCAGTGTCTCGCAAAAACTGTTAAAAAAATGAAATATATTGACATAACTGAGATAGTCGAATCTTTGCATTACAATATTAGTCCCATGAGCACTAAAAAAATTAAGCAATTTCAAAGTGTTATCTAAGTACATATCGACCCATTTTCCATCCCAACTGCATACAGGGAGTTCCAAATCAACAATGATATCTCTCATCTCATAAAGTGTCTCACAAATAGAACCCAATGCAGATTTCAACTATGAAAAGCTATTGACAAAAGTTGCATTAGTTGGTTTCAGTTGGTGAAAACTTTCAAGTAAACATTTTTCAAAAGTGGTTAGCCTCTTAGATATGTTTTTTTATAAATTCACAAGGGTAACCAAAAAGTATGCTCAAAATAACTCAAGTTGAAAAGGAGGCTGCTTATAGCCACATGATAATCTTGTACTTGCCTATTAGCTCCAATGAGAGACATAAAGAAAAGAACACCAAAAAGGATAGCTATTACTTTGTCAAGTTTCTTCTCAAGTGTGCTATTTTCTGAAGGAACTTTCCTGGCATTCATCATCACTTGTATTTAGTTATAATTGTAAAACATTTAACTTTATATATAATATAAGAACCAGAATCGTTCAAATACCTTAGTCAATATAACCCTAAAATTCAGGGAAAACTAGATGTACCTAGACAAAATGAATTAAATTGAGGGGAGAGAGACACCTTAGATGCGTCGCTTGAACCTACTGCGTCGTTCAACAAAACCCACAAAACAAATCAGACAAAAAATTATGCTACTGGATCGATAGACGAAGGAGAAAAGAAATCTAAAAACACCCAAACATGTAATAACGAATGAATCAACTGAACCAAAAAGATGAAAAGATACTCTGGATCCATTCTTCAAGTCCATTAGACACTGCGAAATGTGTGTATTAATGCAGGCCATTTGGTTTCAATCATCGCTTCAAAATATGGTTGTCTCTGGTTTTCAATATAGAGTTGAAATAAACATGAGAGATGAACTGTGGAGAATCGTCTATTTAATGAGGTCGTGTAACTGTGATTTGAAATTGAAATGAAAATTGAGCGTCATATGTCTAGTCTGAGAGAGTAGGAGCGTCAGGGCACTGCAAGGTTGAGAAAGTCTGAGATTAGATAGATTGAGGCACTGCAAATGTGTAGTCTGAGAGAGTAGGAGCGCCAGGGCACCAAATGTACGGTTAGTTCAAAAGAAGGACCAGGAGCTGCACATTTTAGTTCAAATAAAGGATTTGGTTGAACCCATTTAGTTGGCTGCTTTAGGTAGTTATAAATTATGCTTGTATTGTTATACCACTTAAAATTAAGAGTTTAAGTTTAAGAAAAAAGAAATGCATTATAGAGTAGTAAAGATATGTAATTGCTAGATCAAACATGTCTGAAATGAAGAAGTTTTAGCGATAGATGCCTGAAGAATTCGAGACGAAAGATCTTGGCCCTATAAAGCAGATACTCGGGATGAGCATCAATAGAAATTAGAAAGATGGATCTTTGATACTACCCCAGGAGAACTATATCGGGAAAGTGTTAGAGAAATTCAGCCTGAAAGATGCCAAAGTCAGAAGTACACCACTGGTGTGTATAAAAAATATATCAATTTTAGTGACACCGTTTAATGCATAAGCTTTTAAATTTATTAAACATGATTAACTACGACTACTATTTCACCACCTAACACGGGCAAGTACACCTATCGTGGAGCAGTATAGTAGTGGTAAGTTGACCGAGGGTCATTCAAGGACACAAGGAAAATGAGGGATTTTGATACTTAATCTTTATTAACAACCAACCAGATTTAAAAATTGTAGTTTAGGGGTTAAATTAAGCTAGGAAGATAAAAGTAAAGGAAATATCACTTGGGGGAACTTACCTATGGTTAGTTTTGTAGAATGCATTTAAATACTTCCCATAAGATTGTTACTTTTCAGCCTAGAACCCTATATCACGTTCCTCACGATCTCCTCGTAGAGTCTCGAGAGGACCGCTCTGGAAGTAGCAAACAAAGTAAGCGTGAATGCAATATAGTTATAGGGCCCGATTGGTCATCAGCACCGTTATACACGAATACGTTGTCATAAACCAGCAGGGGAACAACCTGTGACACCCAGTCTAAAAATCAGGTCAAACTCTCTCTCCGTTGACTTTTGTTGACTTTTATTATGTAATAATTATGTGATTACTGTTTTTAAACCGCATGATTAACTATGTTTAGTTAAATGATTAACTGATTTAAATTTCGCGTTAAATAACTGTGAAATATGAACGTTTCATATTATTAATAAGAAA
The DNA here is from genome assembly GCA_039602395.1 of Deinandra increscens subsp. villosa. NCBI lineage: Eukaryota > Viridiplantae > Streptophyta > Magnoliopsida > Asterales > Asteraceae > Deinandra > Deinandra increscens. Next base: position 33,241,291 of record JBCNJP010000010.1, read on the forward strand.
TTAAATATAAAATTCGATGTTTTATATTTTATCAAACTGATTCAAACCGTTAAAACGTTTCATGAACTCAAAATGTAATCAAAAGCATTACGTTGTCAAGACTTAGCCAAATGAGTAACTCGTTTCACCTAGTGGGCCCGGTAAGGCCAATAAGCCTAATTCAACCCGGATTAACCCAAAAATTTAACCGATGACTCGCCTCGTCACACTGAGTATTTTTCCTGAACCGGATACCCGACCCGCGGCCCGAAACACATTGGGCCGAACCGGCCCAATCCTTTCCCCTTTTCTCTCTCGCGGCCCGGTTCCCTCTCCTAAACCCGAAGTGGGCTACTACCCATCTCCAAATATTAATGGGCTTCGGCCCGTTCCACCATTTAAACCAAAATGGGCTTCGGCCCATAAGCCCATTTCATTTCCGATTGGGCTTCGGCCCAATTGTTAACAAAGTGATTAATTTGTTTTAAACCCACTTGTTTTATAAAATATAACCCACTAATATTTTTATAAAATTTGGATCAATAACTTTTATAAAAATAAAAACCACCATTCTATTGGATTAAATATACTTGGATGTTATTTTAAAAAGTTATTATTTTTATAAACACTTAACCACTATATATTTTATAAAAGTGTTAAAACTTTTATAAAACATAAGAGAGTTTTATAAAACTAATCTCCTACAACTAGAAAGGTTGGGAGGTCTTGAAAACTTGACAACACATAATTACCCAATGGGTAATTAGCTTAATCTAGCTTATAAAAGGGGAGGCTAAGCTCCTTGTCCCCCTTGCACCAACACACTCAAACCTCTCCCTCTTGTCTCCCTTAGACCGGCCGGCTACCACCTCCCACTGCCGCCGCCAGCTGCCGGCGACCAGCCACCACCGCAGGCCGCCACCCGCCGCCGCCGGACCCCCCCCCCACCGTCGCCGATCGCCGGAAAACACCACCAACTCTCCTCTTCTCCTTTTGTGAGTTATCTAACTCCTTTTCCATCTCTTTTTCACCCATGAACACCCTCAAGTCTTGACAACAACCACAACTAACCCCATGATCTAGATCTTTAATCTTTTATGTTTGAATGCTTGGTTTGCAAGAAACAACTAACAAAACTCTCTTCTTAATCTCCATTCTTTCAAGATCCATTCTCTAGGTGAAACACATTGTGAACCCTCATGGATAGTAGCATATGTGCACCTTGATCTTGCTTATGAAATCCAAGGATTTCATAGTTAGTTGCTTGCAAATCTTAAGCCTCTTCATGTTTAATAAAATACAAATCTAAGACTAACCATATTACATGATTAATATTTGTTGCATATGGTCCTAACATACATTTATGTTAGTAGATTTATTATATTTAAAAGTCCTAACATATGAAAATATGTTAGTAGATTGTCATTAAATTTCCATGTCCTAACATATGAAAATATGTTAGTAGATTGTTGTTATGTTTATTTACTTTTGGTCCTAACACCTAAAGGTGTTAGTAGATATGTTTATGTTACATATTTACTTGTTTAAATTTGGTCCTAACACATAAAATGTGTTAGTGGATTTGGACATAAACATTTAATTAAGAGGACTTACCATGTTTAAACATAATAATAATAAATAACAACTAAAAATAATCAAGACATATAATTATTTAAACTATTTGGATTAATAAAAATAAATAAAAGTTGGAAGACTTTGACACAATTTATTTTTATAAAACTTACCTACAACTTGGAAACATTAAATACTTGGATAAACCCATGACTTCTTTTATTAAAAACATTCCATTTTGTTAAAAGAATTTATATATTGTATCCAAAAATTGCAAGAACCACATTTATATCAAATCATTTAATATTGGACTTACTATAAAAGAATTTAAGGATTCTTAAATTCCTATAAAAGGCAACAAAATCTAACCTTTGTCTTTTATGAATAAATAAAGATTTTTATAAAAATAAATCATTTTTATAAAAGTAAATGCAAGTCTTACATGTTGGAGGACTTGATGAATTTTTCATAATCGTTTTGTTAACTCAAAACGATCTAAACATAAAGACGTTGCGTAGTAATAAAACCGGGACCAACACGACGATATACGCGATAACGTCGGATAAATGAGTTTATCTAAAGACATGACGTACATAAACGTCTTAAGAGAAAAACATATAAGTCCAAGTAATAACATGATTATTTGCTTTCATGACGTTTTTTTAAATAAATATTTTTTAAAGACATCAATTATTTCTTAAACAACTAAATAAATATTTAGACAAATAATTATTTAAAAGTTTCCAAGACTTTTCTAACTAGTTAAAAATAGTTATAATTTAATAACTATAAATTTTGACTAAAAGGATTCTATTTCCACAAGTAATATAACAAGCATCATTATTATAAAACTTGTGTAATATGTTCTCAACTTATAAATAACCGAACGAGAGATTATTTGTGGAAACGTCATAATTATTTTAATAATTATACCGAACTTATAATAATAATAATAAACATTATTATTTTGAACTCGATGTTCAATACTTGATTTAGTTATTAATTAATGATTACTTGTTTATATTTATTTAACATAAATATAAATAATCATGAATGTATTTATTTAATAAATACAAGCTAACGGGTTTTCAAAGATACAAACGGATTTAAAACGTCAAGACTTGACCGGTATCACTTGGGTGACTTATGTTACTCAATTGATCAAAGACCTTATGCATATGTTTATTTAATTATTTAGGACGTTACGTGCTACCGTTCTTATCCTGCTAGATTTCTACATACCTGCTGATTCAGTGAGTTTCACGGCCCCTTTTCTCTTTAAACTGTTTTATACTTTGGGGAGAAATCATGAAATCTGATAAATGTTTTTACTTAATATTATGGTTTATCTGTTAGCCGTATGACTACTTGTTCTCTTACTGATTGCCCAACTTGGTACATTATCGTTATAAACGTTTGTACAACCGTATCCCACCATTAATTGATTTCAATTAGTTCTGTACGAAACGATAGCTAGTGAATAGATCTATTTGGATTGAAAACCCTACCCTAACTGGTAGCTCCAGTTCTGACTCCGGATTGTCTGGGGGTACACGTCAGTTATTCTGCTCTGTTTAACATCTCTGGGCAAGGGATGCTGGGTGGGTAAACCGTTAGTATTTGAAATCAAGGTTCAGGTGAGCTCATACATCCACAACGATAAATATACTGAAAACTGTTTTACAACTGTTTAACTGATGAATCATAAACCTGTGAACCTCACCAACTTTATGTTGACCCGTTTTAAATTCATGATTTCTTAGGTAATTGATGCAACTTCGTAAAGACATGCAAATGGGGCTTATCAATGCTATCGGACCTGCTTTTGGAGTCATAGTCCCAACTATCCTAATAAATCGTTAATGTTTTTATTATTAATTTAAGACTCATTTTCGAATGTAAGACATTATCATTGTCCACTATCACTTTCCGCTGCAATACAATGACGTAATGTTTTATGAAGTTTTAAATATATTAGACGTTGTTCTATGTATCCTCGACTATGATTCCATTCTCGTTCACACCCGAAACCATTGACCGGGGTGTGACACAACCCACGCATCAAATTATTATACTATGAAAAACATTTTTAAAAGGGACTAAGGTTCGTTTCCTCCATATACTGCTTTCGCGCAAATATGTGCGGTCGTAACCAGAGTCAAGTTCACTATTTCGTATTTCACCGAGTTTCGTGAAGTGAAAAAATATTACTAACCCTAATCCCAACCAATACCTTCAGGCCATAGTTAGCGTGAAATACGTGTTTTTTTTACATAGACATAAAACTCATGAACGTATTTCTTTGTATGGTGTACGAGTCACCACGTAGGATCATGCATCATCCCCCAGTTGGGTGTCATAATTCTGACTGATGAGCTTTTGACTCCATAATTGGTCTACAATACGCAAGGCACATTTGTTCAAAAAGGTTAATAATAGACTTTTAGTTTAAAAGAGTTTTCATAAAGTCATTTGTACTTACCTTAAGGAAAACACGTAAATTCATTTTACTAACCAACCAAAGATTCGTTTATCCCCAAGTGAGTATAAGAGTTTAGCCGATCATAAGCATGGCTTTAATGATTTGCTTAATAGAAAGCATATTCATAGACAAACTTCAAACAAACTCTTATTAAGTTGATGTTCTTACAAACTTGAAAGATTAATGACTAGAGAACGCCAAGTGGCTCAAAAGTAAAAACTATTCTAAAAAAGTGATGAGAGAAGATAAGAATTGAGCAATTTGGAAAGGAGGAAGGCTGCCTTTTATAGCCAGAAAACAACATCAGAAACGGGTCGTGCCTGGAAGGCGATCTTCGTATAATATTCTATGGAAGAGACACGGGCCTTGGGTAAACAGTGGCACGGGCCGTGTGCGGCAAGCAACAGGGGCACGAGTCATGTGCTACTAGCGGCACGGGTCGTGTCTTGTTAGGTGTGAAAGTCAACTCTTCAGGGCATGCTGAAAGGTGACACGACCATGTTTATCACAGAGTTGATATATTTCTTCATATTTGCCATTGTTTTGACTCCTTTTGTGATTTTTACCTGGATTAGACAGAAACAACTAAAAATGAAGTAATATGGGGTTATTTTGTTAGTAGTTAGTCTGTGTTAATCCGAAATGTGAGGAATATTTATAGTAAAAGTATGTATATTTTGGCTCATATCAAACATCCCCACACTTAGATCTTTGCTTGTCCTCAAGCAAGACTCTGAAATGTTGGACTACGCGATTTTCCTAAATACTTTGTTTGTGGAATTTTAAGATTCTATGCACGATAAAAGTTGCTTCCTTCAATTATATTGGATTTTCATTCCATTAAAGCTTTTATTTTTTTCCTTTACTGAAATTTAAGTTTTTACGACAAGTCTACTGGAAAGTTTATTTTCTATACAAACTCATTCACCTCACAAGTGAACACTAAACTCTCAAGGTAGTGTATTTGGTATTTTTAAGGGAACACTCATACCAAGGTAAAGACGAGTAAAGAGCATAGGTTTGTAAGTAATCGAGCCTCCACAAATCTCGCTGGAATATACATGAATATCGCCAGGGCTTAAAACGGTAGGCTTGGGTTAGGGTTTGGATGTATAGGATAAAAATGGCGAAAGTTGTAAAATAATGGCCTCTTAAATCCTTTATAACTTTTCTTGTCCTTTCTTAAGTATCTAAGAGCTTTGATTACTCTTTTTATGCATATATATAATTTTTTTAGACAAAATTTATTTGTTTGTAGAAAAAGTCACTTTGGATTTTGTTATAAGAAGACCATATTTTACGAAAATAAGGGTTTTAAAAAAAATGGTGAAGGTTTTGGGGGGTATTTTGCAAAAACGGTATTTGCAAAGGGTTGAACAAATGAAAGGGTTTAAGGCTTAACAGGGCTAACTAGGGGAAGTATTTAGAGAAATGGGGGTAAACAGAAAGAAAAGGGGAAGATCCTAAATACCTCGTACATTTAATCATATATTCCCGACTTTGTCCATCTTGGGACGTATTCTCGAGTCAAGTTCTAACTTTACCGGAATTACTTGGGTTGTATCAGAATTTCGAGAAGAAAGGAGCATGTTTAATTGATGTTCATGCTATTAGGGCTCAAATCCTCACTGAAATTGGGAAAAGGGAAATCATGAGTTTATATAGAATTTAAACTTAGTTTTCCTCATGTCATAAGGAAGTTTTTTAGAATTCGAAAATTGTTTGGTTAATGGAATTTGAGTTTCGGTTTAGTTGGAGGAGAACTTATATGCACACAAAGGCTTAAAGAAAGGGAAGTTTTATTTTTAGCTTTTTGGAAGATATGGATGTCCTAGTTTCAAAAAGTTTTGTGTAAGGCTTGATTTTTGGACAAGACGAAGTTTTTTTTGTTTTTCTTTTCCAGCAATTCCCATCCCACACTTAAATTGTACATTATCCTCAATGTGCACTTTCGACGAGAATAAAAAATTAGAGGTGGGCGAGTTGCTCGTGACAGCTTCCCATGGTATTGTTGCCATGATTGTATTATCTGATTTCTCATTCCGCTAGTTACCTGTTTTCAAAATTCTTAGCAAAACATTAAAAGTAAAATAAGATAAGATAAATTAAGTCCTAAAAGTGATTATCATTTAATTAATTCTTAAGAAACAATTACACGATAATAAAATTTTTAAAAGAGCCTAATATAAGGGATTTGTCACAAATCTGACTTACAACAATCCCTAAACTATTTATTTCATTCCTAAATTACTTGAAAAACAATGGTCTCACTACTCCCTATCCAACGGAGTTTATGGCATTTCGATGATATCGTTTTCATCATCCAAGTTGACGATAAATGTCACTGCCAAAGTCAAAGATGGGGAGATTCGTGTTTTCTCCCCGTTAAGATCTCGAGAGGACCGATCTAGAAGTAGCAAAAAAGTGAGCGTGAATGCAATATAGTTATAGGGCCCGATAGGTTGTCGACACTGTTATACTAAAATATGTTGTCATGAACCAGCAGGGGAACAACCCACGCATCAGATTAATTTATTATGAAAAACATTTTTAAAAGGGACTAAGGTCCGTTTCCTCCATACACCGCTTTCGCACAAATATAGGCGGTCATAACCAGAGCCAAGTACACTCTCCCATATCTCAACGACTTTAGTGAAGTGATAAAATATTACTAACCCCAATCCCAACCACTACCTTTAGGTCGTAGTTACCTTGAAAGCCGTGTTTGTTTACGTAGACATAAAAACTCACGAACGTATTGCCTTGCATGGGGAACGAGTCACCACGTATGATCATGCATCGTCCCCCAGTCGGGTGTCACAATTCTGACTGATGAGCTTTCGACTCCTTAAATGGTCTACAATACGCAAGGCATGTTTGTTCAAAAAGGTTAATTTCAGTTTAAAAGAGTTTTCATAAAGTCATTTGTACTTACCTTAAGGAAAACACGTAAATTTATTTTACTAACCAACCATAGGTTTGTTTATCCCCAAGTGAGTATAAGAGTTTAGCCAAGTATAAGCATGGCTTTAGTGATTTGCTTAATAGAAAGTGAACAGTTCATAGACAAACTTTAAACAAATTCTTATTAAGTTGATGTTAACATCAAAGATTAATGACTATAAAACGTCAGGTGGCTCAAAAGTAAAAACTATTCTAAAGAGTGAGGGGAGAAGAAAAGAATTGAGCAATTTGGAATGAGGAGGAAGGCTGACTTTTATAGACAGAAAACAACATTGGGCATGGCTCGTGCTTTGCAGGGCACGGGCCGTGCCTGGCAAAAGATCTTCAGATAAAATTCCAGGGAAGAGACATGGGTCGTGAGCAATCCATGGCATGGGCTGTGTGCGGCAGCAACAAGGGCACGGACCGTGTGCTACAGGCGGCATAGGTCCTTTCTTTTCAGGTGCAAAAGTTAACTCTTCAGGGGCATGCTGGAAGGCGGCACGTGTCGTGCTTGAGAGGGCAAGTGCTGTGCCTGAGGCCAAAAATCACAGAGTTAATATTCTTCTTCATATTTTCCATTGTTTTGACTCCTTTTGTGACTTTTACCTGGATTAGACAGAAAAACTAATAAGGATGTAATATGGGGTTATTTTGTTAGTAGTTAGTCTGTTTTAATCCAAAATGTGAGAAATATTGTAATAAAAATATGTATATTTTGGCTAATATCAACCACTGGGTGACTTTAAGCTATCCAAAGATCAGTCTCCTAAGAAAGATGAAGACATAGAAGAAATGGCTAAAGTCCCTTATGTACGGCAGTTGACAGTTTGATGTATGTTATGGTGTGTACGAGGCCAGATATAGCGTATGTTGTGGGCATTGTTAGTCGGTTTATGTCCAGTCCGGGGAGAGAACAATGGGAAGTAGTTGAATGGCTATTGAGGTACTTGAAGGGGACTTCAAAGATGGAATGGTGTTTTAAGGGGAACGATGTTATCATGAAGGGGTATACTGATGCAGATTTGGGCCGGTGCAAAACTTTTTTAAGAGCACAACAGGGTACGTCTTTACAGTGGGACGAACAACAATCAGTTGGATGTCCAGATTGCAGAAGAGTGTTGCTCTCTCAACCGCTGAAGCTGAATACATGGCAGTTGTTGAGGCAGCCAAAGAGCTTGTATGGTTGAAAAATATCTTAGAAGAACTTGGCATAAAACAGACAGATTACTCACTATTCTGTGACAATTAGAGTGCTTTCACTTGGCAAAGAATTATGTGTTCCATGGAAAGATGAAGCACATCCAGTTTAGATATCACTTTGCCAGAGGTTTGATCGGTGAAGATGTTCTCAAGCTGGACAAGATCAAGGGAACAAAGAATCCAGCAGACATGCTGGCTAAGGTTGTTATCTTAGAGAAGTTGAAGCTGTGTGTAGCTCTTCAGCTGGCCTTTAGGAATGAATGATGAGAAGGCTGGCAGATCAACTAGGGGTTTAAAATGAAGAAAGGTAGTTACAGATATTACAAGGCGTTGGTTGGCAGAGTTGCAGATGTCAAGGCTACCAACTAAGTGGGAGAATTGTTGGCTAGTGGTGGCCCAGTTCATCCACAATATATTTGTGCCCGACCCATTAAGTTTGTAATTATGGTTTGCCTTGATCTAGTGATTTGTACATCTATTTTGTGTTCGAAAGAACACCCGAACTCAAGAACACAAGAACGTTGATAAGTGTATGTTTATAGCTCCAATTCAGATCATGATTACATGAATAGATTCATTAGCAGTTCCTAATCCTGATCAAAGCCCAAGATCTCTTAAGGAAAACGAATTCAAAAGTTCATCCCTACCAATTGAATCTCTAATAAAACCACCGAATGGGGAGTTCTTGTTGTGTTCTTTGTTCTTACATCACCGAATGAAACTACATATATATAGACAAACTCATTCGGCTGATCTCCTCTTCATTCGATGGACTTTTTCTCTTTTCATTCGATTGCTTCAAAGTCTGCTCATTCCATGGATATAACAACTTCATTCGGCAACCACATGAAATCCTATAATATGTCATTAATCAACTATTGGTTAATGATATATTTTACCCTGGAACTTTATAAACTAACTCTACTAAACAAACATCTAATGGAACTAACTAATACATCACACGGCACACCTAAAATGCACTAACAAACTCCCCCTTGACGTGTGGTGTATCAGATCTTCAAACTCTTTGAATATGTTTTTAGTTGATGTAGGGTAGGCATAGCAGGAACATGACTGTGTCTACTGAACCATTTTTGAAAGTAATGAATTCTTTGACAGCTTCATAACCATGCTTGAGATCCATTCTTGAGATCCGTGTCTGAGAGAACTTGAGACTTTAACCTGCATCTTCAGAAGACAGAAATGCAGTTTTTTATTACCAAATATAACTTTAATCTTGGGAAATTTCTCCTTTGGAGAATCATGATGATTTGAAATCAGTTTTGAAATATTTGATGTATCACGTGTCGATCAGATCGAAAATAAATAAGAAAGAAAAACTTTTTGGGTTTTACAAAGTTTATATCAAAACACACCAAAAATCTTTTTGGATTTTCTAAAATGAAACAAAAAGCAATACCGAAATTAACTATATTTTTGTTAAAAAAGATCACAACATGGGATCATATTGGTCATAACGCTCTGAACTACATTTCAATTTCAACTAATTATAGCACATAAGCCAAGCTGATTGCCGGTATAATTTGTCCATCTTAAGCTCATACAGAATCATACTCATAACATCTGAATATGTTAAGGTATTACTAATTTGCTTAGACTTGTGGACCCCACAGTATCAGATATATTAAGACATTTCTCTTTCATGTGATTACACTTGTGTTTAACACATAGTGTCTTGTATGTATTCATGATATAGTCAACTATGTTCCATGCAAAAAATAAGAATGTTAAATCTTCTACCTTAAGGTCGATCTTTTGATACATAGATAAGGCCTCAGATTTAACAAAAACATAAATATAAAACAAGTTGAAGTTGGTCATACAACAATTCTCAGGTCAATACTCCTATATACGTAGAGATAATCCGATGTTTGAATGAAATACCAAGGGAAACTAAAGCAAAACCTTAAATGAACAACTATCAGGTCGATACTCACATATACACAGAGATAGTCCAATCATTTGTGAAAATAAAGAAAATCAAACAAGTTTGAATCTTTCAAAATGAAGACATGTTTACACAGTAACTCCTCAGTTTCTTTTCACATATCTTTCTCATATCATGAAATATGCATCAAGATGTTGTCCACTAGGTTAGGCGGTGCATTTAGTTTATATCACTTATGTCTACTTTCTGATTTTATGAGCCTACTTAGCATATTAAACAATGATCTTATGTCTTGTCCATCTACTCTATTCATGAGTCAGATATGTTAGCCAATGTACCATCATTTCTCAAATGTTCGGATCAATTTCTCATTTTTGATTTTTCTATTTTTTTATATTTGTCAGCTTTCTCCCCCTAAAATGTAAAACACTATTTTTGTATTTTTCAAATATTCTCCCCCTAAACATATAAAAGAAAGAAAATAGAAGTGATCGTCTAACACGGATACCTCAATTTAAGATTTTGAAAATGCACTTTTATAAAAAAAGTTTAAGAAATATAAACTTTGTCAAAATTCCATTCACCCCTTACAGCTGAGAGACTTCACAATCATCAACCCCCCCCCCCCTAATTGTTAATTAGTCTTCTTGAAGTTTCTTGCACAACAACCTCAATAATTAGTTAGATTTGTGGACCCAAACCTTCTTGGGTTGTCCTGTATCTTCAACATTGTATTTTCTCGCCGAGGTTTCTAGATGACATTTCCAAGTATATAATGGTTTTAAAAATCTTGGTCTATGAACAAAACCATTCAAAAACCTTTCCATTCTGGAAACAATCTCTAAAAGGTTTCTAACTAAAAAGTTTTCATCGTTAGATTTTCTGAGAAACTTTTGATGTTGGCCATCATTGAACCACCCAACACCATTGAAAAACTTTTTATGTTTGAAAACACGGGGTAGACAATCATCATAGTTAAACCCTTTACCAACCATATATGTATCATGTTTTGACTCTTGTCAGTTTTTATTGTAGAGAACTAATTTGTGAGGCTTGTACATTAGACATAGTAACTTGTATTATGTGTTTTGGGCTTGTTTGTGGGCTTAGTGGGAATTACGATTTTAGGAGGGTGGACCTCATTGTTTTGTTTTGAAAGTATATAAACCTAATCACTCCATGTGATTAGGCTAGACATTTTCGAGAGAGCTAGAGGAGGTTTATGATTTGTGCTAGGAGCTTGTAATCATTCAATCATTGGAAATTAATCGTAAGTTTATCATTTAGTGTTTGTTTGATAACTTTTACCATCTCAATCGTATTCTTCCTACTTGACACACACTAAATTGGATTCCACACGATTTAGTGTGAAGATATCGTGTAACGTTCAAAGGATTTTGAATGTGAAGTACCCAAGTCTTGAAAGAAGAGTTGACAGGTTTGAGCTGAAACCTATGACATGAAATGTATTCAATCTGTTGAAAACATCTAGAACTGGAAACCTTGTGTTTGAAGGAAGGAAAGAATTTGTGAAACTGGGTGTATTTCCAGAGACAGAAGGTATTGAACCTGAAATAAATGCAAGTGTTGCAGAGGATCAGGATGGTCCATCTGGTGTACAAGAAGCTGTAAACTAACAATTGTCTGAGTCAGAGTTTAATTTGTATAAAGGTGTCAATGTTGTGCCAGAAATTGGTAAATTTGATGCTAAAGCTGATGATTGTTATTTTGTAGGTTACTCTGCAAGCAGTGCTTATCGAGTTTACAACAAGACGACGCCAATGATCGTAGAGTCAAAGAATGTGGAATGGATGGAAGAAAATTCTACTGATGCGGGATCTAGGCCTAAATGGATTTTTAATTATGGGTCTGTATTTGAACCATTTCGGTTGTCAGAAATCTTTCAAGAAGAAGAAGACATTGTTGATGACTCTCAACCAGCAAGTCATTATGAAATCGTCAATCTCTCTGATACTCAAAGTACTTCAGAAAAAAAGAAAGTAGAAGAAAGAGTACCTGGACCGAATAAAGTGAATGCAAAATATGAAGAATCTGTTATTGAAGATGTGGTAACTAATGATGTTGCTGGCAGTAGCTCAATTGATCAACAAAATGTGGAAGTAAACATGCCAGCTGTGTCCTCTATGCCTGTTATTGGGGAACTTAGAATTCATAAGGATCACCCTATAAGCAATATAATCGGCCCAGTTAGTTCAGGTGTAGTTACTAGAAGCCGTGCAGGGATTCTCTCGTTTCATTTCTCAGATTGAGCCTCCCAACATTGTTTGGCGTTGAAAGATCCGAATTGGGTGGAGGCAATGCATGAAGAATTGAATCAATTTGCTAAGTTGGGGGTGTGGGAGTTAGTGCCTAAGCCAACTGATAAGAATGTCATTCCAACCAGGTGGTTATATAAGAATAAGAAGGATGATTCAGGGGTAATTGTTCGTAAAAAAGCAAGACTCATTGTGCAGGGATATAAGCAAGTTGAAGGCATAGATTGTGATGAGGTCTATGCCCCGGTTACACGTCTGGAGGCAATTCGAATATTTCTTACCGTGGCATCATATCTTAATTTTACGATGCGTCAGATGGATGTGAAGACGACGTTTTTGTATGCTGAGATGACAGACGAGGTATATGTGGCGCAACCTCCAGGTTTTGTGGATGCTGAACATCCCGATCATGTGTATATATTGGATAGAGTTCTCTATGGGTTGCATTAAGCACCACGGTCATGGTATGATACACTGACAAAGCACTTGGTGGAGAATGGATATACAAGGGGAGTAATAGATGTTGATACATAATCTGTGCGTTATGTGAAGTATCTGAACGAGATGATGTGAAGATTCAAGACAAGTTCAAGCTGCCGACCGAACTAGGTCCGAACCTGAACGGAGATCGGATCAGACGTCTATATATAGAAACTTGCGCTTTGAATGTGAGGACGAGTGACAGAGACTAGTTCTTAACTATGTGTTTCTGTCAGTGTTTCTCTAGAGAGCTTCAGAGAGAGTTTGTAATTGAGTCTATGTTGATTTCAATAAAACAAACTAATAAAACAAACTATTATTTACATCTCGTTTTCACTCTACGATCAAGCAAACCTTTAGTAAGATCCGTCTTACGGTTTTCCAATTGGTATCAGAGCAAATCCAGGTTGCTCTATTGCGTTTGCTTTGATTGTAGTCGTTTTCTTGATAAAACCGAGTTGTTTTCATTCAAACACGAGTAAATCTTTGAGCTTTTCAAGTGATTTTCATTACTAAAACATTTCTATGAGTTTTACCTGAGTTCCTATCAAAAATATCGTCCAAATTCTCTCAAAATCGCGAAAATTATGTCGAGAGTGTCTGAGTTCGTTCGAGGTTCGGAGTAACTGAAAAATAACCGCTCCGAACTTCCAGTTCGGAGAGAGTTCGGACGAAGATCGGCCTTTCTTGTTTCGGTGAGAGTTCGGATTAGGATCGGAGGGAGTTCGGTAGGAGTTCGGACACAAATCCAAGTTTGGACTGTACAATCGAGTTCGGACAAAGTTCGGAGCACGATCGGAGGTTCAGTAGAGTTCGGACGAAGTTCGGTGGGAGTTCGGACCAAGCAGAATTTTCAAACTCTCAAAATGTATGAAATTGATGTTTTTGCTGAGCGTCATCGTCAGAATGTGCCAAAGTTGATAAATCTGGAAGATTATCATGGTTGGGCAACAAACTTTAGAGGTTATGTTAATGATTTGGATAAAAAAAATTGTGGTTACCAATTACAAACGAACATAAGTATCCAACTTATGTTGATGATGGTTTTAAGGAGATGCATAATTTTTTCAAGTGAAGAACGGAAAGCGTATGATCAAAATGAAAGGGTTACTATACTTCTTATGTTAGCTTTGCCTATAACTCTTAAAAATTCAATTAGAAAGTTTCGAAAAGCAAAACTGATATGGGATTTTGTGAAGACACAGTGTGAAGAACATATGTCTAAGCTTTCTCAGAAAACAATTGATCAAGATTCAAAGTTTAAGGGCATAATTGAAAAGTTAGAGAATAAGGTAGGAAAGTTGACTGAAGAAAATATTTATTTGACAAAAGAAGTGGAGAATTGGAAAAGTAAAGTTTGTAATGATTTAGCTGCCAAAATTCAAAGGGATGTGTCTGCATCATGTGCAAATTGTTTGGAATTTGCTAGTATAAAGAAAGAATGGTTGAACGAGAAAAATTTGTTGGTTGAAGAATGCAATAAAGCTCAAACTAAGGAAAAGAAAGCTGTTGAAGATTTTGATGCTTTATTTGAGAAATGTTATCCTCTTCAACAAAAATATGAAAAAGTAAGTAAAGCTGCTGTCGAAGTTGCCGATAGAGTAATTCAACTTCAAGAGGAACTCACGAAGTTGCGTGATGGAAATGGTGAGATTCAAAGTCAAAATAACATTTTGAAACAGGATGTTATTTACTATAAGAAACAGGTGGAGAAAGTTACTGAAGAAGTTCTGGAAGAGTGTCGCTTGAGACAGTTTCATATCAGTGATTATAACAAATTGTCTGACAAGTACATTGCTTCACAGAAAGAGTTATCGGAAGCTAATATGAAAATATCTGAACAAAAGATTGAGATGTTTGATTTGCAGCGACGATTGAGAAATTGCAACCATTCACCGACTTTTCTGAATTATATGTATAAGCTGGAAAAGAGTAAGAAAAATGGTCAAGATGAATGTCTTCATCAAGTTCCTGCTCCAGTGGACATTGAAATGTCTGTTCCAGCTATACAGTCTGATATTGAATCGAATGATTATTCAAAATTTGCTGATATCAGTTCAGGAAAGAAAACAAAATTCAAATCAAAGACGAATAAAAAGGAAGTTGATTATCGCAAAGGGTTGAAGTTTGATGCTAAATCTACTTTTCTTGAGAAAGAACAGGTGTTTAATGGAAATCCAGAAAAAGTAACGGTGCCAAAGTTTTATGAAATTGTGATAGATGATTTATTGATTTCTAGGAAGAATGACCTGAAAGGAATCAAATCTGAATTTACTAAACTTGCCAAATAAGGTCATAAGATATCAAATTCTGTTCAAGATAAGTTTAAACAGAAAAATGGAGGTTTGGGATTTAAAGGAACAGAAATTCCGACTAAGGATTTCAACAAAAAGGAGTTCGAAGCGAAGAAGATAAAGAAGCAGGGGGTGTTTTCAGATAAGAAGACACAATGTTGGAAGCAGAAAGTATCTTCACCAGATGAAAAGCTTTCTTCTGAAGAGTTTTCTTGTATATCTGATGCTACACCACAAGGCGGTAACAATTCAGATTCATTTTATTATGCTAATTCTAACAGGTTTTATCGTCAAGATAAACTCTTTGGTTATGGAGATGATTCTGATTTTTATGATTCTCCAAAATGTTTTCCAAAATTTCATAAACCAAAGAAATTTCAACATGTGTTTTCAAAAGTTTATGATGAATGTCTGACTGATCAGTTTGGAAAACCGATTTCTATCAATTCAACTGGTAAAAGACTTTGTTTTGTTTGTCGTAAGAAAGGTCATTATGCAAATAATTGTCCTACGACAGCTAACAATTCATCATCATATGCCAAACATACAAAGTATGTTGATCTTGATGGCATTATTTTTAGTGAACCAATGCCCAATACTAAATTTTCATGGAAAAATAAATCTTTTTCAGAAAAATTGGGTAGTAGTTCTGATTGTCACTCATCGGTTGACGATGGTTCACTAGAACTCATCAAACCAAAACAGGAATGGAGACCGAAAGTTGTCTCCACGGCCAACACAGATTTTGTTGAAGACACTGGACGACCTATCATCGCTGGGGATGAGGGTCGGGGTCTTAAGAACTTACTATTTTCCAGTGTTTGTAGGTATTTCAGGAAGACCTGTTAGTAATCGTGAGGTTGTTGGCAGTGAGATGCTTGTGGTTTTAAGTTAAAATGCATCGTTCTTATCATTGAATTCAAAATCATTGTGTCAAGTGTTGATCGATCATTTTCATTTGTTGTTATTTCATTTTCTTTCGTTCATCTCTTTAGGGGGAGAAGATTTGAAAATTCAACAAATAGTATTTGTTTGAATTTTAGGGGGAGAAATTGGGAAATATAAAAAAAAATGATGAAAAATTGAGAAATTGATCCGACAAAAGGGAGAAATGATAGTACATCAGCATATACGTTATCTGCCATGAATAGAGTAAGTCTAAAGGCTGTAGGTTCTTGTATGATCTGTGAATGTGCATGACTAATCTGATATCTGCAAGTAAGATATAAACATAAAGCTTGCCTGATAATCTTTGGTTGTTTGCTTCTTGATGAATGCTATGTGATGATTCTAAGACAAAAATAGAATAAAGAGATATCCTGATGAATGCATGTTTTCATTTTGAAAGATTTAAAATTGTTTGATTTTCTTTATTTTGTCAAACGATCGGACTTTCTCTGCGTATCGAAAGATCGACCTGATCGTTGTTCGTTTGATGTTCTGCTTTATTTTAATTGGTGTTTCGTACAATCCATCGTACTTTCACTGCGCGTTCGGAAGAACCGACCTGATTGTTGTTGGATTATACAATTTCAACTTGTTTTGCTTTCTTATTTTCTGAAATACTTGGGCTTTCTCTGCATGTCGAAAGACCGACCTGATTGCTAGGTATTTGAGGTTCTGCTTTATTTTTGCATGTCTCATCAAGGATGCTTAAATCTCGAATAAAAGTTACTTCTATATGATAAACATGATGATTTGCTAGTATTTCTGATAGGGAAGAGGCCGAGTTATCAGTGCATGATAAAAATTACCTCAAGTATATCTGAAAACGATAAATATGATTGGTGCATGCTGAAATAAACAATCAATGTTGTATTTGCGATTATCTTGGCTTGCATGCTGATTAAGACCGAAATTGAAATGTGCTAGATGCTATGTCTGATATGATCTTGCGTCGTGGTCTTTCTCACAAAATACCAAAAATAGAGTTTGTTTCTGCATTGCATTTACATTTCATTTCCGAAAAGTACAAAAAGATTTTTGGTGTGTTTTAGCATAAGTTTGAAAAGTCAAAAAGATTTTAGGTTTGTTTTGATATAAACTTTCTAAAAAATCAAAAAGATTTTACTTCTTATTTGTTTTCGATTGATCGACACAAGATACGAAAAACATTTTCAAAATTTATATCTTGGATTCTCGAAGAGAGGTTTTGCGCCAAGATTATTTATGTTGGCCAGGTACTCAAAGTAAAGAGTTCATAACAACTTCAAGTCTTCTGAAGCTGTTGATAAAGATGAAAGAAACTGTTCATCGTCAAGTATTCGAAGATCAAGCTACCATCAAATTGAGGGGGAGTTTGTTCAAAGAATATGTTTTAACTGGCGAACAGATACTGCACATGACGAGGGGGAGTTTGTTGATACATAATCTGTGCGTCATGTGAAGTATCTGACCGAGACGATGTGAAGATTCAAGACAAGTTCAAGCTGCCAGCCGAACTAGGTCCGAACCTGAGGTTCGGACCCGCCGAACTTGAGGTTCGGACGGATATCGAATCAGACGTCTATATATAGAAACTTGTGCTTTGAATGTGAGGACGAGTGAGAGAGACTAGTTCTTAACTATGTGTTTATGACAGTGTTTCTCTAGAGAGCTTCAGAGAGAGTTTGTAATTGAGTCTATGTTGATTTCAATAAAACAAACTAATATTTACATCTCGTTTTCACTCTACGATCAAGCAAATCTTTAGTAAGATCCGTCTTACGGTTTTTCAATAGATCAGACCCTATTCAGAAAAAAGGGTCAAAGATGTTTTTATCATGGCACAGGTTTACGTTGATGATATCATCTTTGGTGCAATAAATGAAGACTTGTGCACGGAATTTGAAGAAGTCATGAAGAAGAAGTTTGAAATGAGTGCTCAAGGAGAAATGAATTTCCTTTTGGCTTTGCAAGTGAAACAAGATGAAACCGGGGTTCTCATTCATCAGGGGAAGTATATGGATGAAATCTTGGAGAAATATAATATGAAGGATTGCAAGCCCATTTTAACTCCTATGGCATCCAGGCATGCCTTACTTCCGGATGAAGATGGGGAGGATGTGAGCGAGAACTTGTATCGATTGATGATTGGGTCGCTCATGTATTTAACGGCAAGTCGACCTTATATCATGTTCGCTGTTTGTTATTGTGCACGATATCAGTCCAAACCTAAAGTATCTCATCTTTCTGCTGTTAAAAGAACTTTTAGATATTTAAAGGGAAAGTTTCGGCTTGGACTTTGGTATCCTAAAAATCCCGATTTTGATTTATATGCTTTTTGTGTCAACTGGGGGTATGTCTCTTGATAGGAAATCAACTTCGGCTGGATGTCAATTCCTAGGGGATAGGCTAATTTCTTGGCAGTGTAAAAAACAGTAGGCGGTATCAACTTCCACCGCAGAAGCTGAGTATGTAGTAGCCTCTGCATGCTTCTCAAAGGTGATATGGATTCAAAATAAGCTCTCTGATTACGGTATGAACTTTGATTGCACTCCAATTTATTGTGATAGCACTGCTGCTGTGCAAATTGTGAAAAATCCGGTAATGTTCTCCAAAACCAAGCACATTGACATTAGAATCCATTTTATCCGTGACTATTTTGAGAGAAATTTAATTCGTATGGAAAGGGTGAACTCTGACCAATATGTCTCTGACTGATTTGGTAGACCAAAATGTTTCATTTTATTTTATTTGATTTTAAAGATAAAAAAATGTGTGTGTAATTAAAATAAAAAAGCAGGGGAAGATAAGTATGTATGTCTCTCCTAAATAAGGCTTTTTAATTTTAATTTTGCATGTTCCTGAGTATAGGTGGGAAATGAAATGAATTTCTGGCTTTTGATGACTGACACGTGTATGGCTGAAGTGAAAGACGTGATCCATGGTGATGTGCTCAGTAGGCTCAATTCCAAAAAGAAGGCATGCGTTACACACTTAAAGATAACGTATGTCATTTGATGGAAAGCACACACTTAGGTTAGATGTATGTTCTATTTGACTGCATGTATGTTCCCGATACACACAGCGGACTCCAAGGTATTCAATCAGTTTTCTAAAAAATCGGTGTCTCCTCTGTTTTGCGTAAGCAAAGACCTGGGGATGCTTAAGCCGTCAGTCAGTCTCGCCTCTGCTTTACGTGAGCAAGGACCTGGTGTAGACTGGGCCGACGTGTTAGTAAACCTAACCTCTACTTTGTGTGAGCAATGACCTGGTTAGGATTACTAACGTGCTTGCAGATCGTTGTATATTACAATAAACCCAAAATATGCCAAAGTGCACACTAAAAGAGACCTTCCAGTGTCCAAAACCTTTCAGACATGACTTGTGATGATTCTTATGTGTTTAATGAAAGGTTAACACCTGACTGAAAAATGCCTCTGAGTTGAAATCATATAAGTCTTTGTATATTACACCCATCTCTTATGATCTGTTCTTTTCTCTTCTCAATCTAGTCTGGAGAAATGATTCAAAACCTTGGATATGGACCATGAAAATATGTGGTAGGGAATGTGTATGCTTGATAGACTACACATATAAATTACCTAGGAATTGTGTGTGACTGTCGGATGTTCATAATTAATGAACCTAAAAGATAAATAAGTGACAAACTGTCGGGAAATTGAGGGACATGAGTTTAAGAAGGACCAATATACTGGCAATTACCTGGACATGCTTCAATAGCTAAGGAAAACGTCCTTCAGTTCAAAGGAGGCCGATTTGATCCCTTAAATCTTATCTCAGAACAGGTTTGGTGTTTGTATTTCTGTTAATAGATTTTGATTAATATTTTTGTTTAGCTAATTTTATTTAAATTTATCTTGATGTTGCTGCTTGGTTCTGCTCTGTCAAAATATTTTCCACGCTCGGTCTTAAGGGAAGTGAATTTGTTTTTTTTTAAAGTGGTCTGAAAAAAACTTTTGAATGAAATTTCAAGTTGAATTGTTGTTTCTTTTAGGAGTAGAGGGACCGAAAATGTGATTTTCCTAATCTTTGAAAAGGTTGAGGTAGCTTTTGTTAAATTTC
Source organism: Deinandra increscens subsp. villosa (assembly GCA_039602395.1). Classification (NCBI taxonomy): domain Eukaryota; kingdom Viridiplantae; phylum Streptophyta; class Magnoliopsida; order Asterales; family Asteraceae; genus Deinandra; species Deinandra increscens. The sequence goes on from JBCNJP010000010.1 coordinate 33,261,436, forward strand.
AAGGGTTAGGGGTGTTAATGTAACTTTTGTGACATAAAAAAAGGTTAAAGGGGGGGGGGGGGGGTATTTTCTTTTGTTGTTTAACCCTAATCCCCAAAACCCTTCACCGCCTCCCTCCTTCGCTCGCCACCTCCACCTCCGATCACCTCCATCTGCCACAAACTCGCACCACCAGTCACCACCGCTCACCACCTCATCGTCAGTCGCCTCACCTTCTTCTCTAATAAGTGTCACCTCTTGTTCACGCCTTCTCTCAGTCATCATTGTGCATATGGCAGAGTTTACCATCGCCGCCATCTCTCCACCACACGCCATTGTGTGATAAGCGGACAACACAACCTACTCCGAAGTGTTAAGCTTGTCTCTGTATCAAATCATTTATTGTCTTGAGTTTTTGCGAGTTTTAGAGGTTTGTTGTGATTAAATTTTTAATGTTTGAGATCTTTGAGTTTTGTTGAAGTTGCAGGTGGGAATCGAAGAAGCTGACCAGTTCTCGATTGAACCGGATCGAAAAAAAACCTCCTGATCGAAATTCAAACTAAGCACGTCAACCAAATTGAAAACCATCATGAACTGGATCGAAATCAACTGTTAGACCGGGATCATGTTGAGCCGGATCGAAATCCAGGATTTCGATCGAAATCCGATATTCGAATCGAAAACCAGAAGAAACGAAAACTGATGTGCTGATCGAAATCCCCTTATCAGGATCGAAAAGCTAAACTTGAATTGAATTTCTATCATTTGGATCAGTTTTATTAATCGAAAATCAGCTTTGTGAATCATAAGCCTGGTTTTCGATCAAAATGCATAATGTGGATCAGTTTCAAATGTTGTGAATGATGTTTTGACTATTTTTGTAAAAGTTTTAAGATTTGTTGAGTGTTGATGTCTCTCGTATCAATATCTGATAATTGTTTTGCAGCCATAGATCTTTTATTTGCTTCTGATCACAACCAGGTTGCATACTTGGGAGACCCACCGGAGAATGTGAATGATGTTTTCAAGTCGCTGATTGTTGGGTTAAACGTTTGCAAAATTTCGTATGCTTTAATAGAGGAGATAGAGCTTGATGAGCAGATAATCAGAGAATTCTGGAATACTGCTAGTGCTAATCAGACTGAGATTCGAGCTCGTGTTCAGAATACCAACATCATAGTGAATGAGACAGTGATTAGAAAAGTACTACATATTGCTGATAAACCAGAAGATCCAATTAAATATGGATGGATTGGATGTGATGGCATATGAGGGTATCAAGTTTCCTCCAATAATGAAGAAGCTATTGCCTGGGTATTGGAGAGCATTGGCACATTATTTCCAATTTTGTTTTATGGGAAAACGAACATCAACAGACCAGTTAAATGAGCAACATGGTACTGGTTTTGTTGCATTGGCTCTTGACTGGGAATTTAACTTTTTAAAGATGATGTTGATGGATTGGGTCAGGAAAGTAACTGGAGACCGTTCGAAACGCTTTATAATGACTCCGAGATTTGTGCAAATGATTTTGAATGTGAAGTACCCAAGTCTTGAAAGACAAGTTGACAGTATTGAGCGGAAACCTATGACATGCAATGTATTCAATCTTTTTGAGAACATCTAGAACTGGAAAGCTTGCGTTTGAAGGAAGGAAAGAATTCGTGAAACTGGGTGCATTTCCAGAGACAGAAGGTATTGAACCTACAATAAATGCAAGTGTTACAGATGATCAGGATGGTCCATTCGGTGCAGCTATGAACTCACAATCGTCTGAGTCAGAGTTTAATTTGTATGAAGATGTCAATGTTGTGCCAGAAATTGTGTTATCTAATGTTGAAGCTGATGAAATAGATGAGTCTATTCCCCTTGTGACCAAGAGAAGGAGAGATCATTTGAATCCTCCCTCAGAAGGTTCTCTGTTAGTCTCGGTTTCTGAGAATATTGATAGTTCTAGCCAAAGCCCACCAAAAAACAGCTGAAGTTTCGATTTAAAGCATCTCGTTCAAGTGTTGTACTGCGTGAATCAGGTACATCATCTTCAGCTAATCCCATACCTGAAATAGTTGATGTGATTGAAGGTCGGGAAAGAGTACAAACAGAAGTTCAGCCGAATGTATGCTCTGAAAGTGAAGTTAGGGATATTCTGGACAAAGGAAAGAGGCATTTGCTGCCAGATGATGCTTCCAACACTGAAAAAATAAAGTTTTTGTTAGATGAAAACAAGATCAAGGGTAGGAAGATTACCGATTTGATGGCTTCTGAAGTTAGTCAGACTCTCAAAATTATCAATCTCACTTCTGAAGTTGAAGCAGGAAAGACTCAAATTGCCATACTAACTAAGAAAGTTGATGAATGTAATGCTAATCTTGGTTATCTGACTTCATTGTTTATGAAATTCAAGAATGATAGGACAGTAGCCACCGCAAATAAAGGTAATGATAAAGATGTTGGAGCTAGTGGGTCAAGAGGTCTTACAGATATGTCCGGTACTGGAAATGATGAAGGATTGGTTGATTTGGCAAAAGAACTTAAAGCCAGAGGTGAAGGAAATCTGGAGAATACCAACCTGGATACCTTTCTGGATGATGTGTTTGAAGATCTTGATGATAGTACTATGTCTGACAGTTTGGTACCTCGTGTGTCCAGGAGTGTAATTCCCCTCAACCAATGTTCTCTGAGAATTGGTATAGGGAATTAATTGTACCTCCTCCTCAGTATTGTCTCAGTCTGGGTGTTAATGAATCAGATAAGTATGGCAATCGAGATGGCATAATATCATGGATATATGATAATGACAAGAAACTGCACGCTGTCATTCGCAAAGGTCATGCACCTGTTGAGTACTATGCAGATATAAATTACTTTAACTCGTGGACAATGGTAGATATTAGTGATTTGCTTAGTGTTCCTTTTATCAATCGTTCTCATGACGATAGGGCATCTCAGCTGTGTAGGTATTTGGCAAATACATCATCAAATGGGTTTAAAGATTTTGAAACAGTGAAATCCAAGTGGCACAAGAAGACTGACCTTGTGACTGAGAAGTTTCCAAGTATCTCGTGTGGCCTCCTACAAAGAAGGTGAAAGATGTTCCTTTGGGAAGAAATATTCGTGATGGTTCTCTATCCTCATTTAAAGGGTGGCATTATCATATTACAACTGGAGAGGCGGTAGTTGTTTGTTCAGATGAAGAATATAGGTTCTATAACACATAGGACCTAATGCGTTTTGAAGAAAAGGACATAAAGACTCTTGCTGCAAACCCTATTGAGAAAGTATATTTCCCCAAGGAGATTAATCTTCGAGTGATTGCTTTCAGACAAGTTGTGGAGAAGATTGTGTCTGAGGAACTCTACAAAAAGAAAGGAAAAATCTCTTTTCACCTGAGTCTACCTTGAAGTCTTAATGGTACAAGCCTAGAGGAAGATTGTACAGAACTAATTTGTGAGGCTTGTACATTAGACTGAGTATCTTGTATTATGTGTTTTGGGCTTGTTTGTGGGCTTAGTGGGAATTACGATTTTAGGAGGGTGGACCTCATTGTTTAGTTTGGCAAGTATATAAACCTAATCACTCCATGTGATTAGGCTAGACATTTTCAAGAGAGCTAGGGGAGGTTTGCGATTTGTGCTAGGAGCTTGTAATCATTTAATCATTGGAAATCAATCGTAAGTTTATCATTTAGTGTTTGTTTGATTACTTTTATCATCTCAATCGTATTCTTCCTACTTGACACACACTAAATTGGATTCCGCACGATTTAGTGTGAAGATATCGTGTAACGTTCAAAGGATTCTGGACTTACATTTCTAATTTTGCCTACCTGATCCCTCAATGAATCTAGGTGAATCAGAAAATGATGATTGTGATAAACGACGTGATTGTTTTCTTCTGAAAACACACTCACTATTTACATGTCCCGCTGTATTGCAATAAAAACAAAGTCTACTGTCCTCAGACCTAGAAGGGGACATGGATTGTTCAAATGAAGCAGACGATTTAGATGAACAATCATCCATACCAGGTTTGAAATTAACATTCTTCTTGAAAACAAAATACACATTGTATTTTCTATTAAAATTCTTTCTGGAATTAGATCCTATGGATTTATCAAAATAATTTACCTGAAAAATAAAGGGATTGGAATCAACCTGCTGTTTACCCTTTGATTTTGCAGACGGGGCTAATTTGACATCTTCAAAATACTTTGATCCTTCAGACACATGATAGACTTGCAAAACCTTTGATGGATTCACATGTCTAAAAGAAAAATCGTTGTCAGAATATATCTTGTCTGGTCCTTTCATCTTGTATCTCAATTCAGTATGAGATTTAGCATCAGAAGATTCAGCTTGAGTAGAAGAAGCTTTCTTGTTTGAACTCTACAGTTTATAAGAAACTCGAGCATCAGGTTCACACATGATGTGGTTCTCAACCGGAATCTCCTTTTCTTGTGAACCTTGACATCTTCAACAATTTCTTCTATCTTAACCATGTATTTGAAATCCAAAGATTTGCCATGATCTCCACTTCCATCACTAATTTTCTCCTCTTCAGCATATTTGAAAATTACATACATTTTGTTTACAAATTCATTTTCTTTCAATCTAATCCTTTCAAAAAGTTTAAGTGAAATATCTGAAGATGATTTTGCAGGAACTGAAGATTCCGAAGCAACTTTGTTACTAACAACCTCATTTTTTAGTGACAAATCCCTGGACTACCTTTTAGTTAAATCAACTTCAAGTACTTTCAGGGCCGTTTCTGAGAACGTTAAAAAAAATTTGGGCCCGGCACAGAACAAAAAAAAATGCCCTTATATTATAATATCCATAATCAGTTACGAAAAGTCAAAAATACGAAAACCATTTTTCAGACTTTATAAAGGCTTCTTGTTTTGCTTTTTTTTTTCGTTTTGAACTAAGGGAGGCTTGTTTAGGAGGCATAATTTTTTCTAAGTAAGTTCCTATAAAGACTAATTTAGTGTGACTAAAGTAAAATTATAAAAAATAATAAATTGATATAGACTTAATAGTTAATTTTACATGATGTCTTTAACATCTAAATTACACAATAAATTAAAGTAACTTACAGAATTAGCAAAACTCGATCCTTGATTGGACTCGAAGATTGAGAGCGTAGCAAACTAGCAATCAAAGTCGAAGGTTGAGAGACTTGTGATCTCAATTCTTAATGTAGATTTTATAGTGGACTAGTGGGAGACGTGGGGAAAGGGTAGCGAACTAGTGTCCCGTGATCTCGTAGACTAGTACGTAGGGTTTTTTTTTCCTGCGATCTTGTTTATTTCATTTTTTTCTCTTTATCAAAAATAAAAACTGGACTGGACTCCATTATATATATATATTGGATCAAATCATCAAAAAAAAAATGGACTGGCTATTAATGGACAGTGGGGCTAGACCAGTATATATATGGACTTGTAAAAAAAATCTGGTGCCCCTAATTTTATTAGGCCCGGCGCATTTGCGCCTCCTGCGCCACCTCAAAGCCGGCCCTGAGTACTTTATCATGAACTTTCACAAACTTCTGAGAATACATAAAAGGAATTTCACTTCCATAGTTTTTCTTATTTTCTTGAACCATGATCTTTAAATCTGAAACTTCTTTTGTCAACGCAACAATTTTCTCTTATTAGAATTTTTCATCCTCCAACAACTTTTTGAATGTTGCACTCATATTATTCAAATTAGCAATCAACTTTGTGTTTTGCTTGTGATGACTGTCAAGTTTGATAGTATATTCAGTGCACGTTTTTATCAGAATCTCACAAATTGCACAAGATTTAGGTTCCTCCGTTTTAATATTCTTTTCAGATTCATTTGTTTCTGCATCACTCACATTTGCTTTTGTCATATTCTCAAAATCAGCACATTTCTGAGCAAGAGCATCCCGTAGCTTTTTAGACTTCTTGCAAGTCTTAAGTTTATCCAGTATTGCCTTTGACAATGACATTGTAATAATTTCATATGCTTTTTGTTCTCTTTCACAAATTTTCTTTTCATCGGATCTAAGATGTCATCGCATCTTAAGTGCCCCACCAAAATCTGTTGGATAAGTATACCAGTTTTCAATTGGAAACACAAATATTTATTAGTAGAATCAATATTGGCTTTAAACTTCTTTTTTTCAATTCTGATAATAATTCAAATTTTAGCAACATGGGTACTTCTGTGATCGCTTGCATCTCATTCATTTTGTCAACTTTAATTCTTTACCACGAATGAAAGTAGACAATTGTTGAATAAACAAGAAACTGTCGATAGTTGGACCATGATATTGTACAATGTAAACAGAAAAAGAAGGTAACCCTTTTGAATGAAAGATTATTCGCCGATGAAGATTCGTAGAAAATACTTGATGAATAAAACCAACTCTTTGAAATATTATTGAGTCTTTTAAATTAAGATAAGCCTTTGATCCATAAATTTTTGAATCCCATCAAATCTAAAATGTTACTTTAATTTGAATTGACTTTGAAAAATCGAGTCAATTGAACTTGAGTTTAAGCCTCCTCAAATATTTTGTGTCTCAAACCTTTTAACCGTATACTCAGCCATATCAAGCATTTCTACCCGTATGAACACACATATCAGCCATATGAGTCAAATTGCAATCAAGTACGTGTGTGGATTGGATCAATTAAACCTGGTATCCAACGAATGAGTGAAATTGTGTTACGAATGACATGCTCTCCTTATATGTGAATGAGATAGAAGACTTGTGAATGAATCAAAATTAGGAGAATGCGAATAAACGAAAGACCTGGTTTGCGAATAAGGAAAAAGAATAGGGTTGCAAATGAAAATTTTCCTGTTACCGACATCACTATGACAAGGAGATAGAATGTTTCCTTCTTCTACAAACCGTATGTACGTATGTATGAACCAAGATTTCCAATCGATCGTAACTCCTTCATTCTTAAGTAAAACACAAAATCAAGTTTGAACATCTATATAACGATGATAATGGACTGTGAATTCGCAAATCAGAGTTTTAAATCATCAAAACTCCATATTGAGAGTTAAGAAATCTCCACATCTCAATTGGAGATAGGAGCAATCAATATATAATGCCATAAGTTACATAAATAATACAAAGGAATTAATTATCTACACAAATAACCCACAACTAATTATATACTACTAACATCCCCCCTCAAGCGGAACGGTGCAGGACCCAGGCAAAGTAATCTTCGAAAGTATTCAAATTGATCACGAGGAAGACTTTTGGTGAAAATGTCTGCAACCTGAAGCTTGGACGGAACAAATTTGGTGTGTAGCTTTCCTGACGTGACAAGTTCACGTAAAAAATGATAATCGATGTCAATGTGCTTAGACCGTTTGTGAGCAACAGGATTTTGAGACATGAACAAGGCACTTTGATTATCACAGAGAAGCGTAGGACGATCAGGTGGAAGAGCATGAAGCTCTTGTAAGAGATGAGTTATCCAAATGATTTCTGCTGCCGTATTTGCCATTGCACGATATTCAGATTCACAACTAGAACGGGCAACAGAGTGTTGCTTTTTGGCACTCCATGAGACAAGATTACCACCAAGAAAGATAGAGTAACCGTACGTGGATCGTCTCGTTTCAATACACCTGGCCCAATCAGCATCAGAATACCCAAGAATGTTTGAGGCAGCATGTTGGGAGAAGGTTAAACCATATGTGATTGTTCCCTTAATATACCGGAGTATTCGTTTTACATGTTGAAAATGGTCTTGAGTTGGTTTTTGAAGGAATTGGCTGAGTTGATTAACACCATATGAGATATCCGGTCGCGTGATGGTCAAATATTGAAGTGCACCGATGATAGAACGATAGAGAGTAACATCATGAAACGGTTCACCCTCTTTAACAAGTGAAACATTGGGAGAAAGTGGTGTGGGCATAGGCTTGGCATCCAACATATTTGCTTTGAGTAGAATTTCTTTTGCATACTTCGTCTGACTTAAGAATAAACCACTTTTGACTTTGGTAACTTCTAATCCAAGAAAATAGCTGAGATCTCCAAGGTCTTTGATGGCAAATTCTTTGTTGAGTCGAGTAATAAACGTTCGAATCACTTGTTCATTGTTACCTGTTACAATAAGGTCATCAACATAGACAAGTAAATATATTATGCATGCATCGCGTTTGAAGACAAATAATGACGGATCTGCACGACTACAGACGAAGCCGTTAGTAAGGAGAAAGGCACTGAGACGTTGGAACCAAGCCCGTGGAGCTTGCTTCAGACCGTAGATAGCTTTGTTGAGACGGCACACATGATTCGGCAACTTTGGGTCAACAAAACCCGGTGGTTGTTCCATAAAAACTTCTTCACTGAGCGTCCCATGTAAGAAGGCGTTATTCACATCAAGTTGATGAAGCTTCCACTGATACATCGTGGCAAGTGAGAGAACTGTACGGATGGTGGTCGCCTTAACCACTGGACTGAAGGTATGTGAGAAATCTATCCCTGGTAGTTGCGAGAAACCTTGAGCAACAAGACGAGCTTTGTAGCGATCAAGCGACCCATCTGCACGAATTTTGGTACGAAAAAGCCATTTACAACCTACAACATTAGTATTCTTTGGTCTAGAAACAAGTGTCCAAGTATTGTTTGACTGCAGAGCACTCAACTCTCTGTGCATGGCATCAACCCAGTGAGGATAGCGAGTGGCAGTTTTGTAGGAGCGAGGATCGGTAGTGGCTAGAAGACACTGAACAACTGGACTTTGGACAGAGATATTTGCATGATGTTTAGGTTTAAAGATCCCGGCTTTAGCGCGAGTGATCATAGGGTGACCCTGCGGAGCGGGAGTAGGGGACGTGGGAGGAGCAGCAGCCGAAGGAGAAGGACTCGAGGGAGGAGTAGGTGATGGACAATGAAATGGGCTGCTACTGTGATCACTCGAAGGGCTGGACGAACCACTAGATGGACTTGAGAGAGAGTCCGAATCACTGTCAGATGAAGAGGGAACATTTGGGCCAGGTTGGGCTTGACTAGCAAATGTATCACATAAAGGACAGTGGGCTGAGGGAACCAAGGAGACATGTGGGGAGGAGTTTTTGAAAGGAGCAGTGGGCATCGATTTAGGTAGAGGATCAAAAAAGGTGGTAAGAGTAATGTTAATCGAGTCGTTCGAGACATCTGAATCAGAGAACGGGAACATGGTTTCATCAAACTTGGCATGACGTGTGATATAATTACGATTTGAATTCGGGTCAAAGCATCGATAACCCTTATATTGAGTGTTGTACCCCAAAAAAATGCATGGGAGAGCACGCGGAGCAAGTTTAGTGGAAGCATATGGACGAAGGTACGGAAATACACGGCAACCAAATGTGCGAAAATTGTTGTAATTTGGCTTATAGTGAAAGAGTAGTTCAAATGGGGATTTGTTCTCGGTCACAGTGGATGGTAACCGATTTATTATATATGTTGCAGTACTAAAGGCTTCAACCCAAAAAGGTAGAGGAGATTTGGAGTTGAACAAGAGAGCAAGACCCGTTTCAGTGATGTGCCGATGTTTTCGTTCAACTCGACCATTTTGTTCGGGTGTATACGGGCACGAAAGACGATGAAAGATCCCGTTTTCATCGAAGATTTTGCGCACAGTGTTATTGAGAAATTCAGAACCACCATCACTTTGGAACACTTTGATAGTAGTAGATAGTTGATTTTGCACAAGCTTGATGAAACTTACAAGAATAGGGTAAAACTCAGTTTTGGTTCGCAAAGGATATAGCCAAGTAAATCGGCTATAATCGTCAACGAAGGCAACATAATACCGATATCCATCATTAGAGACAACTGGAGATGGACCCCAAAGGTCACAGTGAATAAGATCCAAGGGCTTTGAAGCACGTTTCTCATTTGGAGCAAAGGGAAGCCGATGGCCTTTGGCCATTTGGCATGATGTGCAAACATTTGGCTTAGGTAACAAAGACGTGACATTCAAACAACCCATTTTATTTAGTAACTTGATTACATCAAAATTGACATGTCCTAAGCGGGCATGCCACAATTCAAAGGATTCTTTATTGGAGGAGGCAACAAGGGCTTGTGGTTCATCCTTCAAAACATAGAGTCCATTCTCACATAGGCCCGGGCTAGAGTTTGCTTCGTTGAACGGTCCTGAATACAAAACGAAGGATATGAGAATAGAACATCAACATTATTATCACGTGTCAACCGACTAATGGAGAGTAAATTTTTCGTGATATTTGGGACAACAAGAACATTGTTAAGACACATATTGGGTGGAATACATGAAGTACCCGTATATATAACAGGAAGACTGTTACCGTTACCAAATGTGACACGAGACGTACCAGAGGTCGGATTGGTGGTATGAGTTTGAGATGTAGAGCCAACCATATGATCGGTTGCACCGGAATCGACATACCAATCAGGGTTGGAATTAGACACTGTGCACTTATTTTTGAATGCTTGCGCCATTTGTGCTTCAACCTGATTATTATTAGTAGCATTTTGATTCAACAAACTATAACAGTTTGAAGCCTTGTGCCCAGGCTTGCCACACCACTGACACGGATCCGTCTGGAAATAACGTCCGCCACGTCCACCACGACCACCACGATAGTAACCACCTTTATTAAATTGGCGATTATTGTTCCTGCTCCTGTTGTTGAACCGAGGTTGAGAAGGACGAGCAGATTGTGCCGAGTACGCAACCGGAGCAGTCGGGGTGGAACCATGGAGACTTCGGGTGAACAATTCAGTGTTTTCGGCCCGAGTTTGAAGCTCGCGCAGGGTGATGTTTGGTTGTGCAGCTTTGAGAGAGATCGAAAAATTTTCAAAACTTGGCCCAAGACCCCGATAGAATGCATGGGTCTTGTCAGTCTCCGACATGGGTTTTCCGATAGCCGCTAACTGATCGACTAACGCCTTGAACCGGCGACCAAACTCAGCGACGGTCTGATTACCTTTGGTAAGAGAATGCAATTGATCCTTGATGTTCTGCTCACGTTCAACAGAAGCATCGGAATAGATGGCAGCCAACGCTTGCCACTTTTCACGCGCCGTGGCGTAGCCGACAACATCAGGAAACACCTCTTCAGAGAGGCTGTTATGCAGAAGCACAACTGCTTTCTTTTCATCCGATTTCCAGGTCGAGAATTCGGGATTTGAGACCTCTTTATCGCCTTCAATAATGTTAACAGGAGGGATCGGACTGCCATCAATATGAGCCGATAAGTCCTGATATTCGAACAGGGCAAGCATATGGTTCAGCCACAGAACATAGTTGGTCGGGGACAAACGCAGAGGGAGCGAATGAAAAGCAGAGTTAAACTTTGATTGTTGAGTCATGTCGGTGGAGGAGGATGCCATGATAGACAGCAAGGAAGAAGAAAACGGAGGGAGATAGATCGGAAAAAGGGAAGGCAGAAAGGAGGAAGATGATCAGGGAGAAGATGGAACGAAGAGGGAGGGGAGGCAAAGGGTTCGGAATCTGGCGTATGATACCATGAGAGTTAAGAAATCTCCACATCTCAATTGGAGATAGGAGCAATCAATATATAATGCCATAAGTTACATAAATAATACAAAGGAATTAATTATCTACACAAATAACCCACAACTAATTATATACTACTAACACATATCAAATTGATTGAATCATAAAATTGAATCCATAATCATGTGCGAAATTGAAATACGAACAAAACTAGATCCAAATCCATGTGGTTCGTGACAAATTGAAGAAACGAGTTCGAACACGGGTTGAATGAATGAAGAAACACGATCTGGATTTGCGAATCACTGAAAATTGCAACCGAAATTCGAATCTGATTGCAACTGTGAACTTTCTATACCAAATCAAGAGTATAGACATCAAACTTGATAAAAAACATTATGAATTTGGAAATATGCCATTGAAGACCTTCACGAAGAACATGAACTGTGTTTTTTACAACTTGCTCAAATCTTAACCAAATTCAATTATAGAACCTGTATTAGGTTCGTATTGATGTGATAAATCTGATGGAATTAATCAATAACACTGAAACACTCAAATTAAAGATCAATTTCTGATTCAAACGAAGAGCAATGACCACCGTATGAACAATTTTGACTTATAAAAAGTCAAAATCAAACCAAATTCACTAAATTACACAGAATTTTCAATCCGAAAACGTGTAGAATCAGAGTTTGGATTGCTTTGATGCTAATCAGGTGGCAACTTGACCTCTAAGTAAGGACAGGAACGCCCTCAAACGCAGGGCCGGTCCTGAGAATTTGGATGCCCAGGGCGCGAGTCAAAAATTTGCCCCTGTTAAAAACTTTAAATAGTACAACACAAAGTTTTAAGGGTTTGGAACCTAGTCAAGCTAGGCGGCTCATCCCCACGCCGATTTTATTAACTAAATAAAAAAGTTTTGAAATTACAACATCTAAATCATCTAAAATGATGTCTGCGTGCATTTTTTGATGCAAAAACCTCAATTAGTTTGTCATAATCAACATTAGCTAAAAAACTACTTTCAATACTTAAAATTGCTAACCCATTTAACCGCTCTTGAGTCATGGTACTCCGCAAATAAGTCTTCAATAACTTTAATTTTGAAAAACTCCGCTCTGCCGATGCAACCGTGACTGGTATGGTTAACAGAATCTTGTATGCAAGTAAAACATTTGGAAACATATCCATCTTCTTTGCAAACTCCATAATTTTAATAGAGGTCCACGGTCTTTCTCCCTCATATGCTACACGCGGCAACATGCCCTGCAAAATTTCCAACTCTATAAACAAGTCATTTCCATCAATATCAGAATCCTTATCATGTGTCAAAGCAAGTTCAAGATTCAAACAACTTGTTTTCAAGAGGTCATCATCTAAATAATATAACTTTGATGCATCAAACATGAAACCAAAAATAGATTCAAAATGTTCCATTTGTTCAAATCTAGTAGTTATTTGTGAAAGAGCCATATCAACTAAAACAAGAAAGTAGTCAGTTCTAAAATTTTCTTTAGCAGATTGTTGTTCTCTTTCGGTATTTGGAATCTCATCAAATTGCCTTTTTCTACAAGAAGCACGTTTAACAGTAAACTCAGGTTCAATATCAATGGCTTCAGCAATTTTTTTAGCTTCAATAATATCTCTATCAAGTCCATTGTTCCTATAATTATTAAAAAAAGTAACTAATCCATTCAAATTTTTAATCGCAACATCAAGCAGCATGTCTTTTGATTGTAAATTTTTACTTACTAAATTGATCTTAGATAAAATATTGTACCAAATAATCAAACTTAGAATAAATTCAAAACTTGAAAATTCACCATTTAGCAATGACTCGGCATCTCTAACCACTTTTCCATCTTCACTTACTTTAGCTAAGTGTATTAAAGCTTTTTTAATTTGGGGAACTTGAGTTACTATAGCTTTAACACTTTCTATACGACTTTCCCATCTTGTAGCACACAATGATTTCAAAGTCAAATCATCAACATATTCAAGTAATACACTCCACCGTTGTGTAGAACTAGAAAACACATTATATATCGTTTGACAAGTTCCGAAGAAAGTTTTAGCTTTATGACAAGAATTTGCCATATCACACAATACTAAATTTAGAGAATGACAACCACATGGAACATAAAAAGCTCTAGGATTTATATTTTTTAATCTTGTTTGCACACCTTGGTGTTTTCCCTTCATATTAGATCCATTATCATACCCTTGTCCTCTCACATTTTTTATATCTAAATCAAGAGATTTTAGCACTTCTTGTAACACATTAAAAAGACCTAAACCCGATGTATCATCTACGACTAGAAACTCCAAAAAATACTCTTCTACTTTTATAGGTGCACTAGACATATCAACACATCTTATAATTAAAGTCATTTGTTCTTTGTGACTTACATCGGGGGTGCAATCGAGAATTACCGAAAAATATTTTGCCTCTTTGATTTTTTTAATTATTGCATTTTTCACCTCAGATGCTAACATTTCAATCAATTCATTTTGAATTTTGTGACTAAGATAATGGTAATGAATTTCTTTGTTTTCAATTCTAAGAAAATGTTCTTTCATTACGGGATCAAACTTTGCAATCATTTGAAGTATTCCTAAAAAGTTTCCATTAGAATTTTCATGAAGCTTTTCATTTGTACCACGAAACGACATATTATATGTTGCTAGACATTCAACAACAGCAATTATTCTAACTAAAACTTCTTTCCAATGTTCGGTATCCTTTCTAATAAGTTCTTGTAACTCTTTATCAATTGTTTGATTCGTATTTAACCTTAACCGCAATTCAGACCAAGTTCTTAAATTAATCATATGTTCTGAACTATTTTCATGTTGCTTTAAAATTTCACCAAGATGTTTCCAATCATTTGTTCCTTCACTTCCTAATTGACTTCTAGAAATGGCAGTTTTAAACAACTTACAACAAAAACAAAATACTTTATCAACCTATTTTGAGTATGCCAACCATTTTCGATCAACAATATCACCATTTCGTAGCGTACGTATATAGTATGAGCAAGAGAAATGTCTACCTAACTTATCTTTTGGATAACTTAGATTAGTTTCTCTAACCGGCCACTTAATTGCGAGTAAATCTTTCATTTTTGAATCTAAACCATCCCAAACTCTCACATCAAAAATATTGCAATTAGCTCCATTATCACAAGAATTTTTATGACTTTCATTATTTTCTTCAATAGGGTTTTGATTTTCATTATCTTCAAACATTCTATCAAACTCGTTTTCATTTTCATCAACAATATTTTCCTCAACATTATTGTCTTCAACATTATCAATATTTTCACTAATATTATTGTCTTCCACATTCTTTTCATCAACGTTTTCTCCACTAGTATTACCTTCATGGCTAAAATATTTTTTTAAAGATCCTTGTAAAGATTGGGTAAGTTTTTCTTGTTGTTTTTTCCTTTTTCTATTTTGGGCACCAGACGGTTGTACACGAGGGGGCATGATATCAATGACAAAATATATTTAAAAATTAAAAGTAGATATAATGGAACAATATCACCTGATGGAATGGAAGCACCGAGTGTCGTCGTGTCGACTGGAGATCGCACCGATTCACCGAAGCAGACAAGCAGTTGCAGTCGGCACCACAGTTGACAGTTTGCAAATCACTGATCACAATTCGCAAATCGCAATTGATGATTTGATGATCAGTTGATCACGCAATTGATGATCAAAACTGGAAGCAGAGTCGCAGAGATCGAATGGAGACAGGAGAGCTGGAGAGATCGAATCTGTGTGGAGGAGATGATGAATCGCCTGGAGAATAACCCTACGCACGTCCGCCGTTTGGAATCCCGTACGTAATTATGTTACGTTAAGTTTAAGTCTTTTTTTTTTGTTGTTCCGCACCATAGTCCACAGGAGCAGGGCCCAACTATCAGTGGGCTAAAAATTAAACTAATACTACTGGGCTTATAATGAAAGCATGCTGCCCCTTCCAAGTATGATGCCCTGGGCTGGAGCCCAGCTGGCCCAGGCCCAGGGCCGGCCCTGCTCAAACGCCACAATCATGAAAATCTTGTAATTACTGTTTGCCCCATTCTAGTGATTTGTACACCGCTTTTGTGACCGTATGAACACCCGAACTCAAGAACACAAAAACGTAAATGAGTGTCTGTTTATACCTCCAATTCTGATCATGATTACATGAATAGATTAAGTAACAATTCCTAATCATGATTTAAGCACAAGACCTCTCCAGAAAAATGGATTCAAAAGTTCCTGTGACAACTGCCAAATTCCCAGGTTATAATCGTTAACTATTTCCGTTAGTCTCGTTAATAACCCAGTTATACTTTTCGTGTCATGTTAGTTTCACGTGCGTTTACATGACGGGGCCTGTTCCCGTTCACTATTTGATTGGTTGCATTATGTGAAATAAATAATCACAACATAAATAAATTAGATCAATTTATTATGTGCCACCGTGTGTTATTTGAATGTTTATATAAAAACACATATTTAATTGCTAACGAAATTTAGTAATTTATTTCGTGACTTTATGTGTTAATTGAAATTGTCATTTCTTAAAAAATTGTTGCTTTTAGACGTGCACTAAGGTGTATGTGTGTACATGATAACTAGACTTTTCCCGACTACGAATTACATGTTAAATAAGTTATAAACACTTGGAAATACTCCTAGTCGTTTATTTACCAAGTTTTGGGTTTAAATCCCACTTATTACTTGTTTTGGGTCATTTGTGTATGAAACGGGACTTGAGGGACAAAAAGTGTATTTTTTCTAAACACAAAAATCTGCCCTAAGACCCCCTCCCTCCTCTTTCACGTTATTCTCCCATTTCTTCTTCCTTCTCACGGTTAACACACACATACACACACATCTTCAAATTTCTTGAAATCATCCTCAAATCAAGCAAGAAATTGGGTTCCCAAGATTATACAAGCTACAAGAAGTCTAAGAAAAGCTTTGGTTTCATCTCATCTTCATCAAATCCGCCATTTCTTCTTCATCTTGTAAGCCCTAAAATCTCATAACATGAATTGTTGAATACATGTAATAATCTTGTGTTTATGGGTTAATTGGTATGTGTAAACTTGCTCATGAAACATGTTTTATGTTAGGCTAAGCTAAATTCTGATTTGGAACAGTTATTGGGTAAATTAAGGGCTGTATTTTTAGGTATAATTATGTCATGGATGTTCTTTGATGAATAATTGTGTAGTGGAACATGAATATTAAGATTTTGTGTTTATATTCAAGTTTTATGCTTGGATTTTACTATGAATACCATATGTGTGTTATGAGGGCCGGAAATCTTAGATGAAATGTTGTTTATGTTCTTAAAAGTCCTTACAATAATTTTGATGATTAAATTATTGGCCAAAACCGTTAAAACACAATTTATGCAAATGACCCGTTTTGGATATATTCCGTCCAAATATTTAGGCGTCTTGCACAGGCCATAACTTGCTCAATTTTCATCGATATCGAGTGATTCTTTTTAAATTGTAAAGTTCTATGTCTTAGCTTTAATTTGGCTAGTCATACGCATTCTAAGACCTCCGTTTAGTCACTGAAAAATCTGCTGCAAGTTAAGTGTGCAGGGCTGTCAATATTCAGCTATGTGTCAACTTATGCAATTTTGTTGGACATGTTCTTGGATATTAATGATGGTATTTTTGAATGAAAATGATGGTTATAAATGACCATTAAGATTTGGAAGTTTTGGTAAGCAAACCACAAGTTTTGACCGAGTTATGTATATTATAAATCTACTTTTCCTGTTTTACAAAACAACACCAAAGTTGAATTTTTGCCAAATTCTGACGCGCATAGTTTCCTCAATACTTAAACTTTTGGGTTGATTCCCTTTGAAACATGTTTAAAATGTTAGGAAGTATATGCCTGTAAATTTTGAGAAGTTAACTCCCAATGTGGAGCAAATTATGCATGTCTACAAATGTGTGTTTTGTGCTTAACATGTGAAATTGTCATTTGTGCTTAACATGTGAAATTGTCATTTGTGCACATTTCTAAAAAAATATGCACAAATGACAATTTCACATGTTAAGCGCAAAACACACATTTGTAGACAGTCATAATTTGCTCCACATTTGGAGTTATCTTCTCAAATTTTACAGGCATATACTTCCTACATTTCGAACATGTTTAAAAAAATCAACCCAAAAGGTTAAGTATTGAGGAAGTTATGCGCGTCGGAGGTTGGCAAAAATTAAACTTTGGTGTTGTTTTGTAAAACATGAAAAGTAGACTTATAATCTGCATAACTCGGTCAAAACTTGTGGTTTGCCTACTAAAAGTTCCAGATCTTAATGTTAGTATATAACCATCATTTTCATTCAAAATTCCCTTCATTAATACCCAAGAATTATGTCCAACAAAATTGCATAAGTTGACACATAGCTGAATTTTGACAGCCCTGCACACTTAACTTGCAGCAGACTTTTCAGTGACCAAATGGAGGTCTTAGAATGTGTATGAGTACCCGAAGTAAAGCTAAGACATAGAACTTTACTATGGAAAATAAATCACTTGATTTAGATGAAAATTGAGTAAGTTATGGCCTGTACAAGACGGCCCAGATTTTTGGACAGAATCTGTCCAAAAAGGGTCATTTGCATAAATTGTGTTTTAACGGTTTTGGCCTATAATTTGATCATCAAACTTCTTGTAAAGACTTGTAACAACAAAAATAACAATTAATCTAACATTTCCAGCCCTCATAACACACATATGGTATTCATAGTAAAATCAAAGCATAAAACTTGAATAAAAGCACAAACACTTAAAAATTCATGTTCCACTACACATTTATTCACCAAAGAACATCCATGGCATAATTTTACCTAAAAACTACAGCCCTTAATTTACCTAATAACTGTCCCAAATCAGAATTTAGCTTAGCCTAACATAAAACATGTTTCATGAGCAAGTTTACACACCAATGAACCCATAAACACAAGATTACTACATGTATTCAACAAATTTCATGTTATGAGATTTTAGGGCTTACAAGATGAAGAAGAAATTGCAGATTTGATGAAGATGAGATGAAACCAAAGCTTTTCCTAGACTTCTTGAAGCTTGTACAAGCTTGGGAGCCCAATTTCTTGCTTGATTTGAGGATGATTACAAGAAATTTGAAGATGTGTGTGTGAACCGTGAGAAAGAAGAAGAAAGGGGAGAATGAACGTGAAAGGGCAGATTTTTGTGTTTAGAAAAACTACACTTTTGGTTCCTCAAGTCTTGTTTCATACACAAATGACCCAAAACAAGTAATAAGTGGGATTTAAACCCAAAACTTAGTAAATAAACGACTAGGAATTTTTCCAAGTGTGTATAACTTATATAAAATGTAATTAGTAGTCGGGAAAAGTCTAGTTATTGTGTAGACACGTAAAACTCAGTTCACGTATAAAAACACTATTTTTCAAGAAATGACAATTTCAATTAACACATAAAGTCAGGAAAT
Organism: Deinandra increscens subsp. villosa; assembly: GCA_039602395.1. NCBI lineage: Eukaryota > Viridiplantae > Streptophyta > Magnoliopsida > Asterales > Asteraceae > Deinandra > Deinandra increscens. The sequence goes on from JBCNJP010000010.1 coordinate 33,280,419, forward strand.
AAATTACTAAATTTAATTAGCAATTATATATATATATATATATAGGTAAAAATGTGTTTAGAAAAACTACACATTTTTAATGTTTTTTGTTTTTTTTAATTTATTTTTTTGGTTCTTAAAAGCTTATCGTAATAAAAAAACCAAATTTACAACACTGAGTTTTATTTTTATTGAGTTTTATAGGCGTCTACGGGGTCTACAAAATTTAAGGGGTCTACACGGAACCCTTCCCTATATATATATATATATATATATATATATATATATATATATATATATATATATACATATATAGGGTTAGGTTCAAATGAGAACTTTTTATTCTGAGAACTTTTGAGAACTAAATCTCAACCACAAATTTCAGGGGGGGACCACTACAATTCATGGGAGGGGGGATACATGTAATAAACTTGTGGCTCAAATTAGTTCTTTTTAGTTCTAAAATCAAATTGGTTCTCAAATGATCCTCTCCCCATATATATATATATATATATATATATATATATATATATATATATATATATATATATATAGGGTAGGGTTCTATGAAAAACCCTTTATTTTTGGAAAACCTGGAAAACCACTTTCTAACCATTGATTAAAAATTAATGGTTGAGATCAAATAAGGGCAATATGAGAAATTTAAGGGGGGGGGGGGGGGGTTAATGAAGGGCATAATAGACAAATGATATTTTTATTAATAAATATTTTAATAATTTCTCTCTCCAATCTCATCTTTCCTAAATTTTCTCTCTCTCTCTCTCTCTCTCTCTCTCTCTTCTCTCTTTCTCTATCTCTCCTTTAATTTAAAATTTCAGATCAAATTTTAAAAAGAAAAACAAACCAAATTTATAAATGAAAAAAATCGTTGATCACTTCATCACCAGAGTAACAATTGTTACACAGTTGTAACAATAACTAATCAACGTATACCAATTTTGCTATAACTGTGTAATATACATTCGTATAACAGTAATTTCACGTATATTATTCAACAAAAATTTAAGGTTACATATGTGTAACAATAATTTTATATATGTGTAATCAAATTAAACATTCTAATGTTTAATTGTTAAATATGTTACAGTCATGTAACTGTACTGAAGTTATAAAACAGAAAAAAGTTAAGTATTGTAAGTATCAGCATATTATCAGTTATGGAACAATAAAAATATGTTACAGTATGGTAACATTGTAACTACTATCATATTATTAGTTATGAAACAGAAAATTATGTTACAGTATTGTAACTATACTCAAGTTACAATGTTATTTGTTACATTACCGTAACAAACTAACACTAAAAATGGTATATGTTACAGCATTCCACTCCATCAATTGATCCGTGCTCTTGATTAAAAATAACACAGATTAGACACCATACTTTCGCGGTCTTGATATTTTCTGAACTTGATTGTGCATGATGACTTTTGCGGTCTTGATTTTTTTCCTTCTTGAACTTGATTGTGCATAATGATCGTAATGAAGATGAACATGATAAAGATGATCGTAATGAAGATGAAGGTGATGAAGAAAAAAACGTGGGATTAGTTTTAGGGTGGGTTACGAATTTTGATAGGTGATAATAAAAAATTCCTACAAATATTCAAATTAGTTAATTTCACTAATTTATAATAATAAATTTGATCTTTGATAAATTGGTGTTGGGTAAATCAAGGTGTGAATTTGGGTGCAGCTGGTAAATTGCTCATAACTCATAAACACAAAAAGCAAGTGACCGCTGTTTTAGTTGTTTTATTGTATTTGTTTTTTATTTATTTAATAAAAAGTCATAAACAACGGGGTTTTAAATCTTTTAAACAATGCTTTTGTTAATTTTGTTTTATTAATGATAATTCTTACACAACGGTGTTTTAAAATTCTTTAAAACACTTTTGTTATATAAAAAACATTTTAAACAACGGTTATGCATTTTAAACAGCGGTCCCAAAATCGTTGTATATAGTGTATTTTTTTTGTACGTGAAGTTGATTAGGATTATGTATGTAACAAGATCCTAATGAAGATCCATGAAAATAAAGGATATGGTTAAAGGAAATTAAAACAAAAATTATTTACATAAATAGATGATGTATATTTACATCATTACCCTTTTAACAAAAAGAAAAACTAAAAGTAAAGAAATTAATGTGATTAGTTGAAAAAAGTTTTTCAGGTTTTCCAAAAGTTTGAAGGTTTTCTAATGATCCTTATATAAGTTAAGTTCATGCCACTATCTTGCAACCTCAAATTTATTACCATAATAAAAGTATTTACTCCTTAAACCATATAAACCATACATCAAAAATAAAAATATGTAAATATAAACACAATAATAATGAATCGGTAAATGAATGACATCAATCATCATTAACATATGACTAGCCCTTCAACTTCTTGCAACTCCTTGAGTAATAATCTATATAATAATAGCATCATTTAAAAATAGGTTAATAACAATAAGCTCTTCGATTTCTAGACACTAATACGCAATAAACATGACCCTTTCAAGTTCTTTTAACCCCATTTCAATTAATTCATGTGATTTCTGTGTTATTATTTAAAGGGATGGAGGCCTCATTTTGTTGACCCCCTACCCGCCATCTCCGACACCGTGTAAGTAATGGAAAGTTTTTAAGTTTGTGTCATATTTGTCGACAACACCCTCTTTAAGTCCGGCGGGAATAAAATGTACCGCCGGAACGCTTGCCTTTTCTTGCTTTCTCCGGCGTGAATAAAATGTAACGTCGGGGGCAAATTGGTTGTTTTCTTTCCCTCTTTTTTCTTTGTTGACCCCCCCCCCCCTCTTGAGTCCGGTGGGAAGAAAATGTACCACCGGAACGCTTGTCTTTTTTTGCTTTCACCAGCATGAAAAAAATATAACGCAGGGGGCAAGTCGGTTGTTTTTTGTTTCCTCTTTTTTAATTTCTATCTTTTTTATTCTATTCTACTAAATACTATCCGCTTTGCATTTGCAGGTTATTAGTTCGTACCTCATACCAATGTCGTTGAATATCATTCGTTGCAAGATTGGATAAGTTGAGTGTTATGTCTTCGTTTACGCAGCCGATGCGGGTGCATTGGTGCTTACTGTGGCCTTGCCTCCCACCGGAACACCTTCCGTTGTACCGAAGGCGGTAGGAGGGCTGTATCCGTTGTAGGTTTCTCTGAACGGTTAACTTATGTAACCAAAACAAATTATCAGAAAACAAATTGGAAAGTAATAAACATCAGTTTGTGTTATATATGAGTTTCACCAAGGAAAGCAATGTCTATGTTCATGATTAGCATAAATTTAGATTTCGTTTCCTTCAACAAGGCAGTAATTTACTGGCATTTTATACGTATTCATAAACTGGGAACGACATGGTTGTATTGAGAAGATAAATTATCGAACGACATGGTTAATTAAAAAGATAAATTATCGTTCATCAATAATCTACATGCCATAATACAAGTTATTAAATTCAAATTTTCCTGAATGAATATTGTTTTGGTCGATAAAGAAAATGCTTACGTTTACGGATTTGATGAAAATTTAAATGTAAATGAAACTGGTGGATTCGTTAAGGTTGTTTTAATTGGTGGAAAATGTTGAGGTTTAGGGATTTTATTAAATTTTAAATGTAAATCAATCTGATGGATTAGTTAAGGTTGTTGTGCTTGGTCAGAAGCATGGCGTGTGTCATATAAGAATCTAAGCCAACTTCCTGACGTATTTGCGACCCGAGAAAATACAATTGCGTTGTAACAGAGCATCGATATTAAACATCCACTTGCTTTTCCTAGTTACAAGTTATCAACATCTACAAAAAAATGACCTAATTACCTTGAATCCTCCGATTAAGGAATGGTGGGTTGTGCCTCTGTTGAAAACTTTTAGGGTTTAGAGATCAAACCTTAGACAGTCTCCTGTGGGTATTCGTATCTGTGGATCGGTGGTTGTTTAGAGATGTCATCGCCTTTTAATTTGCAAATACCTGTAAGGACCTTACTACTGCATGATTTGGTCAAATCGATTACAACGATGTAAATAAAGCTTTGCTTTATTGATTCACAAAGAGTTACAATGCTAGAGAGAGAAACACACTCAATACACGCAGTTAAGATGACTCAAGTGACAGAACTATTTGAACTCTCTCTAACACGAGCTATTTATACTTACCACTTAGTCCAGCATACCAACTAGCGTACCATTGGTACGTGGCTCTGTACCAACTGTACGTGGACCCTAAGACTCACTCAAACAGCTCTGATCTATATACAATACACGAGACACACGGTAGCATAAGAATATGCTCTAGCAAACTCCCCCTTAACGTGTAGTGTATCTATCTATCTATTTATCCATCGTATTCCAACTAACCTTCAGTCTTCAACCTTCAGCATCGCGCGTCCGATCTTCAACTTGAAATCTTGTCAGAAATATAGCTTGCATGGCTGGATCATTCCCGAACAATCTTTGAACTTCAAGATCCACTTGTAAAAGATACTACATACTCCCCCTTTCACCATGCTTGAGTCTTGTCACACAGAACCTGCAATATTAGAAGACAGAAATGCGGCTTTTCTTTTCTTTTGAAATGGCGCAAAACTTCTTTTCGAGAATCCAAGATATAGTTTTAAAATCGTAATTTTGTATCTTGCATCGATCGGTCGAAAACAAATAAGAAACAAAATCTTTTTGGATTTTTGAAACTTTAAATCAAGACACACCTTTGATTTTTCTAAGTTTATGCTAAAACACACCTAAAATCTTTTTGATTTTTCAGATATGAAATATAAAAGAAATACAGAATCAGACACTATTTTTGTCTTTTGTGAGAAAGACCATAACTTGCGATCATATTGATCATGACGTGCTGAACTACACTTCATTTTCAATTACTTCAGCACACAAGTCACGTCGATTGTTAGTATAATTTGTCCATGTTAAACTCAGGCAAAATCATACTCATAACATCTGGATATGTTATTGTATTGATTAGATTTGCTTTGACCAGTGTACCCCACACTATTAGACATACTCATATAAGCTTTTTTTTATATCACACTTTGTGATTTTACTTGTGATTTAACACATAGTGATTGTATTCATGATATCGTCAACCGTGTTCCATGCAAAAAGAAATAAGAACGTTAAATCGTCTACCTTAAGGTCGATCTTTCGATACACAGATAAGGCATCGGATTTAACAAAATAAAAAAATAAAACAAGTTGAAATTGTATAACCCAACATCGATCAGGTCGGTACTCCCGTACACGCAGAGAATGTCCGATGAGTTATACAAAACACCAAAGAAAATAAAGCAGAATGTCAAACAAGAAAATCGGATCGTTTGAACAACAATCAGGCCGGTCTTGTGAGCACACAAAGAAAGTCGGATCGTTTGACAAAATAAGAAAATCAAACAAGTTTACATCTTTGCAAAATGAACACATGTATACACAGTGACTTCTCATTTTTCTTTTCACATATCTTTTTTCCTTGATATCTTGAGATATACATCAAGATGTTGTCCACTTGGTCAAGCATTAGTATGTAATGCGTTTATCACATATGAATACTTTCTGATTTAATATCGAGCCTACCAAGCACATCGAGCAATGATCTTATGGTTTTTTCATCTATTTTATCCATGAGCCACACGCGTAAGACAATGTACCATCATTTCCCAATTACGTCGGATACAATTTCTCATTTTTTTTAAATGTTTTTTGTATTTTTCTGATTTTCAATGTTTTTGTATTTTTCCTAGTGACTTCTCCCCCTTAAAATGAAAACTCTATTTTTGGATTTTTTATTTTAACAAAAAGACAAAGGCACTATTTTAAAAATGAAAATTGACCAATCGTTACTGATACCTTTCAGTTTAAGCTATCAGAAAACTTTCAGCTTTGTAAATGAATCATGGAATTTAAATTAACTCCACTATCAGCAACTACTTGAAGCTTGAACTTCAAAATCACCGACATGTCTTCTTGAAGAAACCTGCACACTAGATTTAAAGATTAGTATTCAAATGACCCGAAGCATACAGCTTCTGGTGGACCAGTGTCTTTCACAAAATCATTTGCAGCCTTGCTGACCACCTTAGGTCGCCACTGCATTTTTACCTTTTCATTTATAACCGAGTCATCATCCGGAGATGAACCACCAGCACTAGAATCAAATTTGAAACATTGTTTCATTTTAGACTTTGTTTTGGATGGTGTTGACTCAGTAAAAAATCTGTCTGATTCATCAATAAATGTGGCAGATTTGTTTGTAAATGTTATTTTGGCAATTAGGACAATCCTGTGCCATATGTCCATTTTGACGATATTGATAGCACAAACGATATGATCTTTTAGATTGTGGTTTGCCCTGAAATTTATGACACCTTTCATCAGACTCATAATCATTAGAATAATCATCAAAGATTTGAAACCTATTTGTATGCACCCATTCGGAAGTAGGACTTCGAGGTGATGAATTTGATCCTGATGATGAAAAATCTTTGACTTGTTGAGTAGCCCGAGAAGAACTTACAGACGAAGCCTTCTTCTGAATCTTACCTTCAAACCCTTTCTCCGTTGTAGACATGAAAACTTGGGCCAAATAATAAATTTGTTCCAGACTGGTGTCTTTCTTTTCCTTTGGAACCTTCTTGGACATATTCTTCTTGACATTCTTCTCAAACTTCCTACTCTCACTAGCCAAACCTGAACATTTGTAACCTGGAAGCATTGACAAATCAATTTGAGAACTAGAAGGACCAGCTTTAGCAGCTTGATTGAATGAAGCTTTAATATCCTTCAACTTGTTAGCTTCTACCAGCTTACCAACAACTTTTTCTTCATTCAACTGCTTTTCATCTTTATCAACCTGTTTCCCAGTAGAAATAATACCTTCTTCTGAAATAAACCCACTAGAGACAAACTGAGAAGCAGAGTTATCAACCAAACTTTCCTCATTTTCCATGTTCTTGTTAGATTGAGACTTTGATTTCTTTTTCTCAGATTTCTTAGAAACAAATTCAGAATAATCACCAGGCGCATCAGAAGATTTGACATTAGCCAGAGGATCAGTTTGAATCAATGGAGGTGGTAATTGATTAAATTCTTCTCCACCAAACACTCTTTTGAAATTTGCATCTTTGCATAAATAACTTGTGAAAGAGTGTGAATTCTTCAAATTATTTAATTGACGATTCAAATCCAGAACTTGAACATTTAAATCTGATATCTTCTTCTGAGCTTCACCTGAAGCCTTTTCTGAATCTATTAACTGTTCTGAAGCTCTGTTGGACAAAAACTTTTCTCTTCTCATCTTATCATGTGCATTATACACTTCCTGTGTAACTTTGTCTACCTTTCTCTAATAAATTTCTACATTTCTTGTCAACAATTTGTTTTCTTTTGTCAAACTGGTGACCTTATCTTGTACTTTGGACTGAACAACTTGATATTCATTATTCAAAACAGTGATTTCATCATATGCTTTCTGAAATTCAGCATTAGATATCTGAAGTGATTCCAATCTTGCTTTTGATTTCTTATACAATGCATCAAAATCTCCAATAGCATCCTTCGCTTCGTACTCCCACTTTTCAACACTTTTAACCAACTCTGCATTTTCATTTTGTAATTTCAAAATTTGTGCTTTATTGGCACTAACCATCTCATCCAATCTTGTCTTTAGCTCTACAAACTCTCCCATCAACACACTCTTTTCTTGTTTCAACATTTCACTAGCTTTGAAAATCTCATCAGAAACATCACACTTCTTTTTGTAACTATCTATCTTTTCTTCTTTCTTTCTCTTGTCAACAATCAATCCTTCTTTTTCTTGAACCAATTCTTGAATCTTGCTATCCTTTAGAGCAAAAAATTCACAAGTTGATTCATAACCACTTACTTCAGAATCAGAATCACTAGATTCAACTTGCACAGTCGCTATAAAAGCAGATTCATCTTTACCACGAAACGCAGATTCATCCGGAAAATCTTTAGACCAATCATATCGTTCATCGACCACCAGAGCTTTTGCATCTTTATCATGAGTATGCTTATCAGAAGTACACTTTTCAAATGATGATTGATTGCACTCACGACCAAAATTCCCTAAGAAAATTTGAAACATTTAATCTTCGACTTATTCAAACCAAGTTTTTCTCCTTGACAAATAGAATGGTTGCCATGTTTCTCCATAAACCTTCTTCCTCATTCAATTATCATAGCAAACTGCCAATCCAAATCTAGTTTATGCAACTGATCATCATCCAGGTCACTTAAGTCATTTGGATGCAAACCAGCTTCACAAACTCGGCTAAGTACAGAACCAGAAGAAGATGATAAGAAAGCGGATATCAATGCAGCTAAATCTTCAGTTGCATGAGCAGAAATCGAATTATTTGTTGATCTACTAGAAGTAGAGAAACTGCAACCTAGAGAGTAACCAGAATTTTCAGATTTCCCAGCAAGAAAAGCTCTTGGTGGTGGACCAATGCTTGAATTAAGATGTGACTTTGCTTTAGCATGCTTGGTAGCAGAATTTTCTCCAAAGTATACTTCAGGATTCTGAATAGAGAGAGTTGCTGACTTTATCACAAGCAATTCCATTTCACGAGCTTCTAATTTGCTTATCAATTGATTGAATGTCTAACTTGAGTAGTTTGGATCATTAGTCAACATCATAACAAAATTCTCTCACTTTTCAGGTAGAGCTTCTAGAAACTTCTCCTTCAATTCATCACTTTCTTTCTTGACACCTACAACGTCAAGTTCATTGATCAAATGTGAAAACATTGCAATCAAATTTTTGATTTTCTCATTCTCGCAAAGCCCGAAATTATTAAACTCCTTCTTCAAAACTTTCTTTCTAGTGTTTCTATATTGATCATTACCCTCGCATCTTTCTTTAATAGCATCCTATAATTGTTTAGACGTTGGAAAATTCTTAAACTGATGCATCAAATCTTTAGGTAATGCCATCGTAAGAAAACTGTAAGTTTTATTCTCTCTTGCAAAATCCTTCTTTTCGTCAGGCTCAAAATCACTTATCGATTTTGGAAAAGTATTTGCTATCAATGGATACTCATATTATTTTTCAGTTGGAATCCAACAATCAAGATCTTGTGAATATATGTAAGATTCAAATCGTTTCTTCCAATTATGATAATCTTCCAATCGAAGCAACTTAGGAACCTTCTGAGTCGTTCCTATCTCGTTATCATAATTCAACATGGCTTGCATCGAGGTTTGAACAGCCGAAAATGCTTGATAATCTGTTAACCAATGTCCAAGCGGATGTAAAAACTTCAAACTCAAAAACAAGGGTCTTCCAAGCGGATTTTGGGGGTCAAACCGGAGGGTACTGACCATTAGGCAAGTAAAAGTATAGATCTCATCGAGACGAACGTTTTGGCTGGTATTAGCTCCCGTAACTCTTAACGAAACTCAATTTACGTCAGTTTTAGTGAAGACCACTTTTCTACCAGCGGACCAAAGCAGTCTCAGCGTACCAATCTGTTAACCAATGTCCATAAATCTTCAACGGACCACCCGCGTACCACAGACTCAGCGTACCAGACCACGAACCAAAATACTTGGCATACCAGGCTAAGCAGCGTACCAACTTGGTACGGTGTAACTGCCAACGTACCACTTAGTAACCGTCACATACTAACTTTGAATATTGCCTAGCGTACCAAGCTTCAACGTACCAACAAAATTATGAAGATTGCCTTGCGTACCATTGGATCAACCAGCGTACCATCGCATTCATCGGGCGTACCAACGGCGTACCAAGCACAAATCGACTGATTTTTTGAATTTTTGACTTTTGGGACTGAAATTTGGAAGAGTGATGTGCGAAAACACTCTCGGAACGTTCAAATCAATTTAAGCACCAAAAACACTCGAAGTTGAGAAAAATTGATGAAAAACCAAAGAAACCCAAACTTTCTCTCACTAGGATTTCGAAAATGGTCAAATCACAGCAGTAGATCACCATGGATTGCTCTTATACCACTTGCAAATACCTGTAAGGACCTTAATACTGTATGATTTGGTCACAACAATTACAACGATGTAATTAAAGCTTGTCTTTATTGATTCACAAAGAGTTACAATGCTAGAGAGAGAAACATACTCAATACACACATTTAAGATGACTCAAGTGACAGAACTATTTGAACTCTCTCTAACCCGAGCTATTTATACTTACCACATAGTCCAACGTACCAACTAGCGTACCATTGGTACGTGGCTCTGTACCAACTGGTACAGACCTTGGTACGTGGACCCTAAGACTCACTCAAACAAATCTGATCTGGATACAATACACGAGACACACGGTAGCATAGGAATATGCTCTAACATAATTGGAGGAGGGTGTTTGTATGGATTCGGCGTGTTTCATATCGGATGGGAGTATGCTACTGCTGTGAAGGGAAAACGTTGCAATAGGGGGTCGTGAATTACAATGTGAGTGTGAGGATGTTAGGTTTCGCCACCGTCATCCTGGGCCTACAATAATTCTTTTGTAATGTGTACCATTCTGGCCATCTCCTAATTATTATGTGGTCCATTTGGACCCATTAACTTTTAAAAATGTTACATTTTGTGCCATAAATTGATACATACATGTAAAAAGAGGCCGTCTACCTGTCTTTCGCACCGACCTGTAATCTCTTTTAACCGAAAGTATTAAAACCCTTAACTGAACGAAGCCATCTGTGTAGATGTGGGTTCGTTTGCTTCGTATCTGTCGCTGATGGCTTGAATCGTACACTGTGTCCTCAAGTCCTCTAATTGGAAGGTATAATCGATCATGAATCCAATAAGGTAACGATACTTTAGAGTGTGTTATGTCTATGTTAATATGAAATAAGTTCCATTTTAGTTGAACTGTAATAATAAATTGGAGTATTATCTTAACGATTACTATTATAAACTTAATTTGTTGTTCCGTGTGTGTTAATTGTTTAGGCATTATTAATATTAAACATTTGGGCGGGTTTCAATCATGATGGTTCTTATTTCATTAATTCTCATTCTTTTATTAATTTATTGATGTTTCCCTTTACTATTGAGCTTCTATTTTACTTTAACCGTTTTATACATATAGTTATTTTAATGAAGGTATATGAGTCGATTCATTGTGTGATCTATATATACCTTACATCATTTCTCTCCTATATATATCAACTGAGCGAAACAACTTACCTTTTGCAATTAAGGACTACAGGCAGGCTAAAAAACCTTTAACGATGTCGAAGGCTATGGTGGATGGTGTTACAGAAACAGGTTTGAATGATGGTTTATGTTTTGATCAACTGGAGGTAGGGTCCTCCATGTCTGTTCTTGTTATGGTTTATCGTTCATGGGATTGTAATAATGTGAATGGCCGCTATATCAGTACCAACTATATCTTCTCCGATAGGAACGTCAGTAGATTTATTCCTCTTTCAGTTGTTTATGTTTACTATTTTAAGTGCTGACTTACCTGTAGATCGTTTTAACCAAAATGTTGTCTTTGATAGGCGACTTCTATCCATGCAACTGCTCGGAGCAACATTGCTCATTATTTTGTTGATAAACTAAAGGAAGGTTGTTTGTATCTATTAAAGAACTTTACCGTTGTGAAGAATCGGCCTGAGTACAGGTTCTAAAGGATATCCTGTATATGATTGAGCTACAGGGGTCTACTATGGTTAAAAAGGTTTTTGGGGGATCAAGGAGGGTTTGAGCGCTATCCTTTTCAGATAGTTCAGTTTGAGGATTTACAAGTTACCAACAACAAGTACGTACTTTGTTGGTATGTTTTGAACTAATAACTCATTTTCTTAATTGTTTGCTTATAATGCACCTATGAAATGTTTATGCGGTCTTTCTGTGATTATTATGGTTCGTAGTTTGTTGCTAATTTTTATAATTAATAATTATTAGGAAAGATGTGACAATGTTTACAGGAATTATTAAATTAGTTATTATTATAATTGGTATGATGATTCATGTTTTTATTTTTTTACTACACATCATGATGAATGGGTGGTAATCATGGCTTTTATAATGTCGACATTAGGATATACATGTAACGTTTGAAACAACAGACGCTTAAGCGTGATCTGTTATATGTAAACATAATTACTTAGCTTTACGAATGTATAATGTTTGGTGTCTCAAGGGCTTACTAAAATGCCATGTTGGTACAGATGTCATTGGGTATGTTACCACAGCTGCTAATGTATCCACCACATCCACCGGCGAACAGACACTGGATTTCAACCTACGCAACCAGTGGTATAGCATGTACACTGGTTATGCATCCATTATACAAACTATGTATGCTGAAAATGAAATTATCTTTATAGTGGTGCTCACGTACGTGTGACTTTATAGTGGTGGTCCCTTGAGAATTTCGAATCCTCCAAGTGTGTTGCAACCGGTGTTAATCAAGTGACTTTATGGGGCAAGCTTTGGACCTTCACCCTAGAATCAACAACAAAACCAGCAACCTATAAAAATGATATAAGAGTCCTATTTATAGGAGAGGATATGCTTGGAAAACAAGCTAACCTATTTTTGGCAACCAAAAACCCTAATTATTTAGTCAAATCCCGTATTTGACTCTAAAGGCCCACTAAACTCCCTCTAAACACTTTCTAACTGAGCCCAAACACATCTAAAATGGGCCAATGACCCAATATTATGGAAACCAATTATTTTTCACCTATTCTAACACATAGGCCTTCAAAAAAGTCCGCCTATGGATAATTTAATACACAAGCCATAAATTATTCCCTTACATTAACTCTCTGGGGTCTGTCTATAATAGACAGTGGTGTTTAGGTGCAGTGTTCAGATCATGGACGTCCGAACGAAAAACAGCTGGTTTAATTTTACGTGTAACGGTAGCCGGTGCCGTAAAGGTGTCACTAGCAAGGATGGGAGTTTTTGGTGTGATGCATTCGACAATGTTGTGTACTTTCCGCGTGCGAGGTAAGTTATAGTGATCCTCCCTTATATTTGAAATGCATGTTGTTATCCTGGGTTTAATTACACTGTTGCTGTTCACCATTGCCCACATATACACACCTGTGTCTGTTTTCCTCTCGCTATAGAATTCTGGGGTGGGTTTTTATAACAATGCTATATCAATGAAAATAATAGGTACAGGCTTATAGTTGACGTGAAGGACATGTCTGGCAACGTTGTGGTTGTGTTGTTTGATGAGGCGGGTGAGCAGCTGGTGAAGAAAACAGCGAAGTCCCTATTGGATGAGCAGGAGCTGGTAAGTCTCTATTTTTTACTTTGACAAGCATATGGCTTATGTTGTTTTTTCTACTGAATTATGTTGATGGTATTATTGGCTACAAACGCTAATGACATGGTGCTCCCTGAAGCACTACATTATTTGATTGGGGGCGCCTACATGTTTGAGCTTAGGTCCCATACATACTATCAGTATGGTGAGTATGAGAGCTTCAAGTGCTTCCAGGTTTTCTTACCGGGCACAACCAGTTATACACATTCTTTTCTGGTGGATAATATTTTGGACCCTGAGCCACTAACTACTCCATCTTCACTAGTGAGAAAAGGTTTTCAGTTTGGTGTTGACACTCCAGACAAGTGTGCTGAGAGATGACCTACTAAGCTGTGAGTGTTACAAACATACTTTTAGTTAATGTGTAGTGCCCACCCCTGTCGATGTAGCTTACGATCCGTTCCACTACAGGATTCGTACCGGTACCGTTGGTGAAGGCCTCCCTGGTAAAGAAGAACATGTATTGCCAACGGCTGCCAAAGTCGATGCTGGGGGGGGGGGGGTGTGGATTTAACGCTGCCCTGGGAAAGAAGTTGAGAAAGTTATCTAGTGGTGAAACGCAAGAGTCAGCTGAAGGCACATCTCAACTAATAATGTGAGGAACAAATTTACGGTTGCACAACATCTGCACCTGACTCATGTTCACAGGTGCTAACTTTTTCCATGTACTGCAGGGACCCCTTTTATAAAGAGCAGGACGTTATTGATGACGATGTAAGTGAAGAGGTTTTGGGTGCCGTTACTATGGGGAAAAAAAGGTACGTGGCACTCAACGCTCTGTAATAATAAAAGGATTCAGTGGCATGTCTCCTAACATAGTCACTTTTAAAACCGTATAGGCGTTCGTACATTGTTAACTCCGAGGATGAAGAGTGATTTGTTGTCAATGCAGCAGAGAAGGTCCCCAACATGGCAACTTCATCTTATTATACATGTCTCTGCAATTATCCAATTGATGTAATAGGAGTGTTCGATTATTAATTATGACAGTTTTAACCTATGGTTTCTTTTACCCAGTTTCTGAATATTCCTGTTTCGTTTTTAGTGTGTTTACTTTAGTAACGCGTGAATGAAAACACATGTTCAGGAAGTTACTTCTTATATTTCAGTAAACCATATCAGACGCCTCTATAGCACTGATAATCGTTCAAACATTGTACAAGAAAGTAACATACTAAAAGAACATACATATAAAACTATTACATACCAACGTGTATAATCTGACATATTTGAGAACATCATTTCAGATTATCACCTAATGTCATGAAAACAGTAACTAAATACTAACATAAACTGATGAGACCTAGGTATTATATTACATTGAATTTCTACCCGGCACCAAGTGTTACTATACATTGATGTACTTTCTTACTCTTTTGTATGTTATCATGCATGCTTAGTCTTCATGTGTTTATTATGGTTGATCATATGATGCATCTACTATACAAACTATGTATACTGAGAATGCATTTATTTTGACGATGGTGGTCACGTGCGGGTTATTTCACGTTTACTATTCCTTAAGATAGATAGGTTGTAGGCTTCTGACCCATGTCTGCGTTTGAGTCCAACTATGCTCTTTATGTCTATTATTATATAACCCAGCGTTGCCGAAATGTTGAACAGTTCAATTAGATACTCTAATATGCATCTTCGGCTGGTTTCCGAACATTTTTGCTCTGCGCTCTTCGTAGGTTAATATGATTGTAGATGGTTTAGGTGGTGTTCCCGCATATACCGACACATTTTTAGAGGGTTCTTATGCGCCGAGACTTTAACCTCCCTTCAATGTGTCGTTGTATAATCAAACCACGATAAAAACTGTATCATTATTAGTTTATTATTTATTATTAGTTTACTTAAGTTTCTATCTCTTGATCTCCGTTATTGTGCCTTTCTACATGCCTTTAGCACCATTAACGTTTGTGGTACATTGTATGTGTCTTATTATATCGGTCTCATTGAAAGCTTATGACTTTATTGTCGTAGGAAGATATTCAGAAGAAGTGGAATCTGGTGGTTTTTCGCTGATATACTATATAAAAATTGAAAGAACATTATGTCACTGTATTGTTTCAAGAAAGGCCGTCACCACCCAGGTAACACCTTCTTACCAGTACTTTTCATGATAGTGTGACATGATTAGTTAACCCTTTCTGTAATACTATGTAACCCTGTGCTGCCATCTATATGTAGTAGTGACGTTCGTTAAACTGCTATGAAGTTTGGTGAGACTCCCGCCCTTCAGAGGACCTCGAATGTCACATCTGATGGGAAAGTCCAGCATTTTTGCGGCTTTCAGATAACACCCACTGATGTGCAGCCCTCAAATTTAGAAACGTTGCCTATACTTCCAGGTAAGTAGTTCTATACGAACGCTAATAAGTGAATGTTGAACATCATGTAAAAAGTACTGGTGTCCTTTGCAAGCTACTTACCCTTATATCTTTGCTATGTATTTTGATAGTTGTATAATTACAGGAAAGTGTGGGTCATGATACTGTGTATGATTCGGTCACGACACACACACAACAGAGTATAACAAATAAGGGGCAGTTACAGACATACTATGGTCTTAAAAGAAAAAACTCACATGCTGTGAACAAATCGGCTCCTCGGTCTGAGTCGGCTGGGCTTCACAGAAATAGCCATGTGCCAGGGTAAGCATATTGTGGTCTTAGAATGACACAAGCTGGTCGCGAAAGCGTCCGGGCGAACTTGTCATGCGGTCCAAACATCTTGGATTTAGCATTGATACAACAAACCATGGAAGGAAGTTACCAAACTGTCATTACTCCTGTGCAACGTAACAACCAAGGTGAGACAGGTTTTTGTGTAAGTATTAAATGATAGATGCTTTCTATCTTACGCATGGAGTTGTTGTCAGACTTTTATACTATATATTGGTCCATACGCTACTTAGTTTGCTGATTTATAACCTTTGTTTGTCACAGACAGTACACCCCCTTCATCAAGCCGCAGATGTAATAGAAGAACTAAGACATGTTGGGTAGTCTGTTTTACATAATGGGCATGAATAACATTTGTTTCAGTTCTTTATGTCATTTAAAATGTGGACTGTTTACAGCTCATACAGACTCGTCATCAAGCACTAAACGAATACCTAAAAGAAAAGCAGGTTCTATTTCTACTAATAACCACATACATTGTTATACAATTGTTTCCTAAGCCATTACTATTTATGTCACTGTCCTTAACTTCCTCCTTAAATGCGTTGTTGAAGTTACGCTTATCCATGAAGGAGATACGTCAACAACATTAACCAGGAAGCGTAAGAGATGCACCCGGACCGCTGCTGCTGCCGCACCACAGCCGCGCAAAAGGACAACTTTTACTTCAGCAGGTAATTTATATTGAACATGTCTCTAAGTAAGTGGGCTAAGGTTGTTACATTGGAATACCGAGGTAGGTTATATACACGTCCTTCCAGTAATGTGTTATATATATATAATAATGAAGCACACTATACTAGACGATATACTACTTCGATTACGTTTGCGTATTTTAAACATTAAATAGTTAATTTTGCACTGTGTAGGTGTGCCGGTTGTTTATGACAACCTTGGAAGGCCGATATTCAAATGCACTAATTGTAAAGCGTTGATGTGGGGAGCGGAAAGAGTAAGACAACAGACGTGGATGGTGAACCTACGTTTTCGTGCTGCTACCAGGATGGGAAGGTACTTTTACCATCCCCATTAGAGCCCCCCAGAGCCATTTAGAAGCCTGTTAGACTATGCTAACTGGACAACAGCTGTATTCAGAGACCAAATTAGGCGCTACAACAACATGTTCACTTACACCTCTTTTGGGGCTAAAATTGATCACTCGGTTAACCAGGCCAGGGGCGTATATACATTCCGTGTGAGTGGGAAAAATTACCATCGCATTGGGTCTCTTCTTCCTACTGAAGGGAAACAACCCACGTATGCACAGTTGTATTTTCACGATACACAAAATGAGGTGGCAAATCGTATAAACGCTTTGCTGCGGGATAATAGTGATCATGGCAATATAGATGAGAGAATAGTTTCCGGCCTGGTAGAAATGTTCAACACTCACAGTGCTGTTGCGAAAGCGTTTCGAATGGCCTGGGATTGGTGTGGTACAGATGGAAACCGTGACTGCTGTATTCTATTGTTAGGCCGCAGTCCAGAGGATCGCCAGTATAATGCACCCACTGCATCAGATGTCACAATGTTAGTAACAAGTGATTTTGGTCAAAGCGATGGGGTGAGAGATATAGTAATCAGCACAGAAGCCGGGAAACTAAAGAGGATCTTAGAGTTGAACCAACTTTATATGGCATTACAGTATCCCTTATGGTGAGCCGGGTTTTCATGAACGCATACCGTATGCTTCTAACTCTGGAAAGAGAAAGACCAAAAGGGGAGTTCTTACAATGAGAGAGTATTACTCTTACATTATCCACCAATGTGAAAATGAAAGGAGTACTCTGTTGCGAGGTGGACGCCTGTTTCAATAGTATTTGGTTGATGCTTACACAGCTATTGAAGAGCAGAGACTGAAGTGGGTATGTAGTAATAAAAAAGACTTGGCGTCGAACTCTACAACAACCTATGCGACGCTGTTACACGGAGGGACACAAGAGCAAACGCAGTCGGTCAGCGGATTGTCCTGCCTTCAACTTTTAAAGGGAGTCCACGATATATGGTGCAAAACTATCAGGATGCTATGGCTTTATGCCTTTTTGTTTAGGACTCCCATGTTGAACCATGATTCTAATCTAGCTGTTGAGGCAGCATTTTGTACCGATATTGATGTCTTTATTGGTTAATTTTGGCAGGTGTTTATACGATTGAGTTCTAGAAACGTGGTCTCCCGCATGCACACATACTTATCTGGATTGACAGCCATTCAAAATGCAAGACTCCCACCTCAATAGATGATATTATATCCGCAGAGCTACCATCTGAAACCGATGACCTAGAAGAATTCAGAGTCATCACGAAACATATGTTGCATGGGCTATGTGGCCCGGACCAAAGGAATACACCCTGCATGGTCGATGGAAACTATTCAAAACATTATCGCAGACCATATTATGACGAAACAACTGTTGATGATGATGGTTATCCTGTTTACCAAAGGAGAAGAAACAATAGAACTGCAGTAAAAGGGAAAAATCGTTTTGAAAATACGCATGTAGTGCCATATAATCGTTACCTACTGCTAAAGTACAAATCACACATCAATGTAGAGTGGTGCAACAGATCACGAGCAATCAAGTACTTATTTAAGTACCTGAACAACGGCCCAGATAGAACTACAATGATCATCAATGAAAACAATACTATTGATGGAGAGACACGAAGCAAAAAGATTATTAATGTTGATGAGATAAAGAATTATCTCGACTGCCGTTATTTATCTGCGTGTGTATGCTTGTTTTTGACGTACACTATTCTTAACCATCGGTAATGAAGTTAAGCTTTCACCTACCGGACCAAAATGTTGTCATGCTTCGGGACTCGGACAACATAGCAGTCGCGGTGCACCGGCTAGGGATTAAAGAAACCATGTTCATGGAATGCTTTAAGCTGAATAAGGTTGACGCAAGAGCTAGGGAACTTACCTATGCAGAAGTTCCAGCAAAATATGTATGGCATGCCAGGGATAAGAGGTGGGCACGAAGGTCATGTAGGACATCCATCGGGTGAATTATCTACTGTAGCCCTGCTGCCGGACCTCGTTACTACCTAAGGATGATTTTGGGTGTTGTAACAGGGGCAAGGTCTTTTGAAGATATTAGGACTTTTGATGGAAGGTTACACACTACACTTAAAGAAGTGTTCTATGCTCACGGGCTCCTTAGTGATGACAATGAATGGACAGAGGCAATAACAAAAGCACAGATGTGGGCATCCGGCAACCAGCTTCGTATACTTTTCATAACGATATTATTGTTTTACGAGGTCAACAGTCCATTGCATCTATGGGAGCAGAATTGGGAAATACTTTGTGAAGATATAGTTTACAAGAAACGGAAAGAACTACGATTTCCAAAGTGGGAACTCAAAGAGAACCAGAAGAAGAATTGCTGTTTGCTTGAAATAGAAGAACTCCTTCAACGAAATGGAAGGTCATTAGATGACTTTGAGAACCTTCTGAAACTTGATCCAACACTACTTGGTAACTTAGGGAATCGCCTTATACGAGAAGAACTATCATACATTCTATCGCATGAAAAGGAGATGCATGAAAGGCTTTACAAAGACCTCAACACAGAACAGGGTTTTATCTATAAACGTGTAATAGAATTCGTAGAGCAAGAAAAAGGAGAATTCATTTTTGTTTATGGCCCGGGTGGTACTGGGAAAACATTTTTATATAAAGCAATTCTGGCACGCCTTAGATCGGAAGAAATGATAGCTCTTGCTGTGGCATCTTCAGGTAAACTAATATCAACCTTTCATGAAATCAGTATGGGCTATAGAGAAAACACAACCTTCCAAAACGCTTACACCCGAAGGGTACAGATTTTTATACGTTCTATACATAGACAAAACTACTACACCAGTAACGCTTTCTAAAAATAAGTACTTTCTTAATGTATTTTAAACAGCTGAATGCAAAACTAATACATAAATACCATCTGATTTAATCAATGTCATAAACCTAGAGGACTAAATGAATTATCCTGTTGTAAATGACACCCCATCATATAAGTAGTAAGTTATAATCTATTGGCTAGAATCATTATAACTAATAAAGTATTATGAGGTGCACGATGCCACAATGACTGCCAACCATTTTCAAAACTCACACAAACACCCTCATAATATTGCCCGCATTAAATGGTCCTTGCTTCGTAGCGTATTAGCACCTAATCATCTCTGGTCGTCAACATTGGATGACATGTAGGTATTGTATCTTTATTTCTGCCTGGTGGAAGAACGGTGCATTGCCGCTTTGTAATACCCCTTGAACTAATGAATAATAGTACGTGTGGTATAAAACAGAATAGAATCCTAGCTAAGCTGGTCCAAGAAGCTCGGTTAGTAATATGGGATGAAGCCCCTATGACCAAAAAGCATGCCTTTGAAGCACTAGATAGAGACCGCATTTTTGGAGGCCTGATAGTGTTGCTGGGAGGCAACTTTAGATAGATTCTGCCTGTTATTCCTAAAGGGAAACAGGTGGAGGTTGTTCAATCCTCTATTAATAGGTCGGCTTTATGGAACTCCTGCCAAGTGGAGGTTGTTCAATCCTCTGTTATTCCTAAAGGGAAACATAGAGTATGCGGGTAACTGAATACACAAAAACGGGTGAGGTAGACCTTGCAAAGCAGGCATTTAATAAATGGGTCCTAGATGTTGGGGATTGTGTTGTTTCAGCACAGATGAAGGATGGAGAGCATAAACCCACGTGGATAAACATCCCAGATCAGTATATTGTGAAATATAGTTCTTCTCCTATTGAACAGATCATAATGACAACCTTCCCAGGTTTCTTAGACCGGCAGGATGACGAAGACTATCTACGTGAAAGGGCAATTTTGACACCCAGAAATGACGACGCCGCTTAAATAAACGACTGCATGTTCCATAAACTTCAGTGACCAGCCAGAAGTTACTGAGGCGCCGATGCGATCTGCAAGGCCTCTACAGTCATTTTACAGCAAGATCAACTTTACCCAACTGAATTTTTAAATGCCTTAAACTTCCATGGGATGCCCCCACATAAACTAGCCACTAACGGGGCTTTATACCGTTAAGGGGTGCGAGCAGACCAGGACCACAACCATTAGTTACAAATACTAAACGAATCAGAGTAAAGTCCAAACATTCATCATAAAATAGTTTAAAAGTTTGCAGCAGAAAGAAAACATGAGTATCTTAGCACTAACCACGTGCTTAAATTACAAAACATAACTGTTGTTCAATTCCCAAATTTAAGTTCAAAATAAAATAAGTAACTTCAGGTGCCATGCCAACCTCCAGTGGATACTCCTCAGCGATCTGCAAAAGTGAAAACCACAAAAGTGTCAACCTAACGGTTGGTGAGTTCACAGTGGGCATGACATGCAGCGGCCCGGTCTCATAAGCGTATGTATCAACATATAAATAGGTAATAATTTTGCAAAACGTTTGCCGAGTGTTGAATTATCGAATATACACTAGTTAAGTAAAGATTAAAGCGGCCAACCGATATCGCGGGTAGCTAATCCGGTTTCCATGCACTAAGGAAGTTCGTACCAAAGCTGACGTAACAGAGTTCGGCATTTGCCGATGGTTTGTGCCTCCAGTTGTGTTCCTCATGGGACCCATAGCTAAAATAGGCTGATATTGTACTCCGTTCGGCCTCCGACTGGTTGGCTACACATTTGTGTACCGTGGAGCAGGGTTTGTCAAACCCTCAGTAGATCTACCCAACATCCCCTCGCTTCGCAAATTAATGGTACTAAATTGTTGAGGACTTTTAAGTTTTAAGGCATCCTTAGAAATCATGTGATATCATTGGTTTTGACTTTAACCTACACTAGTCATATTAAAACCGTTTATTCTGGATTTCATTTGAAATCCTAAAAGAGTTTAAGTATTAAATAGTTGGTTGCGGATTTCATTTGAAACCCCAAGGATGGACAGTTGCAAGTGTTCCCATAAAACACTCCAACTTCCATAACAGATATCCCATTTGGCGATACCTCAAAATGTCAGCGTTGTTTTCCGTTAAGTAAATTCGTTGTGACCCAAACGGGCTCACAATTAAGGGTTAGTGAAACTCACCTTAGGTTGCTCAGCTTACACTTCAATTAATCCAATTATGATTGCTAACGAAGACCTAATAATCACATTAAGGTCTTAGGTGTTAGGTTGTGTCTAAACTTTAACTACGTCACTATGGCCCATAACATAGCACGTTGGAACTACGACTCGACATACCGACACACGATACCGATGGTTGATCATAAACGAGGGTTCTCATTACTCAGAAATCAAAGCATGTTTAATTATTGCATAATCATATAAGTCATGGCATAATATTCAAATAAGTTGCACAAGTTTGGGTTTTGGGTCTGGTCATAGTTTCGCTACACAGTTTCGCTATGTGCACGGGCATCACTTTCGCTAGGGTATACCCGATGACACAGTTTCGCTGGCTAGATTCGCCCGAAACTGGTTTGAACTTTCGTTCATATAAGGCACAGTTTCGCTAGATAGTTTTGCTCGAAACTGATGGCACAGTTTCGCTATCTAGTTTCGCTCGAAACTGATTTGAACTTTCGTTCAGGAGTCTATGGTTGTTTCGCTCGGTAGTTTCGTTCGAGCAATACACTTAGTTCACAGGCGACACTATAGTTTCGCTGTATAGTGTCGTTGGATGAAGATTCAAACAGTTTGCGAAACTACAGTTTCGCCTAACGAATCTGTCAGTTTCGCTGGTCGCAGAAAACTCGTAAATCAGCCCAAAAATCAATCTAACAGCTTCCATACTTCATATAATTCAGTATCTAGCATGCATAAACATTTACCAACATTAAACAAGCAAATTTGACACCTTAAACATGGATTTTCATCATCAAATCTCCAAGAACACTTTTAAGCATAAAATGACCTAACTAGCATGAATCTTCATTATGGCATGATTTTACACGTAAAGTTTTAGTCTTTATGCTAGATCTAACATTCCTAAGCATCATATCAGAAGATCAAATGATTTCATGAGGATCTAAGCATGCTTTTTAAGAAAACACATAGAAATGCAAGAAAAATGGTTTTAGGGACTCACGGTTTGATCTAGGATCCGAATGGATGAGTTCACCAGCTGAGATGATGGCGGCTCGTGGTGATTCTTAGCTGACCAGAAATGGTTCTCAAGGGAGAGAGAGAATGGATAGTGTATGTGTGTGTTTTATGGTGGAGTCATGCAAAAATGAAGATTAGGGTTTTATTTTTATTTAGATACTTTTTCTTCATTTGATCCTCTCGTTCCCAAGTATATTCAGGTCCACGCCTTGAGTTCCATCGAACCTTGACGATCGGAATCTTGCTACGTTTGAGGGCTTTCTCCTCGCGTCCCATGATTTCTACTGGTTGCTCAATGAATCTCAGATGTTCGTCAATTTCCAATTCCTCCAAAGGAATTATTTCAGTCTCTTCAGCCAGACATTTCTTCAGATTCGAGACGTGAAACACGTTATGAACTCCATCGAGTTTTGCAGGGAGTTGTAATCGGTAGGCCACCGGGCCTACTTCCCCAATGATTTCAAATGGACCAATATAACGAGGATTCAGCTTTCCACGCTTTCCGAAGCGTACCACTCCCTTCCAAGGAGATACCTTCAATAGTACCTTGTCGCCTACCTCGAACTTCAAAGGTTTACGGCGTTTGTCGGCATAGCTCTTTTGTCTGTCACGTGCTGCGGCTATCCGTTTTCTGATTTGAATAATTCGTTCAGTTGTATCGTGAATGATCTCCGGTCCGGTGAGTCCTTTCTCACCCGTTTCGGCCCAACACACGGGCGATCTACATTTCCTGCCATAAAGAGCCTCAAAAGGTGCTGCACCGATGCTTGTATGATAACTGTTGTTGTAGGAGAACTCCACCAACGGAAGGTGAGCCTCCCATTCTTTACCGAAGTCGAGAACGCAAGCTCGGAGCATGTCTTCCAAAGTCTGAATAGTTCGTTCCGTCTGACCATCAGTCTGCGGGTGATAAGCTGTACTCATATCCAGTCTGGTTCCCAGTGCGTCTTGCATAGATTGCCACAGTCGGGAAGTAAACCGAGGATCTCGATCTGAGATAATGGTCTTAGGCACCCCATGAAGTGCCACAATTCGGTCAATATACAGCTTCGTTAACTTATCCATATTGTCATTTTCCCTCATTGGAATAAAGTGTGCAGATTTGGTTAGTCGATCAATGATAACCCAAATCGCATCCGGTCGATTCGATCGATGAGGTAGTCCCGTTACGAAATCCATGGAGATATCCTCCCACTTCCACTCCGGGATCTTGGGTTGTTGCAATAATCCAGAAGGCTTTTGGTACTCGATCTTAACTCTTGAGCATGTTAAACACTTAACCACATATCGCGCAATGTCGGCTTTCATATTCTGCCACCAATACAAGTTCTTCAAATCTTGGTACATTTTGTCCGATCCTGGGTGTACCGAATACCTTGACTTGTGAGCCTCGTCCATCACGAGCTCACGGAGATTCCCAAGTAAAGGAATCCAAATTCTGTCATTGTAATATCTGAGTCCGTCGGACTTAATTTCAGAGTTACCATCCACCCCTCGCAGTGCTTCAGCTGCGAAGTTTTCTTCTTTTAAAGCTTCTTGTTGGGCATCGCGGATTCGATCCGGCAGCCCCGTGTGAATGGTAAGTTGCACCGCTCGTACTCGTCGAGGCTTTTCGTACTCCTTTCGGCTTAAAGCATCAGCTACAACATTGGCTTTTCCCGGGTGATACTTAATCGCTAAGTCATAATCATTCAGTAGCTCGACCCACCTTCGTTGTCGCATGTTGAGGTCCTTTTGTTCAAAGATGTGTTGTAAGCTCTTGTGGTCGGTAAATATCGTGCACTTTGTTCCGTAGAGGTAATGTCTCCAAATCTTGAGTGCAAATACAACGGCTCCTAATTCCAAATCATGTGTTGTGTAATTCTTCTCATTAACCTTCAGTTGCCTGGACCCGTAGGCAATCACTTTGTCTCGTTGCATCAACACGCAACCGAGTCCTTGAATGGATGCATCGCAGTAAACCACGAAGTCGTCAACCCCTTCGGGTAACGAGAGAATCGGAGCTGAACATAACATATCCTTAAGAGTTTGAAACGCGTGTTCTTCTTTTTCACCCCATCTATATTGCACTCCTTTGTGCGTTAAAGCCGTTAAGGGTTGAGCCAATTGCGAGAAACCCTTGATGAATCTTCGGTAATATCCGGCAAGTCCCAAAAACTGTCGGATTTCGGTCGGCGCTCTCGGGGTAGACCAATTCTTGATAGCTTCCACTTTAGCTGGGTCCACATGAATTCCATCCTGATTAACAATGTGTCCAAGAAACTGGACTTCGCGAATCCAAAAGTCGCACTTTGAAAACTTGGCGTAAAGCTGTTCCTTGCGGAGTAATTCCAAGATAAGTCGTAGGTGATTCTCGTGTTCTTCCTTTGTCTTGGAGTAGATTAAAATATCGTCGATGAAAACTATCACAAACTGGTCGAGGTACGGCTTGCACACCCGATTCATCAGATCCATAAACACAGCAGGCGCATTAGTTAGCCCAAACGGCATAACTAAAAACTCGTAATGTCCATACCGAGTTCTGAAAGCAGTCTTGGGGATATCCTCATCACGAACACGAAGTTGGTGATATCCAGACCGTAGATCAATCTTTGAATAGTAGCTCGAACCTTGCAGTTGGTCGAAGAGATCGTCGATTCGAGGAAGTGGATACCGATTCTTGATCGTAACCTTGTTAAGCTCTCGGTAGTCGATACACATTCGGAACGTTCCATCTTTCTTCTTAACAAACAATACCGGTGCTCCCCATGGAGATGAACTTGGACGAATAAATCCTTTGTCGAGTAACTCTTGAAGTTGTGCGGAGAGTTCGTTGAGTTCGCTTACCGCCAAACGATACGGTGCGCATGCAATCGGAGCCGCTCCGGGAGCTAAGTCGATTCCAAACTCGACTTGTCGAAGTGGAGGCAAACCAGGCAAATCATCAGGAAATACATCTTGGAAGTCGCGGACTATCGGGTAGTCGTTGATTCTGCGCTCGGGAAGCGTCGTGTCGGTGACGTTTGCAAGGATCGCGATGTGCCCTTTACGAAGGCACTTTTGGGCTTTAAGAAACGAAATAATACCGGTGACTGTTCCACCTTTTTCACCTTGAACTGTTAACACTTCACCTTCTTTGAGTGGGATACGAATCACCTTTTCTTGACATAAAATTTCAGCTCGATTTTCAGATAACCAATCCATTCCTACTATGACATCGAAACTACCAATCGGGAAAGGCATAAGATCGATTCCTAACGTATTGCCAGCTAGTTCTAACTTACATTCTTGACTATCTGAGTTGTATCATGAAGTTTACCATTTGCTAATTCTACCACATATTTAGCATCTAAGGCAATCGGTTTAGCATTAATTAGCCTAGTAAACTTAGTGGAAATAAAACTTCTTTCAACACCAGAATCAAACAATACAGTAGCGAAGTAACCATTAAGCATAAATTTACCGTTAATCACGTTGGCGTCGTTGCGAGCTTCTCCTTGACCCATAACGAAGGCACGACCTCTACCATTCCCACCATTACCGTTTCCACCATTACCATTCCCACCGTTACCATTTCCGTTGCCCGGGTTTCCACTGTTGCCATTATTACCATTCCCTTGTCTGCGCAATTGCGGGCAATCTTTCCTCATGTGGCCTTGCGCACCACATTCATAACAGCCACGGGCTCCACCATTGTTGTTGTTCTGATTTTTTCCTTGCCCGTTGCGGTTGTTTCTCGTTTCCCCTGTTGTTGTTATTTCCTCCTTGGTTCTGACCGTTGTTGTTTAACCTTTGCAAGTTGGTCCAGCAGTTGTTGGCCTCATGCCCCGGTTTCCCACATCTTCCACATTCCAGACCTTTGCTACACATGCCATTGTGGTGTTTCCCGCACTTGTTACAAAACGGAGCTTTACCCTTGTAGTTTCCATTTCCGCCTTGGCGGTTGTTACTTCCACTGTTGCTGAAATTGGACCTTGTGTTGTCAGGTCGCTTATTCTGATATTGGGGGTTAGAGGATCTCCCAGATTGATTTCTAATAGTTTGATTGTTCACAGATGTTGCTGGAGCTTCTTCTTCAGCCTTACGCTTGCCACTTAAGGCAGTCTTCACAGTGGTCTTTGCGGGTAGAGTACCCCTCTCGATTTCCTGATCGGTTAACTTGTGAGCCAAACGGATGGCTTGCTGCACGGTTGTTGGGTTGCTAGCTGTCACCAAGCTCTTGATTTGGGGTGCAAGACCCTCCAGATAACGCTCAATGCGTTTAAATTCAGCATCAACCATTGTTGGGCATAGTACCGCGTACTCGTGGTAACGCGCGGTGTATTCCTCAACTTCCGACCCAGACATCTTGGAGTTCAAAAACTCTCCTTCCAGTTTCTTGACTTGATCTCGAGGGCAATACTCCTCCATAACCCGTTCCTTAAACGCTTCCCATTCCATGTCATTAGCCGCATCTAACGCAATCATCTGAATCTCGGCATTCCACCAGGAGAGAGCAGCTCCCTCGAAGGTGCCAGTCGCATATTTCACTTTGTTCTCAGCAGGGTAGTTGCACATAGAGAAGACCTTCTCAGACTTCTCGATCCACCTGAGGAGTCCTACCGCTCCTTCCTCGCCGGAAAACGTCATCGGCTTGCAGTCCATGAAGGACTTAAACGTGCAGTGATGGAGGTTTCCTGATGCATAAATAGTTTGGGCTTTAAGTTGAAACAGGTTAAAATATAATCGCTTTGTGCCTTAACCGGCATAATAATTACCCTGCGCGGCGAATGCAGCTTGGGCGGCTGCCACTGCGGCTTGCACGTGTTCGTTTATCATAGCTTGCAGTTGTGCAGGTGTCATGTTAATGTTGTTCCTTCCGTGTCCTCTTCCAGGCATTTTCTGGACAGTTAAAGTAGCCAGTGTTCAGTCACAGATATACTCTATACATATCCCATAATAAGTATATTAACAATTTCCCGTTATCCCACTATTAGTCCAGAAAAAAGTTTTCGTGCAAAATCGAAGCGTCGTCGGAGGACGTCGTAAGTCGTAAGTACTATCGTCGAAAGTCGGCTTTCCCATAAAAGTCACCGTCGGCGTAGTCATCGTAGTAGAAATCAGGACGTAGCGTGAAGCATCGTTTCGTTGTCGCTTTCCCCCCGGAATAGTGTGCGTATTAGCGTTCGCATTTCGTATTCGTGTGTGAAAATTTTCCCTAAGGTTTTCCGTTAGACTACCTAGACACGGTCTATATATATATTTATATATATATATATATATATATATATATACATATGAAGTATTTACTTACACAGCAGAGCGAGTATCCCAGGTTGGCACGTAAAAATTTTGTTTTGAGAATTTGTTTGTTCGTTTGTAACTAAGGTTTCAAGTTGCAGTTTCCAAATCGTTTTTCAAAAATGATTCCAGTTCTCTGCAACTTATGGCTCTGATACCAATCTGTCACACCCCCAAATTAGCCACTAACGGGGTTTATACCTTTAAGGGGTGCGAGCAGACCAGGACCACAACCATTAGTTACAAATACTAAACGAATCAGAGTAAAGTCCAAACATTCATCATAAAACAGTTTAAAAGTTTGCAGCGGAAAGAAAACATGAGTATCTTAGCACTAACCACGTGCTTAAATTACAAAACATAACTGTTGTTCAATTCCCAAATTTAAGTTCAAAATAAAATAAGTAACTTCAGGTGCCATGCCAACCTCCAGTGGATACTCCTCAGCGATCTGCAAAAGTGAAAACCACACAAGTGTCAACCTAACGGTTGGTGAGTTCACAGTGGGCATGACATGCAACGGCCCGGTCTCATTAGCGTATGTATCAACATATAAATAGGTAATAATTTTGCAAAACGTTTTCCGAGTGTTGAATTATCGAATATGCACTAGTTAAGTAAAGATTAAAGCGGTCAACCGATACCGCGGGTAGCTAATCCGGTTTCCATGCACTAAGGAAGTTCGTACCAAAGCTGACGTAACAGAGTTCGGCATTTGCCGATGGTTTGTGCCTCCAGTTGTGTTCCTCATGGGACCCACAGCTAAAATAGGCTGATATTGTACTCCGTTCGGCCTCCGACCGGTTGGCTAGACATTTGTGTACCGCGGAGCAGGGTTTGTCAAACCCATAGTAGATCTACCCAACATCCCCTCGCTTCGCAAATTAATGGTACTAAATTGTTGAGGACTTTTAAGTTTTAAGGCATCCTTAGAAATCATGTGATATCATTGGTTTTGACTTTAACCTACACTAGTCATATTAAAACCGTTTATTCTGGATTTCATTTGAAATCCTAAAAGAGTTTAAGTATTAAATAGTTGGTTGCGGATTTCATTTGAAACCCCAAGGATGGACAGTTGCAAGTGTTCCCATAAAACACTCCAACTTCCATAACAGATATCCCATTTGGCGATACCTCAAAATGTCAGCGTTGTTTTCCGTTAAGTAAATTCGTTGTGACCCAAACGGGCTCACAATTAAGGGTTAGTGAAACTCACCTTAGGTTGCTCAGCTTACACTTCAATTAATCCAATTATGATTGCTAACGAAGACCTAATAATCATATTAAGGTCTTAGGTGTTAGGTTGTGTCTAAACTTTAACTACGTCACTATGGCCCATAACATAGCACGTTGGAACTACGACTCGACATACCGACACACGATACCGATGGTTGATCATAAACGAGGATTCTCATTACTCAGAAATCAAAGCATGTTTCATTATTGCATAATCATGTAAGTCATGGCATAACATTCAAATAAGTTGCACAAGTTTGGGTTTTGGGTCTGGTCATAGTTTCGCTACACAGTTTCGCTATGTGCATGGGCAGCACTTTCGCTAGGGTATACCCGATGACACAGTTTCGCTGGCTAGATTCGCCCGAAACTGGTTTGAACTTTCGTTCATATAAGGCACAGTTTCGCTAGATAATTTCGCTCGAAACTGATGGCACAGTTTCGCTATCTAGTTTTGCTCGAAACTGATTTGAACTTTCGTTTAGGAGTCTATGGTTGTTTCGCTCGGTAGTTTCGTTCGAGCAATACACTTAGTTCACAGGCGACACTATAGTTTCGCTGTATAGTGTCGCTGGATGAAGATTCAAACAGTTTGCGAAACTACAGTTTCGCCTAACGAATCTGTCAGTTTCGCTGGTCGCAGAAAACTCGTAAATCAGCCCAAAAATCAATCTAACAGCTTCCATACTTCATATAATTCAGTATCTAGCATGCATAAACATTTACCAACATTAAACATGCAAATTTGACACCTTAAACATGGATTTTCATCATCAAATCTCCAAGAACACTTTTAAGCATAAAATGACCTAACTAGCATGAATCTTCATTATGGCATGATTTTACACGTAAAGTTTCAGTCTTTATGCTAGATCTAACATTCCTAAGCATCATATCAGAAGATCAAATGATTTCATGAGGATCTAAGCATGCTTTTTAAGAAAACACATAGAAATGCAAGAAAAGTGGTTTTGGGGACTCACGGTTTGATCTAGGATCCGAATGGATGAGTTCACCAGCTGAGATGATGGCGGGTCGTGGTGATTCTTGGCTGACCAGAAATGGTTCTCAAGGGAGAGAGAGAATGGAGAGTGTATGTGTGTGTTTTATGGTGGAGTCATGCAAAAATGAAGATTAGGGTTTTATTTTTATTTAAATACTAAGGCTTGGTGGGCTTATCATTGGGATTTGGGCCCCAATGATCAGCAAGTGATTAGCCCATGATTAACATGTATGCATACACTCTAATTACTTGATTAATCATTAAACTAGGCAATTTAAACAATTTATCACATAATCAAGAATTTACAATTTGTCATGCTATTAATGATACTAAATCGTGCGTTTAAATCACATTGCACATAATGACAATAAATAATTAAACACATAACACGTATGGACGGGTTCGGTGATCAACCAAAGGTCGTGGACATATTCGGCCTAGTTAAGCATTAGTTACCTAGTTAATACTTATAACGTAACTAACGAAGATTGTCTAACGGAAGTTAACTTTGGAATTCTCGGATGTCACAAACTAAATCAAAGTGGCCATTCATTTTGAAATGACGTCAGTTCCCTCTCAGACCGTGCTATGCAATGACCATTAACAAAAGCCATGGGCAATCCTTGAAGTTTGTTGGATTATATTTGTCGCGGCCTGTCTTTAGTCATGGACAGCTGTATGTCGCCCTGTCTCAAGTTACAACTCCAGAAGGACTAAAAATAATCATGGAGGAGGATGGTGACATAGCACTCAACCAACACATGAGAAATATTGTTTACAAAGAGGTTTTTAAGAACCTTGATGAGGTCGGCTGCACACGTCCAGGCACGTAACCAAACATTGTCTATACATATCTGTATGGTTTGCTCTTAACAACCTTCATCAGCTTGACACTGAGTGAGCGACCATTCACTTTCTGTTTCCATTTGGTGAGATTGACAATCTGACAAAACACCTTCTATCTGAGGATTCAGTATATCTTAATTGAAAGGAAACCTTCTGAAATTTTTTTATTACTTTAGATGTGTAGTCTAACATGTTTATGTTATTTCATTCCTTATTTATTTGTTGCGTTCCTTTTTGTCATTATAGATTGAAGTATGCTTGCTTTGTTAAAGAGAAATTAATATGCCATTTACAGACTTAATATTGGGTCTAATATGTACTTTTGAACTTATATGTTCTTCTTTAGTATGTTTGAGAACAAGACGGTCTTCATGGTGGTATTTGTCATTCCGCTTTCCCTTCAAATAATAGCCAAGTGCAGACAAGTTATTTATATTTAGAGCTAACATCTGGATAAAGTTATACCATTACTAAAACGAAAGGTTGCCAAGCCTTCCCTATAATTCATGTACATGTTTGCATCCTAGTAATAAAATAAAATAGAGTACGTGAGAAAACCATAATTGGATTTCATATGCTAAATTATAATGAATAAGATCAACATATAGTTTGTTGTTATATGGTTGTTTGCAAAGTACCAATTGTTACGGTAATGTTTCTACCATAAGTAACTTCACGTATTAAAATAATTTCAACAATCATATTTCCAAAGATGGTAAAACATAAAACTCTAAAACGTGTGTCATGAAAATAAGTTTACCCAGGTTCATAAAAATGAACATATTGTAAACATTTGTTAACTTTTTGGACACAATATTTATATGATAATCGCTTTGACCCTATAACATGCTATTTGTTAAAATAGTCACTATACATAAAAGTATTTACAATAATGAAGTTTTATGGCATAAAAATCATAAAGTATGGATTTTGGGTAAAAATACATGTGCCTAACTTTATGATGTGTTTCAGACCTAAGCGATGGGCTAATAAATTACCAAATCAGTTTCCAAAATCATCATTAAAAGTATTAAGGTATTAGAACTATTAAACCTAAAGTAACCAGTAAATTTTAAACAGGCGCTTACTTGGGTCTAGAAAGGATGGTAAAACATAATGCTTTAAACAAGGTAGAATCTAAGTCTATACTAAGATTACTAATAAGAATTGGGTCAGGAGATTGTACGCCACATTGTCTCATCTTACATTCTTTTTATTAATTACGTATGCCTACATGAGAATAAAACACTAATTATATGGGCTAGGCCAGCGAAGTTACCTTCCTATTTTTCCAGACATGAAACCCAACTACGAAATGGGCTTTAACCCATTTCCTTAACAAAAATACGAACAAGAAATGACGGCTAAAAGGATACTGAAATGACAAGCGCTTTTAAACGCCATCATTTAAATAGACTTTCATATCGCCTCGCTATAGAACCGTCGGGAAACCAGAAGACACCGCATCTCGCCGGAAAAAGGTAAGAACTTTATTTTCTCTACTTCATTTTCCTGTACTTAGTGGTTATACATTCGATTACACTGTGAATCTCCTTCATGCAGACACCCCTTTCTGTGCAAAATTTCCGTAAAACAACGAAAGACGCTTCATCTCCCCGGTGAAAGGTAACACACCGATACTCCGTGTTATGTTTCCCTGAACTTATATGTATCTACACGCATATTTGCATTGCCGGATTTAATATACTTCAAAATCGATACATCAGATTCTCAGTTTTAGGAATATGTGCATTTCTCTTCCATTAATGAAACACCTGGATCCATAAATATAATTATGCCGATATTGTTTATACATTAAATTGCAATGTTCATCTCTCTTATGCAGACATTCTACTGATATATTAATTGTGTACAAAGAGTTCATAATTATTTTTAAAATCATGTATGTTTTGAAGAATATATTCAACATTTCAGTTTTAGTTAACATTAGCCATGTATTAAAAGGTAGGGCTAACATTTACACAACTTTGAAAGTGATTACATGCGAGAAGTTCATCATGAATATAACTAAAGTCATTTATTCTAGATTGCCACTAATACCATAGATACAATAGTTATTTTCACAGGTTGAAATCTTAATTGATTAAGGATAATATCAATCTCACAACATTTCCTTTATTAAAAAACTGTCACACTAAGCATTAATATAAGTTAATTTTATCAACCCTTGTCGTAGTTCATTAGATTAGAAAATAAAAATTTATAGGACATAAAGTAAAATAAATTTTGTAGGAGTTTAATAATTATTATAATCTATTATATATCATAATACACAGTGTTGACAAAAGATACATTAAATAAATGTGTCACATGAATGTATTTAGGAAAGTATTCTCATGAACAACGTATCTGTTTTTTTTATCACATTTTGATTGCTCTTAATACTAGATTCATAATTTGACCCACATTGATTTATATTTTTCATTGTTGCTGACCTATTTTACTTTAAAAGATTCAAACTTTATTTCGTAAGTTATAACATCCGTTTGCGATGAACTCACCTTCAGATCATAATAATATCACAGGTTTAACCTACAGCTTTATTTATGTTTTCTATTATATTAGTATTACCATATTTAGAATGATTTCTACATTGAAAAAGAATGTGTTCTATTTTAGTCGTTTATTATTTGATGTCCTATGTTGGTGCTTAGGAACAAGAAACCCCAATGGAAGACTACGTCCACACTTTCCTAGCAACCAACCATAACGAGATCATTACTGAGCTCACTGCGGTGATAAAAATAGTGAACAGATTACTGGCGGAGAACAGACAACTTCTGGACGTTGTTCTTGACCTAGATCCTTCCCCCTTCCGGTATTCTGCATTGCGTATCCTACGTGATGAGATTGAGGCGAAGAAAGCAAGCTCTAGAGGCTGGAAGCACTACGCAGGAAAGCCGAAGCATTAGACCGTGATGTGGAGCGCCGAATGTCGTTTGTTGTCTTCTTTTGCTAATATGGTGTTTGGGGAGCCATACTTGACCACCTTATGTGGGTTGGTCATAAAAATTGTACTTAACTTCTATTAAAAATTTCATGATTTTTGATGGATCTAGCTTACTTTGTAATTTTTATTGTTTCTCATTTTTGTCAATTATATGAGTGACTTGCTATCTCTCTTAAACAATAGTGCTTGGCTATGCTAATCAATACATGGATGCATGATCTGAGGCTAAGTGGATGGTGATTTAGCGTGGCGAACAATTGTTGCAGCCTTAGTACCTTCCTACATATAAACTCAGTTGGCTGTCAATATAGACAATTATACTACCAACTCAAAATTTATCCCATTACCTCCTTCCTATGTATAAATGTGCAACAACAGGCACTTATCAAACATTATAATGGAAACGTGACATAGAATTCTAACCTATAAACTCTCACAGAAAACAACAATTAAGCTAAAAATTATAACTACCCTAAAGTGTACTCTAAAGCATACAAGTATATTACCTTTATATACATGTTCATTAAAACATAAAACATATTGATTATAAAGGAACCACCAATGAAGTACCTTGAAAACACCATATTGTTTTCTAATGTTTTTATTATAATGTTATTGCTTTTGTCATGTGACTTTAAGAAAGGAAAATAAATCTTATATTCTTATTATTATAACATAAATGTAAGTATCACTATTGAAATTGTGCTTAACTACTAACTCTCAAAAATATAAATAATAAAAGCCTTTTTAATTGTTGTCTAATAATAGATATTACACTGTTAAAAGAGAACAAAAAAAAAACATAATAAGCATCTTCTCATAATTTAAACAATAAAATGTTGAAGTACCTATCATGGCCCAAGTCCTTGGCAGGTGATGTAGCATACGTCTTTAGTAAATGTACATAGTGTTCTCCGACCCAACTGACTAAAACTTGGTGGGAAGAAAACGACGGTTGTAGCAGACGAAAAGACAGGCTCTTTATAACTCCCATCATTTCCTACAACAACCATCATTTTTTTTTTCACTTCACCTTCATCAAACACAGCTGTTGAAAACCCTCCCTGCCGGGAAAAAGGTAAGAAACACGACCGTCTTATTTTATTTTTGGTAAGAGCATGTCCATGGTTACATACCCACTTTTACATATTCATTATCCAAGCCGAGCCATACGAGGCCTTTGTTTTATGACTATCTGCATGTTAAATATCATTGTTTGAGTTTGTTGAATTACAAAAGTCAACTGAATCACATCACAGAATACTTAGAAACACGTATAGGAAGCATTCTAACAAAATATTGCCAAAACCCAGTGTTTAGATTACTTTCGTCATTCCTGAATGAAAGCCATAGAAATGAAATCAGTGGTTTCTAAAGTCTTCCTCTTTTTTTTCCATATTAAAACACATAGTTATATATGTTGTTGAATATGGAAGATTTGTTGTTCCGTGACACATTTATTTAATGTACTTTTTATCAAACCTGTGTAACCACCATAATGTAATTAGGGGCTGTAAGAATTACACTATGTTCCTATGTTTTGTTAATCAATTATGCTGTAATATGGTGCTAACTCATTTTACGAAAATGAAATTATGACGTAAGCTTCACATAAAGAATGTCCACTTTGGTAATACTTGAACTGTGATTAGTTATGTGATACTATTATTAAGTAGGTAATCCTTCTAATGTTCAAATAAATCTAATTTTCAAAGTAGAAAATTGCATATGAATATGCCAACTTACACTACTGTAGGTCCGGAAAATCTACCAAAACACGATATTGATATCACCAACGAGTGCGGAATCCTCGTTTATGATTGATTCAAGATAGAGAAGAGAAGAAACCCGAAGAATACGATGATTAAACAAATAAACACTTGAACTTTGCACACAAGTAAACTTGTCGGGTACAAAACCGTAATCGTAAACCCTCTTCTCTCACTAGAAATCGTAATCAAGCCCCTTTTGAATAGTAAACTCATGGGGTTTATACAGCCATCCCATGAGTTTACTATTGGGCTCTTAAACCCTAATCATAAACCCAAGCCCATGCCCATATCCAATAGTAAACTAGCCTAAACATAATAATAAAACTAGCCTACTAATCTAATGAAACCCACTAAGCCCAGCCCAAACTATTTAATATTACAAGCCTCATAATCTAGCCTCTACAATCTTCCCCTAGGCTTGTGATATTAAATGTCTTCGATCTTTGAAAATCTTCTTCTTGACTGGCTGGCAAAGATGCTGATGAAGATTCTTTCCGCAGAAATCTTCATTGTTCATAACGGGCACTTGGGACTTCCTCTTGATCAGCATCAGCTCGAACTTCTTGAAATGAACAAGTTAATAAGATGGAGGATTCTCATTGACTTGCTTCTCATGAATGAATTGGTTCTTGCTGAATCTTCGGTAACTGTCTTGAATCTTCAAAAATTAGAGGGTTGAAATTT
Source organism: Deinandra increscens subsp. villosa (assembly GCA_039602395.1). Classification (NCBI taxonomy): domain Eukaryota; kingdom Viridiplantae; phylum Streptophyta; class Magnoliopsida; order Asterales; family Asteraceae; genus Deinandra; species Deinandra increscens. The sequence goes on from JBCNJP010000010.1 coordinate 33,317,297, forward strand.
TGAAAACCTCCTAACTTTGGAGAACTTGATTGTTGATCTTCAAACTTCATGATCTCTGACTGCTCTCTGTATCATTTTCTTTTTTAAAGATTTGACTTGAAATCTTCAGCTTCCCCTAAACTAGTGAGCATTTTCTTTGAAAAACTTTTGAAGCTTTTGAAAACTTGTAAAGACACCAACAACTTCCCCTGAACAGTTGCTTATTCAGATGGAAGTCTTGTCCGGCTGGTTCTTTAACTTGAGCAGTAGCAACATCTTTCTATCATCAACCTGTCTGACACACATTTGAAAAAAAAAATACTCCACCAGACATTTGATGACTGGTCTTTGGGTTAGAAGGTAATTATCATTTGTTCAGTTGATTCAAATAAACATAATTTTAACCAAAAACCCTAATATAGATTACGGGTTTTCTATAAAACTTCCCCTGAACCCAAGACTTCTAAAGACTTCCCCTTAGCTGATAACTTCCCTTCAGCCAAGGACTTCCCCTGAGATAATACATATTATCCTCGAGTTCCCTTCGGATACTATGTATTATGGAAGTCTTTTCGGATAATACTTATTATCCTCCCTCCTTCCCCTAAAAATTTGTCAAGATCTGACGGAGGAAGTCTTTTCCATTAGATAATAAGTATCATCCTCGAGTTCCCTTCGGATAATACTTATTATCCCATACTCCTTCCCCTAAAAATTTGGCAAGATCTGTCGGGGGCATATTGTCATGCATTAAAACCCATGAAAAACACATTTTGACTTCTCAAATCGACCTGGCCAAGACGAAAATACACCAAAAAGAAATTAACAACTCACACACGAAAGATATAAACTAAACAAATACTTACCAAACCAAACATGAGAAAGTTTACAAGGGATCAAACCGTATGAATCTGACTGAGGAACCCTTTTCAGCTTCAGTTACTCAACTAGTCCAGGTGATTGCCGGTATGTTTGTCCGCTTTAAACTCAAACCCGTTTAATCCCAACCGAATGCGTCATGTTTAATATAGTACAATATTACCATCATGTTTAATTGTCCCCACACCCAAGCGTACACAGCAAAACCTACCCAACCTCAGAGTTTATTGAGGATTCACAAACCCCCAGCTTGAGGAACCATGCAACACCGTTATGACTACCACTTATTTCATTAACCATCAATTGGTGATTAGGTCGGCCGCTAAGCACGCAAAGAAGACCAACTGAGTGATTATTTATTCTCTTTTCTTTTTCATTTCTTTTTCATTTCTTTTTCATTTCTTTTTCTTTTCTTTTTATTATGTGGTGTAGTCATGACAGCAGAGACATGGCGTGTGAGAGAGTGAATACTAGGTAATTACCACTCTCAACCCATTTTTGCCAGGACTCAGTCTTTTAAACCATGCAACCTGAGATGGGAAACTAAACATATATATCTTTTAAGTTCACTGCACTTACATTGGTGGTCATACGATTAGGTCGAGCCTACCGAGCATATCACCGTGGAGCTTGCCTTTCACTTCCGCCTTACGCGTGTCAGCCATCTCCAACTCGGACATTCATTTTTCTTCCCCTAAACTTCTCAAAAAACAAGACACAAATAATTAAAAATTGAAAAGCACACTATTTTTGAGGGGTCAACTTCTTCTTCATCTTTACATTTCTTCCCCTTGCTTTTTGATTTTTAATGTCACAATCTTGTGAACATCATTTTTCAATTGTTTTTTTAAATAAAAAATAAAACACACAAACACACTTAAAAGAACAAAACACAAAATTTTGAAGATATCTGGCCAAGCTAACTTTCAAAGTATTGATTTGAAAATTTTAGAAAATTGGGTTTCATGACATGCACACTTCATTACATTTGAAGTCAAACACATAATCAATCAACAGCTTAATTGAAACTTTAATGAAATAGGTTTGACTCAAAAGACCCTTTGCTGTCTCATCATTCAAACAACCAAGTTAAGAACAGTACCTTTCATGCTGATTTTGACATTTTACCTCTCAATGAGACATACCTTCCATTTATAGATTACTTGACATGACATGAAGATACGTCTCCTAAACTGTGCCTGGAACAATCACTTATCAACAAACAAAATAGTAATAAAAACGTTAGTGATAATCCTCCATGATCGTTCCTGCACAGAGTGAGAGATTAGTTAGCCATTGGTACCCAGGCCATTGTTTTTCTGGGTACACCTGAGGAATCAATAAAGGATACTTCTTGTAAGAACATCCCCTTTGAAAAATCAGGAAGTTGGGATGGAGCCGCCTTGATTTTTGGTTTCCAAATTCCAGGTGATTTAACATTTGTTTTAGTCACCTTTGGAGTTGTGACCTTAGTGTAGGTCCGGAAAATCTGATCAAAACACGATATTGATATCACCAACGAGTGTGGAATCCTCGTTTATGATTGATTCAAGATAGAGAAGAGAAGAAACCCGAAGAATACGATGATTAAACAAATAAACACTTGAACTTTGCACACAAGTAAACTTGTCGGGTACAAAACCGTAATCATAAACCCTCTTCTCTCTCTAGAAATCGTAATCAAGCCCCTTTGAATAGTAAACTCCTGGGGTTTATATAGCCATCCCATGAGTTTACTATTGGGCTCTTAAACCCTAATCATAAACCCAAGCCCATGCCCATATCCAATAGTAAACTAGCCTAAACATAATAATAAAACTAGCCTACTAATCTAATGAAACCCAGTAAGCCCAGCCCAAACTATTTAATAATACAAGCCTCATAATCTAGCCTCTACAATCTTCCCCTAGGCTTGTGATATTAAATTTCTTCGATCTTTGAAAATCTTCTTCTTGACTGGCTGGCAAAGATGCTGATGAAGATTCTTTCCGCAGAAATCTTCATTGGGTTTCATAACGGGCACTTGGGACTTCCTCTTGATCAGTATCAGCTTGAACTTCTTGAAATGAACAAGTTAATGAGATGGAGGATTCTCATTGACTTGCTTCTCATGAATGAATTGGTTCTTGCTGAATCTTCGGTAACTGTCTTGAATCTTCAAAAATTAGAGGGTTGAAATTTTGAAAACCTCTAACTTTGAAGAATTTGATTATTGAACTTGGATCTTCATGACCTCTAACTGCTCTCTGCATAATTTTCTTCATCAATTGACTTTAAAATCTTCAGCTTCCCCTTAACACGTGAACATCTTCTTTGAAGCTCTTTTGAAGTTTTTGAAAACTTGTAAAGACACCAACAACTTCCCCTGAATAGTTTCTTTTCCAGATGGAAGTCTTGTCTGGCTGGTTCTTTAACTTTGAGCAGCAGTAGCAGCATCTTTCTATCATCAACCTGTCTGACACACATTTGAAAAAATCTACTCCACCAGACATTTGATGACTGGTCTTTGGGTTAGAAGGTAATTAACATTGTAAAAACCCAGTTATCACCTGTTGATGATAATAAAGTTCCCCTAAACCCAAGACCTCTAAAGACTTCCCCTTAGCTGATAAATTCCCTTCAGCTAAGGACTTCCCCTGAGATAATACATATTATCTTCGAGTTCCCTTCAGATACTATGTATTATGGAAGTCTTTTCATTAGATAATAAGTATCATCCTCGAGTTCCTTTCGGATAATACTTATTATCCCCTCTCCTTCCCCTAAAAATTTGTCAAGATCTGACGAAGGAAGTCTTTTTCATTAGATAATAAGTATCATCCTCGAGTTCCCTTCGGATAATACTTATTATCCCATACTCCTTCCCCTAAAAATTTGGCAAGATCTGTCGGGGGCATATTGTCATGCATTAAAACCCATGAAAAACACATTTTGACTTCTCAAATCAACCTGGCCAAGACGAAAACATACCAAAAAGAACTTAACGACTCACACACGAAAGATAAAAACAAACAAATACTTACCAATATCAAACACAAGAAAGTTTACAAGGGATCAAACCGTATGAATCTGAATGAGGAACCCTTTTCAGCTTCAGTTACTCAACTAGTCTAGGTGATTGCCGGTATGTTTGTCCGCTTTAAACTTAAACCCGTTTAATCCCAACCGAATGCGTCATGCTTAATATAGTACAATATTACCATCATGTTTAACTGTCCCCACACCCAAGCGTACACAGCAAAACCTACCCAACCTCAGAGTTTATTGAGGATTCACAAACCCCTAGCTCTAGGAACCATGCAACACCGTTATGACTACCACTTATTTTATTAACCATCAGTTGGTGATCAGGTCGGCCGCTAAGCACGCAAAGAAGACCAACTGAGTGATTATTTATCATTTTCTTTTCTTTTTCATTTTTTTTTCATTTCTTTTTCATTTCTTTTTCTTTTCTTTTTCTTTTCTTTTCTTTCTTTTTATTATGTGGTGTAGTCATGACAGCAGAGACATGGCCTGTGAGAGAGTGAATACTAGGTAATTACCACTCTCAACCCATTTTTGTCGGGACTTGGTCTTTTAAACCATGCAACCTGGGATGAGAAACTAAACATATATATCTTTTAAACATATATATCTTTTAAGTTCACTGCACTTTCATTGGAAGTCATAAGTTTAAGTCGAGCCTACCGAGCATATGACCGTGGAGCTTGCCTTTCACTTCCGCCTTACGCGTGTCAACCATCTCCAACCTGGACATTCATTTTACTTTCCCTAAACTTCTCAAAAACAAGACACAAACAATTAAAAATTGAAAAGCATACTATTTTTTAGGGATCAACTTTTTCTTCATCTTTACATTTCTTCCCCTTGCTTTTTGATTTTTAATGTCACAATTTTTTTTAAATAAAAAAATAAAACACACAAACACACTTAAAAAAAACAAAACACAAAATTTTGAAGATATCTGGCCAAGCTAACTTTCAAAGTATTGATTTGAAAATTTTATAAAATTGGGTTTCATGACATGCACACTTCATTGCATTTGAAGTCAAACACATAATCAATTAACAGCTTAATTGAAACTTTAATGAAATAGGTTTGACTCAAAAGACCCTTTGTTGCCTCATCATTCAAACAACCAAGTTAAGAACAGTACATTTCATGCTGATTTTGACCTTTTACCTCTCAATGAGACATACCTTCCATTTATAGATTACTTGACATGTCATGAAGATACATCTCCTAAACTGTGCCTGGAACAATCACTTATCAACAAACAAATTAGTAATAAAAACGTTAGTGATAATCCTCCTTGATCTTTCCTGCACAGAGTGAGAGATTAGTTAGCTAATAGTACCCAGGCCATTGTTTTTCTGGGTACCCCTGAGGAATCAATGAATGAAATTTCTTTTAAAAACATTCCTTGTGAAAAATCAGGAAGTTCGGATGATTCGGTTGTAGCTGCATTAGCCTTTGGTTTCCAAGTTCCAGGTGATTTAACATTTGTTTTAGTCACCTTTGGAGTTGTGACCTTAGGTATTTCAACCTTCTTCGTTTTAGATTCACTTTTCAAAACAGTTTTTGTTTTCGTCACCTTTTGAGTTGTGACTTTAGGTATTTCAACCTTCTGCATTTTAGAATCATTTTTGAAAACAGTTCTAGTTACCTTGGGTTTTTCAAGCTTTGGTTGTTTTGAAACTGGTTTCTTCACCTGTTTTTTGAAAATTTTTGTAAGTTAGAAGACTGTTGTTTATATATTTTCTTTCAGCTTTGGCAGCGCCCCAATGTTGATCAGAGGGTTTAACCTTAGGAGTAACAGTCTTCATTGCCTTAGGTTTCTGCACCATCATCGGCTTAGACTTCACAGACTCCTGAGATGAAACCCTTTGACTTTTCGGAAAACAGGGTTCATAGGGGCGATAAAGACAGTTTCTAGCAATATGACCAGCAATGCCACAATTAAAGCAAGTCTGCTTCTTTAGATAGAAGTCAGACGTGTACCCATTTGTCTTCGGTGGCTGATATGGAGCTGGTTTACCTTGTGTATGCTTCTTTGGTTTAACTGCAGCTTCAGATTTGACTTTTTACTGGTTTGTCGAAGCCTGTGTCGAACCTGTCTTTACTGTCTTTGTGCTTCCTTGATTCTTTGACGTTGAAGCACCATTCTTGCAATTACAACAGCAACTACATGATCCAACTGAAGAAATGGGAGAGACAGCTACTCCCTTGAGTTTTTCATTCTTCACTCCAGCCGTTGGTTTCATACTCGGATGCTTGATGGTGATCTTTGGCCTCTCAACTTTAGGTTCACTTATCACTCCATCGGTTATACCCTTGAACTTGGAGGAGAAGGATGGTAATTCATATCCTACATCTGGTTCTTGGTCAAACATTGATCCAGATGTCATAAAGATCTTCCCCTCAGGCCGTGTCGTCAAGATCACCTTTTCCCTTTTGACTTCGTCAATTACTTTGAAGCATGGGGTTTCAATTTTAGGGTATGGTTTCAACTCTATCCCAGCATCATCAGACTTAGAGTTATGACACCTGTCATATTTCTGACACTTAGCATCATTGTCTGATATATCCTTTACTCTCCCTTCACCATAAGTCATGTTTGCTTCATTATCAATTTCTTCTTGAGTCAATGGTGTAGTTCCAACCAAGACACTATCAATAGGAGGAGTAGCTTCTTTATAATCAGACTTGGTTTGTTCAACTTGTTCCTCACTAAGAAGTATTCCTACAATGTCTCTGGGAACTGGTGGAGGAATAATACTGTTCATTGCCAAAGATTTATCAGTTTTCTCTGACCCAAACCCAGATGTGTCTTTCCAAACTTGACCAGTCACAACAGCATGTGACAATTCCTTTCCAGCATCGAGCATTCTTTTGCTTCTCATTTGATTCATATCTAGTTTCACTTGCAACTCATTTTTCTTATGTGTGAGCTCATCTACCTGCTTCCTAAGCTCAGCTATTTCTAACTTTGCATTGTCATACAATAGAGTTTTCTCAGTAGCAAGTTTTTGATATTTCACAGTGTCTAGTTTCTGAGCTTTTACCTTCTCCTCATTCTTTTGCCATCTACCCTTAAAAGAACTCCTTTCACATTTTATCTCAAACAGTTCTAGCTGATAATTTTTACAGATTTGTCTAAGTCCAGGAATTATACGAGCATAAGTGGGATTGGGGCATATCTCAGTTTTGTCAACTTCATCTGCGAAATCATCTTTGTCCTCAACTATATTCTTTTCTTCAACCACTGAACTCATTTTCTTTCTTTAGATATGCAGCCTTTGAAGATTTTGAAGAATCGGCAAAAACGGCAAAAGTACTATTCAAAGAATAGTGTCAAAAACCTAAAACTGAAAAATGGAGGCCTTCGGAGTGGAATTTGGGGGTCCAAATGAGCTTACCTGGATGTTAGTCTGGGGTAATTCTGGGGCTCGGTGTCACGAACGTCGTGTTAAAATTTGAGCCTCTAACTCCAAACGAGTCAAAAGTTATGTCCGTTTCCGTGAAAATGTGAAATAGTGACGACCTGTCGCAAACTAGTTTCCAATCGTAAACGCTATTTCCGATCGTAAACACCCCCGAGTCGTAAACCCAATCGTAAACACAGTGGGAATCGCTAACACGCTCCGGGTCGTAGACTCCAATAGTAAACTCCAATAGTAACTCCGATAGTAAACTCCGATAGTAAACTCCGATAGTAAACTCCGATAGTAAACTCCAATAGTAACTCCGATCGTAAACTCCGATAGTAAACTCCGATAGTAAACTCCGATAGTAAACTCCGATAGTAAACCTTCAAACCTTCAAACCTTCAAACCTTCAAACCTTCAAACCTTCAAACCTTCAAACCTTCAAACCTTCAAATCTTCAAACCTTCAAATCTTCAAATCTTAAAATCTTCAAATCTTCAAATCTTCAAATCGTCAAATCTTCAAATCTTCAAATCTTCAAATCTTCAAATCTTCAAATCTTCAAATCTTCAAATCTTCAAATCTTCAAATCTTCAAATCTTCAAATCTTCAAATCTTTTTTTTTTTGGAGAAAGCTTGAATCCAATACCGTGAGAGCCTCGAATCAGTGATTCTTTGCTCTGATACCAATTGTAGGTCCGGAAATCTGATCAAAACACGATATTGATATCACCAACGAGTGCGGAATCCTCGTTTATGATTGATTCAAGATAGAGAAGAGAAGAAACCCGAAGAATACGATGATTAAACAAATAAACACTTGAACTTTGCACACAAGTAAACTTGTCGGGTACAAAACCGTAATCGTAAACCCTCTTCTCTCTCTAGAAATCGTAATCAAGCCCCTTTGAATAGTAAACTCATGGGGTTTATATAGCCATCCCATGAGTTTACTATTGGGCTCTTAAACCCTAATCATAAACCTAAGCCCATGCCCATATCCAATAGTAAACTAGCCTAAACATAATAATAAAACTAGCCTAGTAATCTAATGAAACCCACTAAGCCCAGCCCAAACTATTTAATATTACAAGCCTCATAATCTAGCCTCTACACTTAGGTATTTCAACCTTCTTCGTTTTAGATTCACTTTTCAAAACAATTTTTGTTTTAGTCACCTTTTGAGTTGTGACTTTAGGTATTTCAACCTTCTGCATTTTAGAATCATTTTTTAAAACAGTTCTAGTTACCTTGGGTTTTTCAAGCTTTGGTTGTTTTGAAACTGGTTTCTTCACCTGTTTTTGAAAATTTTTGTAACTTGGAATACTGTTGTTTATAGATTTTCTTTCAGCTTTGGCAGCGCCCCAATGTTGATCAGAGGGTTTAACCTTAGGAGCAACAGTCTTCCTTGCCTTAGGTGTTTGCACCATCATTGGCTTAGACTTTACAGACTCCTGAGATGAAACCCTTTGACTTTTCGGAAAATAAGGTTCATAGGGGCGATAAAGACAGTTTCTAGCAATATGACCAGCGATGCCACAATTAAAGCAAGTCTGCTTCTTTAGATAGAAGTCAGACGTGTACCCATTTGTCTTTGGTGGCTGATATGGAGCTGGTTTGCCTTGTGTATGCTTCTTTGGTTTGACTGCCGCTTTAGATTTGACTTTCTGCTGGTTTGTCGAAGCCTGTGTCGAACCCGTCTTTACTGTCTTTGTGCTTCCTTGATTCTTTGACGTTGAAGCACCATTCTTGCAATTACAACGGCAACAACATGATCCAACTGAAGAAATGGGATACACAGCTACTCCCTTTAGTTTTTCATTCTTCACTTCAGCTGTTGGTTTCATACTTGGATGCTTGATGGTGATCTTTGGCCTCTCAACTTTAGGTTCACTTATCACTCCATCAGTTATTCCCTTGAACTTGGAGGAGAAGGATGGTAATTCATATCCTACATCTGGTTCTTGGTCAAACATTGATCCAGATGTCATGAAGATCTTCCCCTCAGGTCGTGTCGTCAAGATCACCTTTTCCCTTTTGACTTCGTCAATTACTTTGAAGCATGGGGTTTCAATTTTAGGGTATGGTTTCAACTCTATCCCAGCTTCATCAGACTTAGAGTTATGACACCTGTCATATTTCTAACACTTAGCATCATTGTCTGATATATCCTTTACTCTCTCTTCACCATAAGTCATGTTTGCTTCATTATCAATTTCTTCTTGAGTCAATGGTGTAGTTCCAACCAAGACACTATCAATAGGAGGAGTAGCTTCTTTATAATCAGGCTCGGTTCGTTCAACTTGATCCTCACTAAGAAGTATTCCTATAATGTCTCTGGGAACTGGTGGAGGAATAATGTTGTTTGCAGACAGAGACTTATCAGACTTTTCTGACCCAAACCCAGTTTTATCTTTCCCAACTTGACCAGTCACAACAGCATGTGACAATTCCTTTCCAGCATCGAGCATTCGCTTATTTCTTTCCTGATTGCAATCATACTTGACCTGCAGCTCATCAAATTTTTGTTGCAGTTCAGTTAATTTCTGTGTAAGCTCAGATATCTCAATCTTAGCCCGAACATATAAGATAGTCTTCTCCATTGCTAGCTTCTGATATTTCTCAATGTCTCGTTTCTGAGCTTTTACCTTCTCCTCATTCTTTTGCCATCTACCCTTAAAAGAACTCCTCTCGCATTTTATCTCAAACAATTCTAACTGATAATTTTTACAAATTTGCCTTAGTCCAGGAATTATACGAGCACAAGTAGGATTGGGGCATATCTCAGTTTTGTCAACTTCATCTGTGAAATCATCTTTGTCCTCAACTATATTATTTTCTTCAACCACTGAACTCATTATGCAGCTTCTGAAAATTTTGAAAAATCAGCAAAAACGGCAAAATCGGCAAAATCACTATTCAAAGAATAGTGTCAGAAACTTAAAACTGAAAAACGGAGGCCTTCGGAGTGGAATTTGGGGGTCCAAACGAGCTCCCCTGGACGTAATTCTAGGGTAATTCTGGGGCTTGGTGTCACGAACGTCGTGTTAAAATTTGAGCCTCTAACTCCAAACGAGTCAAAAGTTACGTCCGTTTCCATGAAAGTGTGAAATAGTGACTTTTTGCCGCAAATCCTGTTTCCGATCGTAAACCCTGTTTACGATCGTAATCACCTGTTTACGATCGAGAACACAGTGAATCGTAAACACCTTCAGTTGTAAACACCTTCAATCGCAAACACCTTCAGTCGTAAACAATGATTCCAATTGAGTTGAGTCGTAAACGGCGAATCCGATCCAGCACAGTCGTAAACTCCGATTACGATGAGTGTTTCCGGTAAAGAAATGTCGTAAACACCTGATTTCGATCAAGTACAATCGTAAACTCCAACTTTTGGGTCGTAAACTCGTAAAAATCGAAGCTTGAAGTCGTAAACGGGTTTCCGATGATGATCTTCAAGAACTTGCAGTCGTAAACACTTCAAAAACCCAGAAACCTGATCGTAAACACTGAAGAACAGCAGCAACCCAGTCGTAAACCTTCAAACAACCTTCAAATCTTCAAAAACTCGAACTTTTTCCAGAAAATACTTGAATCCAATATCGTTAGAACCTCGAATCAGTGATTCTTGGCTCTGATACCAATTGTAGGTCAGGAAAATCTACCAAAACACGATATTGAAATCACCAACGAGTGCGGAATCCTCGTTTATGATTGATTCAAGATAGATAAGAGAAGAAACCTGAAGAATACGATGATTAAACAAATAAACACTTGAACTTTGCACACAAGTAAACTTGTCGGGTACAAAACCGTAATCGTAAACCCTCTTCTCTCACTAGAAATCGTAATCAAGCCCCCTTTGAATAGTAAACTCATGGGGTTTATATAGCCATCCCATGAGTTTACTATTGGGCTCTAAAACCCTAATCATAAACCCAAGCCCATGCCCATATCCAATAGTAAACTAGCCTAAACATAATAATAAAACTAGCCTACTAATCTAATGAAACACACTAAGCCCAGCCCAAACTATTTAATATTACAAGCCTCATAATCTAGCCTCTACAACTACATTCCAATTTGGGTACACCTCTTTATGATGCATTGTTCTCTCTCCACATGTTCCAAAATTTCAATGTAATTGTGTTCCAATTTTCTACAGATGCCATTTAAGACACTAATTGATGTCAGCGGAAATACTGATCAACATCCAGGAGTGGTCAGTTTTTATGTTAAGACATTAGATTAAAACCAAAGAGTAGATACCTCTTGAACTAATAGGGATTCTGTGTAGGTGTTGCCTGTACGATTTACACAGGACTTACCCAAAAAGTGTACATCTATACTAATTGTTGACTATAAGAAGAACAAATTCAATGTCAATATCGAGCACCTAGGCTCTGGTGTGAGGGCAGTAAATGATACAACATGAGCAGCTATTGTCAATTTCTTTAATGGTCAAGGTATACGAAAATTGTGCCTATCGTGGAGGAAGAGTAACAAGGTAGAGGTTGTTGCATTCAACACTGATGACCTAGAGATCCGACAAGATCGTAATGGAAATGAGTTTATAAATGCATGCGTGGTAGAGAGCACCGAAGAATCGTATTATGAACAGGTTATACTATTTATAGCTACAGATTAAGACCATGAACATTAACTATGAACCACATTTTGTTTGTAACGCAATTGATGCCATACTAATTTCATATATTTTGTTTGGATTCAGCGTTTCCCACCTCAATTTCTTCAAAAGTTTGCAAGACAAGCGGTTGTAAATAACACCTTTTAGGTAAAAGAAGAGCCACATGATGAATGACCTCCATACAAGTAAGCCATAGCATCCTGATATTCACTGTTGTGTTTCATAAACACACACATAGTCACGTATTATACTACATGATGTCCACATGTTTATGTTTTGACATAAAAGAAGCACTCTACTCTTTTCGTTAATTCCCTTTCATAATTAACCCTACTATGGATTATTTTAACACAATTTACCATCATTCTACATAAACATATACAGATGGCACCAATTTAATTCCCACACTGGTGTTCCAACAGAAATACAAACAAAGTTAAGTTCTTTGGTGGACGACAAGATTGTGTTGTGGATATTCTATAACCTTCAACCACGAAACACTGCAAAGCGTCCCTACAGGGTTGAGAGGAGCAACATGGCTGCTGTTCTATACTGAGAATAAAATTGATTTGAACTACTGGATGCTTTTCACTGACCTGGGGAGTACTGAACAGTATGGCTTCAACTTCAGTGTCAATGTATTTAGCGAGTTAGGAGTAGCACTGTACCCGGACCCTAGTCATTATTGTACCATTTCCCTCCTTACCTATCATCACAGTGATCTCAAGGCACACTACTTACTGTTGCGGTCAATACCTAATGTCCTACACCAGAAGTTCAGAAGTCATTACTAAAAGGAGGCGGTCTTACATTAGGTTTGGTTCAATTCTTGGTCAATATTTTTTCTAGCGATGAAGATGGCCCTCACCCTCGGGTAATGATAAAAGCGGACTGGAAAGCATTTCTACATCAAACAGGTGTCCCTCAACACGAGCTCTTGCTCTTTGAGATATATGGGGAAGTACCTGACTCGGATGAGATTGTGCATTTTAAGGTTTGCTAGCCTGTGTATCTGGATGTTCTCACCATTGTTTTTGTATGTCATACTCTTATGGGTTCTTTTGCCCATCCTCTTTGTATGCCCGCCAAATATTACTGTCTCTTAAGTTTGCTGCAACATGTTTGGCTTGTTTTCACGCTGATGACAATTTGATACACTGTTAAGGTTAACCACGGATCTCTTATATAGAACCACATGACACTTGCTTTCATATTTTAAATTGGTAGTGAAGCTTAGAAAGTGTTAGTTTATAAACAACTAGCATGTTGATAAGCTATTAAAGTTAAACATGCAATGCTTCCGTGCCTATTTATGTTCATAGTCAACATTAGAAAGCGTTAGTTTATAAATATGTCCTATTAAAACATGACACTAAGAAGTTACTTATAGATTATTTATAGATTATTTTAGCCTGAGAATGACATGTTGTTAAATTGGTAATCTCAAAATAAAAGCCCACATTTCCTACATAAACTTATTTGCTTATTCATAACAGGGAGCATAATTTTTACTATCGTTATGACTTTGTGGCACATGTAATGGATGTTTTTTGTTATACATAGCAAGTCGTACACAAACTTATGGTGTTGCCTATAACTATCACCATCAATCCATGTTTAAAATATATAGTCAGTAAAGTGAAAATAAACTGTGCTTCATAAAGCAAGACATGTATGTTGTGATTTAGTACAGCATGACTTGCTACTATACAAACGTAATTCTAATTCATATGAGACTTGTTTTCCTTCTTCAAATAATACACTATCCTTTATAAAGAAAAACATATATATTGTGGGTTATTAAACCATGAGTTACCTACTATATAAACATAATTCCAATCCATAATATAGTTATCATACACCTGAAGTGAAGGTGATACAAAACATGAGATCTATTTTGTTTCTAGAGGTAATAAAATTTAACTATCAAATTTTGAACAAAATAAAAGGCTAAACATTTGATGAAAGATGATTATTGATATATTTTCCTTCTTCAATTAATTTATGTAACGATTATTTTACCATACAAAACTTATTTAATATTAGGTAAAATTACGGTTCAAACATACAATAATCCTTTCATTAGACTATCCACATTCCTAACTAATACAATTCAATCTTATATTAAAATTCTAATTTCTCTTTCTTCTATCTATTCAATCTAATCTAACTTATTTTGCCATTTATATTCACAACCCAACCTACCAATTGTGTGGATGAAACTATTTGAAATGGTTGTAAGGCTACGCAGCAAGTAACCAGTGTTTGTCTTCTGGTCAGGTGTCGTATAAAATACTGATTAATGTTTACGGAGATAATAAAGATGAGCTGAGATACGTAAGTTTTGATTTTAACAATTAATTGGTCAACAAACATTTTATCACCTTTTTACTAATATATTTTCCTTCTAGGCTTATCAAGCGATACACTATTTAATGTGAATGAGAAAAACATATTTGGGTTTCATAGGCTGAATTACAATGAATTTGATGAATAGGCCTTACACATTAACTAACGATTTTAAAATATATGAAATCAGACGTATAATACGATGCATACAGAGATTACACCACCTTTCTTTATGCTCATTATTTGCGTGTAATACCGATGTAATATTTCAAAGAAATTATATGCAAATTAGGTCCTAAGAAAACTCATACATGGTTATTATAAAAATCATACATATTCATTTCAAAAACCTATACACTTGATTTGAACCCATCATAAAAAACAATGACATTTCATTTTATTTCAAACTATAAAAAACTAATATCAGTTCCTTGCACGACCCAAGACACTTCCCACCCCATTTGTTACTCAGGCCCAGCTCGATAGTGACCTTCAAACCTAGCCTGGGAAAAAGGCGTGGCAATTTTTTAACGGTTAAATAAACGCTAAAAAGACAGTGACTTTAACACACCATCATTTCAAGCAGTCGGTACACAGTCGCCTATTCATCTTCAGGTTGCGCAGCCACCAGAAAACACTAGGTCGCCGTCCATCTCATCGCACAGAGGTAAGCACTCCACCCTTTATACTTCATTTTTTGTGCCTCATTTTCTATCTACGTCTACATTCGATGCTTATATGGCTGCTTTTTTGAATCACCTGCTTCAACGCCGCCGTTTTACGTGTGTCTGTAACCCCAATTTCATAGGTTGGACTCTAAAAAGTGGAAATTCTCATGCTTTACACAATACCCTATCTTCAATACATGAAATTTCATAGTTACCTACCGTGCAGGTTGAGAGAAAGGGTCTGAATTAGACTTTTTGTAGGTTCCACTATGAAAATCGGGCATTTCAGTGTTTTAAGTTGTACCATATCTTCAACACATGAAATTTCATAGTTACATAGTTTGCATGTTAAGAAAAGGAGCTGAATTAGAGGGTTTAATTTCTCTCCTTTAATAGAACTTCCAGTTACTATTAAAATAATATCAATACATGATTATGGGTTCTTAGGAACAGTCAATGACTTAATGTCCTTTCCATTTTAGTCTAGAATATGTGTTGCAGCTATTATTCCTTCTTTGTTACCTTCACTTCAACTGCATTATAATTAGCTATGAATCCAAAACAGTATATTACACTTTAAATTTAGATGTTTTTATAAGCATATGCATGCTATTTACCTTTGAATAGGAATTTGTGATAAGTTTATACCATTATTACTGATAGAGTTTGTTCACAGAATGCAGCGATTGTTCAATTTGTGTTTGTAGTGTCTAAATGGTTTCAATCGATTGGAGCTTACTTCACCTAACTTCGCTTTTTGTGCTTAGTCTACTTAAGCTTATTTCATTTAAATGCGTTTTGCTTTTTTGTATTAGTCATTTAATAATGGTATACCTAAAATGAGTGCTTAAGAACACCGAGTCAATGGAAAACAGGGTCAGATTCTTCTTTGCTACTTCCCAAGTCGAGTTCATCATGGAGATCGAGGCTCTGATGCAGGTGTTGTACAGGAACCTGGAGGAGAATAACAGAATCCTCACAACTCTCCTTGCCCAGCCGCCTTCACCATTCCGGTACGCCGCTGGTTTCCTCCTCTGTAAGGAAATTCACATTACTGAGACAAAGCTGGCCAGGTTTGTAGTATCTGCTCACTGAGTCGCGGGCGAGGCAGCGTGAAGTGGCAGGGCGTGCAGCGTCGATGTTCTAGGCAAACATGTAGATGTTTGTCTGTTTGTTTTTTTTAGATATGGTTGTTAGGGAAACATTGCTGATCATGTCAGCTTTTCTGGTTAGTAAATAAATTGTTTTGTCCGATGCTACTTCGGTCTGATCTTCACCATGTTGGTACTACTAACTATATAAATGAATTGTCTCCACGTTAATATCTTTCTGTTTATTGTTACCGGCTCTGCCCAATCTCATATTTCGATGTTTTTTACTTACATTGCTAAGAGTTGTTTGACTACAATTCAAGAAATTACCTTCAGGTTTGGATTCATTTTCAGATAAAGTGGTTCCATTTTAGGTTTAGATAAGGATTTATGGGATTTAAATTCGATTCTTGCAATATTATTCCGTTTTCTTGCTTGGTAGCCACATCAAAGATATATCTATTAAAGGTCCAACGGGTTAGACTGTCCCATTTTCATTCCTTTAGGCTTACTTCACATGTTATCGTTTTATTATCTACATAACAGGTCTGCTTGGTCTTTTGTTCGGATATTCTTTTTACTATTCTTAATAGCTCTTTAACAAACATGTTATGTCGTTTCTTGTTATATGTTTTTCACAAAATCAATATTGTACGGTTATCTTTTTTAACATAAGTAACTGCATGTGTTAAAAACACTTATAAAATCATTAGAAACTATGGAGTTCTTAATGTATTAGTAGGTATATTTAATGAAATACGATGTGTTAATAAGCATGAACTTATTTGGAAAATATGTATATGTTTCAAAATATGGTCAACATGACACTTTAAAATGCATGTCATAAAAATAAGTTTGCAAACAGTCATACAAAATCTTTTAATAAACAAAGTCATAGATTTAATACATGGGACTGCATGATGAAGTGTTGATTTTCTGGTTCCTTCATGTTCATTTCATCCATTGTTGATTCCTTAATCGTTTGCGATCTGCACCTAGCAATCCTGTCATCTTCAACATCGTCGCTGAATCAGTACGAGTAGTATTAGCGATCGTTACTTGCGTTAGGGTTTTGGTACACCTTAATCCTAAGCTCTAACTGGTCGTATAATGCCCTGTGATTGATTTGGCTGATAATTGTTTGAGATACGAGTATTGTTAGCGGCGAGTATCTAAACAGCGATTAGGGTTCCGTATTTTTTCCGTTTTCGCTCCTGTGTTTTTTTAGATTCGTTTTTCTGGTTGCTATGTTTAGGGTTTGCGACGGCTGGTTGGATTTCCAATAGTATTGGTCTATTACTTCTGCCTGGTTGTTTCGTGTAACCCTACTCTTAGCAGCTAAGATTCTCGTTTCGTTACGTCTGCATGGAGAAGGTTCCTGATCCACCCGATATTATTATGTCTACCCTAGCTAGTAGGGTTCAAAATATTGACGGCAAAACAATGCCACGCAGCATTCTCAAGAATGTTTCTGCTACTACTGGGGTTAACCCTGCTGTGCCTCCAACCTCATCGTCATCGGCTCCGGCAAACCCAGGGGTTACTCCGGTGAACGTCCAAAGTCAAGCAATTATAGAGAATAAGGAAATGCCTAAACCTACAAAGCCTAGTTTTGCGGCTACTCTAGCAGGAACTTCGAAGCAGAAAAATGTTAATTTTAGATCGCTAGCTACTGAAACCACGTTGCCTGTGGTTGATGTGGTGTTATCCAAAGAATCTGTTAGGGTCATCCAGAAACGTCTTGAGTTCACACTCGTTGGATACTTCTTGGGTGATAGGGTTGCTTTTCCAGTCATGGACTATTTTGCTAGTCAAAACTGGAAGCAATATGGCCTCCAGAAAATGATGATGAATGGGAGTGGCTTCTTCTTTTTTTGTTTTGCAAACAAAGAAGGAATGATGGAAGTGCTGAAAGGTGGCCCTTGGATGATCCGCAATCGACCGATTTTTCTGAACATGTGGACTCCGGCTGCTAAGCTAAAGAAATAGGACATAAAGGAGGTTGTAGTGTGGGTGAAATTCCATGACGTCCCCCTGGCTGCCTATTCGGAGGATGGCCTGAGCATGCTTGCAACAAAAGTGGGCAAACCTAGACTGTTGGATTCCTACACGGACACGATGTGCTGTGACAACTGGGGGAGAAGTAGTTATGCTAGAGCCCTGATTGAAATTTCATCCAATCAAGAATTTGTGGACACTGTTTCCATTGCAATACCAGACTTGGATAGTGCTCGTTTTAATGTGGAAAACGTTAAAGTTGAATACGAGTGGAAACCACCAAGATGTAAGCATTGTAATGTGTTTGGGCATGATGATTCCCTATGCCCTAAACAACCTAAACCGACACCTCCTCCTATCACTAATGAGACTGATCAGGAGGGGTATACTAAGGTTGTTGGGAAGAAAGCTGCAAAACGTGTGCCAGCTAAACCTAAGGTTGTTTATAGACCTGTTCATGTTAAGGTTACCGAACATGTTAAGTCTAATGAGTCAATAGCTTCATCGAGCAAGGATAAGGAGAAGGAGCCGTACATGAATACTCTGCCCAATGTTAAAACACATAATGCTTTTGAAATTTTTGAAGGAGGAGAAGACAGGGTAATAGAGATGGAGGATCTTCAAAAGCTGGCCAAAACTCTTGGAGGTAGAGAGGAGGGAAATACGTCCATTGATGATGGTGATGTTCTGGATGGGTACTCAACTGAAACGGGAAAATTTGTGGCTTCGGGGCTGTATAAACAAAACAAAGGGGCAAGCACTCCTTATTCAAAGGTTTCCTCATGATTAGCCTTGCAACATAGAATATTAGGGGGTTGAACCGCCCTCTCAAACAAAAGGAGGTTCGGTTTTTTGTTCAAGAACATTCGTTGAATTTTAGTGCTATCTTAGAATCTCACGTGGATGTTACTAAGCTTCTTAAAGTCTGTGGTAAGGTTTTTAAAGCTTGGGACTGGACTATGAATGGGGGAGTTTCTCCAAAGGGTACTCGTATTATTGTTGGCTGGGACAGGACTGTTATGGATATCATGGTTTTATTCCAGACTGAGCAGGTCATGCATCTTCAGTTAATTCTCAAACCTGATAAAAAAGTTATTTTCTGTTCTGTTGTATATGCTTCAAATTACTATATAACCAGGCGCCATCTTTGGGAGGAATTGGTCAAGTTCAAGAGTGTTGCTCGTAAAACTCCTTGGCTTGTCATGGGGGACTTCAATGCCACGCTGTTTCTTGAAGACAATGTGACTAGCTCGTCTAAGATGGATATTAGCATGCGTGAGTTCCGGGATTGTGTGCACCAAAGTAAGCTCTCAGATCTTAAAGGCATGGGCATGCACTATACCTGGACTAACAGACCTAAGACCGGAATAGGTACCCTTAAAAAACTGGATAGAGCTATGACAAATGACCCATTTGTTAGTGATTTTCCTACTGCATCGGCTATCTTCTTACCATATCGTGTCTCTGATCACTGTCCGATTGTTGTTAAATTTATGTGTGACAGCCCTCCTCGTCCTAAGGCCTTCAAATTTGCTAACTTTTTAATCTTAAAGTCGGGGTTTATGGAAATTGTTTCACATGCTTGGGATAAGCAGTTTCTGGGAGTTCCCCAATTGCGAGTGGTCAAGAAGATGAGATCCATGAAATCACCTCTTCGAAAGCTTCTATTTCAACAAGGTAACTTGCATGAAAAGGTTAACAAGCTTAG
Organism: Deinandra increscens subsp. villosa; assembly: GCA_039602395.1. Taxonomy (NCBI): domain Eukaryota; kingdom Viridiplantae; phylum Streptophyta; class Magnoliopsida; order Asterales; family Asteraceae; genus Deinandra; species Deinandra increscens. Next base: position 33,337,045 of record JBCNJP010000010.1, read on the forward strand.
GAAGGATTTGGATGATATCCAAAAAGAAATTGATATTAATCCTTTGAATTTGGATCTGAAAGTGAGGGAAGCAAATATCCTTAATGACTTTCAGACTGCTAGCCTTGATGAGGAAAGTTTTTTAAAGCAAAAGTCGAAGATCCACTGGCTTGCCACGGGTGATCGCAACACTGCTTATTTTCACAAATCTCTTAAAGCCAGGACCCATCGTGGTAGAATTGATATCATTAAGGACATGGATGGTGTTTCTCATGAAGGTTTAAATATCCCCAGTGTTCTTGTGGACCATTATACCAAGTTCTTTGGGCAGCAAGGAACATTATCTTTAACCCCTAATCCGAATTTATTTACAAATAAGCTAGATACTGAGGTGGCTAGCTATATGATTCGTCCGGTTGAAGATAAGGAGGTTCGTGAAGCCATGTTTGGAATTGCTAATGACAAAGCTCCGGGCCCTGATGGGTTCACCGCGGCCTTTTTTAAAAAGGCTTGGCCAGTGATTGGGAAGGAAGTCACGATGGCTATTAAGGATTTTTTCCAGCACAACAAACTCCTTCAGGAAATCAACCACACGTTAGTTACTTTGGTCCCTAAAGTCACAACTCCTACCTGCATAACTGATTTCCGCCCCATTGCTTGCTGCAATGTCCTTTACAAGTGTATTAGTAAAATACTTGCTGATCGAATAAAAGTGGCTCTTAATGATGTTGTTAGCATTAACCAGTCTGCCTTTGTTCCTGGGCGTCTTATCACTGACAATATTCTCCTATCCCAGGAGCTATTGCACAACTATCATTGTAATGTTGGTGATCCGAGATGTGCTATTAAAGTTGATATTCAGAAGGCTTATGATACGGTGGATTGGGGTTTTCTAAAGCAGATTCTACATCTTTTTGGTTTTCATGCTAAAATGGTGAATTGGATCATGACTTGTGTAACTACTGTCTCGTATTCTATTTGCATAAATGGGGAGTCTCATGGGTATTTTAAAGGAGAACGTGGCCTTCGTCAAGGGGACCCGATCTCTCCGTACCTTTTCACTCTGGTTATAGAGGTCCTCACACTTATCCTTAAGAGCGATGTTGTTTCTGATGGCCAATTCAATTTCCATAAACGATGTGCTGATGAGAGAATTGTGAATCTTTGCTTTGCGGATGATCTTTTCCTCTTTTCTCGGGGAGACTTAAGATCTACTACGTGTTTAATGAATTCTTTGGAGAAATTCACCAAGATGTCTGGGCTTGTCCCTAGCATGCCTAAAAGCACTATTTTCTTTTGTAATGTCAAGGATGATGTGAAAGCCTCTATTCTTCAACGGAGCTCGTTTAAGGAAGGCAATCTTCTGGTTCGCTACCTTGGAGTCCCTCTTATCTCCTCTGGCCTTCGATATAGGGATTACCAGGTTCTTATTGAGGCTGTTGACAGCCGTATCTCGAACTGGAAAAACAAAAACTTATCCTTTGCTGGGCGTGTACAACTCATTTTGTCTGTGTTATCCTCCATGCATATATATTGGGCTTCGGTTTTTCTCCTTCCCTCTCGTGTGGTCCAGGAGCTGGAATCTAAGTTCAGAGGCTTCTTATGGTCTCAAGGAAAACTTGTAAAAGGAGCTGCTAAAGTCGCTTGGAAGGTTGTTTGCAAACCTAAAACTGAAGGGGGCTTAGGCTTAAGACGTATAGCTAACATGAATCGCTCTCTTCTTACTAAGCATATATGGAGCATTCTCACAAAACGTAAGTCGTTATGGGTGGATTGGGTTTATACTCACCGCCTTAATGGTCGGACGTTTTGGAACTGTAAACGACCTGCTCATAGCAGTTGGAGCTGGAGAAATATGCTTCAGATCCGCCATATCATCCAGCCATATACGTGGGTCAAGATTGGCAATGGCATTAACACCTCAGCTTGGTACGATACCTGGAACTCTTGTGGCCCGCTATCTAACATTCTATCTCCACGTGTTATTCATAATGCTGGGTTCTCGATCCACTCTCGAGTTGCTGATTTGGTGAATGGGAATGATTGGACATGGCCTAACGATTGGCTTAACAGGTTCCCAAATCTTCGTGCTATTCCTATACCTGATCTTACTAATGAACCGGATAGGACTATTTGGAAGGGGGCGAACACTAGCCATGATTTTTCTACTACTTCCGTCTGGAACTCGATAAGGGCTCCCTCTATGGAAGTAAATTGGGCCCATATGGTCTGGTATACTTCGTGCGTCCCGAAGCATGCGTTTATTCTCTGGTTGGTCATGAATAGAAAGCTTCGAACTCAAGATAAAATCCTTGTCTGGAATTTGAAAAAGGGTTGTATGAATATGATGTGTTGTCATCTTTGCTATTCTAACTTAGAATCCCATGCTCATCTCTTCTTTGAGTGTTCCTTTACGCGCAAAGTGTGGGAGCTGGTTGCTACAAAGCTTCGTATTCTGGTTCCTACGGACTGGACCACTATTTTCAACTGGATTATTCCTATATCTACATCAAAGAAGTTGGTTCATATTACCTGTAAGTTGGCGTTTGCTGCTTCTGTGTACCACGTGTGGAGTGAGAGAAATCAGCGGTCCCATAATATGCATTCAAGACCTCCGGATAAAGTGGTAGCGACTATTCTGGAAGATGTAAGGTACAAAATCATGGGCATGAAGCTTCGGGAGAGTGAAAGTGTTCGGGCTGTGCTTACGGAGTGGGGTATTCATGGAGACAAAATTTTTGATGATGGAGGCTAATTTTCCCTTCAAGTGTTCTCATTTCTAGTTTTGTAGCTAGTTGTGTTTTCTTTTTGTGGTTTCTTTGTCGTTGTGCTTAACTCTTGAGGGGTATGCCCCTCTTGAGAACTAGTAGAGACTTCACTCTACTACTTGTACTTGATAGTTTCTGTCTTTTATACAAATCACCGGGGTAACCCTTTACCCAAAAAAAATCTTTTAATAATATAACTTTATAGTTTTTTTAGTACAACAGTTATTTACCAAATCTAAGGTAGGAAATATAAGTCAATAAAATATGTTCATTACAGTTTTCACAAACATAAATTATAATAGTCACTTTCAGCCTATAACATGCTATTTGTTAAAATAGACACTAAACATAAAAGAATTTACAATAATGAATTTTTATGCTAGAAATCATATATTATAGATTTTTAGTAAAAATACGTGTGACTAGCTTCAAGATATGTTTAATATCTAAGAAATGTGTCTTAGTAAATTAACAAAACAGTTCTCAAACTCTATCCCTACATGCTCATAAAACACTAATTATATGGTGTAGGCCAGTCCATATAGGTTTCTATTTTCTCAAACTTCAACCCGCCCTACGAAATGGGCTTCAATCCAGTTGCTTACACGAAATAAGGACATCAAAAGACGGTTAGGAGGATACTGAACAGACAGCTCGTTTAACACACCATTACTTAAATATACCCACATATCTCCTCTGTACACTTCCGTCGGAAAACCAGGAGACAACCATCATCTCGCCGGCGAAAGGTAATAATCCCAACTTCTGTAATCCCTTTTTTTCAACTAATACGTATATACCCGCGTGTTTGCTTTGCTAGATTTCATATACTTGGAAATCGATACATCTAAGCCTCTGTTTTAGAAATATATGCGTTCTATTCTGATTAATGAAACCTTTTGGTTCATATATATGATTATATGTGTATTGCTTATAGATTAAAGTGCAATGTTGATCTGTTTCATGCCGACACTATAACGATATATCATTTCTGTATAAGGAGTTCATAATTATTTTTTTAACTTATTCTTGAACTATAGATGAATTAAGTACTATTCTATATTTTATTTGTTGGTAAAATTATTGCTTTCATTTTTAGCGCAAATATGTAGTGACTCTAAGTTGCTTGAATATATGGATGAAGAAAATACGAACATTGCTCAGTTCCCACAGATCCATTGCAAGGGTGTTTAATATGGCCCCCAATTAATGTATTCAATCTATGAATCCTAAATCATTCTATATATGTGGAGCTATATGCATTTCTTATCTCATTTGTCTAGAATGAGCCGTTTTTTAAAATGATTTCTACATAAAAAGAATGTTAAATTCTGGTTTAGAGTTTCACTATTTTACACCTATTGTTACTGTTTAGGAACAACAAACCACAATGGAAGATTACGTTCGCGATTTCCTAGCAGACAACAATAACATGATCATAGGCGAGCTCAATGTGTCAATCCACATGGTCAAAAGCTTGTTGCAGTGAATAGAAGAGTCCTAGACACTGTCCTTGACCAAGATATTTCCCCCTTCCGATATTCTGTTGCATTCCTGCTACGTGATGAGATTGAAGCGAAGGAATCAACACTACGGAAACTGGAAGCACTACGCATGGACGCTGAAGAGAAGGAACGTGAAATGCAGCACCGTGTGGAATGGACATTCCCACCAAACATGTAGTTGTCATTTGGTGTTTTCTTCCTTTAATATCATCTTTTGACAACCATACTTGAGAAGGTTATCTGAATTGGTCATATGAAGTGTAATTATCTTCTATTAAACTTTCATGAATTTTGCCAAATTTAAGTTACATGTGAAGTGTACTTTTCACTAACTTTAAGTTTATATTCATATATAACTGTGTATAACATCAGCCCATTCAAATTTAATGCGTAAACAGAGAAAACCTATACTTAACACAAGCCACCAAACACCAATAGAAATTAAAAAACAATGTTTTAGAATACATATAGATTTTTGGAAAATTGGCTTATATTAATCCCAGCTATCATCTATTGGCCGATAGTAATACTAGTTATTGTTTTTCCCCACAATAATCCCAGTTATTTACATGTTGGCTTATATTGATCCGCCGTTAAGTTGTGACTAACGGTGTTATATTTTTGCTGTCTAGGCGTCCTATTAGGATCCTATGTGACATTTTATTTTTTAAAAAAAACTTTTAATAAAATGATAAAAAAATAAAAATAAACAAAACCAATACTAACGACAACATGATAAAAAATAAAAAATAAATACCAAAACCAAAACCAATACTAACGCCAAAACCAAAAACTTTTGATAAGATGATCGAAAAAAAAATTTGGATCCACAATTATAATAAGTGATCGGAAATATTAATGGCAAAATCGATTGGGAAAGGGAAATAACGGATCATTTTTAGTGACACAATTTTCTTTTAGTATGGGTTTTGGTTTTTGGTTTTTTTTAATCATTTTATTAAAAGTTTTTTTTAAATAAAATGTCACGTTGGATCCTACTAGGACGCACAGTCAGTAAAAATTAACACCGTTAGTTACAACTTAACAGCGGATCAATACAGGCCAACATGTTAGTAACTGGGATTATTGTGGGGAAAAACAATAACTGGTATTATTATCGGCCAAATGGTGATAACTGGGATTAATATAGGTCAATTTTCCTAAAGTTTTTATTTAATTTTTAGTTAAAGGGGACGGTACCCCGATAAAATTTTATTGCTACAAAAAGATATGTAAAACCTAATGGCATTGAGAGTCCCGGGATATACCTCAAGGACCTTATTCACCCGACAAACCCCGTCTAACAATATGGGATTTAAATCCCGACTGTAGATCCCAACTAACAATCCAAACAACAAATACAAATCTAAACATGTCTCCTTACTCCCCTGCAAAACAGAAATTCAAACCAAAACGTAAAAATAAATAAACATATTAGTACAAACCAAAAGCACATTAACAAATGATACTTTTCATCTTGCAACCTCCAATCCAAAGAACAGCATTCCAAAGCAAATGAATAGTATCCTTAAAATCCCCCTCACCGAAGTGCCTTCCATGAGGCTGCATCCCAAAACCACTATCCCATTCCTGAGTTTTCCAGTTACCATGCACCAAAATAATTTACCAGTTACCATGCATCATAAAACCGCTGCCTGTATTGAAAGTCATGAGCTTTCTGAGTTCCATTCTAAAATTTATAAGAGTTTAAAAGAGACATGGACTTGATCGGGATCACACCCTATATTCAGCTGCTACCACAACATCCATGTTTACAATCAAGCAATTCTAAAGCTTAGACTGGCGGAATTTACTGTTAAGATCCTATGGACCGGGCGGGACGACGCCTACCCTCAATTAAGGCTGAACTAACAGGACATGATTTGCTTATGTTTTATTTTGCTTACTGTTACAATTTTAAAAGCTTAAACTTCCAGACAACGGGTTACAGACCTTCTTTACTTACACTGTTAAGTTTTACCCCAAGCACTGGTGTGATCAAAACCATTTCACGTATACAAACATACTAAACATGTTCATGTCGGCCTAAGTTCCCCTGGCCGTGCATCGCACGGGCCTGCACACTAGTTTTTATATGAACATTCAAATAACACATAATGACACATAATAAATTGAAATAATTTATTTATGTTGTGATTATTTATTTCACATAATGCAACCAATCAAATAGCGAACGGGAACATGCCCGGTCACGTAAACGCACGTGATACTAACATGACACGAAAGTAGTTGGGTTGTTAACGAGACTAACGGATATAGTTAACGATTATAACCTGGGAATTTGGCAGTTGTCACAGTTCCTCCCTAGCAATTGAATCTCACAATAAAACCACCGAATGAGGAGTTCTTGCTATGTTCTTCGTTCTTACATCACCGAATGAAACTACATATATATAGACAAACTGATTCAACCGATATCCTCTTCATTTGATGGACTTCATTCTCTATTCCTTCGGCTCTTCAAAGTCTGCTCATTCCATGGACATAACAACTTCATTCGGCAGCCACATGAAATCTTATAATATGGCATTAATAAGATATTGATTAACGACATATTCTACCCTGGAACTTTATAAACTAATTCTATTAAACAAAAAATTAACGAAACTAACTAATACATCACACGACACACCTAAAATGCACTAACAAAGTCAAGTGTTACCCTAAAACTGCCTATATATACATTGTAGTTGTAACACTTTCATCTTGAGCACAAGTAATATACAAATCCCTAGTTAGCCTAGGTCAGTTTAGACCTAACCACATTAAATCTCGTGTCATTATTTTCTTGCTAGAGTGTGTGTGACTCGTGGTCAGTGTGTGTGCAACCGGTTGGTGTCTCATTTCAAATCCTTGGTAGTTTCCTTCTTATCTTATTTGTGACTTTTTATCATTAAGAGTACATACATATCGTCTTTGTTTTCAGAAATGTACCTAACACAATGTGTTGTTTAAAATTTTCTTCAATGGGGGAATATAGCTCTAAAGTTCATACTTGATTAATTTTTTTTATGAAGGAATATGTCACACCCCCAAAATTTCCACGCGCGGTAACGCATCGCAGGGAGCGTGACAAACCAGGATCGCCGTCCATTAGTTACACCAAACGACCAATAATTAATAAAAACGTTTCATATTTCATTAAAATACAAATTCAGAGTTTTACAAATGCGGAAGCGTAAATACAAATAAAAATCTAAGTAAAAACATTGTCACCCAAGGTGACGTGACTTGTCCAAAGAAACTAAATGTGTTTCAAAGACTCATGCATACGTACTCGTGATACTCGAACATCTGCAACCTGAGAATAACATGCTAAAAAGTGTCAACACAAAGGTTGGTTAGTTCACAGGTTTATCAGTTCAAAAACAGTTCCAGCTTAATGTAAATCGACTGTTCATCAACAGCCCCAGTTCAGTGTAAACAACTGTTCATCGACAGTTCAAGTTCAAGTTTAAGGTTGACTGTTCAACAACAGTTCAAGTTCAGTTTAAAATCCAGATAATATATCAATAGCTAGCTAGGCTATTTTCAAGAAATCAGTGCACGTTTGACTAGATAAACTAGCTATCCAGTTACTGAAGCTCGACAAGTTCAATTGTGCCTCGTTAAGACTAAGAAGTATATAACACCCGTTCGATATCCAATCGAGTCAGCGCGAATGACCCGGGTGGGGCTTGTCAGGCCCAGTAGATCTACCAAATAAGTTCCCGCTGATGTCACATTGACAGTAACTCTAAAAGTGAGGACTTTATCATAAGTGTGCCACTATCATTCAGGTGATATAATTATCTAACAGTTCAAGTGTTTGCATGTTAATCTCCCCCAACAGGATTAAAATAAGTAAAAAGGGGCCGTGAAACTCACCTTAGGTTGCACAGCAAAGTTCCAGGTAAACAGTTAATCACGTAGCAAGAACGGGTCTTGCGAAAGCAATCAATCACCTAACGAGCATACAAGTATAAGTGTGTGTTCAAGCAAAACGACTAAGTCTAAAGTAAATGACGAACGAAAGATCGTGAAAACGAAAGATCGTGAAGTCCGGAATAAGTCGAGGATGGCACGTGTGCCAAATTCGAGCGATTATCGAAATGGCGCGAGAAATAAAATATCTATCCATAATATATAATTTCTAAGTTCAAAGTTCCAAATTAAATAAATAAATAAATATATATATATATATATATTAACCAAAAGTGTAACTGACGTTAATAACGAGTTTTCACACGATACAAATATATATAATTATTTAATTCATAAAACATTTTGACGAGTCTAAGCGGACTAAATATATATATAATTATGTTAAATCACAACGATACGAATAATTATTATGATTTGTTGAAGAAACTATCATTTAGATAAATTTCATGTGTCAAAACCGTTTAGTTTATAGTTTAGATAAAAATGGCATTTTATGGATTTTCTAAACCATACCAATATCTTGTGGGTTTTTATTCTTTAAAGGGAACCATATTAGATGAAGTTCTAGTTCAAAATCACAATATATAAAAATTCAGGGATTATGGAGGTCGCCGAGGATCGAACCTGCGACCTCCCACATGCCGAACAACATCATGACCACCCGGACAGTTTCTTGATTTGATTACCATTCGATCAGGAACTCTTATATGTTTCATAGTGGCTAGAATCGGGTTTTAAAAGGAAAACAGGAAGAAGAAGAAATGTTTCACGCGGGTTTCGAACCCGGAACCTCAGAGACGGAATACGCGTGTCATTACCGCTGGGCTATCGCCGGATTTTGGTTTCTAAAGCGGATATTTTTTTTTATCTTCGTTACAGTCGCGCTGTCTTCTTCTTCATTTAAAACTCCGGTGATCGGATTTTTATTCCGGTCACCGGAAAAACGTAAAAACGTGAAACGAGTGATAGATAATGTGCGATTAACATAAAGGATTGTTTACCTCGAATCGAACATGTTAGTTTGACGTGTTTTGGTGACGAAACGAACCCGAACGAGAAAACCGAACAACCCCGAACGTGCCTTGGTTTCTTCCTTGTTGCTGGATGATGTCCCGGAGTGTAGAGGGGTGGGTTTGGTGGTTCAACGGTGGCGAAGGTGGTGGTTCTATGGCGGAGCAGTGGCGGCTAAGTCGCCCAAAAAAAACAGGGACGAGAGAGGGAGAGAGAACGATAATGTGAGAGATCATTGTGTGAGTGCCAATGATGTTTACTCAACATTAACCGGTTCTTGATTGCACACAAATGAAACTCTCGAGCTATGATAGCCAGATTGATGGTCGGATGAAACTGTTTCCTTCCTGACTTTGAATATCGTTAATGACAATTAAGTCAAGTTTGGTTAAATGACACATTTAGTCCTCAACAATTCACAAAATAGGAAACAGGTTTGGGTAATTACAAAAACAGTCCCTCCAGCTTTTTGTTGAATAAAAACATGTTTGGAAAACAACAAAGTAACCCCTTGAAGTTTAATAAAAACTAACGGCTCTAACGGAGTTAATGGGAAACATGAACGATGATCATACATACATATATATATATCAGCACATGTTTACGCGCGATGTTTTATAAATATACATAAACCTTGTTCGCCACATAAATCATAATTAATAAGATTCCGTAATTACTTATCTATGTTATACTTTACATGTCTAGGGTTACATAAATTTATAAATAAGAGTTTATAAACATGCTCTTTAGGTTTACATAAAATCATAGATATAAATTTATGATTTATATTATTAAAACTCACATAGAACGATAGAATAACATGTGAATACATATATATATCACATAAAATCATTAGATGGCATCATAGAATATCAAACTTTTAAATTACGTGCATGCTCGTATCGTGATGATTACGCAAAACCCTAGTTTGCTAAAGTCAACCTAGTTAACACGTAAATTTTCACACAAAATTTAATGCAGTTTACTTTCAGTTAATGTCCGGAAAAGACCTGAAAAGACAGGTTGTCACAGTATCCCCTTGTTGAAGAATTTTCGTCCTCGAAAATTGAGTAACGTGGTTAGCGAGCTAGACACAAAGAAAAAAGAAAAAAAATTCCAGTCGTCACATCATCCCCTTGTTGAAAGAATTTCGTCCCGAAATTTAAATAAATGGCAATTGTTTAAAGAGTCGAATTGATGGTAACTATCAAAAGAACTCAGGTTTCCTACTCCCAAAGGAGTCAAGAATGTTATGATCAAGAATGTTTGCCCGATGTTGAGAATATGTTGAAAGTTTAGTGGATTTCAAAAGAAATTCGAATCGAAAGTATAGAAAGTGATTTCCTATTAAACGTTCTCCAATGAGAAGAGTCGAACAACCGTATTATGGGGATCGTGTTGAGTGGCAAGGCCGAACAGAGTAACATGATACATAAGTATCTGAAATTTAAATTTTAATATGAAGAAGAACCATAACATGTTCGAGTAGCCTCCAGCTATTGTACCCAATGCTGGGAATGAGATTAATATTTCGTGTCTGCTTTCTATTAAGGTGTTCGCATTTACCAATAACCTAGGTGAATCGGAGAGAAGAGAATTTGAGTATATGAGAAAATTGTGTGTGCATCAAGTCAATCAGTGTTTAATAAACCCATTGTCTAACAAAAACGTAAACGTCTGATCTTACCTACCAGTTAGCAATTAGCATAGAATTACACAAGACTGATCAAGCTAACATGAGGACCCATTGATTGGCCTAGTAATTTTATGACCAATTATGTTTCACATGATTCATAATAACATCGAAATTCGCATTTCATGCAATAAAGGTTCAAATAGCATACGAGTCTCTACGAAGGTTTCTTTTAAAGGTTTATGCAGTCAAAGCGTACTAGCATGCAATATATCATGAAGGTTTAACCATACAACGCATACGATTGACCCAACACCTTATATACTACCATACAACCCTAGCATGACATATCTCTAGCATATATAAGTTCATAAACTAACCAACACAACCCATACGGTCCAAAGTTGACGGGGCAACTTCACACAGTCTTGTCATTCCCACCGATGTAGGAGACTTAGGACCTTGTATGGTGTATGGTTTTCATACCCAATCAAGTTAATACATTCAGAACATGTCAGTTTCTGGTTCCTAACACGTTTCGTACAGATAACTAATCATTGCAATTCTACTCAACTTATGTTTAAACCAGCACTTGAATGATTAATCAATTTATACACCCTAAACATAGATTTGATTCTCGAATTTTAGCATGCATAAGGATGTATGTTATATAAACATTTCTCGTGAGAGGATCAGAACCAAACAAACTATTTATCATGGTTAAAATGGTTCAATAGTTTTTCACATACTAAGATATGACTGGTAACACCCTGATTTTGTGACAAAAAGACCGAGGTCTAAAGAGAAATCTAATCAAGATCCCAATTCCATCTAAAAGGTAACACGTAGCAGTTTATTTATTTATTTTTTTAAAAAAAAATACCCGATTCTGTAAAGAATTATTCAAGAAATCACATAGACACTTAGGTTCAAATTCAAGTTTGAGTTCAGTATCATACAACATATCACCATGCACACCTTGCTAAAGAATCCAAAAATTTTAAGTGAAGATCCAACAAAATAAAAGTGTAACTATGAGGTACCGAATATCGAAGAGTACTCTGCAGGAATACGCATGGCATCAAGCATGAGAATAACAAATTAAGAAGAAAAGCGCCAATGGCTTAGTTTGTGAATTCTGGTAATCGATGGAATATCAAGCTTTTGATAGATGCAATTACACATTCAAAGAGCGACACGTGGGTTCAAACTAGCGCTGGTGAAGATACTACGAGGGAGGATGCAAATAACGTAATGGATGGTATAAAATTCAGAGAGAAATATACAACGTGCTTGACAGGATTCGGCTAGGAATTCACGTAAATAGATATCGAAATGAACGTGTCAACGGTTATACAATCTAATAGAGTAAACATCTCGTTACGGAAATCTTCATTGTTTAAGCTCACCGGCATGCCCAGTCTCCTTGATGTCCCTACGCTTCATGCGTCATGATTCCTTTCTTGTCAAAACATCGATTCATATGGTTTCTAAAAGTAAGATAGAGCACGACGGTGTTATAAAAAGGGTGTCTACGAAATAAAAGCATCAGAATGTTCAAAAGTGGCTTTAGCTTGGGTTGCCTGTATATATGCATTTTTGCTAGGGTTTAGTGCATGTTTACCGCGGGTCAGAAGATCAAATCGGGTGTTCCATAGAAAAGGGTCGGGGCTATCACCTAAGTGAATGCCAGAGGGTTTATAAAAACAAGCAATCGACCCAAAAGTAGTATCCCTCAAACAAAACTCGATCTACTTCTGACACATGCTTCCAAAAGTTGGAGTGGTTCATTCGATCATGCGGTTTGTCATAAATAAGAAGGAAGAAAAAAATCTCTGGTTTCAAATCGTTGATGTTCATCTGAGTCAGTAAAGACGTATGAGAGTTTTCTAAAAGCATGGAGTTTGATTATTTCGGGCATGTCTCTTTTGGTAGAAATACATAAGGGATATCTATAATCTCGGAGAAAGTAGCATTAAGCAGTTTTGTCAAAGACGTAGTCCTGTTAGATGAAGTTTCTCAAGATGAGGCTCCTGCGTATGACTCTAAAGTCAATCCTTGGTTCGGTACCGGTCTCAGATTCAACGTGCCACTAATGTTTATATATAGGGTGTACTGCAGCTAACCCACCACACTACCAGCACCTTGAAAGTGTACTAGCAAACTACCATTACTAGCTATTAGTCAAACCAGACCAGATACTTTCATCGGAAATAAAGGACTTCAAGTTCCTCCCATACGCTTGAATGTAAAGGGGCTAGAGATTAAAACCTTAATCCGTTGTATAAACAAAGGTGTAGGTATTTCCATTCAGGAGACCAGTAGGATGCGTAGGGTTTGCTATTCTCGTGAAGATCGTTGAGAGTTTGGCATGCGCAGTGCGAATATCATAAAGCTTCACATTTCAAGACGATCAAAATTTAAACAGGCCACAAGGTTTAAGTTCAAGATGGGGGTTCATCAATGAAAGTTTTCTGGAACTGACGATGAAGATTCACATACTAGAAATTTATCGAAAGTTGCCATAAGAGGAGCGTAAATTAATATACAAAATGTATGGATAACTTGGTGTACTCAATGTGTAAGAAGGGTAAATATAGTTTGATCGCACAGTTAGCTATCGATAACAAGAAGTTTACGCTTGATGGGTGCAGATAGAGTTTCCATATAAGGCTTGGTATTGTTACTACGATTGAAGCATAAGGTCGTCTTATTATCAATGGTGTTAACTAGTAGAAAAACTAACCAAAAGTATAACACCCTTCGGTTCAAAGCTTAGAAGCTTATCCAGGATATAAAGGATTACCAAGCACGAGGATCAGAAATTGTTGATTGCTAAATCATAGAAGATTTAATTATGCAAACAAAAGTCGATAGTTCAGGCTCAGGAGATCAATCAGAATAGTCTTTACATTAAAACTGGGGGTAATTTGTTTGAAAGTCAGGAAGGCTTCTCACTAACATTAGCCCTATTCGATATAAATATGCTTGCGGTGAGATAGGTAGTTCGTACCATCGTGACGATGTTGCTGACAACAAGTTTTGATTCGCACATGAAAATCAGGAAGTATGAATATTCAGATGGTAACTTCACAAGAGTTTCAGCCAAGAAATATTCTCCAATGCTCACGGTATATCACTTATCCATTTTGTTCATCTAATGTTGTCTGGGTATCTGTCCGGTGAATGTATGTCCAAAGTGTTTCCCGACCGTAAAGTTCCAATGATTGATATGGTCAGCAAGGTCGTGAAAGTAGAATTGTGACTCAAGAAGAACTCAAACTAGTCAAAGGTTCCGTCGATAATGTTCGTATTTAAAGAAAACTTTCCATTGAAATGAACGGGTGTAACGATGCCCCCTTTAGGGCTAACATTCGTAATAGGTGTCAAAGGATTCGCGAATGGATTTGAATCCATATATATAAGAGATGATATCATGCGCGATAGCGTTTACAAGATAGATGACTTCGATCATCCACTTGAATTTCAACAGGCTCAACATTCAGCCCCACGAGAAAAGAAGAAGAAAATAAAAAAAAATTTACAGAAATTTGCTCCCAATTACGACCATTAGCTTGCCTAGTAGGATTCTCTAGGATTTCCAAATACTGCAAATTACATTTACGTGTGCACCCGTAACTGTGATTTACTTTATATGATCATCCTAGTTCCTCTTACTTCAGCTACCAGGTATTTTGGAGTACATATGAGATATCCACAATGTAGGTATCTGGAATGTTATCTTGACCGGAATTTGTTAAAGAGACAAGTTTCAAGAATAAACTGTTCGCTTTGATTGGAATGACCCATCCGAAGCGAGTCAGCCAGAAATTTAGCTCATTAGGATCTGAATAGGGTTTATCACGCATACCGACTTGATCACAATCCGGTACATAAAGAGAAAAAATGTAGTCGGCCCACATCAGGTATCGTTGAGGTTATAAGAGTTGTCCCCAAGTAGTGTTATCTCGACACACAACGCGATAGAAACGAGAAGAGGGGGATCTTAAAAGACCAAGGGAAGTTCGAAAATGATCAGGGTAACAGAGGTAGATACAAGTGCCCCATGGGCAACCACTTGAATTCACACAATGTTGCCACTGCTGAAGTTGAATGATTGCATTATTAGCGCGTCATGATTACGTCCCCTGAACATGAGAGTTGAGCAATATATGCAAGAACAGGTATAACAAGAACCTTCTAAGCTAAAATAGAGGTTCAAGGACAAGAAGATGTATTACACCACCTTCCCTATGCAGCATACCTCCATAGTATGGGCACTGCGCCTAGTTGTTCAATTCGGAATAATCCCGAGTAGCAATCAGCTCGTCAAAAGTATAAACGTGATTCTTCGATCTGATTCGACGTCTTGTTATACATGAATGTTAACCAAGAGGTACACAACTTAGAGAGGTTAAGAAAAATGACTCAAGACTAACCGGCTCCTCGCCGGGAGTATAAGGGGAATGGATGATCTGAATAACATATCGTAAACCAGGTGTGTGTAGGAGTGAGTATCACGATGCATGAGAAAAATGTTTATGTACAACTAATACAAAACAGTTACAGTCTAAGACGAATCTTAGTTCGCTGTAACCAATGGCTCTGATACCAATCTGTCACACCCCCAAAATTCCTACGCGCGGTAACGCACCGCAGGGAGCGTGATAAACAAGGATCGCCGTCCATTAGTTACACCAAACGACCAATAATTAATAAAAACGTTTCATATTTCATTAAAATACAAATTCAGAGTTTTACAAATGCGGAAGCGTAAATACAAATAAAAATCTAAGTAAAAACATTGTCACCCAAGGTGACGTGACTTGTCCAAGGACACTAAATGTGTTTCAAAGACTCATGCATGCGTACTCGTGATACTCGAACATCTGCAACCTGAGAATAACATGCTAAAAAGTGTCAACACAAAGGTTGGTGAGTTCACATGTTTATCAGTTCAAAAACAGTTCCAGCTTAATGTAAATTGACTGTTCATCAACAGCCCCAGTTCAGTGTAAACAACTGTTCATCGACAGTTCAAGTTCAAGTTTAAGGTTGACTGTTCAACAACAGTTCAAGTTCAGTTTAAAATCCAGATAATATATCAATAGCTAGCTAGGCTATTTTCAAGAAATCAGGGCACGTTTGACTAGATAAACTAGCTCTCCAGTTACTGAAGCTCGACAAGTTCAATTGTGCCTCGTTAAGACTAAGAAGTATATAACACCCGCTCGATATCCAATCGAGTCAGCGCGAATGACCCGGGTGGGGCTTGTCAGGCCCAGTAGATCTACCAAATAAGTTCCCGCTGATGTCACATTGATAGTAACTCTAAAAGTGAGGAGCCCAGACCCGTCGCACCAAGATATTGTCCGCTTTGGCAGCCGGCATGCCCTCAGGCATCCGCCCCTCACGGATTTAAAACGCGTCTTGATAGGGGAGGTATCCACACCCTTATAAAGCGGTGTTTAGTTCTCCTCCCCACCAATATGGGATGTTACAATCCTCCCCCCTTAGAGGACCAGCGTCCTCGCTGGCACATTGGCCGACGACTGGCTCTGATACCATCTTGTGACAACCCATATTGGTGGGGAGGAGAACTAAACACCGCTTTATAAGGGTGTGGATACCTCCCCTATCAAGACGCGATTTAAATCCGTGAGGGGCGGATGCCTGAGGGCATGCCGGCTGCCAAAGCGGACAATATCTTGGTGCGACGGGTCTGGGCTGTTACAGTGCCACTATCATTCAGGTGATATACTTATCTAACAGTTCAAGTGTTTGCATGTTAATCTCCCCCAACAGGATTAAAATAAGTAAAAAGGGGCCGTGAAACTCACCTTAGGTTGCACAGCAAAGTTCCAGGTAAACAGTTAATCACGTAGCAAGAACGGGTCTTGCGAAAGCAATCAATCACCTAACGAGCATACAAGTATAAGTGTGTGTTCAAGCAAAACGACTAAGTCTAAAGTAAATGAAGAACGAAAGATCGTGAAAACGAAAGATCGTGAAGTCCGGAATAAGTCGAGGATGGCACGTGTGTCAAATCCGAGCAATTATCGAAATGGCGCGAGAAATAAAATATCTATCCATAATATATAATTTCTAAGTTCAAAGTTCCAAATTAAATAAATAAATATATATATATATATATATATATATATAAACCAAACGTGTAACTGACGTTAATAACGAGTTTTCACACGATACAAATATATATAATTATTTAATTCATAAAACATTTTGATGAGTCTAAGCGGACTAAATATATATATAATTACGTTAAATCACAACGATACGAATAATTATTATGATTTGTTGAAGAAACTATCATTTAGATAAATTTCATGTGTCAAAACCGTTTAGTTTATAGTTTAGATAAAAATGGCATTTTATGGATTTTCTAAACCATACCAATATCTTGTGGGTTTTTATTCTTTAAAGGGAACCATATTAGATGAAGTTCTAGTTCAAAATCACAATATATAAAAATTCAGGGATTATGGAGGTCGCCGAGGATCGAACCTGCGACCTCCCACATGCCGAACAACATCATGACCACCTGGACAGTTTCTTGATTTGATTATCATTCGATCAGGAACTCTTATATGTTTCATAGTGGCTAGAATCGGGTTTTAAAAGGAAAACATGAAGAAAAAGAAATGTTTCACGCGGGTTTCGAACCCGGAACCTCAGAGACGGAATACGCGTGTCGTTACCGCTGGGCTATCGCCGGATTTTGGTTTCTAAAGCGGATATTTTTTTTATCTTCGTTACAGTCGCGCTGTCTTCTTCTTCATTTAAAACTCCGGCGATTGAATTTTTATTCCGGTCACCGGAAAAACGTAAAAACGTGAAACGAGTGATAGATAATGTGCGATTAACATAAAGGATTGTTTACCTCGAATCGAACATGTTAGTTTGATGTGTTTTGGTGACGAAACGAACCCGAACGAGAAAACCGAACAACCCCGAACGTGCCTTGGTTTCTTCCTTGTTGCTGGATGATGTCACCGGAGTGCAGAGGGGTGGGTTTGGTGGTTCAACGGTGGCGAAGGTGGTGGTTCTATGGCGGAGCAGTGGCGGCTAAGTCGCCCAAAAAAAACAGGGACGAGAGAGGGAGAGAGACCGATAATGTGAGAGATCATTGTGTGAGTGCCAATGATGTTTACTCAACATTAACCGGTTCTTGATTGCACACAAATGAAACTGTCGAGCTATGATAGCCAGATTGATGGTCGGATGAAACTGTTTCCTTCCCGACTTTGAATGTCGTTAATGACAATTAAGTCAAGTTTGGTTAAATGACACATTTAGTCCTCAACAATTCACAAAATAGGAAACAGGTTTGGGTAATTACAAAAACAGTCCCTCCAACTTTTTGTTGAATAAAAACATGTTTGGAAAACAACAAAGTAACCCCTTGAAGTTTAATAAAAACTAAAGGCTCTAACGGAGTTAACGGGAAACATGAACGATGATCATACATACATACATATATATATATATATATATATATATATCAACACATGTTTACGCGCGATGTTTTATAAATATACATAAACCTTGTTCGCCACATAAATCATAATTAATAAGATTCCATAATTACTTATCTAAGTTATACTTTACATGTCTAGGGTTACATAAATTTATAAATAAGAGTTTATAAACATGCTCTTTAGGTTTACATAAAATCATAGATATAAATTTATGATTTATATTATTAAAACTCACATAGAACGATAGAATAACATGTGAATACATATAAATATATCACATAAAATCATTAGATGGCATCATAGAATATCAAACTTTTAAATTACGTGCATGCTCGTATCGTGATGATTACGCAAAACCCTAGTTTGCTAAAGTCAACCCAGTCAACACGTAAATTTTTACACAAAATTTAATGCAGTTTACTTTCAGTTAATGTCAGGAAAAGACCTGAAAAGACAGGTTGTCACAGAATAATTGTATATTTTTTGTCTATTGGGTTTATACCTGATTAAATATTTATTGCAGGTAAAGCAAAACCAGAAGCAAGCATCATGTTTGCCCCAAATTCATATTTGAAGTTCAAGGTGTTGTTAATTTGCCAAATTTAGTGAGAACGCAATTATATAATAGTTTTAAATGTGTTACTTTATCTGATTTGGGGAATGGTTACATGATTGAGTAATAAGTTTGTATATTGCATTTTTATTTCAAAGGTGTGACACCCTGATTTCACGGTATCGGAGGCATGTGACTAGATGGAATCATAGTCATGGTTATAAGGAATCAACCTCTAAATGTTTAAACAAATGAGCCGTTTTAAATTGATAAACATAGTTTTACAAATGGCATCGGAAAAGTAGTGAAAGTAAAACATTGTTTCATGATACTAATATGAGGTTTAAAAGTATGACGGCTCAAGTTAGGAAATCTCCAATAATGTTGAATGATGACTATGACACCACAGTATGCAGGTCGCATGTTAAATGAAATTCCAAGCAAGCAGCAGTTAAGTACCTGAGAATTCATAAGTTTAAAAGGGTCAACATAAAGTTGGAAGTTTTATAAAGCTTTGTGATAAAAATTTGTATAGTTTCAATGACAAAAATTTATACTATCTGATGTTGAAAGGCATGTACAGTGCAAGTTGTATAATATATAAGGTTTGAAAGACTTGTGCAATTCAAGTAATGCACTGTTTAAAGTTTGAAGCACTTATGTAATTCAAGTCATGAAATGTATAAAGTTTAATGCTTATGCAAGTCAGGTTATGCACATGTTATTAATCAAGTTGACATATGTTAGGATAATGTGGTTGTAAGATTAACATGAACCTTGAATTCAAACATTAACTGATTACCCACTCTTGGCACCCTTTCCCAATGTTACCGAATGGAAAAGATTAATTGGCATGTACCTATTCACAATAACTGTGGAGTCAAAAAATTAGAGCGACCAATTTTATAGGCAGGGCGTCAAACCAATAGATCTACTCATTAATCATCGTCTCGTACTGAACTAATCGAATTCATTTAATAGTGGGATAGGTACAACAATGCATTTGCATTTATCATAAGATGTTTTTGGAAAAATGAAAAGAATATGTAATCATTATGTCTTACGTGATATCCTCGTTGTCAAGTATGATATTGTTTGATGATAAATATTTATAATGTACATGTAAATGTAATTGTTTAAATATTTAACGATAAAGGTTTGCGAAGATAAATGTTTGAAATGAATGATGATAAATGTTTGCATATATGGATAAATGTTTGCAAAGATATGTATTTGGCAATAGATAAATGTTTGATATGAATTTCCCCCCAAGTTAAAAAACAGTAGATAAAAAGGGGCCGTGAAACTCACCTCAGAATGGTGATGTATTTATCACGCGAGAGAATATGTATGTGACCTGTAAGTGTAAGGAATATGGCATTTTATATTTTGGGTTGATGTTTATTTTCCAGCTGAACTAGGTTCAAGCGGAAGTCTGAGTCCAAGTGGAAGAAGCTATTCAACCGGAAGAAGCAATTTTGTCCAGACGCGAATATTCCGGGTGAATTTCTTTATCCACCTGATAAAGAGTTCAACCGTACTTTTCCTGCAAAGTATTTTCAGCCATCTAATTCCCGCAAAAGCTTTCTGGTTGTTCCTTTTGTATCAAAGCCGCTCTCCTAAAGTAGTATGTTGCTGATCTCACGCCATCATGCCCATCAATCGAAGATTATTCTTTTGGTAGTATAGTTTGAATTTTTGTAATCAACAGTCTAGATGATCATATGGAAATCAATGGCTATCATTGATTTCCCTTAGCACTATATATAGCATAGCTCGTCCTCAACATTTGTACACATGCTTGTATGCAAAACATTGTGTAATATTGTTGAGTTAATGCAAATAGTGCCGAGTAAATTTTACTTCGTGTGTTACTATCTTATGCAAACAACTATTATTTATAAGTGTTAACCGGCTTTATAGAGTTGAGATTAACTTAATTCCGCAAGGCTAATCTTACAAGTAAATCTTGTAATTAAACTAAGTGTTAAGTATCTCGATCCTATAGTAAGTCCTAAATATATATATTAAGACATTCAGGGTCGGCGTTTATTAAGTAATTGATCCATTACTCGATAAACTTGATCAAGTCTTGACTTTGGTTACCCGTAAGTATTGTGGGAAATACTTTTTTTAGAAGTATATTTATTTTTCAAATAAGTATAAACTTGTTGGTTCGCGTTCCGAAAAAATATCCATAAATTATATATTGAGTAAATATATAAACGTTTCTCACCGAGAATGCGATAGGAAGGATAATATTTAAAGTTGTTAAATATTATTATATTTTTGGTCAACATAGGAAAATATAATTATCTAAAGTCAACGTTTAAAATATATATCGAAGTGTTATGCAAAATATTTATTAAACCAAGATAAATATTAAGTAACGGTTTGTATTATGATGATAGAAATACTTGAAAATATATATCATCAATATATATTTATTCATTTTTTTAACACAAAAATGATATTATTTTGTTGAGGTGATATTTATTGTACAAAATAAATATATACAAGTTTTAGGCAAAATATTTGACGTCTAAGTAAATAGTAAGCATTTGGTTTGCGTTACAACATGAAATACTTCAGATCATATATAGTCAATAACCATATATATATATTCATTTGATTAGACGCGGTAAATGATATTGTATTGTTAAGGATACTATTTATTTTACAAAACAAATAGTTAAATCGCCCGTAAATGAAAATACTCAAGTTTATATATATCGTTTGATATATATATCTTTTCAAAATACATTTTCATGATAATATTTATGTCATTAAATACTCCTATTTTTTTGAAGGAATTGACAATTTTAACAAACTGTGAGTTTACTGTCAAAATACGCGGTTTATGCCGGTATTTGGTAAGCGATATAATTTCTAATTATTTTAAAATTTATTCATTTTTTTAAATGAGTTTGTAAGATGTTAAGACTTCTAAAAATATAGTTTCTTAAATTTTTAGATTCTTGTTTGTCGGTTTTGCCGGTATGGCTATGGTTAGTCCGATATTTATCTCTTTTTCGTTAGGTAACTTTCTTTACCTCTTTTTTGAGTTTCTAAATCACTCTAAGATTAATGGTGAAATTTTTATATACTGATTTCAACTCTAAAAGTTTTAGGTTGCTCAACTTTGATACGGGTTATAAAACTAGGGTCTTCTCGGTCCGGTTTTCATCGTTTTTGACCCGGTTTCTTTCTAAAACAAGATTTTCTAATTTTGGTCCTTATGGTTCATTTTAGGAACTTAAAATGAGTAATAGCTACAGAACAAAATCATTGACAATATATTTAGCATCGTTGATCCGTTTTAAGTCCGAAATTAGGGTTT
This sequence comes from Deinandra increscens subsp. villosa, assembly GCA_039602395.1. Taxonomy (NCBI): domain Eukaryota; kingdom Viridiplantae; phylum Streptophyta; class Magnoliopsida; order Asterales; family Asteraceae; genus Deinandra; species Deinandra increscens. The sequence goes on from JBCNJP010000010.1 coordinate 33,359,278, forward strand.
TCGGGCATCCTAACTACCATTTTAGGTGTCCTAACCTTTGTTATATCAAAAGTGTCTTTACCAAGTTGTTTGTAATGTATTATAATAAAAGTTTTTGATCAGAAGTGAGCTATTTGGCTAATTTGAATTTTGGTCACTAAAAACCTACTAAATGTCATATTACGTATTATTTTCCATGTTTTAATCCACGAGGCTTTTCACTTAGCATTTCTTTACAAAATATCAATCCATGAATATTAAGAATAACATATATGAAGTCCACGGAAATTATAGATGATTATGGTGAAATTTAGCTAAATAAAGTAGCTTCATTTTATCATAACTTTCATGGTTTGTTTTCAAATTGATTTCTTTTCAAGATATAGTTTTAGATTGTTTTTTATACAAAATAACTTATATTTATCTTAAAAAAATCAAAGTGTTTGAAAGACATATAGCTTTGGTTTTGTCAAAAGATTTGTTAGTTACAAAAACATGAACTTTTTGTATATGGATCATCAAGACTTGCAAGTTTAAAGAGTTTCTGTTCTTTAACACAGAACTAGAAAAATATAAAATGGTAATTTTTTTTACACAGAGTGCTTCATATATGGGGAAGGAAAGAAAGATGGAGGATTCTTGCTTCATTGATGATTCTCGATTACTTGTTCTTGATGTTTGATAAGGAGGGAATTTTGTTGTTTTTGTTTATCACCAAAATATAGAAAGAAGAGGGAGATGTTATGATTTTTTAATAGAGCGAAAAAGGAGGTTAGTAAAATACAAATCTATACATTTATACCTTTAAATAATTTTATAACACATTCCAACGTCTCATCATTGGACATGAGCAATATCATGCAAATAAATAAATGTATCCAGCAAAAAAAATGGTAATGCAACAAATGCATATAGTTTTAGTACTTCCATATCAATATTTTTTCCATTCTTTGAAAATGGTTGTTTTATGTATCCAGTAATTTGACAATCTCTAGCATATATGATGTATATAAACATTTTTTTTTATACAAATGTCTGACATCTTCAAGAGATATAATCAACATATCTATAATAACTATAAAACTCGAGACTGCTCTTCTAGCATATGGAGCATTTGCATGATATTTGTATCCTGCCATAATCATGCCTTCATATCAAACTTAACAATACTATTTTAGTTCATACACAAGCATACTAATTTTTCACAATATGTTCTCAAGGATTTATACAAATGCATGCTTGAGATATTTATAATCCATATATAATCCATCAAGAAATAATTCCCATCATGACTAATTATACGTATGCATTCTCTCATGAGAGGTTTGGATACATAAACTTAATCCTTTAACAAATTAATTCTAAATTGATAATATTATACCATTTTTATCCATGGTTTATTGACATATCATGTCATCATGTGATCTTTACTGGTGCACAAGGATTATTTATTTAAGATACTTCAAATACCTTCAAGTATCTCACTTCTTAGGGGTTTATATGGACCTTTATATTTAAGTACTCAATGTATACACACAATAGTAACGTATTCGGATCCGAATGTTTATGCAACAATCATAACGTTCTCGAGAACTTATCAAGTGAGCCATATACCTACAATATCATGATTTTCATAAGACGCATATCAATTCTCTATTTTATTACCAGACTAATAAACTGTTGGAATCTTATTGCATCCACCGCCGAAAAATATGTCTCATCATAATCAACATAGGTCTTTGTGTAAATCCTTGTGCCACCCATTTTTTTGTTTCATATTTCTTAATTTGATTTTTTAAATAATGTTTTCGTATAATAGACTCATTTACATCCAACATATTAGAGAAATTCAACTCTGCCTGGTTTGCTTCTTTCCATTTTGGCTAATCCTCACAAGCAGATCTTAATTCTTGATCCTTATCATCTTTATTATTTCTAGCGCTTATTATATATAAAATATCATCGACGTCGATTTTGTTTCGATTCCCTATATAATTAGACATGATACAATTTATCGAGATCTCTTTATTATTTTACTGGTACCTAAGGTTCTTCTGGAACCATCATGTCTAATGTCTCTTTATGAGACTCTTCTACCAATACCTCGACTTGACCATCTTCATTAGTTGCTCCAATTTTCGAGGATATTTTATTCTTGGAATCGACTAGTCTATCACGATTCAAACGTGTCATAGACTCATTACCAATATTTATTTGTCCTTCTAGGACACCAATATTATTTGGAGCATCATCAATTGATATATGTGACTTAGTCACTTTTAAGGTCAGTGAATGTGTCTGGTAATTGATACGCTAATTTTATAGATGAATTATCCTTTGAAATCATAGTTTACGTTGTCTAGTTTAAGGATCAAGATGATACACTGATAATTCACTATAGCTTGTAATATATCCCAACTGCTGTTTATCTCTCCCTAATGTTGGGAATGTTGTTTCATAAATCTGAGTCGTAAAAATAAATCTATCATTATATTTCCCAACTTTTTTTCCCAATCTCTTTTGAGGTCCCATCTTTGTGCATTGTGGTGGAACAATTTCATATATATCACAAAACCGAAACATTAGATGGGAAGTGTTGATTACTGACCATAAAACAACTATAACAGAGAGGAAGTATTATAACTTATTGGCTTGATATGAATTAATGTCAATTCTTGTAAAATAACATGCACATTATATACAAACATAAACATTTTCTCTCGTGATTATTGGCTTTGCAATCAATCGTAGACATTTAGTAATTGTCCACAACAAAAGCAATTCGTGTACAAACTTAAACGGCATGAAGTTCAACACTTATTCGTATAATCATTAATAACCGTGGGATTAAATTCATCGTTATTACCAAAACAAATATATTAATCTGGAAGAACGTGCTTGCTATCTCGTTAGCTAAGCCATAATTCATGCAACCTTTAATTTGTGAATTTGATAACCATTTAGACGATGCATCGATTTATATAACTAAATGGTATATAAGTTAGGATTTATATAATTTATCACTTCCAGAGTACTTAGGGATTCACACCCATTTTAATATGTAAATAAATCCCTTAAGATAAAATATTACATGCTAGTTATAAGTTTGAAGAAATCTTTTGTTCTTCAATACATTTCACATCACCATTGACTCGGTATGGTCTAACCGGTCATGCCAATAAAATAGTCATGATATATATATATATATATATATATATATATATATATATATATATATATAGGGTTAGGTTCAAATGAGAACTTTTTCTTTTGAGAACTTTTGAGAACTAAATCTCAACCACAAATTTCAGGGGGAACCACTACAATTCATGGGAGGGGGGATACATGTAAATAAACTTGTGGCTCAAATTAGTTCTTTTTAGTTTTCAAATCAAATTGGTTCTCAAATGATCCTCTCCCTATATATATATATATATATATATATATATATATATGTTGTCACTTTATATCTTATATTTTTTTAGTTATATACACTCGTACTTATTTAATAAGTCATTAAAAATACAAGAAATTTATTATTTCAAACATTCCTGTAATGTTACGTTTCTGATCTTCACACTTTTTCATATGACCATTATTATTATTTTTTTGTCACTATGGTGGTCGATCACATTATCTTCATGAATATCATTACAATTTTCTCAATAGTGCTCATGATCATGGTCTTTACACCGATGAATATAAATTCACATTCATTTCAAGGAATGAAATAAAACGAAACGGGTTTCATGATGTTTTTTCTGTCACATATGGATACAAAATCCATTCGTATCTTTTCATAATAATAGTGCTACTTCACGAGCATATTTGAGGAACATATTTGAGGTGTGATAAATGTAAATCGTTTTGTCCAATTTTATTCATAAACAATCTTCTCTTCACATAACTTCAACGCAGAAGTAATTATTTATCTAAGTCACGCAATTTTTAATGCTTTTAGATTTTATAATTCATGCAAGATATATCGGTCTTGAATCATACGACCTTTTATACATCGGTAATGAGACTTCGATGTCATATCATAATACATAAACAAATGGATCTTTTATAATGATCTAATCGTGATCAATATCAATTAGTAATAATAAACCATAACTTCGGTTTAGTTATTCTATTCATTACTTTACTGGCTATATAGTAAATGATAGCCTTTAGAATATCATGAAGATGTTGTGTTATTAGTCTGAACATAATGTTAGTCTCTTTATTTACTATCACATCCACGACCACAACCACGACTTTTACTTTAGTCATTATATAAGAAGACCATAACAATGACTTCCACTTTGGTCATAATATTTATATGTTGCAACATGCCCACATTCGCTTCTGGGAATGGGGTTCTACCAACGAGATGAGTCTCGTGATTTTTTATTAGGAGCTCATTATTTTCTTGGCCACAAGTACACAAGATATTAGATCATTATATATAGTGAAATCTTTTTCACACTTTTATTTTTGTAGGGCCATATTTGAAGTGTGAAATATGGAGAATGTTCTATTTTTTTCAACGTCTCCTTACTAGCAATATTTTCACCACAAAAAACGTTGTGAGTGTTGGATAATGGTTTTCCAGACCCGACAACACCGAGAACCCGACCCGGTTTGACCCGTAAAGAGTTACACTGAGGGCAACGAGATTTAAATCCGCTTAAATTGTTTAACCGGTAATTCACGGAATTGTGTAATTATTTATTAATTACGAATTATTATCGTTGCGATAATAAACGGAGAATAACGTTTTCGATTTATCGATTAAACGTTTAAACGATGAATGTGATAAATCAAATAAATAGTTAGTTGAATTTATTAGTTCTCGAGTTTACGACTTTTATATTAATAAACCAGTTTTATTAATTCGTAAACTGTGGTGGTTCATTTCGATGAAAAAGAATTAAAGAGGGACCTAAAAGGAAATTAGTTTCCTATAAATAGACGACTAGAGATTAGGGTTTGGGGCTCCCAACACTTGCGCCTTATTTGAGCCGTCCCCCCTCCCTCTCGTCGACCTCTCTCTCTCTCGCGATCTCCTTCCTCGCGAAGCTTTAGCGATTGGCGATTGATTCGTTGGTGCTTGTACCCGACAATCAAGGAATCATCATCATCATCATCATCCGAGAACGAAGCCGCCGTCGCCGCCTCCCTAGCAGTCGCCGCCGCCGCCCTCATCACCGCCGCCGCCGCCGCCGTTGCGCTCTCTTTGGCCACCGTCGCCCCTCCTTTCTAGGGCCGTCGCGAATCAAACCCTAGATCGCCGTCGCGATCTAGCGTATCTCCGTTTCTTGCGACACCATAACCACTCGCCTTTGTCGTCTTCGTTACGATATCGCGAGTGCGAGCTTTGTCGCCTGAATCGTTCATCTGTCTAGTCTAAACCCTAGACGTCGTCATAGTCTTCATTCGTTGGTGCTCGATTTTCGCCACCATAAACCGAATCGTTGCAGTTTTTCAACGAATCGGTTAAAGACGTTTTTGGCGATTTGCTAAACGATTTGATCCGAAAGTCGGATCGGTTATTCCGTGAAAACCTAGCGTCGTCACGTTGTTCCTCGGTGTCTCTAGCGTTTGTTAGATCACCACGAAGGTATATCTAAACTTCATTTAAGTTTAGATGTTTTATTTCGATTAACGTAATCGTTACTGCTTTCGCGCTAAAAGGTTTATCGCGAAATGGTATTTGCGTGATTAAATATTTTTGGTGATCGTGATCCTGTTGACACGATTTCGACACCTTCGGTTTACGCGTATGAAATTAGTAAATTTATTTATTTCGCTGCGTAAACGGATTACCGGTTTAATCCGTTTTAACTCTTAATTTACTAAACCCGGTCGGTAATGCTTTATTAACCTAAAAGTTTTTAACGTCACTGGGCACCCGTATACCACTGTTCGAAACCCAACAGTGGTATCAGAGCCTTGATCACCACACTCAAACCCTAACTGGCCGGTTTTAAACCGGTGGATTTCGCGAACTGGGATTAAAACCCGAAAGTCGCGAAAATTATACGAATTGCTTTTTTAAATGATTGGTCGATTTAATTCCACCAAACGTTTTCAATTCGTTAATTGATTGTTTAACGCGCATATTCGGCTCGACCCATATTATGGCTCTAATTGGTTGTCGTATTTTGGTTTGGCCCATTTTGGCCCATTCATGTCTTGGTTTTTGTTTGGCCCCACTTGTTTCTGGGTTCAAAGTTGTATCTTAAATAAATTAGGTTTTATTTATTTTCTCGTATAAGCTAACCTTCGCCTTGGACGAACGTTAAGAGCTTGTGATGCAACTACCCCATCATGGCGATTGTTCATGCAACGATCCCTAGCATGGCAAGTATCCATGACCTAAAGACGGACATACACCAATTGTTACGCGGGAGCTTGTCGAAGCTAGTGGGAGCATTAGAGTTGGCCGGATGCCTGTTTCCATCCTTGTGGTTGATTTTAATTTTTCCGTCCAAGACCTTCTTCGATATTGTCATAAGGCTCTGACAATATCGGAACCTCCTAAAGCCGAATGTGTGTATGTTTGCATGTGCATTTTGGTTGCTTGTCTTAAACTGTTTAACACGCCAATTAAAACTCCAAACTAAGTTTTAAATGGTTAAAACTGTTTTACAATCAATTGGAATCGAGTTTTTGGATTATTTAAAACTCGGTATATCTTAACCAATTTTATTCGGCTGTTTTCTCGAACTTTTTGATCTTTAAATATCGAACTGCCTCGCGACGCGTAGTCTTTAATAAGAAGGTTATTGAATTGACTGTCCCGAGTGAGATAGGGTTCTCGTATAGTTTTAGTCAAACTTTTAATTAATTAAAAAAACTGACTAAACAATCCTATCTGGTAAGCCGCAAAATGGATAGATTATGCCATCCTAGTCAAGTCTAACTTGGAACATATTTACCGATGCATCAGTGTTGGAGTATTCAACACCGCACTTGGTGTTCAGGGTATCTTCCAAGGTGTGTGCATTGGAGTATTTCAACACCGTGCATGCACACTGACCACTGAGGACATCTATCATTTTCTTTACGAGTACCTTGTGTATTGGAGTATTTCAACACAGTACATCTGGTCATTCGTAGACAAAATTGGCATGGATGACGCTAAACGTATTTCGTGAATTAATTCGCAAAAGCCTCATAAACGGGAGTTGTGACTGGTTTTCACAAGAGACAAACGTTGTCTATCCGATTACTTAGTGACCGGTGATTGCACTTAACGCTGCCTTTGACGATCGACTACTAATTGGGTTCCCATATCCCTATTCAAGATTTGCTTGCCATTTTTTTAATACGAATATCATATCGAAACACTAAACGAGTTGCCTGTTGTTTCAGATGGCTAATCCACCTGCCAACAACGAGGTTTTCCAGCTCAAGTCTCTCCTTGAGAAGGAGAAACTTGATGACACCAACTTCCTCGACTGGCATCGAAATCTGAAAATAGTCCTACAAATGGCCAACAAACAACATGTGTTGGAGGCCGAGGTGCCCGAAGCACCCGCAAATAACACTGCGGCTGCTCGCGATGCACATGAGGCACTGAGAAAGGATGCCAACTCAGTTACGTGCCTCATGCTGGAAACCATGTCTACTGAGATTCAGAAGAGTATGGTTGACAGGACGGTGTTTCAGATGATCGGGGAACTTAAGGGCATGTTTGAGACCCAGGCCCGGCATGAACGCTACGAAACCGTCGTCAGGCTCATCACCTGTCGGATGGCCGAAGGTAGCCCTGTCAGCGCCCATGTCCTTAAGATGAAAGGTTACATCGACCGACTTACGAAGCTCGATTATGTCATTCCTCAGGAAATAGCGACGGATTTGATCCCCCACTCTCTTTCCAGTGCGTTCACTCCCTTCCGGATCAATTTCAATATGAACAGCCTGGTTAAGACAGTGACCGAGCTTCACGGTATGCTGAAGACTGCTTAGATTAATTTTCTCAACGGTAACAGCAGCAAAGGCAAGTCGACTGATGTGCTCGCCATCCGATCCGGAGGTGTCAAGAAACCTGAGGTTAAGAGGAAACCTGGGCAAAGGAAGAAGGGCAAGGGCGCTGCAGCTAGAGGGTCTAGTAGCACCACAAAGGGCAAGTCAAGGGCTTCGAAGGCACCACCGCAAGATGAGCGCCAGTGCTTCGAATGCAACAAGATGGGGCACTGGAAGAGAAACTGCCTAGAATATCTTGCCAAGGTGAAAGGGAAGAAGCCCGATGCGGATTCTTCTGGAGGTGTATATCTATAACCTCATGTTATAAACCACTTCACTTGATCCTTCAAAATATATGTTTGACATACTTTACATTTTGTAGGAACATGAAGTCGTAGAAAGCAAGACAACCAAGAAGACATGGCATCTTTGCATGATTGCAAACTTTGAATAAAGATCATGTCGGTTTTAATTCTTGGTGGTATCTTTAAACAACTTGTTTGTTTTCCCTGGCAGGGTCTAGGATGATACACTTTGCTTTTGTTTTGAATCTTTAACATGCATTAAAGTTTCCGGTTTAAACTTTATTGATATGCATTGTTTTTCTACACTTGAAAATGTTTCACTTGGTTGGTAGATTAGATTCAAACACATATAACATGATGTTAAGCCTGGTGCTATTGATTCAATGATCATGAGACTAGCCTAAATACAAAAGAAGAACGGTTATTCTTTATAAATCCATTAAGGCCATGACGTCTCTTATTCTCATTGTACTTGCTACAACGGGAATAATCAACCTATATTGATTCATAAAACCTTATGGTTTGGAATCGCATAGCTTGAGACTTCATTAAATCAAAATTGAAATTTTGTGAAATCACTTGCTTGATTTCGTCAATTCAAACAATAGGACCTTTGATGAGATCAAATGATTGTTTATAAAAGTTCAAGCCACCAGCAGAACTTATGTAACACAATCAATGGTATGATTCTGTTATATAAATGCACTGAGTTTTGTGCATATGACCATGATGGTCGTAAATAGACATATACAAACAACACCTTGAAAGTCAATGACTACAAATGGGTTTTACTCATATGTGTTAAATATCCTGCTAAGCACCTGTTGCTTACATTATAAGGATTTGTTTTCAAGTTGGAAAACCAATTAACACATAACTTATGACTTGCCAATGGCCGCCATTTACACCTTATACCCACGAATCATCTCCTCACCAGTCACTTGCGACTCAAATTGGTTCCAAGAAGAGTCTTGCGGGAGACCAAGTTTGAGTTATACACGTCCACCTTTTGATGTATGGACATCAAAATTCCTTATCAAAGAAACTTGATTTCTGTAGGAATTACCGGACTGTGCACTATGACTCTTGTAAATATTCAAGACTCATTAGGCAAACATTTTTTCACAACAAGTGGTTGTTGCTATGATAAAAACATGTTAGCATTCTAAAATGACTAATAATTCCAAATGGACCTTGCAGTTTTTACTTGCCTAAAAACTTCCATTACTGGTTGGTTATTGGATTGAATTGCCAATCCCAAATCAGACTTGGTACTCTGATAAAATAATCATCGAGGCGTCTAGCATGCAAATCCTTTCAAACACAAAGATGATTGTATATTGGATACCATCAAACTCTGGCAGTTTGATATCATCTTGCTATCTCATGTATGTGACATAACAATTGGATATTACTCAATTTAGATTCATACTGTGTTTATGAAACTAAATAACTTCATTCTAAGTAACGAGGTATGTTTGCTAAGAGTTGTCTTGCAAACCAATATCCTAACGGTTTGAAAGAAAGATGATTATAAGAATGCATCGTCTACATAAAGCAAGTGGGAGCATCACCACTAATCCTTATCGGGATAACGATTAAGTGTTGATCCGATGTTCATTAAAGTTTACCGGATTAAACTTGTAATGAAGCCTCAACTTATCTCCAAGTTTCAAGAACCACACAAATTGAAAACATCTCGGGAATGGCATCCTCAGATCTTGAAACAAGTCATATCATACTAGTTATGAAACGAGAACTATCCAACATAGGGATGTTGCATAAGTGTCACTGTAAGGATTTACACAACGACACAAGCTGGAAACCGAATCATCTCAACTTGTCTTGATGATGAAAAATGTTCGTGATGAGTACTCGAGTATACTCACCGAACAACGAGCCATCTTAAGTGAAATCTTTGAATGATGAATGTAAGGGTACATTCAAAGAAAGTTAATTGGATTATGTTGATAATAAATTAAAATGCCATAGTGATAACACAGTAATCCATGTGCATACCAAGGGCACGAGTTTTATCACACATTCAGATTCACTTAAATACTTTTGTTGTTCTGAGAAATACCAAAACTAATGAAACAACTAAACAGGCAAAACCAAAACACAGGCATAGAACCTAGCACGAGAATTCATAGTTCCATTGATCGAGTTTGATTTATAATCTAATACTATTACGTATTACCTGAATTCTGTGCTACATTGATATTCTACTTTAGTGTTGGGATGTCGAACTTTAACGTTTGGACCAAATCATTCGATCTGATCTAAAGGGTTAGATGCAGTCTTCGAATTCTGCGAAACGTGTTCGAATTTTATACGTTTTAAGCATCCATGAATATTTGGTGAAATATTCTAAATCCGTCCGTAGTCGATCTAATTTGTGGGAACAAAACTGATCTATGACTATTCTGACTTTGGACTCATAGGGTTGACTCTCCAGAGTCACATACCTCATTAGGTAATGACGTTGTGACGTAACTCGTATCAAATTATCTTCATGGATTTAATCATAAGACAAATTTGATTGAATGGTATACTCAATAGTGTCCTTTGACCTGAGATACATATGCTACCTCCTGTTTGCCAAGGACTGTTCTTTGATTGTAGTACACGCTGTCGTGTAACTGCCAGTAAAGACTACTTTTTGGAATGGATCTGAAGCTTAGTGGGAGCTGTATGTAGTCAAGATGGGATTATGTACTCTTGCACTAATACTGCAACAACTAGACATCATGGGCCCTCTCGTGAGTTCCAAGTGTTAAGTGTAAGGCCTTACCCAAACTTACTGTGTGTTTGATTGGACCATTTCGAACTACTCACACGAGAAATAGAATGATTGAACATAAAAGAGAATGAATTAAATCCATGTCTCTTGTTCAATTGATGTCTTATAGGGAAAGGAACTAATGACTTTGCATTACCATAAGTCTAAACTACAACACGAGTTTGTAGATATACCTTAGTTACTGACTTGAAGTGTCATTGAATATGCTTGAGCATCGGATCGTCTACTCTATCTAGCTAATCGGACATCGAAACGTAATTAACCGATTGATTTATTGATCAACGAAGAACAATTACAACCAGTAAACACTCAGAAATAGACTCAGAGAATCCACACTCAGAAACACACACTTAACGGATCTTGCACGCTCAAAACTCTGCCAATTACAAAGACCAAACCTCTATATATACTAGCTGACCGAGCTTCGGCCGAACCTTAGGTTCGGCCAGTCCGAACTTCAGGTTCGGACCTAGTTCGGCCAGACCTGTTTGACTTGATCTTGATCTTGCTTGATACTTCATACGACGCACATATCAGGTATCAACAAACTCCCCCTCGTCGTGTGCAGTATCTCTTCAATATCATCAACTTTGTATCTTCAACCAATCGTAACTTGATCTTGAATACTTTGATGATCTCTCGTGTATCTCTGGTTGTTTATCAACAGCTTCAGAAGACTTGAAGTTGTGATTTGTATTACGTGTTGATCATATCAAAAATAAAGCAGAAACAAAATCTTTTTGGTTTTTCAAAGTTTATGCTAAAACACACCGAAAATCTTTTTGATCTTTTCTGAAATGAAATGAAATTGCAATATAGAATCAGACACTATTTTTGGTATGAGAAAGATCACTATATGGGATCATATTGAACATAACGCCCTGAACTACATTTCAATTTCAATTAATCGAAACACATAAGTCATGTTGATTGCTGATATAATTTGTCCAATTTAAACTCAAGCAAAATCATACTCATAACATTTGGATATGTTAAGGTATAGATTAGATTTGCTTTGACCAGTGTATCCCACACTATCAGACATAATCAGACATTTCCTGTTTTCTTCCTTTTTCCTTTTGTGTGATAGCACTTGTAATTTTTCACAATGCATAATATTTTCATGATATCGTCAACTGTGTTCCATGCAAAAAGAATAAGAACGTTAAATCGTCTACCTTAAGTTCGATCCTTTCGATACGCAGATAAGGCCTCAGATTTAACAAAATAAGAAAATAAAACAAGTTGAAATTGTATAACCCAACAACAATCAGGTCGGTACTCCCGTACACGTAGAGAAAGTCCGATGAGTTATACGAAACACCAAAGAAAATAAAGCAGAACATCAAACGAACAATGATCAGGTCGATCTTTCGATACGCAGAGAAAGTCCGATCGTTTGACAAAATAAAGACAATTAAACAAGTTTAAATCTTTGCAAAATGAACACATGTATACACAGTGACTTCTTATTTTGACTTTCACACTTATGTTTCTTTTTGTGTCATGAAATATGCATCAAAATGTTATCCACATGGTCAAGCATTAGTATTTAGTGTATATCACATCTGAATACTTTCTGATTTGCCGAGCCTACCAAGCATATCAAACAATGATCTTATAACTCTTTCATCTACTCTATTCATGAGTCAGATACGTAAGCCAATGTACCATCATTTCCCAATGATCAATTTCTCACAATTTTATACATTTGGCATGTATTCACCTTCCTTCATTATATATTTGGCATGTATTCACTTTCTCCCCATAACATGCATTTTCTCAATTACTCCCCCTTACTTACAATTCTTTTCATTTTACACAAAAACAAGACTCTATTTTTGGTATTTTTGAGAAAAACTTGTAACCAAAGAAAAGTGAGCAATCAACACGGATAATTTGTAGATTTGACTTCAAAAAAGTGTAGGTTAAAAAGATTTAGCATGAATAGTTAAATTAAGCAGAATACTCCTCCATCAACAACTTTGCAATCGTCGATAGGTCTTCTAGAAGTACCTGCACACTGATCAAACCAATTAGTCCATAAATGACCCGAAGCGAATCGCTTCTGGTCGACCAGTGTCCTTGTTTTGTTTAGAAACCATCTTAGGTTTCCATTGCTGTTGTTTTGGTAGTTCAGTTTTTGATGAAACAATCACAGGTGACTGTGATAATGAACCTACACTTTGAACCCTTGAAAACATTGGAACAAAATGTTTTTGTATATGAAAGAATGTAGGTTCAACGTCATCAAAAACTCTACCTTGTTCATCAAAGAACTTTGGTGTGGCAGGTTTACCAAAAACTGATTTTTGTGAAATCTTTGGGGTGAATCAGCAGGTGATAGATAGTCTTTTGCCATATGCCCTGGGCGGCGGCAAATATAACAGATTCTTGTCGTTTTGTCCCATCTTTGATGTACCTTCGAAGAACACACATGAATATCGCGAACATGATCAGAATGAGAATCATATACCTGATGCCTGTGATCATGTACCCATTTGGATGTAGGGCTTCGAGATTGAGAACTTTCAGAAGAAATGGTAGCTTTCACAAAGACCTCAGCAATCTTCCGAGCATCAACACAATGAAGTGGAAATTCTTTGTCAGAAAATAATTGATCCGAACCCTTGAGTTTGTAAAACCGCTCGGGTTGAATTTTATCAGCTTGAAAAACTTCCTTCTTTACTTGTTTCAGCTTCAATTTCTTCAAATCTTGAGATGATGATAGTGGAACCTTCTCAGCTTTGTTTTCCATCCTGTGAAAACCCAATCCTTCATGCTTTCCAGAAATTGTCTCCTCAGGTGAACCATGACCATGCTTCGCTAATCGAGAAAATTCAGCTTTTACTTCAGTTACATTTTTTTGATCATTAAAGATCGTTTCATCAAACTTAGGTTGAGACTGAAGCTTGTCACTAAAAGTAGCTGACTTCTCATTATCAGCAGAAGATGAACCAGATACAAATTTTGGTGCAGGAGAAACCTCAGATTTCTTTTCCTTCTTTTTCGTATTCTTCCTGTTCTTCTTCTTTGGCACAACTTTCTCATCCTCAGCAGTAGATGATGAAACCTTTGAATAATCAAATTCGTCAACTCGTTCCTTCACTTCTTTGACAGCTTCTTTGATATAAGCAGGGGGTGAAGCAATCTTATCAAACATTTTCTCAAAATTTTCATCGTTAGCTAAAAAGCTTGTGAAAACTTGAGAATTTGAAACATTGTTGAGTAATCGGTTAGTATCAAAAACTTGAATTTTCAGATCAGAAATTTTCTGTTGAGCCTCAGCAAATTCCTTCTCTTTAGCAATCAATCGCTTCGCAACCTTGTGAGTTTCAAATTTTTGCAAGCGAAGATTATCAAGTCCTTCATGTAGCTCCTTCTGCAATTTATTCTCATTGCGCTTCTGAATTTCAATTTGCTGCTTGAACTTTGTTAACACTAACCAACTCTCGCTTTTCATCCAATAACTTTTCCATGTCAATTTGATATGCTTCGATTTGAGCATTTGATTCTTCAACATTCTTTGTAAGCAAATCAAGCTTGATTTTAGACTTATCAAACAAATTTTGAAAATCAGTAGCAGTATCCTCTGCTTCATCCTTCCATTTCTTCACTTCTTGCACCAACTCATCCTTTTCTTCACAAATCATAGCTTTTGCAGTTTCAACATCCTTTTTGTCTTGTTTCAAAACTTTTAAAACTTCATTTAATGTTTTGATTTCAGTAGTCAAATACTCATTCTTCAATGTCAACTCCTTTTCATGGTCTTTAGAAATCTTCAACTCTGAATTAATCACATCAAATGCCTCGGTCAGTTGTTGAACTTTATTCATCAACAAAGCATTTTCTTTCATCAGACTCTCCAAGTTCTCAGCAGATTCATAAGAACTTGGAATTGAACTAGTATCGGAACTAGTATCTAAATATGAATCATCTGACTGAACATGAGTGACAATCAAAGCTGATGAATCATAACCAAATTGTTGACCCCAATCATAAACACCATCATGTGTGCTGTCAAAGCTGTAGACTTGCTAGTGTTACTAGTAGATGGTTGAGTAAAACCAGGCTTTGGTGATTGAGGAACACCAGACTTATTTGCATGTGCTTGACAATCTTTAGCAAAATGTCCAAGCTGTGAACACTTATAACACTTTAATTTTGACTTGTCAAAACCCAGTTTATCACCAGAAATATTCCTTCCATGTTTCTTAAAGAATCTCTTAGATCGTTGACATAACATAGCATATTGCCAAGATATATCCAATTCAGTTAGTTGATCATCATCAAGAGCATCAAGATCCTCGCTGGTTAACTTTGCATCAGCAACATTCTTGAGAATTAAACCAAAAGATGATGAAATCAATGCAGAAATCATTTTAGCACAATCATCTGTTAATTCAGCTGAAAAAGCATTCTGACTTGAAAATTTTGGAATTGTGAAATTGCAACCCCTTGAAGAACTATTATCAGAATTTCCTGAAACTCCAGCTATAAAAGCAACACTTGGTGCTGTATTCTGATTTGTATTCAGATTTGGCTTAGACTTTGCACTCATGCTTGCACTATTCTCACCATGATACAATTCAGGATTTTGCAAAGTAGCAGTTGACTTCTTTGAGTTTAACATTTCCATTTCTCGAGCATGAAGTTTTCCAGTAAGCTCGTGAAATGTCATTGTAGAATAATCCTTGTCATGCGTGAGTAGCAAAACATAAGTTTCCCATTTCTCTGGCAAAGCTTCCAAAATCTTTTCTTTCAAATCTGTATCAGTTTTCTCAATTCCAACAACCTTTAACTCACTAAATAAATGTGACAACCTTGAAACAAGAGCAGTAATATTTTCATTGTCATAATTCTAGAAATTATCAAACTCTTTGTTCAAAACCTTCTTTCGACTCTTCTTGTAGTCATCATTACCCTCACATCTCGCTGATAAAGCATCCCACAATTGCTTAGATTTCTTGCAAGTGCTAAATTGATGAAGCAACTCAGTAGGTAATGCCATCGTAAGATAATCATAAGCTTTTTGTTCAAGCTCATATGATTTTCTTTCAGCAAGATCAAAGGTATGAACTTCTTTGAAATCTCCCGCATCAGTTGGGTGTTGATAAAGTTTCTTGAGCGGGATCCACAAATCGATATCATTCGTGCTTATGTAAGCAGAAAATCGTTTCTTCCAATTTTGGTAATCTTAAAGCTTCAACAATTTGGGAATTTTCTGACTTGTTCCGATTTCATTGTCAAAATTCAGCATGGTTTGCATGGCACTTTGCATTGCAGCAAACGCGTGAAATTCCGACATCGTTCGAAAAAATAGATTCTGTCGGCCGAACTCTCTCCGAACTAATTACTAAGCTCCGAACTCTGTCCGAACCTAAAACCAACCTCCGAACTTCGTCCGAACTTGCTCCGAATCAAAATCAACAGACCGAACTCCTAAGAGACTCCGATCTAGCACCGAACTATCTCCGAACCTTGACTGAACCCCGAACCTTGTCCAAATTTACACCGAACTCTCACTGAGACTACTCCGAACCTAGACCTCGGAGCAGTTACTCCGAACCTAATGAGATCAGTCCGAACTTCGACATAATTTTCAAAAATGCCCGATTTTTGATGATTTTTTACGAGATTTATAACAGTCAGACCAGAAAAATGATGAGGAACGATTTAGGAGCAAATTTGACACAAAACGCACGTCAGAAATGATTGAAAATACGTAATGAAACTCGAGAAAAACTTCAAAAATGCTCAAAAGTCCGAGAATAGCAACCACAGATCAGTAGAGTGAATCAGAAAGCTCTGATACCACTTGAAAATGCGTGAGCATCGGATCGTCTACTCTATCTAGCTAATCGGACATTGAAACGTAATTAACCGATTGATTTATTGATCAACGAAGAACAATTACAACCAGTAAACACTCAGAAATAGACTTAGAGAATCCACACTCAGAAACACACACACTTAACGGATCTTGCACGCTCAGAACTCTACCAATTACAAAGACCAAACCACTATATATACTAGCTGACCGAGCTTCGGCCGAACCTTAGGTTCGGCCAGTCCGAAATTCAGGTTCGGACCTAGTTCGGCCAGACCTAGTTTGACTTGATCTTGATCTTGCTTGATACTTCACACGACGCACATATCAGGTATCAACAGTCATAACTGGTTGGGACACCCATGTGTAGCTAGAGCACCTCTGATTGTTTCTTCAAATGTTGTCGGACTATGTCTAAGTGGCAGATTGTTGGATAATGGTTGTCCAGACCCGACAATACCGAGAACCTGACCCGGTTTCACCCGTAAAGAGTTACACTGAGGGCAACTAGATTTAAATCCGCTTAAATTGTTTAACCGGTAATTCACGGAATTGTGTAATTATTTATTTAATTACGAATTATTATCCTTGCGATAATAAACGGAGAATAACGTTTTCGATTTATTGATTAAACGTTTAAACGATGAATGTGATAAATCAAATAAATAGTTATTTGAATTTATTAGTTCTCGAGTTTACGAATTTTATATTAATAAACCGGTTTTATTAATTCGTAAACTGTGGTGGTTCATTTCGATGAAAGAGAATTAAATAGGGGCCTAAATGGAAATTAGTTTCCTATAAATAGACGACTAGAGATTAGGGTTTGGGGCTCCCAACACTTGCGCCTCATTTGAGCCGTCCCCCCTCCCTCTCGTCGACCTCTCTCTCTCTCTCGCACGATCTCCTTCCTCGCGAAGCTTTAGCGATTGGCGATTGATTCGTTGGTGCTTGTACCCGACAATCAAGGAATCATCATCATCATCATCCGAGAACGAAGCCGTCGTCGCCGCCTCCCTAGCAGTCGCCGCCGCCGCCCTCATCACCGCCGCGAATCAAACCCTGGATCGCCTCTTTGGCCGCCGTCGCCCCTCCTTTCTAGGGCCGTCGCGAATCAAACCCTGGATCGCCATCGCGATCTAGCGTATCTCCGTTTCGTGCGACACCATAACCACTCGCCTTTGTCGTCTTCGTTACGATATCGTGAGTGCGAGCTTTGTCCCCTTAATCGTTCATCTGTCTAGTCTAAACCCTAGACGTCGTCATAGTCTTCATTCGTTGGTGCTCGATTGTCGCCACCATAAACCGAATCGTTGCAGTTTTTCACCGAATCGGTTAAAGATGTTTTTGTCACACCCCGGTCAACGGTATCGGGTGTGAGCGAGAATGGAATCATAGTCGAGGATACATAGAACAACTTCTAATAAATTAGAACTTCATAAAACATTACTTCATTTCATTGCAGCGGGAAAGATAGTGGAAACGATAATGTCTTACAATTTGAAAACATAAAGTCTTAAACAATTATTAAAAGCATGAAACGGTTTATTTGGATAGTCGGGACTATGACTCCAAAAGCAGGTCCGATAGCATATATAAGCCCCATTTGCATATCTTCAGGAAGTTGCATCAATTACCTAAGAAATCAGGAATTTAAAAGGGTCAACATAAAGTTGGTGAGGTTCACAGGTTTAGGATTTATCAGTTGAACATTTGTAAATCAGTTTTCGGTATACTTAAATATTACAAGGGTTTATTGTTGTGGATGTATGAGCTCACCTGAACCTTGATTTCAAATACTAACGGTTTACCCACCCAGCATCTCTTGCCCAGAGATGTTAAACAGAGCAGAATAACTGACGTGTACCCCCAGACAATCCGGAGTCAGAACTGGAGCTACCAGTTAGGGTAGGGTTGTCAACCCAAATAGATCTATTCACTAGCTATCGTTTCGTACAGAACTAATTGAAATCAATTAATGGTGGGATACGGTTGTACAAACGTTCATAACGATAATGTACCAAATTGGGTAATCAGTAAGAGAACAAGTAGTTATACGGCTAACAGATAAACCATAATATTAAGTAAAAAGCATTTATCAGATTTCATGATTTCTCCCCCAAAGTATAAAACAGTTAAAAGAAAAAGGGGGCGTGAAACTCACTGATTCAGCAGGTATGTAGAAATTTAGCATGATAAGAATGGTAGCACGTAACGTCCTAAATCATTAAATAAACATATGCATAAGGTCTATGATCATTTGAGTAACATAAGTCACCCAAGCGATACCGGTCAAGTCTTGATGTGTTAATCCCGTTTGTATACGTTTTGAAAACCCGTTAGCTTGTATTAATTAAATAAATACTTTCATGATTAATTATATTTATGTTCGATAAATATAAATAAGGAATCATCATTTAACAACTAAATCAAGTATTGAACATCGAGTTTAAAATAATAATGTTTATTATTATTTTTATAAGTTTGTTATAATTATTTTTAAGTAAATAATTATGGACTTGATTTGTTAACTTTGTAAGTTATAATCATTTTTAAACAATCATGATTTATCATACTTTTGTGAATAAAATACTTTTTAAATCCTTTGTAAATAATTATTTGACCAAAAATAATTATTTGTTTCATTCTTAATTTTTAAGCTTTTATCACAACATTTAATAGTTTTTTGAAATCGTTTAAAATATTTCTTTGACTTGAAATATTTATCTCTTCTTAAGCATTTTCAAAACATTGTATCGACGCTTGGATTTATATAAAGTTGTCTGTATAAAAACTTGATTTTATTTAAAATCTCTAACGGACGAAATTTCCCTTTTTGGTTACTTTGGTTTCATCAAAGTAACATTAAAAAAATCCATATAAATATTTAAAGTCAGTGGCTTGTCTTTGGTTTATTTTTATAAAATCTTTTATAAAAATATTTATTTCGACATATGACTTTTTATAGAAAAATGTCTATTTATAATAAAAGTTTTAGAAAGGTTAAAACTTGTAATAAATCCAAGTATTTATGTCAAACCAATCATTTGACATAAATATTATTCTTACCATTTTTAGTAACAAAATCTATATTTATTCTTTTTGTCTTGAACTTTTTTATAACACATATTTAATGTGTTATTCTTTCCAAATCAAGTAACATTCCTCTTGTTTTAGTCATAGGTTACATACGTAACATTTATTTAATTTCCTTGATTTAAATAAGTCCATTAACATGTTTATTATATTCTTTCATTTTCTAGAATTTTTATAACATAATCATAAGTTCATATCTACTAACACTTTGTGTTAGGACCAATGATTAAATATAAATGCAATCACTAACACATTGTGTTAGGACAAGAAAAATTAAATAACAATCACTAACACATTAGTGTTAGGACAAGAAAATATAAATTAACAATCACTAACACATTAGTGTTAGGACAAATAAATATAGATAACAATCACTAACACATTAGTGTTAGGACAAATAAATATAAATAACAATCAGTAACACATTAGTGTTAGGACAAATGAATGTAAACATGTATAGATTGTTAGTTAACATTTTTAATTTATATGAAGAGGCTTGAGGTTTTGTTAAAATCAACTAACTTATGAAATCAAGATTTCATATATGCAAGATTCTTGGTGCATACTCATTACTTTCTTTTGATTTCACAAGTGTGTTTCACCAAACCTCTTGGTTATTTTAAGTCTCAAAGACACCAAGAAAGGGTGCTTGATCTTGGGAGAAAAGGAGGTTAAAGAGAGAGTTGTTGTTAGTTGATCATAACAAGATGCAAGCATTCAAGTGTTTTTGGTTGTTTGTTGTCAAGACTTGAGGGTTTTTATGGGTGATAAAGAGATGGAAAATGAGTTAGATAACTCAAAAAAGAAGAAGAGGGAGATCGGTGGTGGTTGGCGACGGTTGGTGGTGGTTGGCGGTGGTCCGGCACCGCGGGGCTACAGCGGCAGGGGCTGCCGGCGGTGGCAGGGGACAGTGGCAGGGGCGGAGCCGGCGGTGGTGGTGGTGGTCGGTTCTAGGGAGACAAGAGGGAGAGAGTTTGGGGTGTTGGGTGCAAGGGAACAAGTGTGGGCCTTGTCTCCCTTTATAATCAAGTTTAGTCAAATTACCCATTGGGTAATTATGTGTTGTCACCTCCTCATAATCTCTAGCTTTTGGTTAATTAGTTTATAAGTTTTATAAAAGTTTTGAAGCTTTTATAAAATATGAAGGGGCTAGGAGTTTATAAAAATAATAACTTTATAAAATATAATCCAAGTATAATTAATCCAATTGAATGGTGGTTTTTATTTTTATAAAGGTTGTTGGTCCAAGTTTTATAAAAATATTAGTGGGTTGAAAGGTTGGTTTAATTTTTATAAAACTAGTGGGCTAACAATCCAATTAAATTATCTTTAATTGTGGGTAGAAGCCCATTAAGGTTTTGGAATGAGAATGGGCCGAGGCCCATTAAGGTTTTGGAATGAGAATGGGCCGAGGCCCATTCGGGTTCGTTTGGTGGTTACGGGCCGAAGCCCATTTGGAAATTGGGTAGACGAATGGGCTGAAGCCCATTACAGGTTTGGTTGGGCCGAGGGGTAGGCGGGCCACGAGAGAAAAGAAAAAAGGAAAAAGATTGGGCCGGGTTCGGCCCAATGTGTTTCGGGCCGCGGGTCGGGTATCCGGGTTGGGAAATTAACTCGGTGAGTCGAGGTGATCCTTCGGTTAAGTTTTCGTGTTGATCCGGACACGTTTGGGCTTATTGGGCTTACCGGGCCCAATAGGTTTATCGGTTTTATTCGTTTGGCTAAGTCTTGACAATGTAACGTTTTTCATAACATTTCAAGTTCATAAAACGTTTTAACAGTCTATATGAGTTTGATAAAATATAAAATATCAAATTTTATATTTAATTTCTTATTATTAAAATTCCATTAATAATAATATGAGACTTTCATATTTCATGGTTATTTAACGCGATATTTCAATCAGTTAATCATTTATCTAAACACAGTTAATCATGCATTTTAAAAAAGTAATTCACATAATTATCACGTAATGAAAGTCAACAAAAGTCAACAGATAGAGGGTTTGACTTGATTTTTGGACCGGGTGTCACATTCTCCCCAGTTAGAAGAATTTCGTCCCGAAATTCAGTTCTGGTTACTGGTAGATGCGACGTTCTCAAACAGACGTGGATACTTTCGACGCATTTGATCCTCGCGTTCCCAAGTATACTCAGGTCCTCGTCTGGAGTTCCATCGTACCTTGACTATGGGAATGCGGCTATGCTTCAGCTTTTTGATCTCCCGGTCGAGTAACTCAACAGGTTCCTCAATAAAGTGCAGTGTCTCGTCGACTTGAATTTCATCAAGAGGGACGATGAGCGTTTCATCAGATAGACATTTCTTAAGATTACAGACGTGAAAGACGTTGTGGACACTGCTTAGCTCGGCGGGCAGACTTAAACGGTAAGCTACCGGTCCGATGGTTTCGGTGATTTTAAAGGGACCGATGTAACGAGGGTTGAGCTTTCCTCGTTTGCCGAACCGGATGACACCTTTCCAAGGTGACACCTTTAGCATGACACGATCACCCTTCTTGAAGGACAAAGGTTTGCGTCGGTTGTCGGCGTAGCTCTTTTGTCTGTCTCTGGCAGCTTTCAGGCGATTACGGACTTGAAAGATTTTCTCAGTCGTTTCAAAGATTAACTCGGGGCCGGTTAACTGACTGTCTCCAATCTCAGTCCAGCAGAGTGGGGATCTACACTTTCTTCCATAAAGTGCTTCAAATGGTGCAGCCTTTAATGCTGGTGTGATAGCTGTTGTTATACGAGAATTCGGCAAGAGGGAGATGCTCGTCCCACTTGGGTCCGAAATCTATCACACATGCTCTCAGCATATCTTCAAGTGTTTGGATCGTTCTCTCACTTTGGCCATCTGTCTGTGGATGGTAGGCAGTACTCATATCGAGTCTAGTACCCAAAGCTTTCTGTAGAGATTTCCAAAAGTGTGCGGTGAATCGACTACCTCGGTCGGATATGATGGATTTGGGCACACCGTGGCGCGAGACGATTTCCTTTATGTAAAGCTTGGCTCGCTTATCCATCTTATCCTTCTCATTGACCAGTAAGAAGTGGCGCGAGATGATTTCCTTTATGTAAAGCTTGGCTCGCTTATCCATCTTATCCTTCTCATTGACCAGTAAGAAGTGTGCCGACTTGGTCAATCGATCGACTATCACCCAGACAGCGTCATATCCAGATCTAGATTTAGGCAATTTTGTGATAAAATCCATGGATATTTCTTCCCATTTCCATTCAGGGATTACCGGCTGAGTCAACAATCCAGAAGGTTTCTGGTACTCGGCTTTGACCTTCGAACATGTTAAGCATTTGCCGACATAGGTGGCTATCTCGGCTTTCATGTTTGGCCACCAGAATTATTTCTTCAGGCCGTGATACATTTTGTCTGATCCGGGATGAATGGAATATCTTGACTTGTGAGCCTCATCGTATATTAATTGCCTTAATCCCCCATAGACAGATACCCATAGCCTATCCATGAAGTTCTTAGTTCCATCGGGTTTCTCTTCCAGTTGCTTCTCCATTCCACGTAATCCTTCTCCAGTTAGGTTTTCCGGCTTGAGGGCTTCAATCTGTGCGTCACGCACTTGTGAAGTGAGATTCAATTGTATGGTCATACTCAAGGCTCGAACACGAAGTGGCTTGGCACGCTCTTTCCAGCTCAGGGCGTCGGCTACGACGTTAGCCTTGCCCGGATGATAACGAATCTCGCATTCGTAATCATTTAGCAGTTCCACCCATCGGCGTTGTCTCATATTCAATTATTTCTGATTGAAAATGTGCTGGAGGCTTTTGTGATCAGTGAATATGGTGCACTGAATACCATAGAGATAGTGCCTCCAGATCTTGAGAGCAAAGACAACGGCTCCGAGTTCCAAATCGTGGGTCGTATAATTTTTCTCGTGAATCTTCAGTTGTCGTGATGCATAGGCGATGACTTTCTCTCGTTGCATCAATACACAACCTAGACCTTGATGCGAAGCATCGCAGTAAACAACGAAGTCTTCGATTCCATCGGGTAGTGATAGAATCGGGGCATCACAAAGCTTTTGCTTCAGTAACTGAAATGCTGCTTCAGTTTTGGCATCCCATATGAACTTCTTATCTTTCTGGGTCAGAGCGGTCAGTGGCTGGGCTATCTTTGAGAAGTTCTCGATAAATCGACGATAATAGCCAGTGAGACCCAAGAATTGTCGAATCTCAGTTAGAGTCGTAGGCGTACCCCAATCCTTGATCGCTTCAATTTTTGTGGGATCCACGTGGATACCACGATCGTTGATCACATGACCCAAAAAGTGTACCTCGCGAATCCAAAAGTCGCATTTGGAGAATTTCGCGTAGAGTTCTTCCTTCTTCAACAATTCCAGGATAAGCCTCAGATGTTGTTCATGTTCTTCCTTACTACGGGAGTAGATAAGGATGTCGTCAATGAATACGATAACAAATTTATCCTGATAAGGTTTGCATACGCGGTTCATTAGATCCATGAACACAGCCGGTGCGTTTGTCAAACCAAATGGCATTACGAGGAACTCATAATGGCCATAGCGTGTTCTGAACGCTGTCTTCGAAACATCTTCATCTCTAACTCTGAGTTGGTGGTATCCTGACCTTAGATCGATCTTGGAGTAGAAGCTCGATCCTTGAAGTTGATCAAAAAGGTCGTCAATCCTAGGAAGCGGGTAACGGTTCTTCACGGTCGGTTTGTTCAGTTCCCGGTAGTCGATGCACATCCAAAATGTTCCATCTTTCTTCTTGACAAACAGCACGAGTGCTCCACATAGAGAGTGGCTTGGACGGATGAAGCCCTTATCTAGCAATTCTTGTAATTGGCTAGACAACTCCTGCATTTCGGAAGGTGCCAGACGGTACGGAGATCTGGCTACGGGGGCGGCACCGGGTGCTAAGTCGATGCGAAACTCTACTTGTCGTGTTGGTGGTAAACCTGGCGAGTCTTTGGGAAAGACTTCCGGGTATTCGCGAACGACGGGAACATCTTCCACACGCTTCTCCTTTGGTTTCTTCTCAGTTACGTGTGCTAAGATGGTATGACATCCTTTACGAAGGAATTTCCGTGCCTTCATACTAGATATGAGGTTTAGTTTGGTTCCACTCTTTTCGCCTTGTACGTTTAGAGTGTTGCCATTTGCGAGTGGCATCCTAACTATTTTCTCATGGCACACGATTTCTGCATGGTTCTTTGATAACCAGTCCATGCCAATGATAACATCAAAGCTTCCTAATTCTACGGGCATCAAATCAATGCTGAAGGGATGGTCGGAGAGTTCTAGCGAGCAATTTTGATAAATTATACCAGTTTCTACTAATTCTCCGTTTGCTAATTCTACTGTGAACTTAGTGTCTAAGGAAACATGAGTAATTTCAATTAATTAACCAAACTCGGTAGACACGAAGCTTCTACCAGCACCAGTATCGAATAAAACGGAAGCATAATGATTATTTAGTAGAAACGTACCCGTCACCGTGTTGGGGTCACGGCGAGCATCTCCGGCATTGATCACAAAGGCTCTTCCCCTAGCCTGATTAGCATCCTGGTTCTTTGCCTTTGGCCAGTCCTTCTTGTAGTGTCCGGTGGTTCCACAACCATAGCACGTGCGTTTTGGGCAATCACGTGACACATGTCCTTTGGTCTTGCAGATGTTGCAGTAGACATTTCCATAATCGAGTGTGTGGTGGAGGTTGCATTTGTTGCACAGGGGTGCAGCACCGGTGTATCCAGTCTATCTGACAACATGAGTAGGGGTTGTAGCAGCATAAACCTTTGTTGGTTCGGTTTCCTTAGCAGGGGTCTTTTCTTCGCGATTCCTCCAGAATCCGCGCTTTTTCTTGTTGTCAGGCTTCTTGCTTGCAGGGGGAGTGGTACTAGCTTCAGGGGTCTTGCCCTCAGACTGTTTCTTGCCAAGGTTCACACCCTGACGGTTAGCTTGGTAAATAAGGTTGTGTGCCAGGCGCACAGCATCCTGAAAAGTCTGAGGATTTTAGGAGAGGACGTTCCCCTGGATATGGGGTGCAAGTCCCCAGATGTACCGTTCAATCTTCTTGTACAAGGGAGTGATCATGGTCGGACAGAGATGAGCGAGCTCACGGAACCTTTTGGTATAGCCAGCAACATCGGCTCCATTTATGGATAGGTTCCAAAACTCAGCTTCGAGTTTCTGAAGCTCTTCTCTAGGACAATACTCATCGCGAAGCAGTAGTTTGAGTTCGTCCCATGTCATGGCGTAAGCCAAATCAGTTCCCATAGCATCAGCATGGGAATTCCACCAAGTCAGTGCGCTATCAGTCAGTGTGCATGTGGAATACTTGACCATGTATGCTCAGGGCAGTTGCTTATGCGGAAGACGGACTCCATTTTCTCAAACCAGCGAACTAAACCAACAGCGCCTTCAGAACCCTTGAAATTCGCGGCTTTGCAGTTCATAAAGTCTTGGTATGAACATTCACGGGGGCCTGCAATTGTTAGGTTGAAACATTGAATACAATTTAGGAAAATTGTAGTCTAGTGTTTTTCTAACATTGGTTAGTTCGTTCTTACCGCGCGCCCCATTGTCGTTTTGACGTTGGGTTTCAGCGGCGGCAACGGTTTCTACGACGCGATTGACAATCATCTCCTCGATTTCCTCGGCAGTCATGGGAAGAGGGGGCGAAGGAGGCGAAACGTTCCTGGTGGTTCGGCGTCTCGGTGGCATGATTTCGCTTTAAGTTACAATTATCAACATAAAGAAAATTTTAGATACTATGTAAATGGGGTTATTACATGCTCGAGAATAACTGCCACGACATATATCAATTGCCAAAACATTTTACGCGCAAACACAACCAAGCGACGTAAGATAGGAAGGATGAAATAACATAACGTGTCATAGTAATCATATAAATAGCACAACCATAACATGATAATAACATAACCATAACATTAACCATAATCATACCAAAAGATTTCCATATCATATCAACTAAAGTCATACATCAACCATTGGTAGTTACCATATTACAGACGAAACATATTCAAAATAAACAAGTTTTGCATCGTGGGCTCGCAGTCCCAATCATAATCAAAGTTAACATGTTTCATCTATAAAACGGCTATCAAAAGATACTAGGTCACATCTACCTAGAATGCTGGTGGGGGTGGTGGAGGTCCAGGAGGCATGAAAAAGACGGCCGGTCCTCGAGTCATGGCCTGGAGGGTGGCGAGGAGTCGTCCAGAAACAAACTCCAGGGCTGAGACCCTCCTCTGCAAGCTCTCGTGTGAGAGGAGCAGATCAGTAGTGGCCATGTTGACTCCTGTCATGTGAGCATGGAGGGACCCCATGGCGCCATCAGTAGCGCTCATGCGTCCGATCAGCTCGGACATCTGGTTCCTCAGGAAGGTCACCTCAGGGGTGGTCGGCAGCTGGCGGACATCAGCATCCAGCTCCCCCAGATCGATATCGATGCGCCTCAGACGAGCCACTAGTAATGGTACAGTGTCAGGGATGGGCTCGTCAGTGAAAGGTGAAATACCCATAGGCACACAGCGGGAGGGGTCGGGGAGTGAGGATTCTCCACGAGCATAACAGCTCAGGAACTCCTCGATCATACGCCAGTGCTGAACCTGGCCCGGCATCCACGCTAAGTGGGGCAACTGAAATACGTAACGCCTCTTGGGCACAGGCTCATCAGGGGTGTGTCGAACCTCCCGAGTCCGGGATGGGCCAGGTGCCCGTCCTGGGGTGAACCCCCGTCTGCCGCCACCAGGCGTGGCGACATAGGTCTTCACAGACCGATCTCGGACTACGAAGGGGTCGATGGAGCTGGAAGCATCCATAGTGGCCGCACCGCCAGCAGTGGCGGTGGGAGCATGGTGGTCTGGGGAATCATCAGAGGTCCTACGCCTAATAGGACTCAGAAAACCTGAGGGAATGGGTATCTGGCGAAGGACACCTACACTGGCGCCCTCGGTCTCAGGGATGGAGGGGATGTAATCCTCCGGGGAGGGAGTGTAATCCTGTGGGGTAGGGTCTTCCGGTGATGGTGTGTACTCCACGCTAGGCTCCTCATCGGAATCGGCAACGCAAATGACTTCTCTGGAAGCCATCTCTGCGAAAATATTCCAACAGGAACAGTGGTCAGTAACATCATGATAGTATAGAACTAAAGCAAGGAAGTAAAGTATAGGTAACATATAAGCTAGCATAAGTAAACACATTGAAGATGAGGTCTTGCATGCAAATGGTAGCTTCGAAGTGGGTTATAGTCCAGGTTTGGTTTTCGGTTTTGTTTTGTTTGTTTATCCTGGTTCGCTATAACCACGGCTCTGATACCAATCTGTCACACCCCGATCAACGGTATCGGGTGTGAGCGAGAATGGAATCATATTCGAGGATACATAGAACAACTTCTAATAAATTAAAACTTCATAAAACATTACTTCATTTCATTGCAGCGGAAAAGATAGTGGAAACGATTATTCTTACAATTTTAAAACATAAAGTCTTAAACAATTATTAAAAGCATGAAACGGTTTATTTGGATTGTCGGGACTATGACTCCAAAAGCAGGTCCGATAGCATATATAAGCCTCATTTGCATGTCTTCAGGAAGTTGCATCAATTACCTAAGAAATCATGAATTTAAAATGGTCAACATAAAGTTGGTGAGGTTCACAGGTTTAGGATTTATCAGTTGAACATTTGTAAATCAGTTTTCGGTATACTTAAATATTACAAGGGTTTATCGTTGTGGATATATGAGCTCACCTGAACCTTGATTTCAAATACTAACGGTTTACCCACCCAGCATCTCTTGCCCAGAGATGTTAAACAGAGCAGAATAACTGACGTGTACCCCCAGACAATCCGGAGTCAGAACTGGAGCTACCAGTTAGGGTAGGGTTGTCAACCCAAATAGATCTATTCACTAGCTATCGTTTCGTACAGAACTAATTGAAATCAATTACTGGTGGGATACGGTTGTACAAACGTTCATAACGATAATGTACCAAATTGGGCAATCAGTAAGAGAACAAGTAGTCATACGGCTAACAGATAAACCATAATATTAAGTAAAAAGCATTTATCAGATTTCATGATTTCTTCCCCAAAGTATAAAACAGTTAAAAGAAAAAGGGGCCGTGAAACTCACTGATTCAGCAGGTATGTAGAAATTTAGCAGGATAACAACGGTAGCACGTAACGTCCTAAATCATTAAATAAACATATGCATAAGGTCTATGATCATTTGAGTAAAATAAGTCACCCAAGCGATACCGGTCAAGCCTTGACGTGTTAATCCCGTTTGTATACGTTTTGAAAACCCGTTAACTTGTATTTATTAAATAAATACTTTCATGATTAATTATATTTATGTTCGATAAATATAAATAAGGAATCATCATTTAACAACTAAATCAAGTATTGAACATCGAGTTTAAAATAATAATGTTTATTATTATTTTTATAAGTTTGTTATAATTATTTTTAAGTAAATAATTATGGACTTGATTTGTTAACTTTGTAAGTTATAATAATTTTTAAACAATCATGATTTATCATACTTTTGTGAATAAAATACTCTTTAAATCCTTTGTAAATAATTATTTGAACAAAAATAATTATTTGTTTCATTCTTAATTTTTAAGCTTTTATCACAACATTTAATAGTTTTTTTGAAATCGTTTAAAATCTCTAACGGACGAAATTTCCCTTTTTGGTTACTTTGGTTTCATCAAAGTAACATTAAAAAAATACATATAAATATTTAAAGTCAGTGGCTTGTCTTTGGTTTATTTTTATAAAATCTTTTATAAAAATATTTATTTCCACATGTGACTTTTTATAGAAAAATGTCTATTTATAATAAAAGTTTTAGAAAGGTTAAAACTTGTAATAAATCCAAGTATTTATGTCAAACCAATCATTTGACATAAATATTATTCTTACCATTTTTAGTAACAAAATCTATATTTATTCTTTTTGTCTTGAACTTTTTTATAACACATATTTAATGTGTTAATCTTTCCAAATCAAGTAACATTCCTCTTGTTTTAGTCATAGGTTACATATGTAACATTTATGTAATTTCCTTGATTTAAATAAGTCCATTAACATGTTTATTATATTCTTTCATTTTCTAGTATTTTTATAACATAATCATAAGTTCATATCTACTAACACTTTGTGTTAGGACCAATGATTAAATAAAAATGCAATCACTAACACATTGTGTTAGGACAAGAAAAATTAAATAACAATCACTAACACATTAGTGTTAGGACAAGAAAATATAAATTAACAATCACTAACACATTAGTGTTAGGACAAATAAATATAAATAACAATCACTAACACATTAGTGTTAGGACAAATAAATATAAATAACAATCACTAACACATTAGTGTTAGGACAAATGAATGTAAACATGTATAGATTGTTAGTTAACATTTTTAATTTATATGAAGAGGCTTGAGGTTTTGTTAAAATCAACTAACTTATGAAATCAAGATTTCATATATGCAAGATTCTTGGTGCACACTCATTACTTTCTTTTGATTTCACAAGTGTGTTTCACCATACCCCTTGGTTATTTTAAGTCTCAAAGACACCAAGAAAGGGTGCTTGATCTTGGGAGAAAAGGAGGTTAAAGAGAGAGTTGTTGTTAGTTGATCATAACAAGATGCAAGCATTCAAGTGTTTTTGGTTGTTTGCTGTCAAGACTTGAGGGTTTTTATGGGTGATAAAGAGATGGAAAATGAGTTAGATAACTCACAAAAGAAGAAGAGGGAGATCGGTGGTGGTTGGCGATGGTTGGTGGTGGTTGGCGGTGGTCCGGCACGGCGGGGCTGCAGTGGCAGGGGCTGCCGGCGGTGGCAAGGGACGACGGCAGGGGCGGAGCCGGCGGTGGTGGTGGTGGCCGGTTCTAGGGAGACAAGAGGGAGATAGTTTGGGGTGTTGGGTGCAAGGGAACAAGTGTGGGGCTTGTCTCCCTTTATAATCAAGTTTAGTCTAATTACCCATTGGGTAATTATGTGTTGTCACCTCCTCATAATCTCTAGCTTTTGGTTAATTAGTTTATAAGTTTTATAAAAGTTTTGAAGCTTTTATAAAATATGAAGGGGCTAGGAGTTTATAAAAATAATAACTTTATAAAATATAATCCAACTATAATTAATCCAATTGAATGGTGGTTTTTATTTTTATAAAGGTTGTTGGTCCAAGTTTTATAAAAATATTAGTGGGTTGAAAGGTTGGTTTAATTTTTATAAAACTAGTGGGCTAACAATCCAATTAAATTATCTTTAATTGTGGGTAGAAGCCCATTAAGGTTTTGGAATGAGAATGGGCCGAGGCCCATTCGGGTTCGTTTGGTGGTTACGGGCCGAAGCCCATTTGGAAATTGGGTAGACGAATGGGCCGAAGCCCATTACGGGTTTGGTTAGGCCGAGGGGTAGGCGGGCCGCGAGAGAAAAGAAAAAAGGAAAAGGATTGGGCCGGGTTCGGCCCAATGTGTTTCGGGCCGCGGGTCGGGTATCCGGGTTGGGAAATTAACTCGGTGAGTCGAGGTGATCCTTCAGTTAAGTTTTCGGGTTGATCCGGACACGTTTGGGCTTATTGGGCTTACCGGGCCCAATAGGTTTATCGGTTTTATTCGTTTGGCTAAGTCTTGACAACGTAACGTTTTTCATAACATTTCAAGTTCATAAAATGTTTTAACAGTCTATATGAGTTTGATAAAATATAAAATATAGAATTTTATATTTAATTTCTTATTATTAAAATTCCATTAATAATAATATGAGACTTTCATATTTCATGGTTATTTAACGCGATATTTCAATCAGTTAATCATTTATCTAAACACAGTTAATCATGCATTTTAAAACAGTAATTCACATAATTATCACATAATGAAAGTCAACAAAAGTCAATGGATAGAGGGTTTGACCTGATTTTTGGACCGGGTGTCACATTTTTGGCGATTTGCTAAACGATTTGATCCGAAAGTCGGATCGGTTATTCCGTGAAAACCTAGCGTCGTCATGTTGTTTCTCGGTGTCTCTAGCGTTTGTTAGATCACCGCGAAGGTATATCTAAACTCCATTTTAGTTTAGATGTTTTATTTCGATTAACGTAATCGTTACTGCTTTCGCGCTAAAAGGTTTACCGTGAAATGGTGTTTGCGTGATTAAATATTTTTGGTGATCGCGATCTTGTTGACACGATTACCGGTTTAGTCCGTTTTAACTCTCAATTTACTAAACCCGGTCGGTAATGTTTTAATTAACCTAAAAGTTTTTAACGTCACCGGGCACCCGTATACCACTATTCGAAACCCAACAGTGAGGTGATTCTACACATCGTTGAGTTATATCCATGCATAGACTTGTAGTCTTGCAATATGAATTGAATCCAACCATAATGATCTTTGGTAGTGTTACCATTCTCTAGTGGTCATACTTTTTTTTCAATTTGGTCCTAATGACAATTGAATAAATAATGAGTCATTCAAAATTTTAAAGCCTTTGTATTTTCAAGATTATATACATTCATACGTATTTCGGCATCCAGTGCCTTCATATAAAAGAAGTTATGTATTATCCTCAACATATACCATTGCAATAGTTATAGATTTACAATGTTATCATAACTTATAATATGATTTTATACCCCTTAAAAGTTGCTAATTTATAGCAAGTGGTAACACTTTCAATAATAAAGAATAATAACAAATATGATAAAACTTAAACAAACAAATACATAAACACATCAATTAAGATAAATGCTTCATATATAATGATATCTAAAAGTAATATTTTTGTTAAGCTAAACAATCTTATATTACTAAACATATGTAGATATGGAGTTACATTAAGTCATTTAGTAGTAAAACACTAATCAATTTACCATAAAGTCTAACATACAAAACATAATCAATATTAACTTCATATTTTTTGTAAGTTTGTTACTAAATTTAATATTTATAAAACATAAAACTTTTATAAATTAATGATGGTGAATATCAAACATCAAATTTATTAAATAATAAAACACTATTAACTAATTTAATAAAGTGATAATAGAATTTCATAAAATTATAAGAATATCAATTTTATGACAATTTTCTTTTAATAATGTGAAGAACAACCCTTATAGTATAAACCATGAATATAATTTGTAAATAAAAATAACTATGATTTATACTATACCGATTAAAATAAGTTTGATGAATAATCTATAATTGTATTGAACCAATATATATATAACTCTAGATTCCATCCAAAAGTGTATTAGTTATGATATAATTATCTTAAAGGTTTAAAGATAAGAAAACCTCTAACGCAATCCAAGATTGTATGAATTACAATATGGATTTTGTTTAAGAGTCAATAGAAGAACAAAAACAAATTTATTGGACAAAGTTGATTTACCTTATGATAACATGATCAACTCCAAAAGGAAATTCGTGCTGATAACGTGTTGAATAACAATGGCCTAATAGCAATCCAAATAATGTGTATAAAGATAAGAACATATAGGCATTTAGAGGAAGAGATATAGGAGAAGAGAACTATATTATATTGATCTATAATCAAATACAAGAACCCACTATTTATAGGGCAAAAACACTATACAATCATAATGATACTTGATGATGATATATGAGTTATGGAATATGGATAGACATCTAATAATTTCATAATAGAGAAGAGTTTTTTTAGTGTTCTTATGTGTGCTTGAGTGTGAGAAGAAAAGCTAGCAAATGAGAGAGTTTTAGGAAAGATTAGGAGTATGTGTGTTTGTGTATGTAGTGATGCCGTGAGAAAAAGAAAGGAGTGAGAGTGTGTAACAATCATGAATTTTTTTAAAATTAATAAAAACATTTTAGTTATTATGTTATTTACCTATTTTTTAACGACACTTATTTACCTAATTAAATTAATTCTTCAAAAAATATTAGTGAATAAATGTTATTACGTTTTAAACATATACTATACAAACTTAATCATTTTACTTAATGTCTTTTAATGGTGTTTTTCATTAAATTTTACATTTATTTTTTAACCACTTTCGATTTATTAAAGAAAAGAAAGAGAAAGAAACATAATTGTTATTAAATAAGTTGTTTTAAAGAAATATATATTTTACAAAATTATGATATAGTTTCTTAATTTTTTATAGTAACTTTAAAACAAATTTGTTGAAAAAAAATAATAATAGTAAATAAAGGGTTATTTTTATATAATATTTTGATTTAGGAGTTTGTTTAAAAATTAAAAAAAAATAAAAGAAAAAAAACGAAAATTTATGTCAGAGCTTCGTTTTTCCGGCCAAGTCGCCGGCGGAGACCTCACCCATGCCGGAAAGCACCAAATCACCATTAAACCTCCGTTTCACTTATCAATTTTCATCATAAATGGTCCTAAATCGCGATTAAATCATCATTACAAGCTCAGACCAACCATTAATCGCGATTTAATCCACCATTATTTGATTGAACGTTGAATTAATTCGGGACTTTAAACCCGAATTAACTCGAATTCGTCATGGTTTTCGCCTATAAATTGTTCCTAAATCCTCCCTTTAGCGTTTGCGCACTCCAAGCCAGCAAAACCACATCAAATATCGTCCGTTTCAGCCCTGGTTCGAGCTCTCCGCCGCCGCCGCCGCATAGCTCCGGCGACCCTCATTATTTTCGTGTTCCGGCAACCGTTTGAGATATGTTTTTGCACCATTATGGTCGGTTTTTACTATTGAGTAAAAGCCCTATGGTTATTCTATCATTCATATGCGTTTGGTCGATCAAGTTTGGATTCCAAGATCTAGGGTTTTTCGGATGGATATGTGATGAAGAAGATGACTGGGACTAAATGGATTTAAACATATCGTTTAGAATTAAAATTAAAATGGTGTGTAGCTCAGTTGGTCAGGCGCTTGTCTACAAAGCAAAGTTCACGGGTTCGAAACCCGCAGACCCCATTTTTCTCATTTTTTTTTGTCAATTTCCTTGTTTGTATTAATTTAAAAGCTTTAAAAATGTTATATTATTCCAGAAAATTTTCAAGAATAATTTATAAATCTTTTAAATCCTCCTAGACCATAAAAACACTTTTTTTTTCTTCTTAATAAAAAAAAGGAAATGCTTATATAAATTTCAATCAATCATTTTTGTTAAACAAAACAAATGCCTAAGGTTCAACTATTTTAAACACTTGCTTTAAAACTTATATAACTATTCATTTTCTCATTTCTATTTGGTCTGTAAAAGATTAATCATTACACCACTATTTATTAATAATCATAGGTAACCACTCTTTTATACAAACTTATGGTGATTGTTAAGATGTTTTATGAAACGAAATGACGTTTTAATTTCAACAATTATTATATAACTAGAAATATTCATTTTAATGAATAAATCTTTAGGCGGTTACACTTTCTCGTTTCTCTAACTTACTTTACATCTTAATTATTTAGTTGTAAAACCCTATAGTATTTTATAGACACAGCTAAGGTTTACTTGTTAAAAGGCTAGATCAACTAAATACCATCTTTTCCAATTCATCGAGCCATCGAACCCCTAGATGTCTAGAAACACGTTATTCAACCTCATGACCTTCGTTTAATCAACTCGTTATTCGTTTAGGACGACATCACACTTAAAGCTTTCCTTTACGCAAGCTAGCATTTCGTGCAATCTAAGGTGAGTTCATAGCCCCCTTTTCTTTGAATTTTCCAAACTATTTTGGGGTGGAAAACACGCTTAAATATTTTTAACCGTCATCATCACTTTACCTCCAGGCAAACTATATACTTCTCATACTTATCATCATTAATCATTGTGGCACTGCATTCATTCAAACTTTTATAATCATTACGCAAAGTCAAGTATTGTTAAACATATTTACTTGTATTTATATGTTTAATAACGCATAAATGTATACATTTTTATGCTTATCATTATATGCTATAGTGAAACTTGTATGCTATTTGGTCCCAACGCTGAGATTTCTTTGAGAGGAATTGAACACGCGGACAATCTTGTATGCTATTTGGTCCCAACGCTGAGATTCCTTTGAGAGGAGTTGAACACGCGGACAAACTTTTATGCTATTTGTTGTTTTGTGAACATTCAAACAATCACATGCTATTAGGCGGTAAATACGTGTGTAAATAGATTCATACTTGTTTATTCGTTTAACCTGTATGACTTTGCAAATCCTTACCAAACATTTTCTAGTAACTATTATTCTATTAAACCTATGACTCACCAACTATGCATATAGTTGACCATTTTTGCGTGTTTTTCAGGAAATGGACTAGGAGATTGTGGACCTAGTTAGGATTTATGTTATTATTTAAGCAATGTGCCTTGTAATAGACGTTTAAGTTTGAGTTATTAATAAAATTTAGTACTCTTTTTTTTCCATGTGCTTCTATACTCTTTTCGTGACACCTCGATGTTTCTGCCATCGGTCGGGGTGTTACAGAAATGGTATCAGAGCTTTGGTTATAGAGAATTAGGTTATTAGAAAACGATAATCTAGACTATAACCTTAGGGGCCAAAATAATAAACCTTATTCCTAATTTAGATATTTGGATTCTCTCGTTGAGTATTTTCTCGTTGACCTCTATCGTGGCATGTGTAACTCACCCTCGCTGGCGAAATTCTTAGACTTTATATTAGGGTTTCATCTTAGAAATTCATGTTCTCATCCTTGAATACTCTCATCAAAATTACGGGTCCGCATTACGGTTCTTGGGACTATATGTAATCTGGAAGAGTGGTTATCTCTTCGAAAGGTCCTGGCTAAGGAAAGACCTAGTATTTAAGTAGTCCAAGTGACTCACCTCTCTTTCTTGGAGGTCCTTTCGGGGACATGACGCTTATAGGCTAAAACATACAGTTTAAGTAGAATCATGAGACGGACTCGGGATTTTGATTAGTCAACGACGTTATTCTAATAATGTCATCATATTAGTATCTTATGTTTTTCACATCTAACTCGAATCTTTTGCTTCCTAAAGACGGATCCCACTGAATTAGCCACTATCATCTCCCAGCAAATGGCTAGTATCCTTCCCAACATGGTCAACCAGCTCAATGAAACCATTCAAACTCGAACCATTATACACACTAATGACAATGGAGAGGGTTCCAACCCTGGAGGAATCGAAGGCTCCTACAAACTGTTCGTGACCTCCAAGCCCACTAAATTTGCTGGAACCGAAGGGGCGACAGGTTTCCTCCAATGGTTTGAGAAAACTAAAGCTACGCTAAACATGTGTAACTGCCCCGAAGCTCAATGGGTTAAGTATGCATCTAGTACTTTCATGAAAGGGGCTCTAACTTGGTGGAATACCTAAATAAGAGCCAAGACTCGCGAGGTTCTTCATGCTTTGACTTGGGATGCATTCAAGGCTTTGTTAACTAAGGAGTTTTGTCCAAGGTCAGAAATGAGGAAATTGGAGGCCGAGTTCAGGGGTCTCACTATGAAAGGAGCTGACCATCTTGGTTTTACGACTCGGTTCCAAGAGCTCTTCTTGCTTGTCCCTCACTTGGTGACACCTGAACAAACTGTGATCGACTGCTACATCGATGCCCTTCCTGAAGCGATGCGTATAGTTATGATGTCCGTAACTCCTACCACTCTCTCAGCTACCATCAAGTTGGCTGGAACTCTGACGGCTGGAATGGTCAAGACTGGGGTACTGAAAGAGGAAACCATTAAAGATAAGGATGATCGCGGGTCAAGTGCAAGCAACATCAAGTCCAACAATAAGAAGAGAAAAATGGACACTCTAAGCTATGCATTGGTTACTCATGTTCTTCCCGTGAAAGCTGTGGCTCCAACCAACACTATTGCCACCAAAAAAATTATAAGGGTCCAAATCCTTTGTGTTCCACTTGCAGCTATCACCACCCCTCTGGCACGCAATGCCGCAAGTGTACCAAGTGTGGAAGATTTGGACATTTAGCTGAAGTATGTAGGACTGTTCCAGCAAGAGCAAATCAAAACCTAGAAATTGTATCCGTTCCAAACAACAACTCAAACTGTGCATGTTACCAATGCGGGAGTCTTAACCACTTCAGGAACCAATGCCCTAATATGACTAACAACAATCAAGCCACCCGAGGTCAAGTTTTCATGCTAAGGGCACCTGAATCCTGTCAGGATCCAAATTCTACACCAAACGTTGATAGTTGAATACCTTCGTCCATGAACTTGCCCGAGTTATTCACAAATGTCAACAACTGATTTTTATATGGGTCATAAAAGCTAGTTATCCATGAATAGTGTTAGATCGTTTTTTTTCATATACTTTGTTAAGTTTAACTTGTCTTGTCAATTGACATTTGCCATGAATAAAGCTTGGTTTCTTATGTTTACTACCAGTTTGATCATACATGAACATGGTTAGATTAATTATCTTTGTATTTTATTAGCATGATTATACATAAATGATGCTAGATAAATTCCCAAGAACTTGGTGTGAACATTGCTAGAACGTTGTTACTTTATTCTTTTATGGTGAACTGTTTGTGCCTTGTGACCCATAAACAACAAGATGAACCATGCGGACCATGCGATGAAAAGTGTAATTACGGGTGCACACGTAATTATAAATTCCGACGCATGAAAATCATGGTAAATCCCTGTTGTAACATTAAACCTATTGTGATTCAAAGAACGAAATTGATGATTTCTTGAGAAGGGCATGGTGGATACGCCGATGGTACATCCTATATATAAGTGTTCCTGTCAGGTTATCAAAAGTAACGTTCTTTGGATCAAAATAAGTTTGCTGTTATAGTTGACCATTTTTGCGTGTTTTTCAGGAAATGGACATCCAGCATAGGTGTTGATTATAACTAGGAGATTGTGGACCTAGTTAGGATTTATGTTATTATTTAAGCAATGTGCCTTATAATAGACGTTTAAGTTTGAGTTAGTAATAAAATTTAGTACTCTTTTTTTCCTTGGGCTTCTATACTCTTTTCGTGACACCTCGATGTTTCTGCCATCGGTCGGGGTGTTACAGAGTGAGAGATATCTAGTGAATTATATGGAAGATGCTTGTCCCCTCCTAACCAAAACTTGTGTCATAACCAAAGATTTTAAATCTTTGAGAAGTCAACTAGATTGGGTAAATATCTTGTGGTACTTTTATAAAAAGGATGGTGACTTTTTATAAAAACAAAGGTGGCGGTTATCTAGTAAGTCTTTATAAAATGAGTGGTGGTTTAAATGGGTATGATGAAGTGAACATGTTTGATTTAAACGAATGGGTTTTGACGAATAATTGCAAGTGATGATCTCGTTGCTTCAAATAATTAATAACTAGTGTTGGGTTTATTTAATTAACATGCGGATGCGTATAAAATTAATTAACACGAAAGTGTTAAATAAATAACATGATTAATTATTT
The DNA here is from genome assembly GCA_039602395.1 of Deinandra increscens subsp. villosa. Taxonomy (NCBI): domain Eukaryota; kingdom Viridiplantae; phylum Streptophyta; class Magnoliopsida; order Asterales; family Asteraceae; genus Deinandra; species Deinandra increscens. The sequence continues at coordinate 33,398,678 of JBCNJP010000010.1, forward strand.
ATAACGTAGTTATTCTGTGACGCCCACACCCAGACTTGGCTCCAGGAGGGGTCACGTGTCGGATTTACACAAGAACACATGGTATAACATAGATACTAACGCAGCGGAAATATTAAAAACTTTATTTGTATTGCCAAGTTACAACAGTAAACTAAATATTACATAAACTTTAACTATCTAGGTCTATGCCAGCGGTCCAACAAGCTTGCTCTTGATAATTTGCCCATTCATTTCTTTATCACCAAAGTCCTATCCTTACTTCCAGAAGTCTCACCATCACCTGACATACATACTTAAAAAGTCAGCTTACGCTGGTGAGTTCTAAGTTTCTAAAAACTCTTTCTTGATCTACAAGACAAATCAAGTTCTCCCGGGTCTTCTTGACCCCATTAGTAAACTTTCAACAAGTATAAAACATAACAGAATTATACAACACATCAGAATTTACACATAACCAGGAATCTATTCAAACAGGAACATCAAACCCATAAACCTTCCTAGTTAATTAAATTCAATATTCCTTGCACTAGCAACATCTTGCTATGCCTTATTCTTTATCTGATACCCCGGAGCAGCCTAAAGAATCTCTGGTCACTTGTGGTTATCAAGTACACCTTAGGGTAGGATAGTATTGTCGACTGTCAAACAGATCCTTCCCATCCAGGCATCCCGATATGGCCAGTCTCACTACCTTAGGTAGGCCCTTCCGTACACCGGCTAGAGAAATACTACCCTTTTTGTCTCCCTATTTCATGAGCCCCATCTGTACTATCCACCCCATGTCCTTACGGATTGCTTTACTTAACCTGTTCAACTCATTCAATAACGAGTATCTTACTAGCAATCCCCAACCCCCAGAATACCACTACCTAACTTTAATCGAATACCCAATAGCCTTAGGTTTATTAGTAGACAGTGATAATGTATTTATATATTGCAACTAATGATCTTTTCCCAATTTACCACTAGAGTTTATACATTACTGATATACCGGGTAACTAATATTATTATGCTTATATATAGGAAGTACCATCGGCGTATCCACCACATAATATATAAAGCAAATGTATCATTAGTTCTCGTATATACCTACATACTCACTATACGTCTATTAACAATTCCCTCATCACTTGGACATTTAATACCAAAGCAGAGTATAGCACATAACATATCATACTTAATTCATATGCATAATATCACATAGTAAATTTAAATGAACAATAACACTTAACAACACTTATAAGCATTTGGAAACACTTTTCATAACACAATATGTATGCCAGCCCAAAAACGTTTAATATATTTAAAACATTTAAAAGTGGGCTTATAGAACTCACCTTAGCTTTGCGAAGCTATTATTCTTGGGTTAAGTCCTTGTGAATCAGTTTCTTTACGGCTTTAACGTAATGTCCCTATCAAGACATCCTAAAGGTTACAAGCGGTCATTAAGGCTAACCCCTATATATTAAACCCAATCCCTTGTTGGTTTAACCTCCATTTGTCTAAATAACCGTTTTCCCCTTATGGAAAAAGTATTCTTTTAGTGATACTTATGAAGAGGTGCATTCCTATAAGTAAACGCTCACTCCGGGATCGCCCAGTGAAGCGCATGCCATGTCCCAGTTGGGATTTATGTGACAACGTCACTATGCCAGAAACCCTAGTGTACAGGCGCCACCCTTCCAGTCCGCACCAACTTCTAGATATCCGAGTAACTCGGTACATTCAATACTTTATCAAAACCCATGTTTTAACTTGAATATCATTACCCTTGCCTAAGCCTTTATGCCCTTAATGAGTGATTCTCATAACCGACCGTATAGGCGTTATCACGACCAGGAGGCGGGATTACTATGAGATATCACCCATATTTGTGTTTTAGTTTGGTGATGATCATGACCGACCGTATAGGCATTATCACGACCAGGAGGCGGAATTACTATGATCAAAGCACCAATGTTTATGTTCTTGTTCTTGGTTTACTTGTTCTTGATAAACCAACATGGTGAAACCATACAAACCTTATTTAAACATGATTTAACTTAAGGCTTTCTTAAAACATGTTATTCTAAGGCGTCATACCAAATTTCAACCCATGATTCCCACTAGAACTCCTAATCTCAACAAAACATGTTCAAGAACCTTAATCTTGCATTATTCTTAAAAGGCATATCTAAGTGTTATGAATCATGAAACTAACTGAAGGCTTATGTTAAACATACCTTAAGCTGATCTATTCCAGAAGACGGGCTCCTAACTCCCTTTGAATCTTCAAAAATACAAGCTAGAGTGTTCTTGGTGTTCTTGAGGTTTCTTAGTGGTTTTAGGTTGATTTTAGGTGAATTAGCAAGGAAAAATGGATGGATCCATGGTCTATTTATAGCCAAGAGTGTCTCACATACTTCTTACAAGTGTCCTAGTGACTAAGCATGAGAATTGACACCTAGCATGAGAATTGACACCTAGCATGGTGACTAATCATTCAAATAACATATATTTAACATATAAACATGTAACTTTTTTTCTTCTTAATAATCTAACCCGATAAACACTTACCTTATGCATAGTTTATTGTTATAACTTCAAATATGCATTTCTTAACATTTTAACATGTTAATCACATAAACACATATTTATCTGGTTCTCAACTTTGCAACTACGTATTCACGTATATTATCATGCATGTATACATATAACTCATGTATAGCACATATATCATATAAATATGCATTTCCTATTCTTTCAAATACGTAAAATAAGTATAGTTATTATATTAACTATCACTTACGAGTTTGTCTGAATCTTGGGACGTTACAACTCTCCCCCCCCCCCCTTAAATAAGTTTCTTCCTCGAAACTTGCTCAAAGCACAAATAGCTCAGGGTGAGATTCTTTCATTTCATCTTCTCGTTCCCAAGTAGATTCAGAACCTTTTCTGTGCATCCACTGCACCCTGACCATCGGAATGGTCTTGTTTTGGAGCTTCTTTTCACTGCGATCTAAAATCGCAACTGGCCTTTCCACATATGATAATTTTTCATCTACCTCAATTTCATTTAAAGGCACTATTTCTGATTCATCATATACACGCTTTCTTAGATAAGAAACATGGAATGTTAGGTGAATCCCAGACAATTCCTCAGGTAGATCTAGCCGATAGGCAACCTCACCTACACGTTCTACAATCTTAAAAGGTCCTACATACCTTGGGCCTAACTTGCCTCTCTTTCGAAACCGAATAATACCCTTCCAAGGAGAAACTTTTAGCAAAACGAAGTCTCCCATTTGGAACTCAATTGGCCTTCTCCTTTTATCTACATATGACTTTTGTCGATCTTGTGCGGCCTTTAACCTTGCCTTGACCACATCAAGATCTCGAGCCATATTTTGAACTACTTCTTTACTTCTTAATTCTCGTTGGCCAACTTCACCCCAACATACTGGAGTTCGACATTTTCTACCGTACAACATCTCATAAGGAGGCATGCCAATACTAGCATGATAACTGTTGTTGTAGGAGAATTCTGCTAGTGGTAGGTGACTATCCCAACTTCCTCCAAAGTCTATTATGCAAGCACGCAACATATCCTCCAGAGTCTGAATCGTTCTTTCACTTTGCCCATCCGTCTGGGGATGATATGCCGTACTAATGTGCAATCTCGATCCCATATTCTTATGGAATTTCCTCCAAAATCGCGAAGTAAACCGAGTGTCCCTTTCGAAGACAATAGACACTGGCACCCCGTGTTTAGAGATGATCTCATTAATGAACAAACTAGCTAACTCTTCAGAAGAAATCGTCTCACAGATAGGCAAGAAGTGAGCACTCTTGGTTAGCCTGTCCACAATCACCCAGATGGTGTCATAACCTTTAGCTGTGCGAGGTAGCTTAGTTATGAAGTCCATCGTGATGTGTTCCCACTTCCACTCAGGAATCTCTAAAGGCTGAAGCCTCCCGTAAGGCTTTTGATGTTCCGCCTTGACTTTTGCACAAGTCAAGCACTTGCTCACGTATTGCATAACATTAAACTTCATGCCTGGCCACCAATAGTATCTTTTTAGGTCTTGTTACATCTTGGTCGTACTAGGGTGAATCGAGTAGCGTGACTTATGTGCCTCATCCAATATCTTATCGCGAATCCCACCAGTAAGTGGTATCCACATTCGACCAAACCTGGTCTTCACACCATACTCATTTTCTCTTAAGCTTCCTGCTTGGCCGACCATTCTTTCTTTCTTGACATTCTCATCCTTAAGGGATTCATATTGGTCCTTACGAAGTTGGATAAGAAAGTCAAGAGTGATTACTAACTTATATGATTTCACCCGAAAAGAAGGATGATTCTCCTTTCTGCTTAGAGCATCAGCCACTACGTTGGCTTTACCAGGGTGATACATAATCTCACAATCATAGTCTTTAATCAACTCTAACCATCTACGCTGCCTCATGTTAAGATCTTTTTGCTCAAAGAAATATTTTAGGTTCTTATGGTCAGTGTAGATAGTGCACTTAACTCTGTACAAATAGTGCCTCCATATTTTGAGTGCAAACACTACCGCGGCTAACTCTAAATCATGGGTTAGATAGTTTGTCTCATGGGGTTTTAGCTGTCGAGATGCATAGGAAATTACCTTGCCCCGCTGCATCAACACACAGCCCAACCCTTGATAAGAAGCATCTGAGTATACTACCAAGTCATCAGGCCCATCCGGTAAGGACAATACCGGAGCCTGCGTCAACTTGGTTTTTTATTCATCGAACGCACTCTGCTGACTAGGACCCCACAAAAACTTGACATCTTTCTTGGTCAACTTAGTCAGTGGCATTGCGATCTTCGAGAAATTTTGTATGAACCTACGGTAATAACCTGCTAGACCTAAGAGACTACGAATCTCCGAGGGTGTCTTAGGAGGTTTCCAACTCATTACCATTTCTATCTTAGATGGATCCACTAGGATACCATCTGCGTTAATTACGTGACCAAGGAACTGGACCTCCCTTAGCCAAAACGCACATTTTGAAAATTTTTCATACAGCTTTTCCTTCCTCAAAGTCTCCAACACTTCTTTTAAGTGCATCGCATGGTCTATCTCAGTCCTGGAGTAAATTAGAATATCGTCTATGAACACAATCACGAATCGGTCCAACATAGGTCGACACACTCTATTCATGAGATCCATGAATGCTGCAGGGGCATTAGTCAACCCAAACGACATTACTAAAAACTCATAGTGACCATAGCGTGTCCGAAAAGCTGTCTTCGGAATATCCTCATCTCTAACCTTAAGCTGATGATAACCTGATCGTAGATCGATCTTAGAGAACCAATTCGCTCCTTGCAGCTGATCGAATAAATCGTCGATCCTAGGCAATGGGTACTTTTTCTTTATCGTCAGCTTATTTAATTCCCTATAGTCAATACACATTCTTAAGCTTCCGTCCTTCTTCTTCACGAAAAGCACTGGAGCACCCCAGGGCGAGATACTCGGCCTTATGAAGCCTTTGTCAAGTAACTCTTGTAGTTGTGACATTAATTCTTTCATCTCCGAAGGAGCTAATCGATAAGGTGTCTTTGCTACGGGCTTCGCCCCCGGCACCAAATCAATCCTGAATGTTATCTCTCTATCTGGAGGAATGCCTGGCAGGTCTTCCGGAAATACATCCGGGAACTGGCACACCACCGACACGTCCTTTAGTTCCTTCGGCTTCATTCTCGAGTCAATAGCATAAGCTAAGTAAGACTTACATCCTTGACTCATAAACTTCCGTGCCTTAATCATGGAAGTGATTTTTACTGCAGAGCGGTCACGATCCCCGTATACGGATATGACTTCTTCAGTTGGCACACGAAGTTGCACCTTCTTCTGATTACAAATAATCTGAGTGTCATTTTCTGCGAGCCAATCCATTCCTAGTACAATATCGAAACCACCTAAAGTCTTAGGAAATAACCTTACAGGTAGTTTGATTCCTTCTAACTCTATCAGGCAATTTCCCATTACATTAGTAATCATAACGTGTTTTCCTAGGGCAGTCTCAACCTCAAAAGGTATCTTAGTCCTAACTGTTGGTCTATCAAGTAACACACAAAAACTATGTGATACAAAGCTCCTACTAGCACCAGAGTCAAATAACACAGAAGCAGGTACATCATTAACGAGGAACGTACCTGATACGACATCTGGCGTTGACTTGGCCTCAGCAGCAGTCAGGGTATATGCTCTACCCCTGGCCTTTGGAGCTTCAATTGTCTTTAAGGGTTTCGGGTTTTGCACCAACTTAGGACAATCAGGTCATATGTGCCCTATTTCTCCACATTCATAGCACTTCTTCTGACTTGGGCAACGGCTGGCAAAGTGACCTTCCTGTCCACAGGAATAACACTTATTTTCTCCCAGCCTACACTCTCCCGAATGATTCTTACCACACTTAGGATAGTTAGATCGCCTGCCTTTAGAATTATACTTAGGTTTGTTACGGTGATATCTGCCACCCTTCTTCGAACTTCCTTCCTCTTCCAACCACTTCCTCTTTGATTCGCCTGGTCTACCTTCCTCGCCATATTCTTCTTTATAAAGTGTGGCTCTAAGGTCAATTGCCTCTTGGTGCATCTTAGGAGCATGAGACTTCAATATCTTTCTCACTTCTGCAGGAAGAGCCTGCACGTACCTTTTCACCTTTTCCTCCTCAGGTGTTACCAACCTTGGCACCAATCTTGACATCTCGTCAAACTTACTAGTGAATTCCTGGTGAGTCAAGTTTCCCGCTTCAAACTTCAAAAAAGTTGATTTCCATCTTCTCTAGCTCACTTTTTGGGCAAAACTTACTCATCACTAGATCATTTAAATCATTCCATCGCATAGCTGCAATGGCTTCCTCAGTTCGAGCCTGCAAGATTGAGTCCCACCAAAACAACGCTTCGCCAACAAAGAAATGAGCTGCATACTTCACAGCTTGATCCACACGACATTCACTAATGCTAATGACGGCTTCCATTTCTCGAATCCATAGAACAGTCAAACTTGCATCTCTTTTTCCTTCAAAGGATGGAGGCCTACATCCACTAAAAGATTTAAAAGAACATCCTCGGCCTCCTGGAACTACATTCCCTTCATCTGCGTTAGCATCACCTTCTCCCCTTGCAACTCCTCCGGCACCTCCGGCACCTCCACCGACAACTCCACCGGCAGCTCCTTGGAGTTGAGCTATCAGATTAGGTAATGCCGCTTGAAATACTTGAGTTACCTCGGCGGCTATAGCCGCTCTTTGCTCATCAGTGAATGCATTAGCTCCCACATTATTCTCGGGTTCAGGATTCACACGCGCTCGTCTTCCAGAACCAAGTGGTCTACCGACCCTCCTATCTCCTTGTCCGTTTCTTACCATATTCCTACAAACATGTCAGAATTCGTGTGAGTCGAGTATCTGAATTTTGAAGGCATAACAATTAGATAAGTGTAGACGTCATACAATTATATAGTTATGATGCGTTCAAAAACCCAGTTACTTTCCACACACTCCTTCCTAGTGTCCACACTTTTCTTTTCTACTTTTACCGGTCACTCTATATCAAAACCGGTTTCTAAATCCTCTTTCAAAGAGTTCTCTCAGGTCATTGACCAAGTATCTTACCGTCAAATGACTTACTCCACATTCGGCCACACAATAGATAGTTCTTAGGATATATTCATAAAGTCAATATCAAATTGCAGTAGCTAATTGCAATTCGGTACCTTCCATTGTAACAACCCGTAAGTTTCCAAGGACTTAAAACGATAATATATACTTATGTGTTAACTATGTTACGTAACTGTTCACTTGTAACGTGCCAATCTTATCATAATTATTTTCATTTACAATAGGAATATAGCCTTGACGTAGCCTTAGTTCATGTTGTAAACAATAATTGAACATGATGACTTCTTTGCACGGAATGGTCGCTGGAATTGCAATAATAATAAAGCGACTAACCGAACTCATTTATCAAAATTACCAAACTATGTGGTAAACGTTAAACATGATCCCATCATCCGGTGGATTATCATTATTTTCCTTTTCATTTTACGTTCACTTAATTCATTTAAACTATAAGTTACATTTTATCAACCTTTGTCATTTTATGACACACATTTCATATATATAACTTATATTAACAATTACATAACTAAATAACAATGTGTTTAGACAATGACAACGAAACGAGACTTGTGATCCATTCCTTACGTAAACTTTAACCTATTTTACGTCCAAAGCATTTTATTTAACTTTATTAACGTTCACGACACTTGTATTTTCACATGCATGTAATATATATATACATGCAACGTAATAATTTCATGTTATTAACCTTTGAGTGTTTCCAATTCAAACCAAGTTATTTTTATTATTTTGAAACGTCGTGGATAACTATTTTTATAAACGTTTCGTCACACTCGATTCGATTAATCATTTCATTCGTTCCTTTACACTTAACCAACCCGTCACCTTATCCCCTCCTCCCTCTCGTCTTACTTGACCCGGCCACCCACGGGTTTCGAACCCGTGACCTCCCTCTCCTCTTGGCCGGTTACGATAACAACACCCAACCACCACCATTACCCTTTAATTGATCTAGTTACTTACTAGTACCAAGAGTTGACTCCCTTTATGTCATCTCCATCTTTCCCCAACATCATGCAACCCTATGGACATCATAGGTGAACTTGTCTCCACCAAGTACACTTCTTATTACCCATTGGACCTCCCTTTCCCTCCTTTTCTTGTGTTAGCCGAAAATCCCTACCAAGACACACACATTCACTTGCCAATGAGGTTTGAAGTATACTAGTGGTGTGTGTGTATGTGTATCGGTTTCAAGGGGACCGAAACCCCCTTTCCCTTCCCCTTTTTCGGTTACAAACATACATACACACATAAACACATAACCCTTTCTACTTAACCTCCTCCTTTACTAGACATTTAGTTCAAACCAAGTCCCAAACATCTCTTTCTCTCCATCTCTCTACTCTAACCGTCCCTCTCTCTCTCTTGGTTATACATGAACCGAAACACAACCAAACATCCTCCCTTTCTCATTTACATTCATACTTAAAACACTTTTCCTTTATCCTAGTCCCTTTTACAACACAAACACTTAGAGAACTCTCTCTCTTTGCTCCTCTCTTGTCTCCCAACCGTAAGCTCTCTCTTTCTACTCTCTCTCTAGATTTTCTACTCAATCTCTTATGTTCTTGATGATTCATGGTGCTAGGAAGCAAGAACACTCAAGAACAATCATCATCCTCATCATTTTCGGCCATCATCATCCTCTAACAAGGTTTCATCATCATTTTCTTAGTTAAATCTTGTTCTAGCAAGTATTACTAGTATTCTTTCATAACTAGATCACTCCATTTACAAGTCTTGACCCACATTGTTGTCTAAACATCATTTTGAACTATAAAAGCTTACTTACTTGTATTTATCTTCATGTTTCACCATAGATCTTGCTACTAGAAACTCATGATAGTATTTACTTACATTATTATGTGCAAGACTTAGTTTGGTTAGACTTTTACACAACTATTTGCTTAGTTTGCATTTTTAGTCATTAATCTTGTATTTATCATGTGTTATGTGTAGATCTTGTGACTTTGGACCCCTTGATGCCTATGACACGTTTTTAAACTGAAAATATGACCAAAACATGATATCTTAGACTTTATAAAGATTACTAGTGCTTAAACTCACCATAGAAACCTTTTGCATACAAAAGTACACTTTAAAAACCCTAGAAAGTGCCTTTTACCAAAGATCCGTTTTGACCAGAAAGTTTGGACTTTTAAACAGTAGGTTATGATGGTTAAAGTGAACCTAGGACATGGCCAAATGATCCCTTTATAAATTACTTGAATTTGGGCACAAACCGGGACTAAAACCGACACCCGACGAGCCCGGAAACTCCATTTTTGTAACAAAACCCAAATCTGGTCCAAATGAACTCATAGGGTTATTTTAATAATGAAAACATGTTTACAAATGCTTATGGTGAATTTAGGAACCTAACGGTGTCATTTAACGGGCAAACGGGACCAAAACGACAAAACCGACACTAAATACACAAAACCGGTAAACTAATGCAAACCGACACTTGAAATAATTATTCACCCATTTTGGACAGAAAATAATCATATTTTATTGAACTTGATTGATAACTAACTTAAACGGATAAATATCGTGTAATCGGCGGTTACCGCGAAATCGCCCGGTTTTGGCTAATTTGTCAAAATAACCAATTTTCATATAAAACCCTCATTTTGACTAAATATTTATTTCTATAAATATTTACCATCTTTAAATATTATTTGGGGAAATTTTATATATTTTATTTAATTCAAATATATACTTTACATTATTTCCAAATAAATACATAACCGGATACACTTACTTTGACTTTTCAAATCACTTAACCCTAAGGCTACCATGACGTCAAGACTTGACCTACCTAATTGGAGTGACATTAATGTCAACCCAATTACTTATTATATTGCATGTCTTATAATTATCTAGGCTTGCATTTTCATTGATCGTGCTACCGATTTCCATCACTGAATCATGTGAGTTTTCACGGCCCCTTTTTCCTTTAACTATTTTATCTTTGGGGGAGAATTCATACATACATTTTTCCATGTTAGACAATCAGACCTTGTTATCATAACTGTTTCATGTGCTTTTCCATTGTCCACACTTGTTATCTCATGTTCATTCATGCTATAACCCAAACCCCACTATTAACTGAATCCGATTAATTATCATTTGCAAACGGTAATGTTTGAATAGATCTATTGGGTTAACGCCCCTGCTCTGATTGGTCGCTCCAATCGTGACTCCGTCTTTTGTCAAAGAGTACAAATTGTTATGTCATATTTATGCGGTACCAAACGGACAATAGGTACCAAGAGTGGGTAAACAGTCAGTTTCGGTATTCAGGGTACATGGTAACATTATCAACTAGTCTTAACAAATATTGTCAACTATTAACATGAACTATTTCCAATTACTATTTTCATACAACCTTTAAATGCTAGCTCTTTAAACCTGTGAAACTCACCAACAATTATTTGTTGACCGTTTTCTCATATGAATTCTCGGTACTTAAACTTAATTGCTGTGCATGCATCGGACCTGCTTGCTTGTTTCCCGCCTTTGCATCTTAGGATTATCATTTGTTTCTGGAGTATGGTTTAGCTTTTGGAGATTTTCCTGACATAACGCCTAACGGTGTCATGTCCTAAAAATCTTTTGAAACTTATGTGTTGTAAACTTAAAACTATTTACTTTTCTCATTACAATTAATCCGCTGCGTAATGATATTGGAAAAACTCCTATTTACTCCAACAATTTAACATTTTACAAAACGACTCTAGTTGTTGAACCATCCAGAGTATGTTCGTAACCTTGACTGTGATAACCTTTTTCGCATCCCGACACAAATCTTACAGGGTGTGACATCCATACTCCTATACCCTAAGTCCTACTTATTATGTTCCCAATGCAAACTCATTCTTTTGGGCATAACTATCCTAGCTGGCACCTATACCTCTTATCTTAGTTTACTTTGTCTCCCCAGAGTCCTAGTTTAAGTTTAGATACCGTAGTAGTACCTAAATCTCTTAAACCAAGGCTCTGATACCAACTTGTGACGCCCACACCCAGACTTGGCTCCAGGAGGGGTCACGCGTCGGATTTACAGAAGAACACATGGTATAACATAGATACTAACGCAGCGGAAATATTAAAAACTTTATTTGTATTGCCAAGTTACAACAGTAAACTAAATATTACATAAACTTTAACTATCTAGGTCTATGCCAGCGGTCCAACAAGCTTGCTCTTGATAAATTGCCCATTCATTTCTTTATCACCAAAGTCCTATCCTTACTTCCAGAAGTCTCACCATCACCTGACATACATACTTAAAAAGTCAGCTTACGCTGGTGAGTTCTAAGTTTCTAAAAACTCTTTCTTGATCTGCAAGACAAATCAAGTTCTCCCGGGTCTTCTTGACCCCATTAGTAAACTTTTAACAAGTATAAAACATAACAGAATTATACAACACATCAGAATTTACACATAACCAGGAATCTATTCAAACAGGAACATCAAACCCATAAACCTTCCTAGTTAATTAAATTCAATATTCCTTGCACTAGCAACATCTTGCTATGCCTTATTCTTTATCTGATACCCCGGAGCAGCCTAAAGAATCTCTGGTCACTTGTGGTTATCAAGTACACATTAGGGTAGGATAGTATTGTCGACTGTCAAACAGATCCTTCCCATCCAGGCATCCCGATATGGCCAATCTCACTACCTTAGGTAGGCCCTTCCGTACACCGGCTAGAGAAATACTACCCTTTTTGTCTCCCTATTTCATGAGCCCCATCTGTACTATCCACCCCATGTCCTTACGGATTGCTTTACTTAACCTGTTCAACTCATTCAATAACGAGTATCTTACTAGCAATCCCCAACCCCCAGAATACCACTACCTAACTTTAATCGAATACCCAATAGCCTTAGGTTTATTAGTAGACAGTGATAATGTATTTATATATTGCAACTAATGATCTTTTCCCAATTTACCACTAGAGTTTATACACTACTGATATACCGGGTAACTAATATTATTATGCTTATATATAGGAAGTACCATCGGCGTATCCACCACATAATATATAAAGCAAATGTATCATTAGTTCTCGTATATACCTACATACTCACTATACGTCTATTAACAATTCCCTCATCACTTGGACATTTAATACCAAAGCAGAGTATAGCACATAACATATCATACTTAATTCATATGCATAATATCACATAGTAAATTTAAATGAACAATAACACTTAACAACACTTATAAGCATTTGGAAACACTTTTCATAACACAATATGTATGCCAGCCCAAAAACGTTTAATATATTTAAAACTTTTAAAAGTGGGCTTATAGAACTCACCTTAGCTTTGCGAAGCTATTATTCTTGGGTTAAGTCCTTGTGAATCAGTTTCTTAACGCCTTTAACGTAATGTCCCTATCAAGACATCCTAAAGGTTACAAGCGGTCATTAAGGCTAACCCCTATATATTAAACCGAATCCCTTGTTGGTTTAACCTCCATTTGTCTAAATAACCGTTTTGCCCCTTGTAGAAGCATATTCCTATGCTAACATTGTGTCTCGTGTATTGTATCTAATCTAGAGCATCTGTGTGAGTAATATAGTCATTGGCCGTACCATATGCACCGCCGGACCAGATGGTCCGCAGGTGGTACGCTGGCCTGTTACTAAGTGACTATAAATAGCATGTTAGAGAGAGTGTTTAGTAGTTCTTTCAGTTCTCTATCTCTTAACTGTGTGTAACAAAAGGTGTAATCTCTCTCTAGCTTGTAACCTCTGAGTGAATCAATAAAGCAAAGCTTTATTTACCTTCTTGTTGCTATCCGTTTACTGCACCGCCGGACCAGATGGTTCGGGCGGACCAGATGGTCCGCAGGTGGTACGCTGGCCTGTTACTAAGTGACTATAAATAGCTTGTTAGAGAGAGTGTTTAGTAGTTCTTTCAGTTCTCTATCTCTTAACTGTGTGTAACAAAAGGTGTAATCTCTCTCTAGCTTGTAACCTCTGAGTGAATCAATAAAGCAAAGCTTTATTTACCTTCTTGTTGCTATCCGTTTACCGAATCATGCAGTAGTAAGATCGTATCGTGGTTCTACAAGTGGTATCAGAGCATTCCAGGTTGCTCTACTGCTGTGATTTGGTAAGTTTTCTAATTCTAGAGAGAGAAAGTTTGGGTTTTCATCATTTTTTCATCAAAATCTTCCAATTTTGAGTGTTTCTGTGATGAAAATGATTTCTAAGTGTTACTGGAGTGTTTTCGCACATATTTGAACCAAATTTCCGATCGAAAACGTCGAATTCGCAAAAATCAGTCGAATTTAGTTCGAACTGCATCTGGTCCGCTCAAAGATCAATTGGTCCGCAACGTGTCCGCTCGTCAATCTTCATCAGTCTGATCCGCGGCAGTTACAGCGTACCAGTGTGATCCGCTGAAAAATCTGGTCCGCCGTACCAGTTTTGGTCCGCCGTACCAAAATCTGATCCGCCGAAGATATCTGGTCCGCTGGAACATATTTGGTCCGTTGAGAGTTTTTTGATCCGGTGAACAAATTTTGATCCGCTAGTTTGATCTGGTACGGAGGTTGGTCCGCTGGAATTGTTGATCCGCTGGCAGAAAACATATCTTCACTAAAACTGACGTAACTTGGAAACCGTTTGGAGTTACGGAACCCAATACCAGCCAAAACGTTCGTCTCTCCGAGATCTAGACGTGTACTCACCTGAAAGGTCTGTACCCCCCAATTTGACCCCCAAAATCCGCTTGGAAGACGCCCGTTTTTTAAGTTTTAAGTTTTCGCGTTCGGTATTGAAATTTCAAAATGAGCGATTTTCACGCTTTTTCAGCTGTTCAATCATCAATGCAAGCCATATTGAACTATGATAACGAGATAGGAACAACTCAGAAAGTTCCTAAGTTACTTCGATTGGAGGATTATGAGAACTGGAAGCAACAATTTGAATCATTTGTTAATGCTCTTGACATTGATCTGTGGATTTCTATTAACAAGATTATACATATCCTAAGAATTAATGGAGAGCCAATTCCACGAAGTGATCTTGATGAAGATCAAAGGAAAGTTTATGCCAGAGAAAAGAAAACTTATGCAAATCTCACAATGGCATTACCAAGAGAACTCTTGCATCAATTCAAAAATTGCACAACATCAAAAACCTTATAGGATGCATTGAAAGATAGATGTGCAGGAAACGAGCAATATAAGAAGAGTCGAAAGAAAGTTTTGTTAAAGGAGTTTGATAACTTTCAGCACTGGGAAAAAAGAGAGTATTGCAGATTTGATTTCTAGATTTTCTCATCTGATTAATGAACTTGATGTTGTAGGAGTCCAAAAGGAAAAAGATGACTTAAAGGAAAAAATTTTGGAAGCTTTACCGGAAACATGGGAGAATTTTGTTATGATGCTTGCTAATGATCCAAACTACTCAAGTTGGACGTTCAATCAATTATTGAGCAAGTTACAAGCTCGAGATATGGAATTAGTTGTGAAGAAGTCAGCAACTCCATCAGTTCAGAATCCTGCAGTCTATTTTGGAGAGAATTCTGCTACTGTTCATGCTAAAGCTAAATCAAATTCTATTTCAAGCAGTAATCCACCAGTAATAGCATTTCTTGCTGGAAAGTCAGATAAATACCGGTTATTCTTCACGCTACAGTTTTACTATTCCTGATAAATCACCAAGCAAGTCAACTTCGAATCAAGCAACCGAAGATCTAGCTGTTTTGCTATCTGCTTTTATATCCTCTTCGTCTGGAGTTATATTTAATCAAATTGGTCAGTCTTTTTTGTATGGCGAGGATTTAAATCATCTGGATGACGATCAATTGAATAAACTTGATTTGGAATGGCAATTTGCTATGGTCGTGGAAAGAGGAAAGAGATTTATGAAGAAACATGGTAAGACATCTATTTTTCAAGGACAAATGCTTGGCTTGGATAGAAAAACGATTAAATGTTTTAAATGTGCCAAACATGGACATTTTGCTCGCGATTGTCCTACCAAGTCATCTGACAAGGATATTTCCAATAAGAATGGTCAAGATATAGATGTTAAAGCTATGATATCTTAAACTGATGAAGATTATGATTGGTCTAAAGATTTTCCAGATGAATCTGCATTCGTAGTTCATTCTCAAGACAGTTATGCATTGATGGCAAATATTGAGGTTGAATCGAGTGGGTATACATCTGAGACCAGTAAATCTGACTCAAGTCATTCTGATTCCGAAATGAGTGGTTACGAATCCGTGTGTGAATTTTGTTCACAAAAGGATAGTCGAATTCAAGGTTTGATAAAGGAAATAGAATGTCAATCGGTTGAAATCAAAAGAAAGGATGAAGAATTGGAGAGTTTCATCAAGAAATGTCAGGAATTTTATGAAGTTTGCAAAACAAATGCAGAGTTACTCAAAGAAAAGAGTGTGTTAGTGACAGAATTAGCAAATGTTCAGAAAGAATTGTCAGAAAGCTGTATTCAGAATGATCAACAAACGTTACAACTTCAACACGAGAATGATGAGTTCATGTCAAGAATTGTCAAGCTTACTTCTATCAATGAAAAACTGGTCAAGGAGGTTGCAGAATATAAGTCTCAAGCTAAAGATGTTAGTGAAGATTTTGAACAGTTATTTCAAAAATCTGTCAAAAAGGTTGAAGTACTTCAGACATCGAATGATGAACTTCAGAAGGCATTGGATGAAGTTACTGCTGATAGAACTCAATATCAGATTGTTCAGTCTGAATTCCAGGACACAATCACTTCTTTGAAGAAAGACAAAACTTTATTAACAAGGAATATTGAGATCTATAAGGAAAGAGTGGATAAAATTACCAAAGAAGTGCATGTTGCTCATGATGGTTTGAGAAGAGAAAAATCATTAGTTAACAACACATCTGAGAAATTGATACGTTCAGAGAAAGTTGTTGCAGAATCTCAAAAGATCATAGCTGATTTGAATGTTGAAATTCTGGATCTCAATCGTCAATTGCATAACTTGAAGAATTCTCATTCTTTTACAAGTTATTTGTGTCAAGACGACAATTTCAAGAAGGTATTTGGAGGTGATAATTTTAATCAAATTCCGCATCCAGTGATTCAAACAGTGTCTGTTGTTGATTTGAGCACTCCAGTTGTAAAACAAGATTATTCTGAATTTGTATTTGAGAAAATAGAGGCGAAGAATTCAAAAATTTGCAACAAAACGGTAATCTCTGCAACATCTGATACACCTATGTTTGTTAAATTTGTCTCAAGTGAAGGTGGTGTATTTGGCAAAGAAATGTCTGATGGCGAAAAGGTTGAGAAGAATGAAAAGAAGTTGAATGAAGCAGAAGTGGATGCTAAGTTGATTGAAGAAAACAATTTGAAAGGCATTAAAGCTAAATTTACACAGTCTGCTAAATCTGGTTCTTCAGGGTCTACAATAGATGTATCTAAACTGCCTGGTTACAAACCATCTGGGTTGGGTAGTAAAGGCAAGAAGGTTCCAAAGCAGCAGAACATGCCAAAGAAGGTTAAGAAGGACAAGAAGGATACAAACTTGGAGCAAATATATCATCTAGCTCAAGTATTCATTTCAACAATGGAGAAAGGATTTGGAGGGAAGCAAAAGAAGAAAGTTTCATCTGCAAGTTCACCGAACGAATCTTCTTCATCTGGTTCTAATGCTACACCTCAGAGTCCAACATCGAAATGGGTACATTCTAACCGATTTCAGGTTTTTGATGATAGGTCTGATGAGTCTGAGTTAACTGATGACTATCATCCAGTTCAGGTCAAGTTTCAGCCTAAACGATCATATCGTTTATGTTATCAATGTCGCCGAAAGGGACATTTGGCACAAAACTGTCCTGTAACTGTCAAACGAAATTTTTCTGGAAAAACTGCCAAAATAATTAATGAATCTGGCATAATTTTTACTGCACCAACACCTTTCAAATCTCAATTTACAAAGCAACAATTTTTCAAAAGTGATTCTAGTGTAGGTGGTTCATCTTTAGATGATGGTTCAGTAAAAATAGTTCCCGCAAATATGCAGTGGCGACCTACGGTGGTCAGCAAGGCTGCAACTGATTTTGTGGAAGACACTGGTCGACCAGAAGCAGTGTGCTTCGGGTCATTTGAGTACTAATCTTTATCACCAGTGTGCAGGTATTTCTAGAAGACCCGTTGGCGATTGCAAAATTGCTAATGGAGGAGTATTCTGCGATTTTAACTTAAATTTTCTGAAAGCTAAATCTGGCAGGTATCAGTATCGATTGGTCAATTTTCTTTCTTTAATGCTTTTTGTTTGTAGTTTAGGGGGAGAAAATTGAAAAACTTTTTTTTTGTTTTTGTTAAAATGAAAATCCAAAAATAGAGTTTTCATTTTCCAGGGGAGAAAATGAAAAATACAAAAACATCGAAAAATGGAAAAATACAAAAACATTGAAAAATGAGAAATTGATCCGACATGATTGGGAAATGATGGTACATTGGCTTACGTGTCTGACTCATGGATAAAATAGATGAAAAAACCATAAGATCATTGTTTGATGTACTTGGTAGGCTCGACATTAAATCAGAAAGTATTCAGATGTGATAAATACTAAATACTAATGCTTGACCAAGTGGACAACATCTTGATGCGTATCTCATGATATATCAAGAAAAGATATGTGAAAAAGAAAATGAGAAGTCACTGTGTATACATGTGTTCATTTTGTAAAGATTTAAACTTGTTTGATTTTCTTTATTTTGTCAAACAATCGGACTTTCTTTGCGTATCGAAAGATCGACCTGATTGTTGTTCGTTTGACGTTCTGCTTTATTTTTTTTGGTGTTTCGTATAACTCATCGAACTTTCTCTGCGTGTACGGGAGTACCGACCTGATTGTTGTTGGGTTATACAAATTTCAACTTGTTTTATTTTCTTATTTTGTTAAATCCGAGGCCTTATCTGCGTATCGAAAGATCGACCTTAAGGTAGACGATTTAACATTCTTATTTCTTTTTGCATGGAACACAGTTGACTGAATCATGATTACAATCATTATGTGATTAAATCACAAATGAAATCACAAAGTGTGATATAAAAAGCAAAAACATATCTGAGTATGTCTGATAGTGTGGGGTACACTGGTCAATGCAAACCTAATCAATTCAATAACATATCCAGATGTTATGAGTATGATTGTGCCTGAGTTTAAGATGGACAAATTATACCGGTAATCGACATGACTTGTGTGCTGAAGTAATTGAAATTGAAGTGTTGCTCAGCATGTTATGTCCAATATGATCCCAAGTTGTGATCTTTCTCACAAAAGACAAAAATAGTGTGTGATTCAGTATTTCGTTTTGGTATTGCATTTCTGTTTCATATATGAAAATCCAAAAAGATTTTCAGTGAGTTTTAGCATAAAGTTTCAAAATGCCAAAAAGTTTTATTTCTTATTTGTTTTCGACCGATCGATACAAGATATGAAATCAAAAATTCAAATCTACATCTTGGATTCTCGAAGAGAAGTTTTGTGCCAAGATTAATTAAATTTTTCAAAAGGAAAAAGAAAGCCGTGTTTCTGTCTTCTGAAATTGCAGGTTTCTGTGTGACAAGACTCAAGCATTGTGAAAGGGGGAGTATGTTATATCTTTCACAAGTGGATCTTGAAGTTCAAAGATTTTTTTCAAGATTGATCCAGCCATGCAAGCTCTAATTCTAACAAGATTTCAAGTTGAGGATCAGACGCGATGATGCAGAAGATTGAAGACTGAAGTTTTGTTAGATAGCTAGATACACTACACGTTAAGGAGGAGTTTGTAGAAGCATATTCCTATGCTAACATTGTGTCTCGTGTATTGTATCTAATCTAGAGCATCTGTGTGAGTAATATAGTCATTGGCCGTACCATATGCACCGCCGGACCAGATGGTCCGAGCGGACCAGATGGTCCGCAGGTGGTACGCTGGCCTGTTACTAAGTGACTATAAATAGCTTGTTAGAGAGAGTGTTTAGTAGTTCTTTCAGTTCTCTATCTCTTAACTGTGTGTAACAAAAGGTGTAATCTCTCTCTAGCTTGTAACCTCTGAGTGAATCAATAAAGCAAAGCTTTATTTACCTTCTTGTTGCTATCCGTTTACCGAATCATGCAGTAGTAAGATCGTATCGTGATTCTACACCCCTTATGGGAAAAAGTATTCATTTACTGATACTTATGAAGAGGTGCATTCCTATAAGTAAACGCTCACTCCGGGATCGCCCAGTGAAGCGCATGCCATGTCCCAGTTGGGATTTATGCGACAATGTCACTATGCCAGAAACCCCAGTGTACAGGCGCCACCCTTCCAGTCCGCACCAACTTCTAGATATCCGAGTAACTCGGTACATTCAATACTTGATCAAAACCCATGTTTTAACTTGAATATCATTACCCTTGCCCAAGCCTTTATGCCCTTAATGAGTAATGATCATGACCGACCGTATAGGCGTTATCACGACCAGGAGGCGGGATTACTATGAGATATCACCCATATTTGTGTTTTAGTTTGGTGATGATCATGACCGACCGTATAGGCGTTATCACGACCAGGAGGCAGGATTACTATGATCAAAGCACCAATGTTTATGTTCTTGTTCTTGGTTTTCTTGTTCTTGATAAACCAACATGGTGAAACCATACCAAACCTTATTTAAACATGATTTAACTTAAGGCTTTCTTAAAACATGTTATTCTAAGGCATCATACCAAATTTCAACCCATGATTCCAACTAGAACTCCCAATCTCAACAAAACATGTTCAAGAACCTTAATCTTGCATTATTCTTAAAAGGCATATCTAAGTGTTATGAATCATGAAACTAACTGAAGGCTTATGTTAAACATACCTTAAGCTGATCTATTCCAGAAGATGGGCTCCTAACTCCCTTTGAATCTTCAAATATGCAAGCTAGAGTGTTCTTGGTGTTCTTGAGGTTTCTTAGAGGTTTTAGGTTGATTTTAGGTGAATTAGTAAGGAAAAATGGATGGATCCAAGGTCTATTTATAGCAAAGAGTGTCTCACATGCTTCTTACAAGTGTCCTAGTGAATAAGCATGAGAATTGTCACCTAGCATGAGAATTAACACCTAGCATGGTGACTAATTATTCAAATAACATATATTTAACATATAAACATGTAACTTTTTTTTTTATTAATAATCTAACCCGCTAAACACTTACCTTATGCATAGTTTATTGTTATAACTTCAAATACGCATTTCTTAACATTTTAACATGTTAATCACATAAACACATATTTATCCGTTTCTCAACTTTGCAACTACGTATTCACGTATATTATCATGCATGTATACATATAACTCATGTATAGCATATATATCATATAAATATGCATTTCCTATTCTTTCAAATACGTAAAATAAGTATAGTTATTATATTAACTATCACTTACGAGTTTGTCTGAATCTTGGGACGTTACAACTCTCTGGATCAGTCAGTTGGTTGTCACTGACTTCGTGTGACAACCCGTAAGTTTCCCAAGTCAATAACCTCGTTTAACTTCATGTTTAACTGTTATTTGTGCATATAATCTATGGTTGTAACTTAGATAACGTATTATGCCAACTTTATTCGAGTCTTAACATGACCCCGCGATAGAAACGATAATCATCAACCATAATTGTGAGATAATGCATTTATTATTGGTGGAATTTTAATAATAAGAAAAATAAAAAATAATATTATTAATTATTATTTCCGTCACCTTCGTAATATTTATATACGTACGAATCCGTCAACTCGAACGTTTAATATTTATAAACTTAACGCGTGAAAAATATTATACATTTCGTCCAATATTAAAACTATTTTTGTTAAATATTTATTTAACGTCTCGTTTAACATTTTTAATAAAAATGAAATATTTTTATCTAGACTTTATCACTGATCATCACTCGTGTCAAAATTTCAAAACCAAAACTCACCAAATATTTTCACTCGTTAATCCCATTTGATCGAGACGACAACCGAACCTAACCAATTCTATTTTCTTTAAAACCGAACTCATCACCATCGCATGTGGCATGCAAATGACCATCCACCACCGTTAATCACCATCACCCGACACCACCGACCACCATCTCCAGCCACCTTAACCACCGCCGCCACCCTCCCTAGTCGCCCCCCTCCCCCCATGCATATCGGCCACCAACTTACCCCCATCATTGCTTTTCAATCAACCATTCTACACTCCACCACCTTACCTCATCATCACCAACCCATCACCACTTAGTCAACCCATCACCTCGTCACTCCTTTCCTCCTTGTCCCGTTGCAAACCACCCGCACCCCCTCCCCCTCTTTGCTCTTGGTTCACGCAACACACATAAAACACACAAACACTCATGTTCCCTTTTTCTTTTTATAAAAACTGTAACATGAAACCCCCCAAACTGGTTTCATGAGCACCCCAAACACAACCTAGTTCACTCTCCACCATATATAAACACCTAAACACACACACTTCATTTCACACAAATCCTAGTCAAGAAACCCCTCATTTTTCCTCTTCTCCCTCCCTCGTTACGGCCTCTCTCTACTCTCTCACTAGAATCCTCACAAACTCAAACATTTCTTTGAAGATCAAGCAACTAGGAAGCATCATCATTATCTCTTTCCTTCCATTTTTTATTTTCTCTCAAGATCAAGTAAGTTCCATGAACTCTTTCCATTATAATCTTGTTAGATCACTTATCCATGTTCAAAATCATGATCCTAACACTCCCTTGACAAGTCTTGAAGTCTATGATGACTTTGGTGGTTAAAAGTTTAAGAAAACACTAATCTTTGTTAATCTTTTATGTTGTAAATCGTGTTAGAAATGTTATGTTGCATGAACACTAAGATCCATGGCCTTAGAATAGTTAATCATAGCCTAAACCATGTTTAAAGTCCCATAATCATGCTAGATTTTGACCAATATTCAAGATCCGAATTTGCAATATCCAAAACCATAGGGACTGTTTTTAGCATTTTTGAAACAACTTTTTTGAAGATACCTTTTTCTAGAGAGGGGTTTTAGAAGCGCGCCCAAAACCCCAAAATAAAGTGTTAAAAACCCAAAACCGACACCTCAGAAAAGGTCCGAATTTTTAGCAGCACCTTATAAACTTCAACAGTGAACTTTGGCTCAAAAATTAGGGTTAAAACCTTGCTAGAATGATTCCTCTAGAAAAGTACGAAAAATAGGGAAAACCGGCTCAAAAACGAGTATTTAACAGTCCCGGAAACCTTGTTTTTGCAAAATAGGTCAAATATGGTATAATCTTTTTTGGAACACTTTTATGGACCTAAAATAACTTAGGATATGTTTACAAAGTGTTTTGGTAACTTATCAAGTCATGAAACAAGTCGCATGGACAAAACAGTTAAAACCGAGCGCGTACTGACAAAACCGACGACTTAGGATTTTAAATACTTGAACTTGTATTTTATGAGGTCCTTTGGTAAAAATAAATTATTTATACAATCATATTGAAAAATACCGCGTATTAGAAAATAATGAAAAAATTACATGTTTCGGGCTTTTTACCATTAATAATTTTTGTAAATCTGTTTGAGCCCATAACTTGAAGTAATATTTATTTGACTAAATATTGGCAATGATCATTTATATAACATAGGAAACCCTTATATATTTCGATAATATATAAATCCTTATTTTCCGGAATATTATCGTAATGTCAATTATTTATTGTTAATAAATAATTCTTTAAGTCAATCAATTATCAACTGAACTATTAGGTTACCATGACGTCAAGACTTGACCGTCAAATTGGGAGTGAATTAAGTGTCAAAAAAAATTCATAGACCTTAAGTTGTCGTATGCTTGATTTAGGACAGCTAGGTTTATCTGATCATTATTATCTGTATTATCTGGAACGGGCAAGCTCAGGTGAGTCTCACAGCCTCTCTTTTAAACCGTTTTAAATGCTTTTCGGAGAGAATTCGTACAACCTTTTATCATGTTTGACAAGGTAGATAATCATAACATATATTGATTACATGAGGTTTTCATCCACCCCTATTGTGTCATGTTGATTCATGTTATGATGAAATCCCACTAATAATTGAATCTGATTAGTTCCACAAGAAACGATAACTCGTGAATAGATCTATTGGGTTAACGCCCCTATCCGGATTGGTCGCTCCAATCCACATCCCGTTTTATAGTCAAGAGGGTACATACAGTTATAATCACCATGCGATAATCCTGGACAGAATACCATGAATGGGTAATCAGTTAGTCTCGGAGTTCAAGGTTCATGGTAATAATATACATTATCTAAACAAATGTCAAAATGATCATCTGTTTATCTGTTAGCCTATTTATCTGATTTTAAACTGGCTATCAAATACTATTTATCAAACTGGATATCAATTTTGTTATCAAACTAGTTATTAATCTCCGTTTATCAAACATTTATCAATCGAGTCAATCAAACTTGTGATCTCACCAATTTTATGTTGAGCCTTTTTAGTGTATGAATTCTCAGTTATTTGACCAAAGCATCAATGTGTGGATGATATATCATTTAGGACCTGCATCTATCATCATTTAGAGTCATAGTCCTAGATGGGACACTTTTGAAGATTTCTCTACATAACGTATATCTTGATGTTGTATTCAAAATCCTTTAAACAATTGTTTTGTAAATGTTTTGAAACAAAACCTACTAATGATTTCCGCTGCAATTCGAAATGAAACTATTCTCAACTTAAAAAGAGTCTTTTTGTTGAATCATTTAAAAGTCGTTCCCTATAACCTTGACTATGATACGTTCGTTACACGCCCGACACAGTTTTACAGGGTGTGACAGATTGGTATCAAAGCCGAGGTTATAGCGAACTAGGTTGCATCGGTAGGACCCATACTATAACCCTGTTTTGTTACACTCATTTGCGTGTGCATTTCATCCTGCATCCACTCTGCATCTATACGTGCTTAAACACTCATATAACTGTTTTCCAACTCCGAAAATTGTCACAACTATGCCTACCCCCTACTCCCACTATCACTGTTCTGTCTGATTTCTAAGGATGCGTACGAACACTCACCCTCGACACCCGAGACATGGTTGTCTCCATCATGCACATCGGCTTACGATAGTGACATCGACAAGAAGAAGGGTACACTTTACCCACCTAGACAGACTAAGACTAACCCGTCCAGGGTGAAGGACGCATCTGAGCCATGGATTGGCTAGCCACACGACTGCTAATTTTGCTACATCCACTAAGGTTACAACTACCATTGCCATCTCACATGAGCATCTTTGATTATATCGCCCACACCATCGTGCGACTAATGACCCATCAACGACACTCGTATCTAGGAAACCTATCCTCCTACCACATTTTGAAGCGAACTCTCTTCCTACTGCTGAGAAACCATCTACTACTATACCTGTACCATCGCTCAAAAAGGAAACTGGCCATCCCTTAATCAATTGCTGGGAACACGCTTGGCACGTCATGATCACCAGGTCCACTCTCTACGGGATTACATCAGTGACCTACCTCATAGCTCGGAGATTAATATGTTGGGAGAACATATTATTATGAGGATGATGAGGCCTATCTAGCGGACCAGAACCTTGGCATAATGCACACTCGCATGAGTGACTCACGGGATGAAGTCACCTTCCTAAACCTGCTAGCAGAGCATACTAAGTAACATGTCACCATGTTTTCTAAAAATATTTAAAAGTCAGGGTTCTTGAGCTTGTTTTGCCTAAATCGGGTGATCGGATGGAATTAGGGTCTGAATTTTTGTAGGTAATCCTAAAATATTGTGTTTTAAGAAAGCCCTAAGTTTATTTCACAATTGGAAAAGTTTTGCTAAAGGTTTTGTTAACAGGTCAAAATTAAGGTTTTCATAACGTTGTTCTGCCCAAATCAAGTAAACGGTGTTGAAATAAGCTTTGATAATTTAGATCATATTATAAAATGTTATAATGGATAATACCATAAGTCGGATTTGAATAACAATGAGTTTTGATAAAGAAATGAGAAAAAAGGGAAATTAGGGTTTTGAAATAAGGTTATTTAATATAAAATAATCCGGAGGGTATGGGACTTGATTTATGGGATAATACCATGTTTACATATATATAAGTATATATGAAGTTAAAATGGATAAATGGTAAAGTATTAAAGATACCGAGTTAATCGGATATTTAGAAGTTCGTGTGGACCAGAAGGGTAAGCGCTTGTACAATGGGGTTTCTGGCAAATCAGGGGTGTCACATAAATCCCAACTGGGACCTGGCATACCTCACTAGGTCATCCTGGAGTGAGCGTTTACTTATAGGAATGGACGTCTTCGTATTATCGTTAAAAGAAAAGGATAACTGCCTAAAAGTCATTTTGGTCATTTTGACCTTTAAAAAGGGATAAACATAATAATTGAATATTATTAAGTTAATAAGATAATAAAATAAACATAGGAAGTGTTTATTATATTAAATCTTGCGTTAACTTCATACAATACGCGATTAGGTTTTAATTGGAAGACATAGCGGAGGTTTTGCCTGACTTAACTGCTTAAGAGAATAAGTGTTAGAGCATATTCCTATGCTACAATGTGTCTCGTGTAATGTATCTAAGTGAGCATGAATATGAGTCCAAGGAGTAGCGTACCAGTTGGTACGCCGTATCAAATGGTATGCACGTACCAATGGTACGGAGGTGGTACGCAGCTCAGTTAGTGTGGAGGTGGTACGCATCTCAGTTAGTGTCACCTATAATTAGGTTGTCTAGCTTAGCATGTTAGAACTACTGGTCATATCATCTCCACTAAGTGTGTGTTTCTAAGTGTGTTCTAGAGAGAGAAACAAAAGCCTTATAATTGTTTTCTTGGTGAATCAATAAAACAAAGCTTATTTACATTCTCGTGCACTAGATCGATTGGTTCATCCAGTAGTAAGATCGTTATTGTGTTTTACAAGTGGTATCAGAGCAAATCCAGGTTGCTTTGCTGGTTTGAATTGATCAAAACTTGATTTTTCTAGTGAGAGAAAGTGGGTTTCTATGGTTTTTCATCAAATTTCTCTAATTCCGAGTGTTTCCGAGGTAAAAAATGATTTCTAAGTGTTCCTAGTGAGTTTTTGCACCTTCCTGATCCATATTCTAGCTCAAAACATCAAAAAACTTGAAAAATTCATCGATATATCAAAAGTGCGTTTCTGAATGGGAAGATTCGTGAAGAAGTTTATGTGAAGCAGCCACCTGGTTTTTATGATCCAGAATTTCCTGACAAAGTGTACAAGCTCGACAAAGCTTTATATGGTCTTCATCAGGCTCCCAGGGCTTGGTATGAGACTCTGTCCACTCACTTGCTTGACAAAAGGGGGTTGATTATTGCAAAGGATTGAAGTTTGATTCCAAGTCTACATTTCTTGATAAAGAAAAGATTTTTGAAGGAAATCAAGGTCATGTGAAGATTCCTGAATTTTCTGATATTGTGATTGATGAATCTTTACTAAATAAGGAAGTTGGTGTTAAAGCTATCAAAGATGAATATTCTCGTCTAGCTTCACAAGGGCATTCTTTGAAAGAACATCCTAAACAGAAGAATGGTGGTTTGTATATGAAGAAAAAGAAGTTCCGATTAATGATTCCAACAAGAAGAAGTTGAAAGATGAGCAGAAACAGAAACAGAAGGTGTCTACAGAGAAGAAGCCTCAGTTTTGGAAGAAGAAAGTATCTTCACCATCTGCAGATGAAAAGATTTCTTCTGAAGAGTCTTCTTGCATATCTGATGCTACACCACAAGGCGGTAAAAATTCAGATTCATTTTATTCTGCTAATTCTAACAGGTTTTATCATCAAGATAAATTCTTTGGTTATGGAGATGATTCTGGTTTTTATGATTCTCTAAAATGTTTTCCAAAATTTCAGAAACCAAAGCAAATTAAACCTGTGATTTCAAAAGTTTATGATGGATGGTCGACTGATCAGTTTGGAAAACCGATTTCAAACACTAAAACTAATCATCAACTATGTTATATTTGTCGTGAGAAGGGTCATTATGCAAATAATTGTCCCACGACAACTAACAATTCATCATCAAATGCCAAACATACAAAGTATGTTGATCCTGATGGCATTATTTTTAGTGAACCAATGCCCAACACTACATTTTTCTGGAAAAAGAAACTTAACACAGACACGTTGGGTAGTAGTTCTGATTGTCATTCATCAGTTGACAATGGTTCACTAGAAATGTTAAAACCAAAGAGGAATGGAGACCAAAGGTTGTCTTAACAGCCAACACTGATTTTGTTGAAGACACTGGACAACCTATCTCCAATGTGGATGAGGGTCGAGGTTTTACGAACTTATTATTTTCCAGTATTTGCAGGTATTTCAAGAAGACCTATTAGTAATCAGGAGGTTGCTGACACTGGAATACTTGTGGTTGACTTAAGTTAAAATGAATCGTCCCTATCTTTGAAACACATTTTTTTTACAAAAATCATTTTAAAAAATGTGTGAAGTGTTGATCAATCATTTTCTTTTTGTTTTTCATTTTCTTTCATTCATATTTTGAGGGGGGAGACAATTTGAAAATTAAAAAAATAGTGTTTGTTTGAATTTTCGGGGGGAGAAATTGGAAAATATAAAAAAAATGAATGAAAATTTGAGAAATTGATTCGACAGAAGCGAGAAATGATAGTACATCAGCATATACGTTATCTGCCATGGATAGAGTAAGTCTAAAAGCTGTAGGTACTTGCATAATTTGTGAATGTGCATGACTAATCTGATATCTGTAAGTAAGATATAAACATAAATCTTGCCTGATGATCTTTGGTTGTTTGCTTCTTGATGTATGCTGTGTGATGATTCCAAAAATAGAATAAATAGATTTCCTGATGAATGCATGTTTTCATTTTGAAAGATTTAAACTTGTTTGATTTTCTTTATTTTGTCAAACGATCGGACTTTCTCTGCGTATCGAAAGATCGACCTGATTGTTGTTCGTTTGACGTTCTGCTTTATTTTTCTTGGTGTTTCGTATAATTCATCGGGCTTTCTCTGCGTATACGGGAGTATCGACCTGATTGCTGTTGAATTATACAACTTCAACTTGTTTTGCTTTCTTATTTTCTCAAATACTTGGGCTTTCTCTGCGTGTCCACAAAACCGACCTGATTGCTAGGTATTTGAGGTTCTGCTTTATTTTTGCATGACTCATCAAGGATGATTAAATCTCAAAGAAAGTTGTTTCTATAATAAATATGATGATTTGCTAGTATTTCTGATAGAGTGGAGGCCGAGTTATCAGTGCATGATAAAAATTATCTTAAGCATATCTGAAAACGATAGAAAATGATTCGTGCATGCTAAAATAAACATAATGGTTGTATTTGCGATTATCTTGGCTTGCATGCTGACTAAGACCGAAATTGAAATGTGCTAGATGCATTATGTCTGATATGATCTCGTGTCGTGATCTTTCTCGCAAAATACCAAATATAGAGTCTAATTTTGTATTGCACTTTATTTTTTTTCATTTCAGAAAAATCGAAAAAGATATTTGGTGTGTTTTAGTATAAACTTCATAAAAGCCAAAAAGTTTTTCTTTCTTGTTTGTTTTCGACCGATAAACACAAGATACGAAAAACATTTTCAAATCATATATCTTGGATTATCAAAGAGAAGTTTTGAGCCAAGATTAACTTATGTTGGCTTGAAAATGGAAAACCGCGTTTCTGTCTTCTGAAATTGCAGGTTGTGTGCTGTCAAGACTCAAGCATGGTAAAAGGGGGAGTATGAAGTATCTTTCACGAATGGATCTTGAAGTTCAAAGATTGTTCAAGAAGTGATCCAGCCATGCAAGCTCCATAGCTGACAAGAAATTTCAAGTTGAAGATCAGATGCAGTGATGCTGAAGATTGAAGACTGAAGTTTAGTTAGCATAGCTACATTACACGTTAAGGGGGTTAGAGCATATTCCTATGCTACAATGTGTCTCGTGTAATGTATCTAAGTGAGCATGTATATGAGTCCAAGGAGCAGCGTACTAGTTGGTACGCCGTATCAAATGGTACGCACGTACCAATGGTACGGAGGTGGTACGCAGCTCAGTTAGTGTGGAGGTGGTACGCAACTCAGTTAGTGTCACCTATAAATAGGTTGACTCGCTTAGCATGTTAGAACTACTGGTCATATCATCTACACTAAGTGTGTGTTTCGAAGTGTGTTCTAGAGAGAGAAACAAAAGCCTTGTAATTGTTTTCTTGGTGAATCAATAAAACAAAGCTTATTTACATTCTCGTGCACTAGATCGATTGGTGCATCCAGTAGTAAGATTGTTACTGTGTTTTACAATAAGGTGAGTTCAATGAGCCCACTCTTTAATGTTATTAAATTTTTTAAAGTTTTTCGGGCTAATATACATACAAATTTTATGAAAATATATTCAAATGTTTTATAACTGAGATATTGCCTATTTTAACTGTTAGAATTATTAAAAGGTTTTGGATTGATATATACGTGAAAGGTTATGAAAATGTTATGAAAATAATTATCGATGAAATGTCTTACAGTATTAAACTATTAAATGGCTGTTGATTTGAAATTTACGTGAAAATGTTGTGATAATAGTTACGAGTGAAATATCCTAAACTACTTTAGGAATGATATGCATGGGAAATGTTAAGGAAATGCGTTAAAATGCCTTTTACATGTTTTGTGCCGATACACATACTTGAAATGTTTCAAGGCATGTAACTGTTATAAATGATGATTACCTATTATAAACTGTTTTCGGGAAGGTTATAATAAACGGGTAATGTAAAGGATGAAACTTTTATATATAAAGTTTTTGAAAAACCGAGGTGGTGGAAAAATACCTTGGTTGCGGAAGCGAATCGAGTCTTTGTGTAACTCTGTTTTGTAGAAACAAATGAACACCCGGATAAGAACAACGATGGTGTTTGAGATGTGATGATGATGATGAGCAAAGCTAGTGAATGGATAGATGAAGAACAACATAGATAGATAAACAAGATGGAATGATAGATAAATAAAGATAACCGAATGATTACATTTTACCTACCCCGCGCATCCCGGGTATCATGAACTTACTAGGTGAGTTCATAAACCCTTACAAGCTTCAAAGAACCATGACTAACTCTCTCTCACTAGACATGCATCATCAAGTCTTTCACAATGAAAGACTTACTATATATACTACAAGACTCACTAAGGGCATAGTAGTAAAATACTAACTAGTAATAATATTTAAACAATAAATAATATTCACTAGAGCCTCTTCTATGTTGAGTCGTGTTGTCTTGAGTTGTCATGTTCTTCACCGTGTTGTAGGACGGTATAGAGTAAGTGGTCGTTGAATATTAATCACATCTATCCAAATTTTGTTGGCTCGGTATCTTGATTCCCAACAATCTCCCCCTATTTGGTAGATGGAGTACTCAACACTTGTGACATTGATTCTTGTATTCTTGTAACTTGACTTCAAGGTGACCCTCATTTCTCCTTTGTGAAGCCCCCCCTACAATAAACATCTTCTAGCCTGAAACCAAAGACTATAAATGTATAGGGTGTTTACAAAACTCAACACAATGGCTAGCTACTTGAGGATTCAATCATAACTCAAGTGAGCCAATATTGTTGAAATACCAAATCATTATTTTCCACATAGACAAACCACTTCTTTTGTGCTATTAACCTTGCCTCGATTTTTACCATAATGGCAATGTCGCAACTGTTACGGCTTGAGGACTCTTCGAAGATTAAAAAAAATCACGTCGCTTTCTTTTGCTAAAAAAAACATTGCAAAAAGTCTCATCATATCATCACATCTTCTCCCCCTAGACTTTTGCAACCCGTAGCAAAAATAGTAAGCATGTTTTTGTTGTAATCAAACACATCAATATGGTATATACACAAATAATCAACCTTGCAATATCAACCAATTAGTCTTCATATTCCAACCAGTAGCAAACCCCATTTGTCTTCAATATATCAACCCAAACTTGTGCACAACTTTCATAACCATTTTACCTCATAACACGTCTGCCATAAAGAAGTGATACGATATGAAAGCATAGTTTTAAGTATACCTGAAATGTTTGAGAAACATCGGGCTCTCGAGACGGCTACTAATGTTGTAGAAAAATATAATGGTTGATCGGATCCTTGTGGTTGCAAGCGGTTTCCACTTTGTGTTGACAACGAGAAATAATTATTCGGACCCGATATGCTATCCCCGATCAGAAACGTGTAATTCCTGCCACATAATTCGGAACCTTGGAAAAAATAGATTCGAGCCCATGATTAAAAAATCTTTGATCAGAAGCATACCCCGAATTATTTCTCTGACCAGAACAGAGTTCCGGCGGCGAGAAGCATATCCGGCGAACTGAATACGATCAAAATCTATATTCCGGCGACTTGAAATGTTTCAAGGCCTGTAAGTGTTATAAATGATGATTACCTATTATAAACTGTTTTCGGGAAGGTTATAATAAACGGGTAATGTAAAGGATGAAACTTTTATATATAAAGTTTTTGAAAAACCAAGGTGGTGGGCAAAATACCTTGGTTGCGGAAGCGGATCGAGTCTTTGTGTAACTCGGTTTTGTAGAAACAAATGAACACCCGGATAAGAACAACGATGGTGTTTGAGATGTGATGATGATGATGATGAGCAAAGCTAGTGAAACATGGATAGATGAAGAACAACATAGATAGATAAACAAGGTGGAATGATAGATAAATAAAGATAACCGAATGATTACATTTTACCTACCCCACGCATCCCGGGTATCATAAACTTACTAGGTGAGTTCATGAACCCTTACAAGCTTCAAAGAACCATGACTAACTCTCTCTCACTAGACATGCATCATCAAGTCTTTCACAGTGAAAGACTTACTATATATACTACATGACTCACTAAGGGCATAATAGTAAAATACTAACTAGTGACAATATTTAAACAATAAATAATATTCACTAGAGCCTCTTCTATGTTGAGTCGTGTTGTCTTGAGTTGTCATTTTCTTCAATGTGTTGTAGGACGGTATATAGTAAGTGGTCGTTGAATATTAATAACATCTATCCAAATCTTATTGGCTCAGTATCTCGATTCCCAATAGTTTTGATAAATAAAAAATGTAAACGTTTGGTCTAAGCTTGCATATGCGAATACGTGTCGGGTAAATATGATCTTATTGGCCTTGTTGTGATTGTAAGATGTAATCTATACTGGAATGATAGCTATATCATATCCATTTGTATTTAAGGTGTGGTGGATACGCTTCGGTACTTCCTATATATAAACACCCATAATACAATATGAAATGTAGATTAAGTCCAGTGTAGGTTTCACTGAAGTTTAACAAGACCAATAACATTATATTAATAAAACGCTTATTCCATATACGGGCGATGGACGGGTGTTGAAAAGGTTATGAGTCCAAATACAAAGGTTATTTAAATGGACATTTAAATAGATTGAAAAGGTTTTAATCTAAGCAGATATTGTCTAGTGAAAAGGGAAAAGGTGGTTGTACAACTAGAAGCGGGGAACGACGGTTCTCCGGGGCAGCGATGGCTGCTCTATTGAAAAGGTATTCGGGTGGCGACGGTTTCCCGAGGAACTAACGTGGTTCCGATAGACAATGCTTAGTAAATAAATGACTGCTTATAATATTCCGTATAACTCTCTATTACCTAATGATTATTTGCACAAGAGAGGGTCTAGGAGACCCAAAGTACTTTAAGTACTAAATGGAATTTATTATGATTTAAAGGTTATGTCTTGGTATAAAACTGTTATGTTTATACCTGTTAAATGGTTAAATGGTTAAATGATTAAATGGTTAAATGGTTAAGAGGTTAAATGTTTTGGTATACCTGATAAATGTTTAAAGAATAATAGTTTTAAAGTTACAATATAATTATGTTATGTTTTATATTTTTATAAATGTTTGATAAAAGGGGGCCGTTAGGCCCAAGCGTTGGAATAAACTTTCGAGAAAAAGGTAACAGTTTTTAAAAAACGTAGAACTCACCAGCATAAGCTAACCTTTCCAAAAAACATATGTATGTCAGGTGATGACGATGTTTAAGGTAGCAAGGAAAGGGCTTTGGTGAGGGCAGACTAGGTGGGCAAGCTATCAGGAAAGGACTCGTTGTAGACTGACAATAGACATATAAGATCTAGTTCCTAGATTATGTTGTATCTTCCTTACTGTTGTACTTGACTTACATATAAATAAAAAGTTTTTAATTTCCGCTGCTTAGGTATCTCTGTTGTACCATGTGTTCATGAGTAAATCCGATGCGTGACCCCTCCTCGTGCTAAGTTTGGGAATGGGCATCTCAAGTTGGTATTAGAGCCTTGGTTTAAGAGATTTAGATACTAGCACGGTATCTAGACTTAAACTAGTACTCTAGATAGACAAAGTAAGGTAAGATAGGGAATATAAATGCCAGTCGGGATAGTTATGTCCATAGAAAACAGGTTACACAAGGAACATAGGAGGTAAGACTTAGGGTATGCAAGTGCGGAGAATACTTGATTGCAATTAGCTACTGCAATTTGTTATTACCCAAATGAACATATCATAGGTTTTAACTGTTGTGTGTCCAAGTGTGGGGTAGGTCAACTGACAGTAAGATACTTAGTCAGTAACTTGTAAGAATGTCTAGAAGA
Organism: Deinandra increscens subsp. villosa; assembly: GCA_039602395.1. NCBI lineage: Eukaryota > Viridiplantae > Streptophyta > Magnoliopsida > Asterales > Asteraceae > Deinandra > Deinandra increscens. The sequence goes on from JBCNJP010000010.1 coordinate 33,433,081, forward strand.
AGGCAATTTTAAAAGGACCGGTTTTTAATTTCCGGTAAGGAAAGAAATTAAATGAATGGACATTAAGAATGATTGCAATGAGAGTAACTGGGTTTCGAACGCATCATAATGATATAATTGTATAGCGCTTGCACTTATCTAATTATCATGAATTCAAAATTTGGAGACTTCACGTCAGATGAGTTCTGAAGTGTCAGGCTATTTTGATCATAAGATCAGAAGATGAATAGAGATCATAGTTATGATAGGAATACGGATAGAACGCTCGATGTGAATTTCGATGTCAGTAAAAGTGTAAACACAAGTACCTTCAACGAATAAATGAAAGCCGCCATATTAGAAATAGTGGCAGAGGCATTGAAGGTTACGTTACTATCGACTGCTAATTAACTTTTGGAGGTTTGGACAAGAAGAATGTCCAATGAAGCTGCCATGAGTGGAGCTACTACCGAAGAAGTCTCTAGTAGAATAAGATTCTTGATGAACGGAAAATGAAAGCGGGCCGAGATTGAAGAAAGTCTTGAAGAAAATGACGGCAGACGCCACAAGAAGGCTAAGGGAGATTCTAGAGAAAGAAAGTCGATATGTCAGATGTACGAGAAACATCATCATAGGGATTGCATGTGTAGATCAAACCATTGTTATGACTGTGTCCATGTGACATCCGAGAATTCCAAGGTTAACTTCCGTTAGACAATCTCCGTTAGTTACGTTATGAGTGTTAACTTAGTAACTAATGCTTAACTAGACCGAATACGTCCACGACCTTTGGTTGATCACCGAACCCGTCCATATGTGTTTATTTATTTATTATAAAAAACATGATTAAAACGTGATTGTTTAAATTGTTGAACTATGTGGAATTATGTGCAACGTGTTTATTTAATTAATTGTATAATTGTGTAATTGGCCTCTTTTGGCTGCCAGCGAAACTACCGAGCGAAACTGTAGATTCGCTCGGTAGCCAAACTTTTGAATTGCATGAATTCAGAGCCAGTTTCGCTTGGCCAGCGAAACTAGCTCCTGATATAAAGTCCCTAAAACCCTAATCTTCTTATTTTACATCATTTCACACCAAACACACACACACTCTCCATCTCCCCTCTCGTGAAATCTGGTCAGCCAAGAACCACCACGAGCCGCCATCATCTCAGTTAGTGGACTCATCCATTCGGATCCTAGATCAAACCGTGAGTCCCCAAAACCATCTTTTCTTGCATACTCTATGTGTTTTCTTAAAAAGCATGCTTAGATCTTCATGAAATCGTGTATGCTTGTAGTATGATGCTTAGGAATGCTAGATCTATCATAAAGTCTATAACTTTACGTGTGAAATCAAGCCATAATGAAGATTCATGCTAGTTAGGTTAACTTTGTGCTAAAAATGAGCTTTGAGGTGTTTTTGGTGATTTGATGATGAAAACTCATGTTTAAGGTGTTAAAACTGCCTCTATGATGTTGGTAAATGTTTATGCATGCTAGATATTGAATTACATGATGTATGGAAGCTGTTAGATTGATTTTTGGTCTTAAAAATGAGTTTTTTCGCGACTAGCGAAACTGTGTGTTCTCTGGGCGAAACTATGTAGCGAAACTGTTTAGAAATTCATCCAGCGATACTATACAGCGAAACTATAGTGTTGCCGGTGAAAACTAAATGTTATGCTCGAACGAAACTACCGAGCGAAACAATACCTTTTCCCTGAACGAAAGTTCAAACCAGTTTCGAGCGAATCTATGCTAGCGAAACTGTGTCAACAGTTTCGAGCGAAACTAGCTAGCGAAACTGTGTCATCGGGTATTCCCTAGCGAAAGTGCTGCCCGTGCACATAGCGAAACTGTGTAGCGACACTGTGTAGCGAAACTGTGACCTGACCCAAAACCCAAACTTGTGCAACTCATTTGAATGTTATGCCATGACTTACATGATTATGCAATATTGAAACATGCTTTGATTTCTGAGTTATGTGAACCCTCGTTTATGATCAACCATCGGTGTCGTGTGTCGGTATGTCGTGTCATAGTTCCAACGTGCTATGTTATGGGCCATAGTGACGTTAAGCTAAAGATTAGACACAACCTAACACCTAAGACCTTAATGTGATTATTAGGTCTACGTTAGCAATCATAATTGGACTATTTGAAGTGTAAGCTGAGCAACCTAAGGTGAGTTTCACTAACCCATTAATTGTGAGCCCGTTTGGGTCACAACGAGTTTACTTAACGGGAAACAACGCTGACAATTTGAGGTATCGCCAAATGGGATATCTGTTATGGAAGTCGGAGTGTTTTATGGGAAGCACTTGCAACTGTCCATCCTTGGGGTTTCAAATGAAATCCGCAACCAACTATTTAATACTTAAACTCATTTGGGATTTCAAATGAAATCCGGAACACCCATTGTGACACTTAAGCTCTTTTTAGGATTTCAAATGAAATCCAGAATAAACGGTTTTAATATGACTAGTGTAGGTTAAAGTCTAAACCAAATGATATCACATGATTTCTAAGGATGCCATAAAACTTAAAAGTCCTCAACAATTTAGTACCATTAATTTGCGAAGCGAAGGGATGTTGGGTAGATCTACTGAGGGTTTGACAAACCCTGCTCCGCGATACACAATTGTGTAGCCAACCGGTTGGAGGCCGAACGGAGTGCAATATCAGCCTATTTTAGTTGTGGGTCCCATGAGGAACACAACTGGAGGCACAAACCATTGGCAAATGCCGAACTCTGTTACGTCAGCTTTGGTACGAACTTCCTTAGTGCATGGAAACCGGATTAGCTACCCGCGATATCGGTTGACCGCTTTAATCTTTACTTAACTAGTGCATATTCGATAATTCAACACTTGGCAATTGTTTTGCAAAACTATTACTTATTTATATGTTGATACATACGCTTATGAGACCGGGCCGCTGCATGACATGCCCACTGTGAACTCACCAACCGTTAGGTTGACACTTGTGTGGTTTTCACTTTTGCAGATCGCTGAGGAGTATCCACCGGAGGTTGGCATGGCACCCGAAGTTACCTATTTCATTTTGAACTTAATTTGGGAATTGAATAACAATTTATGTTTGTAATTCAAGCACGTGGTTTGTGCTAAGAAACTCATGTTTTTCTTTCCGCTGCAAACCTTTAAACTGTTTTATGATGAATGATTGGACTTTACTCTGATTCGTTTAGTATTTGTAACTAATGGTTGTGGTCCTGGTTTGCTCGCACCCTTTAACGGTATAAACTTCGTTAGTGGTTAATATGGGGGGTGTGACAGATTGGTATCAGAGCCATAAGTTGCAGAGAACTGGAATCATTTTTGACAAACGATTTGGAAACTGCAACTTGAAACCTTAGTTACAAACGAACAAACAAATTCTCAAAACAAAATTTTTACGTGCCAACCTGGGATACTCGCTCTGGTGTGTAAGTAAATACTTCATATGTATATATATATACTAGCATGGTGCCCGCGCGTTGCGGCGACGATAGTTTATAGCGTGTTATTCGTCATTTGTTCGGGCATTACGGCAACATAACAATTCACATCGCGGTATTCATTTCTGTTGGTGCGATACGGATCAATGACAATTTATAATGTGGTACATACGCGTTCAGCGGCGATGGCAATTGCCTTGTGCCCCAAAAATTTTGAGGCCTCATTTTTTAAAATTTAACGTGGGTATATATTATAACTATAAGCTTTGATAAATCTTCTAGTGATATATTGTATTGTATGTGTATTAGGTTTTTCATTCGTAATATCAATATACTCTATCTATGTCATAAGCCTTGCAGATCTCAATAGATGATAGTGAACATACGAATAAAATTGAGTAACTGGTCGTAAACTTAGTATTTAAAAAGAAATATATGAAACCGATATATTTGGTTCGTTTTCAGTTGTTCATATTCTATTAGTGGGAAAAGCCGAACCATACCAATTTTAATATATAATTATACAAAATATATAGCATCCTTCAAAAACAAAGCATGGACATGATATAGGTGGAGTATACTAATTATATATGGTACATAATTTATATTCGAAATTTAAATTCCTTATCATTCCACAAATAGGTATTTATTCAATGTTTTGTCTGTAACAAAAATGAAAAGAAAATGAATTACAATTACAAAAGATTAATATACATTTGTTCAATGTTTTGTCTGTAACAGAAATGAAAAGAAAATGAATTAGAATTACAATACAAAAGATTAATTAATATACATATTTATAAATCCCAAGATTTGGTGGACTATATGAACTCAAGAAACCAAGTCAGAATACAATAGAAGGACAACGTTGCGACCAGTTAAAACAATCAATTCGGCTCTTCATGTTATCCCTACGTGAAGGATAACATTAACCCCTATAAGGAAGGTGTTCTTTAGCTGCAAACACAAAATATGCATATCCTCCTAGACAAGCATAATATTTTAACCATAAAAATTTGGTTACACATAAATACAACCAGAAGAAGACATCAGCGCCTGATTTGACCTTCCCCTTCATCAGATTTTGAACCTGCACTCCCCGATTATTCAATGATGAAACTGGTTTGGCCACATGTAGCATCATCACCTATCCATGAAAACAGTCAACATCCATAGTCAGGAGCAGTCTAATATGATTAATTTTTTTAATTTTACAAATTAGCATGAATGAAATACAAACTTCTAGTGGCATTTACTATTAGGAAACCTAGAGATAGACCATAAAATGTCAATTGTTCTGTATGGGAAAGTTAGAAGGCCTATAGAAGCAAATTGAGAGGTTAATATATCAAGAATATATATATTGCACGTATTTGAACACCAACGACAATGTCAGCACATAGGAAAAAGCAAAAAACTAATATTTTACTGTTAAAGCAGGTGCATCGTTGTCCTCACATTTTATTGAGCTTCATCTTTTTGTTAGGTGCTCCATACCTGCTTTGTACAAGAGACTAAGCCTCAATTAATATATCATAAAAAAGGAATGAAAAACAATTTTTTTTCATCTCACCCACATAGTCTTTACTGAAATAACCCTTATATAATAGTCATTGAAAAGCTACACAGTGAAATTTCTACTTTATCTCTGCATGTTCTGCTTTGCTCTGACCGATTTAACCCCTCCATCCAAACAATTAAAACATCTTATACAGAAAATGGATATTTCAACTTGTAACATCATAGTAGTGGTAGAAGATAAAAGTATGGTTAAAAATTAAAAAGATTTGAATGCTTACAAAAAAAAAAGTAATAAGAAAATATGAGAGAGGAATGTAAAAGGTAATAAATTTGAGCTGGTATCATTATGATGTGCCTTAGGATAGCTGAAATCATATTCATATGTTATTGTTCAAATCTTAACTTCTGTGTTCTATAAGCAAATGGGAAATTTGATGTACTTGTCTTCTTGTTTCGCATTTCAAATGGACGTTTCATCTTGAAATGCGGGTGTAATTAACGACACATATGCTTAAAAAGCAGACACATACCATACAAACTCTATAGATCCGTTACTTTTAGTGACAAAAATAAGAGATCTGGAAGCATTGCTAATAAAAATAAGGGACCTCAAACGAAAACATATATGGCTTTTCCAAAGATATAAGATCCGTACCTAGCAATATGTGTTGTGGTGGAGATAGCCAAAGCATTGACCATTATCTGGAAAAACCATCCAAACAGATTGTTGTTATTTGTCCCTTTGAATTGTGGTTGCTCCTAGCAAATGCTTAGGACAAATAATTAAACAAAAACCAGATTTCATTGTCGCCTCTTGAAGATACATCTCATCCTGCAGCCTTGATGATGACTTAATCTTGCTAAAGAAATCATATGGAACATAATAGTTTTAAACCCACATAGCAAAACAGTTCAAAATATACCTTATCAAGCAATTTGTCGTAGATTATCAGTACAACCTTTTTGTAAATTATCGTTTGATATGTATCACAACTGATGACTAAACTAAAAGTTTTGAGCTTATGAACCCTACCCAGTTTTTTACTTGCAGAAATTAGGTTTAGCTTTGTTTATAAACCTAACCAGTTTCAAGCGTAAGTCTATACAATTTTCAAGCTTACGAACCCTTTTTACTCATCAAACATCCCAATTAAATTTATTCATCCTATTTATATATTTCAGATTATTAAGAAGCATATACCAAACACAGATTCTTGCCACTTTCACAAAAACAGTTTAAAAGAAGTGAAATTAGAGCAATTACCTCTTTGAAGAGATGTCCGGTCCGAATTCGAGAAATATGGAAGCAGATGACTATGAGATGAAGGGAGGAACAAGAGTTCATTATATAGGAAGCAAATTGTTACCTCTCTCGATTGTTGGAACCTGCAACCACCGCCATTGGAAAAAGCCACCGCCAATAGAGAAGGCAAACCGGCGCTGCGAACCATTGGAGAATGCCACCGTCCCCATCGAGCTCGAGAATGCCAGTTTAAACATTAAAGTACTAAACAACACTTATTGTTAAGTCAGCGTTAAAACATCATTCGATTAAACAAACAGCATCCGCAACAAATCATTCAAATTTAGCACGCAGTAATGATATTATATGTTAACAACCATTCACCATGAAACTATCTGGATATATATCTAAATCTCTAAACCAATTCTAAGTGCAAATACAACATAGAAAAGGAAAAAACACAGAAGAATAGAAAGGAAAAAACCGATGATTCGGTGTTAGATCATATTAATATATATATCAAAATTCTAAACATAAAATTGCTCTATTCACACAACAACGCATCAGATCTAACCATCATCACAAAAAAATAATAGTAACAACTAATCATTCAAAAACACAAATGTAGGCCAAGATTTCAAAAACAATAACGCACCATTTACAAGCCCCAAATTAACTGAAATTAGTATAACAAACATCAATTCAGAAAAATGAAGAATGCAACAGAATTTAGCAGAAATCATAGTGAAATTGAAGGTACATGCTTATAACTAAACACATCAAACAAAAAATTAGACCAAAAGAGGTTCAAAACATACCTAAAACCATTTGAAATCACATATATCAAATCAAACAAATTACCTCGTGATTTAACCTAATTAGGGTTGGGAGAGCAATTTATAGAGTTAAACCCCAAAATTCTGTATTTAAAACGTTTAATTGAACCATTGAATAAACCACATACCTTATCCTAACAATTGAAGGTCGAGGAACTAATTGCCGCATCGCTCATCACCATCGTCGAAATTTCTACAACAAACACAAATTTTCTGAAAAATTCGTCTGTTAAATGATTATTAACAATGTCTGAACATGTGTATGCATAATAACACAAAAATATTAGTGTATGGAAATAACCTTTTATTCCTTTACCCACCACATTAGCTGAGACTGGGTTTTCAAACTCATCCATTCCAAGATCTAAATCCCCCCAATCTATAGAGAGTAATCATAGAATACAAAAACCAATATGTAAGTCGTTGCTGATCATCCAAATGAGATTTAGTCTGAATCATTCTGATTGAAGCATATCTGTTGAAAATAAAGCACAAATGAAACCCTAATCAGATTTCGTCACAAAAAAAAAGTGAAAAACCCTAAAAAGATAAACTTGCCCAAAAGAGGCCAGGGTAAGGGTCGCCGACGCATGCTTGCGATCGCCGGTTTCATGATAATTTTAGAGAGGGAGAGATGGACGATGACCAGAAATCGATTGAGAAAAAGAAGAAAGAGATAGCAGATCTGAAGAAAAAACTAACCTGTCTCTTCAAGATTTGAATTTCAAATTTCGATCTGTGGTTCTTCTGGTGTAAAAGCAAGAAAGAGAGAGCAGGTGTATAAAGGTGTACGTTTGTTCAGGAGGTGTAAGTATGTTCAGCAGCTTTAGGGGCTCACGGTTGAAGTGGAACCTATTTAGTTGAGTTAAAGGATTTGGTTGAATCCATTTAGTTGGTTGCTTTAGGTAGTTGTAAATCATGCTTCTTTTCTTGTACGTTTTAAAATTAAGAGTTTACCTTAGAACTAAAAAGAGATGGATTATATAGTAGTAAAGATATATATATAAATATATATATAGACCGTGTCTAGGTAGTCTAACGGAAAACCTTAGGGAAAAATTTCACACACGAAAACGAAATGTGAACGCTAATACGCACACTATTCCGGGGGAAAGCGACAACGAAACGATGCTACACACTACGTCCTGATTTCTACTACGATGACTACGCCGACGGTGACTTTTATGGGAAAGCCGACTTTCGACGGTAGTACTTACGACTTACGACGTTCTCCGATGATGCCTCAATTTTGCACGAAAATTTTTCTGGACTAATAGTGGGATAACGGGGAATTGTTAATATACATATTATGGGATATGTATAGAGTATAACTATGACTGAACACTGGCTACTTTAACTGTCCAGAAAATGCCCGGAAGAGGACACGAAAGGAACAACATTAACCTGACACCTGCACAACTGCAAGCTATGATAAACGAATACGTGCAAGCCGCAGTGGCAGTCGCCCAAGCTGCAGTCGCCGCGCAGGGTAATTATTATGCCGGTTAAGGCACCAACCGATTATATTTTGACTTGTTTAAACTTAAAAACCCGAACTATTTATGCATCAGGAAACATCCATCACTGCACGTTTAAGTCCTTCATGGACTGCAAGCCTATGACGTTTTTCGGGGAGGAAGGAGCGGTAGGACTCCTCAGGTGGATCGAGAAGTCTGAGAAGGTCTTCTCTATGTGTAACTGCCCTGCTGAGAACAAAGTGAAATATGCGACTGGTACCTTCGAGGGAGCTGCTCTCTCCTGGTGGAATGCCGAGATTCAGATGATTGGGTTAGATGCGGCTAATGACATGGAATGGGAAGCGTTTAAGGAACTGGTTATGGAGGAGTATTGCCCTCGAGATCAAGTCAAGAAACTGGAAGGAGAGTTTTTGAACTCCAAGATGTCTGGGTCGGAAGTTGAGGAATACACTGCGCGTTACCACGAGTACGCGGTACTGTGCCCAACAATGGTTGATGCTGAATTTAAACGCATTGAGCGTTATCTGGAGGGTCTCGCACCCCAAATCAAGAGCTTGGTGACAGCTAGCAACCCAACAACCGTGCAGTAAGCCATCCGTTGGCTCACAAGTTAACCGATCAGGAAATCGAGAGGGGTACTCAACCCGCAAAGACCACTGTGAAGACTGCCTTAAGTGGCAAGCGTAAGGCTGAAGAAGAAGCTCTAGCAACATCTGTGAACAATCAAACTGTTGGGAATCAATCTGGGAGATCCTCTAACTCCCAATATCAGAACAAGCGACCTGACAACACAAGGTCCAATTTCAGCAACAGTGGAAGTAACAACCGCCAAGGCGGAAATGGAAACTACAAGGGTAAAGCTCCGTTTTGTAACAAGTGCGGGAAACACCACAACGGTATGTGTAGCAAAGGTCTGGAATGTGGAAGATGTGGGAAACCGGGGCATGAGGCCAACAACTGCTGGACCAACTTGCAAAGGTTAAACAACAACGGTCAGAACCAAGGAGGAAATAACAACAACAGGGGAAACGGAAACAACCGCAACGGGCAAGGAAACAATCAGAACAACAACAATGGTGGAGCCCGTGGCTGTTATGAATGTGGTGCGCAAGGCCACATGAGGAAAGATTGCCCGCAATTGCGCAGACAAGGGAATGGTAATAATAGCAACGGTGGAAACCCGGGCAACGGAAATGGTAACGGTGGGAATGGTAATGGTGGAAACGGTAATGGTGGGAATGGTAGAGGTCGTGCCTTCGTTATGGGTCAAGGAGAAGCTCGCAACGACGCCAACGTGATTAACGGTAAATTTATGCTTAATGGTTACTTCGCTACTGTATTGTTTGATTCTGGTGCTGAAAGAAGTTTTATTTCCACTAAGTTTGCTAGGCTAATTAATGCTAAACCGATTGCCCTAGATGCTAAATATGTGGTAGAATTAGCAAACGGTAAACTTCATGATACGACTCAGATAGTTAAGGACTGTAAGTTAGAACTAGCTGGCCATACGTTAGGAATCGATCTTATGCCTTTCCCGATTGGTAGTTTCGATGTCATAGTAGGAATGGATTGGTTATCTGAAAACCGAGCTGAAATTTTATGTCAAGAAAAAGTGATTCGTATTCCACTCCAAGAAGGTGAAGTGTTAACAGTTCAAGGTGAAAAAGGTGGAACAGTCACCGGTATTATTTCGTTTCTTAAAGCTCAAAAGTGCCTTCGTAAAGGACACTTCGCGATCCTTGCAAATGTGACCGACATGACACTTCCCGAGCGCAGAATCAACGACTACCCGATAGTCCGCGACTTCCAAGATGTATTTCCTGATGATTTGCCTGGTTTGCCTCCACTTCGACAAGTCAAGTTTGGAATCGACTTAGCTCCCGGAGCGGCTCCGATTGCACGCGCGCCGTATCGTTTGGCGGTGAGCGAACTCAACGAACTCTCCGCACAACTTCAAGAGTTACTCGACAAAGGATTTATTCATCCAAGTTCATCTCCATGGGGAGCACCGGTATTGTTTGTTAAGAAGAAAGATGGAACGTTCCGAATGTGTATTGACTACCGAGAGCTCAACAAGGTCACGATCAAGAATCGGTATCCACTTCCTCGAATCGACGATCTTTTCGACCAACTGCAAGGTTCGAGCTACTTTTCAAAGATTGATCTATGGTCTGGATATCACCAACTTCGTGTTCGTGATGAGGATATCCCCAAGACTGCTTTCAGAACTCGGTATGGACATTACGAGTTTTTAGTTATGCCGTTTGGGCTAACTAATGCGCCTGCTGTGTTTATGGATCTCATGAATCGGGTGTGCAAGCCGTACCTCGACCAGTTTGTGATAGTTTTCATCGACGATATTTTAATCTACTCCAAGACAAAGGAAGAACACGAGAATCACCTACGACTTATCTTGGAATTACTCCGCAAGGAACAGCTTTACGCCAAGTTTTCAAAGTGCGACTTTTGGATTCGCGAAGTCCAGTTTCTTGGACACATTGTTAATCAGGATGGAATTCATGTGGACCCAGCTAAAGTGGAAGCTATCAAGAATTGGTCTACCCCGAGAGCGCCGACCGAAATCCGACAGTTTTTGGGACTTGCCGGATATTACCGAAGATTCATCAAGGGTTTCTCGCAATTGGCTCAACCCTTAACGGCTTTAACGCACAAAGGAGTGCAATATAGATGGGGTGAAAAAGAAGAACACGCGTTTCAAACTCTTAAGGATATGTTATGTTCAGCTCCGATTCTCTCGTTACCCGAAGGGGTTGACGACTTCGTGGTTTACTGCGATGCATCCATTCAAGGACTCGGTTGCGTGTTGATGCAACGAGACAAAGTGATTGCCTACGGGTCCAGGCAACTGAAGGTTAATGAGAAGAATTACACAACACATGATTTGGAATTAGGAGCCGTTGTATTTGCACTCAAGATTTGGAGACATTACCTCTACGGAACAAAGTGCACGATATTTACCGACCACAAGAGCTTACAACACATCTTTGAACAAAAGGACCTCAACATGCGACAACGAAGGTGGGTCGAGCTACTGAATGATTATGACTTAGTGATTAAGTATCACCCGGGAAAAGCCAATGTTGTAGCTGATGCTTTAAGCCGAAAGGAGTACGAAAAGCCTCGACGAGTACGAGCGGTGCAACTTACCATTCACACGGGGCTGCCGGATCGAATCCGCGATGCCCAACAAGAAGCTTTAAAAGAAGAAAACTTCGCAGCTGAAGCACTGCGAGGGGTGGATGGTAACTCTGAAATTAAGTCCGACGGACTCAGATATTACAATGACAGAATTTGGATTCCTTTACTTGGGAATCTCCGTGAGCTCGTGATGGACGAGGCTCACAAGTCAAGGTATTCGGTACACCCAGGATCGGACAAAATGTACCAAGATTTGAAGAACTTGTATTGGTGGCAGAATATGAAAGCCGACATTGTGCGATATGTGGTTAAGTGTTTAACATGCTCAAGAGTTAAGATCGAGTACCAAAAGCCTTCTGGATTATTGCAACAACCCAAGATCCCGGAGTGGAAGTGGGAGGATATCTCCATGGATTTCGTAACGGGACTACCTCATCGATCGAATCGACCGGATGCGATTTGGGTTATCATTGATCGACTAACCAAATCTGCACACTTTATTCCAATGAGGGAAAATGACAATATGGATAAGTTAACGAAGCTGTATATTGACCGAATTGTGGCACTTCATGGGGTGCCTAAGACCATTATCTCAGATCGAGATCCTCGGTTTACTTCCCGACTGTGGCAATCTATGCAAGACGCACTGGGAACCAGACTGGATATGAGTACAGCTTATCACCCGCAGACTGATGGTCAGACGGAACGAACTATTCAGACTTTGGAAGACATGCTCCGAGCTTGCGTTCTCGACTTCGGAAAAGACTGGGAGGCTCACTTTCCGTTGGTGGAGTTCTCCTACAACAACAGTTATCATACGAGCATCGGTGCAGCACCTTTTGAGGCTCTTTATGGCAGGAAATGTAGATCGCCTGTGTGTTGGGCCGAAACGAGTGAGAAAGGACTCACCGGACCCGAAATCATTCATGATACAACTGAACGAATTATTCAAATCAGAAATCGGATAGCCGCAGCACGTGACAGGCAAAAGAGCTATGCCGAAAAACGCCATAAGCCTTTGAAGTTCGAGGTAGGCGACAAGGTGCTATTGAAGGTATCTCCCTGGAAAGGAGTGATACGCTTCGGAAAGCGTGGAAAGTTGAATCCTCGTTATATCGGTCCATTTGAAATCATTGGAGAAGTAGGCCCGGTGGCCTACCGATTACAACTCCCTGCAAAACTCGATGGAGTTCATAACGTGTTTCACGTCTCGAATCTGAAGAAATGTCTGGCTGAAGAGACTGAAATAATTCCTTTGGAGGAATTGGAAATTGACGAACATCTGAGATTCATTGAGCAACCAGTAGAAATCATGGGACGCGAGGAGAAAGCCCTCAAACGTAGCAAGATTCCGATCGTCAAGGTTCGATGGAACTCAAGGCGTGGACCTGAATATACTTGGGAACGAGAGGATCAAATGAAGAAAAAGTATCCTCACTTGTTCGAGCAAACGTCCACGGAAACTGAAGGTATGATTTAATTTTGGGGACCAAAATTCCTTTAACGGGAGGAGGATGTGGCGACCCTAAAACTTTTGCTTTCTTTCCCCAGCAACGACAGCAACAACGACAGCCGAGGCTGCGAACGCTACAACACAAGAATAATTTTCGGGACGAAAATTCCATTTACAAGGGGATGATGTGACATCCGAGAATTCCAAGGTTAACTTCCGTTAGACAATCTCCGTTAGTTACGTTATGAGTGTTAACTTAGTAACTAATGCTTAACTAGACCGAATACGTCCACGACCTTTGGTTGATCACCGAACCCGTCCATATGTGTTTATTTATTTATTATCAAAAACATGATTAAAACGTGATTGTTTAAATTGTTGAACTATGTGGAATTATGTGCAACGTGTTTATTTAATTAATTGTGTAATTGTGTAATTGGCCTCTTTTGGCTGCCAGCGAAACTACCGAGCGAAACTGTAGATTCGCTCGGTAGCCAAACTTTTGAATTGCATGAATTCAGAGCCAGTTTCGCTTGGCCAGCGAAACTGCCAGCGAAACTAGCTCCTGATATAAAGTCCCTAAAACCCTAATCTTCTTATTTTACATCATTTCACACCAAACACACACACACTCTCCATCTCCCCTCTCGTGAAATCTGGTCAGCCAAGAACCACCACGAGCCGCCATCATCTCAGTTAGTGGACTCATCCATTCGGATCCTAGATCAAACCGTGAGTCCCCAAAACCATCTTTTCTTGCATACTCTATGTGTTTTCTTAAAAAGCATGCTTAGATCTTCATGAAATCGTGTATGCTTGTAGTATGATGCTTAGGAATGCTAGATCTATCATAAAGTCTATAACTTTACGTGTGAAATCAAGCCATAATGAAGATTCATGCTAGTTAGGTTAACTTTGTGCTAAAAATGAGCTTTGAGGTGTTTTTGGTGATTTGATGATGAAAACTCATGTTTAAGGTGTTAAAACTGCCTCTATGATGTTGGTAAATGTTTATGCATGCTAGATATTGAATTACATGATGTATGGAAGCTGTTAGATTGATTTTTGGTCTTAAAAATGAGTTTTTTCGCGACTAGCGAAACTGTGTGTTCTCTGGGCGAAACTATGTAGCGAAACTGTTTAGAAATTCATCCAGCGATACTATACAGCGAAACTATAGTGTTGCCGGTGAAAACTAAATGTTATGCTCGAACGAAACTACCGAGCGAAACAATACCTTTTCCCTGAACGAAAGTTCAAACCAGTTTCGAGCGAATCTATGCTAGCGAAACTGTGTCAACAGTTTCGAGCGAAACTAGCTAGCGAAACTGTGTCATCGGGTATTCCCTAGCGAAAGTGCTGCCCGTGCACATAGCGAAACTGTGTAGCGACACTGTGTAGCGAAACTGTGACCTGACCCAAAACCCAAACTTGTGCAACTCATTTGAATGTTATGCCATGACTTACATGATTATGCAATATTGAAACATGCTTTGATTTCTGAGTTATGTGAACCCTCGTTTATGATCAACCATCGGTGTCGTGTGTCGGTATGTCGTGTCATAGTTCCAACGTGCTATGTTATGGGCCATAGTGACGTTAAGCTAAAGATTAGACATAACCTAACACCTAAGACCTTAATGTGATTATTAGGTCTACGTTAGCAATCATAATTGGACTATTTGAAGTGTAAGCTGAGCAACCTAAGGTGAGTTTCACTAACCCATTAATTGTGAGCCCCTTTGGGTCACAACGAGTTTACTTAACGGGAAACAACGCTGACAATTTGAGGTATCGCCAAATGGGATATCTGTTATGGAAGTCGGAGTGTTTTATGGGAAGCACTTGCAACTGTCCATCCTTGGGGTTTCAAATGAAATCCGCAACCAACTATTTAATACTTAAACTCATTTGGGATTTAATCTTTACTTAACTAGTGCATATTCGATAATTCAACACTTGGCAATTGTTTTGCAAAACTATTACTTATTTATATGTTGATACATACGCTTATGAGACCGGGCCGCTGCATGACATGCCCACTGTGAACTCACCAACCGTTAGGTTGACACTTGTGTGGTTTTCACTTTTGCAGATCGCTGAGGAGTATCCACCGGAGGTTGGCATGGCACCCGAAGTTACCTATTTCATTTTGAACTTAATTTGGGAATTGAATACCAATTTATGTTTGTAATTCAAGCACGTGGTTAGTGCTAAGAAACTCATGTTTTTCTTTCCGCTGCAAACCTTTAAACTGTTTTATGATGAATGATTGGACTTTACTCTGATTCGTTTAGTATTTGTAACTAATGGTTGTGGTCCTGGTTTGCTCGCACCCTTTAACGGTATAAACTCCGTTAGTGCTTAATCTGGGGGTGTGACAGTCCAGGACGATCACTTCTTCTGTATGTGTGCGGAGCTGAAGAAATGTTTTGAATATGGAAGTTTAGGACAAAACGGAGCGGCTGTCCTAGGAGGATGAAGGCTCATGAGCCTTGAAGATGAAAAGAGGTGTGCACAATCCCAATGATCACACGTGACATAAGAACACCAAAGCTGATGGAACATTCGAAGCTATGGAGAATGGACTCAGGACTCTTAGTATTGCAGGCACAAAACCTGAAATTACATCCAGTGTAGTTTCAGGTATGCATACATCGATAACGTGCCCACATATGTCTTATTAAGACTCCGATATTATATTACGTAAACCGGAGGAAGGCTCAACCGGAGGAAGGCTCAACTTCGTAAGCAAGGATCATGATGACTCAGCAGTAAAGATTACTTATGTAATCTAGACATGGAAATTCATGGGTCAAGAGGTAAGTCATACTCAACGTATGCAATTGAGTCGAAGGTGAAACCAAGAAGCTGAAGAATGTATAAGTGACGTGTCAATTTCCGAGCAAATTATCCAAAGGATCCAATGAGCGGCTCGTCTGATAAAGAGATGGAGTTCTAAAATCAACTCAACGTCAAAAGCAACATCAGAAGCAACGTCAGAACCAAAGTGAGGAGTAACACCAGAAGTTAAAGCACTGTACCAATTATCTCCATTAGAAGCAAGGAAATTTCTTTAGGTTAAGTACCTCGCCTTAGGATGCTCTAGCATTTTCAAAAAGAAGGATGGAAGCCAACGATATTCGTAGACTGCAGGAAGATAAAGAACCTATCGGTGAGAAGCAGATATCCTTTGCCAAGGATCAGCAAACCATTCAATCAGCTACAAGGAGCAAGATGATTCCCCAAGAAGAATCTGAAATTAGATTAGCGCCAGCTAAAGGAGTAAGAATGAGACTATATGATAATGGATTTTTAGAAGCAAAAAAAGATCATTACGACTTCTTAGTAGTGTTGATTGGACTGACGAATGCCCCTACAAACCTAGAAATCTCGTAGCTAAGTATGCAGAAAAATGACTGGACTGGATTGGACTGCCGAGTAGCAGATGCTTCGCGATAAATTTCAACCTTGAGAAATTTTGAAGCATATTGCGGTGAAGTTCATAATCAAGCTACCCTATATATAGCTAAGAGTTATGATTCCACCTAGATGATATAAGACTGATTAAAGGAAAGAGTTCCTTTATTTTGAGAAACGTATTTCTCTCAAAACGTCATCAAGACTATTCGTTAGAAATTCTTGCCTAAAAGAATTAGTATCTGACATAGAAATACGGTCCACAGTCTAAAGTGGAACGGAATTCCGTCGATGGAATAGGTAAAGTATTACCTTATAGGTAATAGGGATAAATGATAGATTGTCATAGAGAGTTTATTGCGATATTAAAATCGTAACCTAGGAACCAGATGGTTCGTATGAAAAGGATGCATTAGATGCATGAGAAAAGGTCACGGATAAATCCAAGAAAGAAAGGTGAAAAGGTAAAGATCTCATTGTGAGTTAAATCACAGTTCGAGCAGGTTTCGAGGATGAAACCTTATTTAAGGGAGGTAGAGTTGCAACACCCCAAAATTTCATAACTTGAATTATATGCGTGTGATATACGTGTTAAGTAGCTAAAACGTATATTAATATGGCTTATGGGTTGATAAATGGGTAAAGGGTAATGATTTGTATAAGCTATACATGTTTATCTTATAGATACATATGATATATGTGTTAGATAGCCAAACATGATAAAACGTATGAAAAATGAATGTTTACCCATTAACGGGTAGTGAATTGATAAAAAGCAATGTTATATGTGTTGGAAACAGGGTGTCCTGACCCGACGAATTAACGAACCCGAACGATGTTGACCCGTAAGAGTTACACCCGGGTCAATGGACCATAAACTAATTACCCTTTTAATTAGTTAATTGAACTGGTTGGCGAATAAACAAATACTGATTTATTTATTACGATGACAAATTTAATCGGCTAAATACATTCGCGATTAAAAAGACGGATGAGTTAAACTGTTAATGGGTTAACAGTTTAACCCATTGGTGGGCCATGGAGAATTCGCAGAAGGCCATGGTGGGCCCATGGTCTGCGAAATTCTCATATAGGGTGGGGAGGAGTGGAGATCAAAAAAATTAGTTTTCGAAACCCTAATCTCCTCCTCATCCTCTCTCTCTGCGTCGTAAGCCAAGAAGCAGGAGGAGAAACCCTTTGTCGTCACCGCTCCTGATCTATCTCCGGTGACGCCACCACCACGATTCCCGATGGATCAACGTATCGCGAGTATTATCCAACGACTCGACCAGGAAGCAGCCACCGCCCGAGCCAAGGCTGCAAGCCGAGCCGAAGCCGCAGCCGCCGCAGCAGCCCAGGCCGCAGCGACCGCCGCCGCCGCCGTGTCCGCCGACGCATCGCCGGTTGATCGCCGGCCTTTGGTTCTCGCGTTGCTGGCGCAACCGAGACCACCGCGCCCAGTTCCGTCCTCGTGGCCCGCACCGCTTTACCATCCGGTTGCCGCCACCTCGTCACCGCCGCTTTCCGGTGACAAGATCATCGTAGGATAGGTCCCCGTCGCGATTCCGGCGGAAGGAGTTTTGTCACCGCCACCGGTGGTGAAGTTACCACCACCGCCGCCACTGCCATCGCCGCCTCCGATGGCCGCCGGAGTTTCAGTCGAAGATCTGACCCGCAGGTTCGAATCAAATGTTTCAGTTCACCCTAGCGCGAGTCCATTGAACTCGGGTGTCTCGAACGGTTGTTCGGAACCCGCCAAGGTATATCTAATCCGTTAGATATTTAATTTGATTATTTATTTATTTATTTTAAATAAATATATTTATGTGTTTGTCGTGTCGGTGATTCATCATGTTACAGTTGTGTCCGCGTTTTAATTCGTTTCTGCTGCCAAATTAATTTAGAATTAATTTAATTATTAAATCGGTTTTAACAAAAATTAAAATCGGTAACCCGGATCCCCCTATAAATCCCAACAGTGGTATCAGACCTATTATCACCGAGCGCAAACCATAACCAGTCCTTTCATAACCGGTAGTTCGTAATTTCGACTTAAATCCAAATTACGAATTAGAATTAATTTAATTATTTATTTTAATTCTAAGTAATTATTTATTGTGTGTTATGGCCGACCCCTCTGTATTTTGTATACATATATGTATATGTATTTGGCGTGATTTGTCATTCTCTGTTTGGCCCAAGTTGTTGGCCCAATTGGTTGTTTTTGAATTTTTGGTTTTTTTTTGGACCCGGTTTTAGGGTTTCAAAGTTGTACAAATTTAGAGCTAGATTACTAGAAGTAGTTTTAGTAATTGTAAATTTGTATGTAACCAAAAGTCGAAGACTGGACACGCGCAAGAGGGATGTCAAAGCAAGTGGGAGCTGAACTGGATTCAAGATCGTACATTGTTGCCATCTCGATCGTTCACCATTCTATTAATTTAATTTGTCCCTTATGATCTCGCTTGTATGGCTCGAGCGAGATCAAGACCTTATGCCGTTTAACACACAATATGCCATTCGCGACAACTTAGTAATTTAATTAGGTTAAATTAATTTACTAGTCCCGAGTGGTGATAGAGTTTTATCGTTCGTGTATAACGGTAATTAAATATTAAAGGTAATTAATATCCCTATATGGTAATTCTTAAAACTGATAGTTCGTGCCATCCTATCTCAAGTCGAACTTGGAACGTATTGACCGGAGCATCAGTGTTGGAGTATTTCAACACCGCACTTGGTGCCGAGGGTACCTTCTAAGGTGAGGACATTGGAGTATTTCAACACCGTGTCATCACATCGACCATTTAGGATTACTATCACTTTAAATGTATATGTTCGTGGTGTTGGAGTATTTCAACACCGCGCCACGGATGTATATTGCTAAAGTGGGCACGGATGAGGCTAAACGTATAGCAAAATGCAATTGTATGTATATAGCGGCCTCATACCGAGAGTTGTGACTTGAGTCTCACAGTTGACAATCGTTGTTAGTTTGTTTACACGGCTTTGCTCATGAGGCTCATTTGGCGGTCTCAAGTAATGTCGTCTAAACGAATTCTCGATTTCTTAAAAATAAACCTTACCAACTTATTTTTAAAGAAATATAAACATCAAAAATACTGATTAAATTTACTTTGCTTATTCCAGAAGGCTAATGAAAACTCACCTCCATTAAGTATAATGGTACAAGTCGACCCCTTCACTAAGACTAGCTTTCTCGCATGGTAGATCACCCTGAGGAATCTTTTAAGGCTCTTAGGGAAACTCTATGTCATTGACCGACCTATCGCGAGTATTCCATCTTACTTGTTAAATGAGAACTCGCGATCTGAGCTCCAAAAGCACACTGACGATGATAAGGACGTCACTGACCTGATATTATCTAGCATGACTCAGGATTATCGGTACAATTTCATGGGGATGTCTGCCTATGACATCATTCGTAAACTCAAGGATTTATTTGAGTTAAGTCAGAGGACTAAGCGAGCCGATGCATTTTCACAATTCGTGAACTGCTCTATGGCCAACGACTCCTCTCCATACGATCATGTCATGCTGATGAAAGCGTATCGCGACAGGCTGATCGACCTTGGCTACTCCATCTCTGACGGGATGGCTCTTGATGTAGTACTTAGATCTTTGCCTGAACATTATCGTATTCTTGCGATTAATTGTTCGGCTCAGTCGATCGAGGAGGTTATTCCGTTGATACCCAACATGAAGATTAGGACCACGCCGGACGTGCTCAGAGTTGCTAATACGAAGATCTCCAAAACCAAGAAGGTTAAAGAAGGCAAAGGCAAGAAACCACAGGTGCAGCCTCCCGAGGAGCGCCTGTGCTATGAGTGCAACAAAATGGGACACTGGCGTCGCAACTGTCCCGTTTATCTTGCAAAGCTGAAGATGACCAATAACCCCAATAAGGGTTGCTCATCAGGTATGTCAATAAATGTTATTGAACTTTTCACTGTTTCCTCCAATTCATGGGTATTTGATACTGGATGTGGTTATCACATTGTTAATGTTTTGCAGAAACCTGAGAAGTGGAAGAAGACAGAATGAGGCTGCATGGACCTCATCGTTGGTGACGGGAAGAGGGTCCCAGTGCTTGCTGCTGGCACTTATTCTTTTTCATGCTCTATTGGCCTTGTAGTTAATTTGATTAACTGTTTATGTGCACCTGGTTTATCCAGAAACATTATTTCTGTCTCTTCATTATTTGAATAAGGATTTCGATATAAATTTAATGGAAATGTGATTTCTGCTTACCTTAATGATATCTTTTATTTCGAGGCTAAACCTCGACATGGAATATATGAGATAGATGTTCAAACAAACGACCAGCTCTATCATGTTTCTAAAAGAAACAAAGCTGACAGTAACGAATCCTCGTTATGGCACCATAGACTTGGTCACATAAGCAAGGCCCGCATTAAGAAGTTGCAAACTGCTGGCATTCTCGAATCCCAAGATGCAGATTCCTTCGATGAGTGCGAGTCGTGCTTATCTGGTAAATTAACCTAGCCACCCTTCACCCACACAGGTGAACGGGCCCAAGGCTTGTTGGGCATTATTCACACCGACGTGTGTGGACCCTTTCGAACCGAGACGAGAAATCGTGAACGGTACTTCGTGACTTTCATCGATGACACTACAGCAGATATGCCTACGTCTATCTGATGAAACACAAACATGAAACTTTTGAAAAGTTCAAAGAGTTTCAAAACGAAGTACAAAATCAGCTTACTCGAACTATTAAAATACTTCGATCCGATAGAGGCGGTGAATACCTAAGCGTTGAATTCCTGAATCATCCGAAGAAATGTGGAATCATTTCACAACCTACTCCACCTGGCACACCCCAGTTAAATGGCGTTAGTGAAAGGAGGAATCGAACTCTACTTAACATGGTTCGATCGATGATGTGCAGGACGACCTTGCCACATTCCTTTTGGGGATATGCCATCTTGACCGCTGCTCGCCTAATAAATCTGGCACCGACCAAGAAAGTAGGGAAGACCCCATATGAGATATGGAATGGTTCTCTTCCTAAATTATCATACCTCAGGGTATGGGGATGTGATGCTTATGTCACCAGTGAATCTGACAATAAGCTCGATCCCCGAGGCGAAAAGGTAACTTTCGTTGGATACTATTGTAATACCGGATATTACTTTTACCATCCAGATGCAAACACAGTTTCCATCAAAAGGAAAGGTAAATTTCCTTGAGAAAGAATTTCTTGCTCGAGGAACAAATAGTGATCCAGTGGATCTTGAAGAAATTCGAGATACACCTAACCCTGAGACGGTCGCTGTGTCTGACCGACAAGATGTTGTCGCACCATCAGACCCAAACACAAGCACAAGCGTTCGTAGGAGCGAAAGAACACGATATGAACCTGATAGATACCTTGGATATCATGAGGCCTTCGACGTTCTGTTAATAGCCGATTCTAACGATGAACCTATTAACTACAAAGCTGCTATGTCAGATCCGGAATCTGATAAATGGCATGAAGCCATGAACGCTGAGATGCAATCCATGAGTGACAATCACGTCTGGGACTTGATTGAGCTACCCCCCGGCACACGGGCAGTATGAAGCAAGTGGATCTTTAAAAGAAAAACTGACATGCATGGAAATGTGCAAACCTACAAGGCACGGCTTGTAGCGAAAGGTTTCACTCAAACCCAAGGGATTGACTATGATGAGACTTTTTCGCCCGTTTTCATGATCAAATCGATCAGGATTCTTCTTGCCATAGCCGCATACCATGACTATAAGATATGGCAAATGGACGTTAAAACCGCCTTCTTGAATGGACAACTTGAAGAGGATGTCTACATGGTTCAGCCTGATGGTTTTGTCGATCCAGAGAATCCAAACAAGGTTTGCAAGCTAAGCAAGTCCATTTATGGACTCAAGCAGGCATCTCGAAGCTGGAATCTTCGTTTTGATCAAAAGGTCAAAGAGTTTCGTTTTGATCAAAATAAAGATGAGCCTTGTGTTTACAGAAAGGCAAGTGGGAGCGCTGTATCATTTCTCGTACTGTACGTGGACGATATACTGATCATAGGAAACAACATACCCATGCTTAACAATGTTAAGAAATGGCTTTCATCTTGTTTTGCTATGAAAGACCTTGGAGAAGCCGCTTACATTCTGGGAATTAAAATTCACAGAGATCGATCTAAGCGCCTTTTGGGACTCAGTCAAAGCACATACGTTGATAAGATCATAGCTCGGTTCAACATGAGCAATTCCAAGAAGGGAACCGTTCCCATGACTAAGGGAACAATCTTGGACAAATCTCAAGCACCTAAAACGGAGCGCGAGATAAGCCAAATGGCATCGATCCCATTTGCCTCTGCTATTGGATCTATCATGTATGCCATGCTTTGCACACGACCGGATGTCTCGTATGCATTGAGCGTGACAAGTCGGTACCAACAGACGCCAGGACTAGCTCACTGGACGGCTGTAAAGAACATACTAAAATACTTGAGAAACACCACTGATATGTTTCTCGTATACGGAGGTGTTGATGAAGAGCTCACTGTAAGATGTTTTTTTTTTGGGTAAAGGATTACCCCGGTGATTCTTTATATATACCGCAAAACAGAACAAGTAACAAGGAGAGCCCTTGCTAGTTCATGTTTGGGACAATCCCCAAAACATGTAGAAAAAAGAAAAAAAAACACAAGGAAAAACCAGAGTAAAACAACCACCTAACACAAATTAGGAAAACAACCACACTAGGAACTACGTCCCGCCATCAGCCTCAGTAATATTGCCACCAATATTCCATCGATCAAGGATGCAACGAGCTCTCTGATTCTTCCTCAACTTGAGACCCATCAACCTGCTACGCACAGTGTCCCGGATGATAGAAGCAAGAGCGTCTGGAGGTCTAGCATGATTCTGAAAAATCCGATTGTTCCTCTCCTGCCAAATATAGTATGCAGAAGCATGAACCACCAGCTTAGCCACAACATTCCAAAGAAGAAACATGACTATCAACGAAGCAACTAGTAATAGCCGTCCACGTCGGCACAACACTCGAGAGGCAAGTCCACTGCCGAACAATACACCAAACCTGCGAGGAAAACTGGCACTCGAAAAAAAGGTGGCCATGCGAATCCAAGGCCCTGTAGCAAAGCAAGCAGCACATCATGTTCATGTTACCTCTTATACTAGCATCCCAAGCCATGATTTTATCTTGCGTTAGGAGCCGCTCACGTAAGATCAGCCAAACCAGAAAAGCATGACGAGGGATACACTGGGCAAACCAGACAAGCCCAGCCCAAGCAACCATAGGCCCATGAGTTCTAATCGAATCCCAAACCAAACCCGATGAAAAGTCATGCCAATTGTCACCACTTTTCCATTTAATTTGATCCACCTCACCATCCGTGAGCACCATATCAGTAATTTCACTAAGAACGGGGAATCGGTCGACCCAATCACTAGGCCATAAAGCACCCTCCTGGTTGAGAACATCAGCCACAAAAGAGTTAGTAGAAAAGCCTGCACTATATATAGTACGATGAGTTAAGTAACGACACAATGGTCCAGATTCAGACCATGTGTCGTACCAAGCCGACGTGCTCTTCCCATCACCAAGCACAGACCAGATGAAAGGCCGAATCAAGTGGCGAATCGAACTCACTGTAAGATGTTACACTGACGCTAGTTTTCAGACTGACCGAGATGACTCTCGCTCACAGTCAGGATTCGTATTCACTCTTAACAGAGGGGTTGTTTCTTGGAGAAGCTCAAAACAGCCAGTAGTAGCTGATTCTACTACTGAATCCGAATATATAGCCGCCTCAGAAGCTGCTAAAGAAGCCGTGTGGATGAAGAAGTTCATATCCGATCTTGATGCTATGCCAAGTATCAGGCAACCCATCGAGATGCTGTGCGATAACACAGGCGCTATAGCTCAAGGCAAAGAGCAAGGGTCTCATAAGAAGGCCAAGCACGTCCTGAGGAAATTCCACTACATAAGAGAAGTAGTCGAAAGAAATGAAATCAAAATAAGCAAAGTACACATAGATCAAAACTTAGCTGATCCCTTTACTAAGCCTATGACTCAGGAGACTCATATACGCCACAGAGAAGCGATAGGGCTTAGATTAGCTAAAGACATGTCTTGATTCGGTATTTGGATGTATGAACACCAGCAGTTATCTATATTATTCTTATTGCATCTGGCTTTATGCAATAATGAATTACATAACTGTGTTCACTATTTATACGTTTAATCCTTGGACAATAAGTTCTTGTCCTAAATGTCCGTAGTCGATTAGTTAGTGGGAGCTATACTAAAGTAAGACTATTGTAACTGCTTGAACCTTAAAGTTGGTTAACGTTCAAACTCACGGACCTCATTGGTGAATGGCGTTGGACGTAACTCGCATCATGCAACGCAAACAAAGAAGTCTTGCTTGCTTGATTAATGCATGCTCTAATGTATCCTTAGACCTGAGACGCATATTCGAACTCCCTTATACTAAAGAACATTCTTTGATTATAGCCTAACGTTGTCGCATACCTGCCAGCCATAACGGTTATTTTTGGGAATGGCTCTGAGGTTTAGTGGGAGTTGTATGCCTCAACAAGGGATTCTGTACTCTTTCTTCGGCAACAGTTGGACATAAAGGCGCCCTCGTTGGTTCCAAGTGATAAGTGTGAGGCCTCACCCAAACTTACTGTGTGTTTGTTGGATCACTTCGAATTGTATCGAGAACGAAAATCGATGTATAAAATATAAGAGTCCATGTCTCATAATTCATCAATGTCTTATACAGAAAGGAACATATGACAATGAATGCACAAGTCATGAGTCCGTTTGATGGTCAATCAGATATACTTTGGCTGACGACTTAAAGTGTCAATATTAGTTGGTGTAGCCATGCATAGCTAGAGTGCCTCTGACTACGCTCGTTAAAATATCGTGTTCAGTCCAAGTGGGAGACTGTTGGAAACAGGGTGTCCTGACCCGACGAATTAACCAACCCGACCGATGTTGACCTGTAAGAGTTACACCCGGGTCAATGGACCATAAACTAATTACCCTTTTAATTAGTTAATTGAACTGATTGGCGAATAAACAAATACTGATTTATTTATTACGATGACAATTTTAATCGGCTAAATACATTCCCGATTAAAAAGACGGATGAGTTAAACTGTTAATGGGTTAACAGTTTAACCCATTGGTGGGCCATGGAGAATTCGCAGAAGGCCATGGTGGGCCCATGGTCTGCGAAATTCTCATATAGGGTGGGGAGGAGTGGAGATCAAAAAAATTAGTTTTCGAAACCCTAATCTCCTCCTCATCCTCTCTCTCTGCGTCGTAAGCCAAGAAGCAGGAGGAGAAACCCTTTGTCGTCACCGCTCCTGATCTATCTCCGGTGACACAACCACCACGATTCCCGATGGATCAACGTATCGCGAGTATTATCCAACGACTCGACCAGGAAGCAGCCACCGCCCGAGCCAAGGCTGCAAGCCGAGCCGAAGCCGCAGCCGCCGCAGCAGCCCAGGCCGCAGCCACCGCCGTCGCCGCCGTGTCCGCCGACGCATCGCCGGTTGATCGCCGGCCTTTGGTTCTCGCGTTGCTGGCGCAACCGAGACCACCGCGCCCAGTTCCGTCCTCGTGGCCCGCACCGCTTTACCATCCGGTTGCCGCCACCTCGTCACCGCCGCTTTCCGGTGACAAGATCATCGTAGGATAGGTCCCCGTCGCGATTCCGGCGGAAGGAGTTTTGTCACCGCCACCGGTGGTGAAGTTACCACCACCGCCGCCACTGCCATCGCCGCCTCCGATGGCCGCCGGAGTTTCAGTCGAAGATCTGACCCGCAGGTTCGAATCAAATGTTTCAGTTCACCCTAGCGCGAGTCCATTGAACTCGGGTGTCTCGAACGGTTGTTCGTAACCCGCCAAGGTATATCTAATCCGTTAGATATTTAATTTGATTATTTATTTATTTATTTTAAATAAATATATTTATGTGTTTGTCGTGTCGGTGATTGATCCTATTACAGTTGTGTCCGCGTTTTAATTCGTTTCCGCTGTGAAATTAATTTAGAATTAATTTAATAAATCGGTTTTAATAAAAATTAAAATCGGTAACCTGGATCCCACTGTAAATACCAACAATATGAACGATACACATGTTGATAGATATAATGAAATAAATACGTGTTTTATAACAAGGATAATTGATATATGTAATATCAAAATGAAATACGTGTTTAAAAATAAATATGATAGAAATAAATGATAATCCGAGGAAAATAAGTTTACACGATCATATTATGTTAGATATATGTGTAAATATACACACACGCACACACACACACATATATATAGATATATATATATTCTAATAGCTTAGATGCATGTTAAATATACATTTGATGAATATATACGTGGAAATACGTGTTAAAATAGTTAAACGTGTGGAAAATAAATAAGAACATATCCTTACGTTAAACGGATTGTTAAAAATAAATAAATACGTAACGTATACGAGTATTTTACGTACTTAAAATTATTATATGAACCCCTAGGCTTAGAGAATATTAGAATTATATCCTAAGATGAATTGGAACATTAAATGCTAAGTATGTAAAAGTATGAGGGGCTAAAATGCAAAATAGTGAAAGGTATACATATATATATATATATATATATATATATATATATATATATATATATATATATAGGGGAGGGTTCTAGAGAAAACCCCCAATTTCTAAAAAACCAAGAAAACCACTTTATTACCATTGACCAAATAATTAATGGATTAGATTACTTCTGGCATTTCTATAAATAAAAGGACCCTATGATAAATTGAAAATTAAACCAGAGGGGCATATTTGTAAAAGACAAATCAAATAATTTTGGAAAACCATCGTCAAATAACAAAATACCTAAATATATTCAAATTTGATTCAGATTTGGAACAAAAACCCACGCAATTTAAGTATTCGACATTCAAAAACCGAATTGGAAATAGGGCTTTTGGGGAAGAACTGTAGACCTATTGGACTACAAGTGCATTTGGAGGTTTTTTAGTCACCATTCATTGATTATGTAGAATATAGAATTTAATTTGCAATCTTCTGAACGTCGACATTGTAGTTGTTTATGTGGGATTTCTTTAAGGTTTTGCATGGTTGTATATGAAAGAAGGTGATTACATATATATAACTTGCATGTAAGTGTAAGAATCGTAGAAGGGACTAGCTGCTATTCGTGTTTATTGAATTTAAAGTAATCTCTGATT
This sequence comes from Deinandra increscens subsp. villosa, assembly GCA_039602395.1. Lineage (NCBI taxonomy): Eukaryota > Viridiplantae > Streptophyta > Magnoliopsida > Asterales > Asteraceae > Deinandra > Deinandra increscens. The sequence goes on from JBCNJP010000010.1 coordinate 33,460,933, forward strand.
ACAATTTGCATAAGTGATTACATGAGTGTAACCATTTTACTTTGGTTCCATATGTATAACCATTTTATGAAAATTAAAATTTTCATAAGTAAGCTGGTGATTACATTTATGTAATCGTGATTACAATTTGCATAAATAAGCTACTGAGTAATTTGGTGTTTACTAAGCTCGTGATTACAATTCCCTATATATATATATATATATATATATATATATAGGGTTAGGTTCAAATGAGAACTTTTTGTTTTGAGAAATTTTGAGAACTAAATCTCAACCACAAATTTCAAGAGAGGCCACTACAATTCATGGGATGGGGGATACATGTAAATAAACTTGTGGCTCAAATTAGTTCTTTTTAGTTCTCAAACCCAATTGGTTCTCAAATGATCCTCTCCATATATATATATATATATATATATATATATATATATATATATATATATAGGAGAAGGATAAAATGAAAACCTCTCCGAGTTGGAAAAACCGTAAAAACTAAGCTAAAAAATTCGTTTTTTGTTCTGAATTTTTTTATGGTGACTCTCTAACTTAAAAAAACACCCTTTATGAAAAAAAAAACGCCGAGTAAATTTAAAAAAAAATATATTTAAGAACCGATTTATTTGCAAAAAGAAGTTAACCGGCCAGAAAAGACGTTCAAAATTTGTTATTTTTTTAGATGTATTTTTTTTATAGATTTTACATTCATTTTTGATAGTTTTGGTGAAAAACAAATAAAAAAGTGCCTAAAGATTTTTTTTTAAAATTATTTACAGATTTTGTTACATATGTAACAAGGCATTTTACATATGTAATAGGCAAATGTTACATATGTAACATGACGTAACGTCAGATTTCGGAATTTTTTTAAAAAAAAACTACTAGGCGTTTTTTTGATTTTTTTCACCATAGGGCTTGTAATAACGCATATAATTACTACAAAAAAAATGAAGAAAAAAAATTCGTTTTGTGGTAGTTTCCACGGTTTTTCCAACTCAAAGTGGTTTTCATTATATCCATCCCCTATATATATATATATATATATATATATATATATATATATATATATATATATATATAAAGGGAAAGTTATTGTACAAAGGGCAATTTACGTGCGAAGCATGCGAAGGGGGGTAAATTTGTCCGCGCGCGTTTGATGATAATCACGCAAGTTATATTGATAATCACACAAGCTATATTCGATAATCACACAAGCTATATTCAATAATCACGCAAGCTATATTTTATAATCACGCAGGTTATATTTTATAATCGCGTAAGTTATATTTCATAATCACGCAAGTTATACGAGAGCATATAAGTGAATTTGAAAAAAAAAGTTTTTTTCCTTAAAAAAAGTATAGCAATACTATACTCTAATTAAAGAGAATAAAATACTCGCTTTTATGGTGATTTTTTTTTTGTAAAAATAATGTCGTATAAAAAGTTATGGATGTTTAAAAAAACTAGGGGAACTTGAAAAAAGTCAACAATTGTAGGTTCGACCAATTCTACCCCTCCAGATTCTTCTCACGCTTATTTTCTTCTTCTTTTTATCTCAATTAGATATAATAGATCTGGACCATTCATCTTCCAAAATCAATGTCCTACACTTCGCACGCAAATGTTCTTTTTTATTTGAACTTTCACCTATATATATATAAATATACATGTACGTATATATATGTATATCATCATACGTGTCCCAAGCCTTAGAAACATTTATAAATATGTCTCATAAAGTTTTAGAGCATAAAATAACAGTTTCGTGGAAATCTAGGGCTTAAAATGTAAATATAAAGTTAAGGGACCAAAACTATCAAACTGCGAAAGTTGCCTCGTGGTACGTGAGCCCCCCACCCCCCCTTGCGGTACGCGAGCCGTATCAGCGACCAGATTTCATGTTTTCGCTTGTTTCTTGCCACGTCCACTTACTTGCAGCCCCAAATTATTCGTATACGCGTCTTTTTTGGCTGGCTTATCATCATAGACACATGGAGGGGATTGAGGTGCATATTAGGACTATAAATACAGCCCCTAACATCCGTTTTTCTTCACCAATTCACTGATTCTTCCTCCTAAAAACCCTAAACGATCCCAGAACTTATTCAGCTTAATACAGGCAAACGATGAAGAATCAAGAGCTGAATTTTTGCAGTCACTCTTCATTTGGTATGATCTAAGATAACCCATCTCAGTTTCTGATAATAGTGTCTCTAAGTATGTTTTCTAAAAGTATGTAAAAATCAGGGTTCTTGAGCTTGTTTTGCCAAAAGCGGGTGATCGGGTGGGAATTAGGGTCTGAATAGTTTTAGGTAATCCTAAAATATGTATTTTAAGAAAGCCCTAAGTTTATTTCACAATTGGAAAAGTTTTGGTAAAGGTTTTGTTAACGGGTCAAAATTAGGGTTTTCGTAACGTTGTTCTGCCTAAATTGAGTAAACGGTGTTGAAATAAGCTTTGATAATTTAAAGCATATTATAAAATGTTATAATGGATAATACCATAAGTCGGATTTGAATAAAAATGAGTTTTGATAAAGAAATGAGAAAAAAGGGAAATTAGGGTTTTGAAATAAGGTTATTTAATATAAAATAATCTAGTGGGTGTGGGGATTTGATTTTTGAAATAATACCATGTTTACATATATAATAAGTATATATGAAGTTAAAATGGATAAATGATAAAGTATTAAAGATACCGAGTTAATCGGATATTTAGAAGTTCGTGCGGATCGGAAGGGTAAGCGCCTGTACATTGGGGTTTCTAGCAAAGCGGAGGTGTCGCATAAATCCCAAATAGGACCTGGCATACCTCACTGGGCGATCCTGGAGTGAGCGTTTACTTATAGGAAATGCGCGTTAAAAGAAAATGATAACTCTCTAAAGGGCATTTTGGTCATTTTGACCTTTAAAATGGGATAAACTTAATAATTGAATATTATTAAGATAATAAGATAATAAAATAAACATAGGAAGTGTATATTATATAAAACCTTGCGTTAAGGCCATACAATACGCGATTAGGTTTAATTGGAAGGCATAGCGGAGATTTTGCCTGACTTAACTGCTTAAGAGAATAAGGTGAGTTCTATGAGCCCACTCTTAATTGAATGTTTTAAATGTTTTCGGGCTGATATACTTACAAATGTTATGAAAATATATTCAAATGTTTTATAACTGAGATAATGGCTATTTTAACTGTTAGAATTGTTAAAAGGTTTTTGATTGATATATACGTGAAAGATTATGAAAATGTTATGAAAATGATTATTGATAAAATGTCTTACAATATTAAACTGTTAAATGGTTGTTGATTTGAAATATACGTGAAAAGGTTATGATAATTATGGGTGAAATATCCTAAACTATTAAATTGTTAAACTGCTTTAGGAATGATATGCATGGGAAATGTTAAGGAAATGCGTTAAAATACCTTTTACCTGTTTTGTGCCGATACATATACGTGAAATGTTCTAAGGCCCTGTAACTGTTATAAATGAAGATTACCTATTATAAACTATTTTCAGTAAGGTTATAGTAAACGGGTAATGTAAAGGATGAAACTTTTATATATAAAGTTTTGATAAATGAAAAATGTAAACGTTTGGTCTAAGCTTGCATATGTGAATAAGTGTTGGGTAAATATGATCTTATTGGCCTTGTTGTGATTGTAATATGTAATCTATACTGGAATGATCCTATATCATATCCGTTTGTATTTAAGGTGTGGTGGATATGCTGTGGTAATTCCTATATATAAACACCCATAATACAATAGGAAATGTTATAGATTCAGTCCAATGTAGGTTTCACTGAAGTTTAACAAGACAAATAACATTATATTATAAAACGCTTATTCCATAAACGAGTGATGGACGGGTGTTGAAAAGGTTATGAGTCCAAATAAAAAGGTTATTTAAATGGACTTTTGAAAAGGTTGAATATGTTTTAATCTAAGCAGATATTGTCTAGTGAAAAGGGAAAAGGTGGTTGTACAACTAGAAGCAGGGAATGACGGTTCTCCGGGGTAGTGACAGCTGCTCTATTGAAAAGGTACTCGGGTGGCGACGGTTGCCCGAGGAACTAACGTGGTTCCAATAGGAAATGGTTGGTAAATAAATGACTGCTTATAATATTTCCTATAAGTCTTTTATACCTAATGATTATTTACACAAGAGAGGGTCTAGGAGACCCAAAGTACTTTAAGTACTAAATTGTTTTTATTATGATCTAAAGGTTATGTCTTGGTATAATACTGTTATGTTTATACATGTTAAATGGTTGAATGGTTAAATGATTAAAGGGTTAATTGGTTAGATGTTTTGGTATAACTTTGTTATGTCTTATACCTGATAAATGTTTAAAGGTTATATTTTGGTATAATGCTTATACCTGATAAATATTTAAAGGATAATGGTTTTAAAGTTACAGTATAATTCTGTTATGTTTTATACTTTATAAATGTTTAATAAAAATAGGGCCTTTAGGCCCAAGCGTGGAAATAAACTTCCGAGGCAAAGGTAATGCTTTTTTTAAAACGTAGAACTCACCAGCGTAAGCTGACCTCTCCAAAAAAACATATGTATGTCAGGTGATGACGATGTTTAAGGTAGCAAGGAAAGGGCTTTGGTGATGACAGACTAGGTGAGCAAGCTATCAGGAAAGGAATCCATAGTAGACTGGCAATAGACATATATAAGATCTAGTTGTTAGATTATGTTGTATCCTGTTTACTGTTGTACTTGGCTTATATATAAATAAAAAGTTTTTAATTTCCGCTGCTTAGTTATCTCTGTTGTACCATGTGTTCATGAGTAAATCCGATGCGTGAACCCTCCTGGTGCTAAGTATGGGAGTGGGCGTCTCAGTTACCGACCCTGAAGAAACGAAGTTAAGGAAATCCAAGGGGGAGTTTTGAAGTCTAACCATAATGAATGCGGATATAACTTATTATATGCAATGTTTTCATGAACTACTCACCTATGTCTAAATAGGGTTACATCACTGTATGAAAAAGTTCGAACCCTAATCTCATAAACGTCCACCTTAGATTTAAGAGATTTGCAATGATATCTAACTCAACGACGCTCGAGAATGATATTCTTTTGGATTCCGTTCAGACTTATCAAGCTATACACCAGAAGTCATGCCAACAACAAGGTACCTAAGTTAAGACTCTACTACAGTTATGTCTGCAGTTTGAACAAGCAGCCTAAACACTCAAGTATGGACCATCGAGCATCTGAAGCAGTATTTTACGTACTTATAATTATTATATGAACCCCGATGCTTAGAGAATATTAGAATTATATCCTAAGATGAATTGGAACATAAAATGCTAAGTATGTAAAAGTATGAGGGGCTAAAATGCAAAATAGTGAAAGGTATACATACATACATACATACATACATACATACATACATACATACATACATACATACATACATACATACATACATACATACATACATACATACATACATACATACATACATACATACATACATACATACATACATACATACATACATACATACATACATACATACATACATACATACATACATACATACATACATACATACATACATACATACATACATACATACATACATACATACATACATACATACATACATACATACATACATACATACATACATACATACATACATACATACATACATACATACATACATACATACATACATACATACATACATACATACATACATACATACATACATACATACATACATACATACATACATACATACATACATACATACATACATACATACATACATACATACATACATACATACATACATACATACATACATACATACATACATACATACATACATACATACATACATACATACATACATACATACATACATACATACATACATACATACATACATACATACATACATACATACATACATACATACATACATACATACATACATACATACATACATACATACATACATACATACATACATACATACATACATACATACATACATACATACATACATACATACATACATACATACATACATACATACATACATACATACATACATACATACATACATACATACATACATACATACATACATACATACATACATACATACATACATACATACATACATACATACATACATACATACATACATACATACATACATACATACATACATACATACATACATACATACATACATACATACATACATACATACATACATACATACATACATACATACATACATACATACATACATACATACATACATACATACATACATACATACATACATACATACATACATACATACATACATACATACATACATACATACATACATACATACATACATACATACATACATACATACATACATACATACATATATATATATATATATAGGGAGAGGATCATTTGAGAACCAATTTGTTTTGAGAACTAAAAAGAACTAATTTGAGCCACAAGTTTATTTACATGTATCCCCCATCCCATGAATTGTAGTGGTCCCCCCTGAAATGTGTGGTTGAGATTTAGTTCTCAAAAGTTCTCAAAACAAAAAGTTCTCATTTGAACCTAACCCTATATATATATATATATATGGTTAGGTTCAAATGAGAACTTTTTTATTTTGAGAACTTTTGAGAACTAAATCTCAACCACTAACCACTATAATTCATGGGGGGGGGGGGGGGGTTTCCATATATATAAACTAGTGGCTCATAATGGTTCTCAAAAGTTCTCAAAAGAAATTAATTCTCAAATGATCCTCTCCCTATATATATATAGGGGAAAGTTATTGTACAAAGGGCAATTTACGTGCGAAACATGCAAAGGGGGGTAAATTTGTCCTCGTGCATTTGATGATAATCACGCAAGTTATATTGATAATCACACAAGCTATATTCGATAATCACACAAGCTATATTCAATAATCACGCAAGCTATATTTTATAATCACGCAAGTTATATTTTATAATCACGTAAGTTATATTTGATAATCACGCAAGTTATACGAGAGCATATAAATGAATTTGAAAAAAAAAATTCTTTAAAAAAAGTATAGCAATACTATACTCGAATTAAAGAGAATAAAATGCCCGATTTTATGGTGACACTTTTTTTTAAAAATAATGTCGTATAAAAAAGTTATGGACATTTAAAAAACTAGGGGAACTTGAAAAAAGTCAACAATTGTAGGTTCGACCAATTCTGCTCGAGCGTAACATTACGAATATGTCATAATGTATCTTTCTGTCACTTCTCGTTTCAAGTACCATCTAAGGGAAATAGTATTGCTGATTGCTATCTGCTTTCACCTCACGAACTAATTGTTCGGTTAGTCACACCACATTGGGAAGCACTATTAAACGCCCTATTTCAGAAGCCCCCACTTAATACTTGACAACCCTTATGACCTTGTGGATTACCATTCTCAAGACATTCTAATCATCTGATCCAAAACATCTTATTAGCAATCCTACCTTTCACTATTCCATTACCCGACCCTAATTAAATGAATACGTGCCTTAGGTTTTGTTAGTGGACTCGTATAAGGTATTCAAGTGTTCACTACTACAAAAATGGCCTTTCTTGACGCTTTTTGCGCGTCAAGAAAGGGCCCAGATGACGCGCAAAAAAACGTCAAGGAAGGCAGGGTCAAGAAGCATCTTGACGCGCAAAATGCACGTCATCCCATTCTTGACGCGCGAACGATGACGCGCAAAAAAGCGTCATAAATTTGTGTCATAAAATAAGCGTCAACGAAGCCTCCGTCATAAATCTTCTTATGACACGCTTTTTTGCGCGTCATGGTTTTTAAAAAAAAAATAAAAAAAATATTTGTTTGTAAAATCACTAATTTCCCCATTAATAACAATTAACCTCATAATACAAAATAAAATACACTTGTAGTAAAATTATACATTTCATATATAGAGCAAACATTACAAAGTTAACATTAATTTACAATTGGATTCGATAGGCGAATAACCTATAATAACAAATCTAACACTATCATTTTCCTTAGCATTCTTACAACATATATGTCCCTTCCACAAGCATTCTTAGCATCAGCCCTTCCAACTTTAACTTCTCATACCCAAAATCTGTTAAGCACAATGAAATTTAACAAAAAGCACCAACCTAAATAGTCATTTACCAAATGGACATTCACAAGTGCATGAATTGATTAGCATATTTCTATACAGAGTACACAATTTCGACCTTTTTCAATTTCTAGTTAGAATAATAAGAAATGTGACATAGATTTTAGCATATTGATGCAGATTTAGATGAACCAAACAGAGCAAGATCCTAAATTAATAACTTAAAAAGGCTAAGAGATATAAGTCAGTGAAACAATGAAGATAAAAATATAAGATATCAGCCAACCTTGTTTTATGAGCAAGCATCCTCATGCGTATCATTTGTGTCATTTTAGTCAACTGATGCTTTGCCTTTTGCACAAGAAACTAAATGCATCATGTCCACCCTAACTGTTTCGTCACTGCAATAGGTAAGATAATGTCTGATGAGATTATATGACCACACGAGAAGAAATGGAGCTGATGAGATAAAGAACTAATCAGACTTTTTATTTTTTTTAACTTGAATATATTTATGGGATGATGTATGTGGAGCTCACCCAAGTATTCAAACTTTTTTCATCAAGGACACCCAAATATGATAACTCCTAATGGGTCATCCAAGCACGTAATCTGTTACATGTATGGCAATTTGAAGCAATAACATGCTGAAAATGATGAAAATGACAGTACCATTTCAGTAAGTATAAAAATGACCCAATTTATTTCGCGGGTCAACCAAACCCATTCAGTGAGTACTCTAAAATGACCCGTTTTAACCCAACCCAAACCTGTTCAGTAAGTATAAAAATGACCCATTTTATTCCAACCCAAACTCTTTCTGTAAATACTTAAATATGACCCGTTTTAACCCAGCTCAAACGCGTTTAGAAGGTTACTCTGGTGAGGTGACCTTGCGATGGCTTTCACTGCAGTTGTGTGCTCAGTCAGTTTCAGAAGTGACTGTGCAGAGTGTTGATTCCAGACTAAAAGTTGATTGTCATTTCCACCGGATGCTAGTTCTCTATCATCGTGTGACATTTTCAGACCACAAACCTAAACCAACCAACGGCAAGCAAGCAATCAATCATGAATAATTATTATAGATATAAAAAGAGGGATGGATTACCTTACCTAGTTACCTACCTTTGACACAGCTTGGTTACCTAAAATTCAAAACAATCAATCAATTCTAATCAGCAGACAGGCAGTTAGTTAGCAGGTAAGATAATTGAAATGAATTAAATCTCACTTTGCTGGTCATGGAAATGAATTAAATCTCACTTTGCTAGTCGTGGCGGTCCATAAATAAACACAGCTACCCAGTCCAACCACAAGCATTTTTGACAAGACTGAAACATGAAATAATCCACTTATTTATCCATGTTAATTTGAACAATTCCTGTTAAATAAACAGTACCAAGTGTGTTAGTCTTTATCTGAAGTTTCATATAGATGATGACAATGAACATAGAATCTAAGGTGATAAAATCATAAACATCTAAGTTGCAGCACTAAACACAGATTACAGACACAATTAGATCGATCTCAATTCCTTCTACTCACAGGATTAGAATGTCAAAACTAACTAAGAGATCACTGAAGATAACCAGAAGGCCGTTTCATTTTAACGTTAACCAGGATCTCGACATAATTACCTAAAATTCCAGCCCTAACAAGTATCAAAGATTATGGTCATATTAGCAAAAATTTGTGTGCTTATAACCTCGGTAGTCTAATGACCTCGGTAGTTTATATCTTTGTAAATGAAAAAATTGCCCCTTTGTTGTAGCCACCAAGACCACCCAATAAACCGTAAAGTCCATTCCTTGCTCTAGCTCTTGCATCGACAAACCGAGATTCAATCATAATCAAATAATAATTATGTTGTTAAAAATATATCAAAAAAAGATAATGACAGCATATACCTTCACACGAATTCCATAAAGCTACCTTCACACGAATTCTGTCATAACAATAAATAATAACAGGTTATGAACTCTACAATCTGATTGGTAATGTTTGAGTGTGAATTGTGTGTTTACAGACCTCTACAACAAAAATCCAGCATATAACAAACTGAAAATCAGAAGCATTCAACAAATTTACACGTATATTGACATATGTTTGATGATTAGTTTATGTGTAGTAAATTGATGGAAGGCAAAAAATAAAGTTTGAATTAGCATCCAACCATTGAAATACAACTATCCAGATGATAGATTACTAAAACTATTTTTAAAGAAGAATCTGATCTTGAAATGAAGGGTATAGGATGTCATTTTGAGTAAGGATCTTAAGGTTGCTTCCATCATTCAACATGTCTCTGGTCAGATTTGGTGTACAGAAAAGAAAACCACATACATATTTTGATGATATCTTTGTAACATAGGTGGAGAGATGTAATTTCTATTGGATTATATGTTCTATTGGTTTGTGACTACTACTTCGAGCGTGTTTTGAAACTAGAGGCATGTATTACAGTTTAGCAAGTCATATATATTACAATTACATGAATATGAGTCGTAGTCATTCGGGGGACGAAAACCTCAAATTAAGCCTCAGGTCACATGAATAGGTAGAAATAAAAGTAAGAACATACCTGATTCGTGAAGATAGCGGTAGACTAGGTAGTTTAGCTCGTTCGAAGTCATGTTAATCATCACACAATAATCAACATCCAGGCTTAATTTGAGGTGCTAGGGTTACTGTTCTTCTCCTTCCGCTTCGAGTTCCTCTCCACTGTAATGGTGCTAGGCTAGGGTTAGGGCTCAAATCGCGACAATCCTAGGTGAAGAAGATGGAGCAGAAAACACATAGCGGATTAAATAGATGATCGAAACAGACGTTGAATCAGTCAGTGAATAAACGCTTAAAACAACATTAGCAAAAGTCGCTAACCTCCATTAAACACTCAACGACAACCGATCCCTAGCTTTGGACGGGGCGTCAGGACCAGCATCCTTGTCTTCTTCGGTCCTTATTTTTCTCCATAAACCCTAGCCATATGAAGGTGTGCTTCTCGGTGCCGTCTCTAACACCTGGAGGAATCGAGCACTCCACGGCGCTCTCCCTCTGATCGGGATTCACAAAACAGGAACCCTAATTGCCTTTCAAGTAACTGTGCGCTTCCTCGAGTTTCCCCCGTCGACCCCATGAGACCATCGTGATGCTAAATAAGAAAGAGGAGATACATGTAGGATTGTCGATGGTGAGCGGGAATGAGGGAACAGCTGGGGGAAATTATGGAGCTGAAGGAGATAGAATTAGGGCAAAATATCGATGGTGAGCGGGAATGAACACCTGAATAGGAGTAATGGGGAAAAGTTGGGGGAAAATGTTAGCGGGAATTAAAATTTAAGGAAAAATGTTAGCGGGAATGAAATTTGAGGAAAAATGTTAGCGGAAAAAAACATAAAACGACAGTTTTAAGATGACGCGCATTTTTTAAGTGTACTCCGTGTTTTTTCTTCTAATTGATGACAGAAATTTTATGACGCCCAAAAATGCGCGTCATCTATCCTTAGAATTTTATGGTTCTTGACAGTTTTTTTATGACACGTGTTTTTGCGCGTCATAAAAAACCGAGTGTCATCGTTCGCGCGTCAAGAAAGGCCCTATTTCTAGTTGTGGTTGCAAATAGTGAAAATCCCCTAATTTACCGTCCACGATTATATATAAGATGTACCGGCGGCGTATCCACCTCATTTCTGATAAATATAAGGCATCACTTGTTCTCGCACATAACTACCCTATGATGTCTAATAACAACTCCTTTACCACTTAATCATTTAAAGGTAAAGTAATACCACATAACATATTCAATACAGTCAATGCATATAATAACAATTATAAACACTTGAAAGCATTTTCATAAGACAATATGTATATCAGCCCGAAACAGTTCAAAATATTTAAAAGTGGGCTCATAGAACTCACCTTAGCTTTGCGAAGCTAATATACTCGGGTTAAGTCCTCGTGAATCAGTTATCTAACAGCTTTAAAGTAATGTCCCTATTAAGACATCCTAAAGATTACGAATAACGTTTTAAGACTAACCCCATTAACAAAAACCCAACTCTTTATTGGTTATAACCCTTAATTGCCAAAATGACCATTTTACCCCTTATAGGCAAAAGTGCATTTTTAAATGATAATATGAAGACACGCATTCCTATAAGTAAACGCTCACTCCAGGGTCGCCCAGTGAGGTAAGCCAAGTCCCAGTTGAGATTTATGCGACAACCTCGCTATGCCAGAAATCTCTCCGGATTACTCGAATTTGGATTAGCATCCTTTGAAACCCTAATTTGATAAAATTCTCAAAGTATCATCAAAACTCTATTTATTATCAAATAAACTTAGGTATTTTATTCATAATATCATATCATGATATAATTCAAAAGATTAAACTTAACTTCGTTTGTAAAATTTTGCCAAAACAACATTAAGAAAACCCAAATTTTGACCCGTTTCTCAAAATAATACCAAACCTTTTTCCAATCATTAAATTAACTTAGGGATTTCTTCAAAAATGGTATTTTAAGGTTACATACCAAAAATCAGACCTTAATTCCAAACAGGATTTCTCAATTTTGAAGAGTCATGCTCAAGAACCCTAATTTCGGATCTTTTCTAAAAAGCATATCTAGATGTTATGAATCATAAAATTGATTGAGGGATTTTGTAATACATACCAAATAAAGCTTGAATGCAGAAAATTAGCTTCTAAGACCTCCTGGATCAATTGATTTCGAGCTATGGATGTTCTTGAGAGTTTTAAGGTTTTTTTATGCTTTGATTTGTGAATTAGCAATGAAATCTTATGAACTGTAGAAACGAGATATGATCTTACTACTGCATGCTTTGATCAATGATAGTAAACACGGATGTAAATAAGAGATTTTGTATTGAATCACTTGAAGATTACAAAGACAAGCTCTCTAGTTTCTCTCTCTAGAAACACACACAGAAAGTGTAGAAATGACAGAAGTGTTCAGAAGTGTTTTTCTCTCATTCTAACACTACCTATTTATACTAAGTGACTAACCACCCAGCGTACCAAACTGGTCCGCCGGACCACATGGTCCGCCGGACCATGTGGTACGCCACTAAAGACATTTCTACCACAACTCATACTCAGACACGCTCACATAGATACAATACACGAGACACGTCATAGCATAGGAATATGCTTCTACAGACTCCCCCTTAACGTGTAGTGTATCTATTTTCTAACTAAATTTCAGTCTTCAATCTGCAACATTGCTGCATCCGATCTTCAACTTGAAATCTTGTCAGAAATAGAGATTGCATGGCTGAATCACTCTTGAATCAACTTTGAACTTCAAGATCCACTTGTGAAAAATACTTCAAACTCCCCCTCTCACCATGCTTGAGCCTTTGATATCCATAACCTGCAATTTCAGAAGACAGAAACGCGGTTTCCTTTTCTTTTGAAAATTAATTTAATCTTGGCGCAAAACTTCTCTTCGAGAATCCAAGATAGATTTTAAAATTTTGATTTCGTATCACATGTCGATCGGTCGAAAACAAATAAGAAATAAAGTCTTTTTGGCTTTTTGAAATTTTATATCAAAACACACCTAAAATCTTTTTGATTTTTCTAAGTTTATGCTAAAACACACCTAAAATCTTTTTGATTTTTCAGATATGAAACATAAAAGCAATACTGAATCAGACACTATTTTTGTCTTTTGCGAGAAAGATCACAACTTGGGATCATATTGAACATGACATGCTGAACTACATTTCAATTTCTATTACTTCAGCACACAAGTCATGTCGATTACCGGTATAATTTGTCCATATTGAACTCAGGCACAATCATACTCATAACATCTGGATGTGTTAATGTATTGATTAGATTTGCTTTGACCAGTGTACCTCACACTATCAGACATACTCAGATATGTATTTTCCTTTATATCACACTTTGTGAATTCATTTGTGACTTGATCACATAATGATTGTATTCATGATTCAGTCAACTGTCTTCCATGCAAAAAGAAATAAGAACGTTAAATCGTCTACCTTAAGGTCGATCTTTCGATACACAGATAAGGCCTCGGATTTAACAAAATAAGAAAATAAAAAACAAGTTGAAGTTGTATAACCCAACAACAATCAGGTCGGTACTCCCGTACACGCAGAGAAAGTCCGATGAGTTATACGAAACACCAAAGAAAATAAAGCAGAACGTAAAACGAACAACAATCAGGTCGATCTTTCGATACGCAAAGAAAGTCCGATCGTTTGACAAAATAAAGAAAATCAAACAAGTTTAAATCTTTGCAAAATGAACACATGTATACACAGTGACTTCTCATTTTCTTCTTCACGTATCTTTTCTTGATATATCATGAGATATGCATCAAGATGTTGTCCACTTGGTCAAGCATTAGTATTTAATGTGTTTATCACATCTGTATACTTTCTGATTTAATGCCGAGCCTACCAAGCACATCGAACAATGATCTTATGGCTTTTTCATCTAGTTTATCCATGAGTCAGACACGTAAGCCAATGTACCATCATTTCCCAATTATGTCGGATCAATTTCTCATTTTTCAACGTTTTTGAATTTTTCTATTTTTTCAATGTTTTTGTATTTTCTGTTTTTCTCCCCCTTAAAATGAAAACTCTATTTTTGGATTTTCATTTTAACAAAAACACAAAGACACTATTTTTGATTTTTCAATTTTCTCCCCCTAAGCTATACACACAATGTATTAAAGAAAGAAAAATTGACCTTTCGACATGGATACCTTTCAGGTTTAGCTTTCAGAAAAAATTTTAGTTTTGAAATTTGATATTGTCATGAAATTTAAATTAAATCAGCAGAATACTCCTCCATCAGCAACTTTCAATCACCGATGAGTCTTCTAGAAGTACCTGCACACTGGTCAAACACATCAGTTTATAAATGACCCGAAGCGAATTGCTTCTGGTCGACCAGTGTCCTGATTTCCGATTGAAACCACTTTAGGTTTCCAGTGTTGTTGTTTTGGTAAATCAGTATCTGATGAACCAGTCACAGTTGATTGTGACGAACAACCTACAGATGAAACATTTTGAAAACGAGGAATAAATCTTCCTTGAGTTTTGAAAAATGTAGGTTGTGGAAATTCATCAAACACTCTGCCATATTCATCAATGAATCGCGGTTTGGCAGTTTTACCAACATAAGGAACCTTTTCTCTTCTTGAACTAGAAGCAACAGTGACATGACAATCTTGTGCCATATGCCCTTTTTGTCGGAAATTGTAACACAAATGATTGTTTATGTTTCTTTTCTTTGAAACCTGCATAGCTTCACACACATATTCATCTCCAAAATGATCATAAAAATTATCATATACCTGACGACGATGATCATGAACCCATTTAGAAGTCGGGCTCTTTGGAGTAGAATTTGATCCTCCAGAAGAAAATTTTGCAGATTGATTCTTCTTGTTCCTCGGATCAGTAGTCTTCACAAATACTTCAGCAACTTTCTGAGCATCCACGCAGTGTAGCGGGAATTCTTTATCAGAAAATATTTGTTCCGAACCCTTGAGTTTGTAGAACCTCTTGGGTTGAACCTTCTCATCTTTGAAGACATCTTTCTTTACTTGCTTCACATTGACTCTTTTCAGTTGTTGTTGTCTTGAAACTTTTGAACTACCATCGTGAGTAACTTTTCCTTCAAATCCCAAACCAACACTCTTTCCTGAACCTTTCTCTCCCATTCCAGTAGATTTATGCCCATTCTTTACCAACCTAGAAAATTCAGCTTTAACTTTCTTGAGATCGTTTGGAGCATTGATAATTGTTTCATCAATGTCAGCTTTTGAAGACGAAGACCTAGACACAACCTTTTGAGCTTCAGAAGCTTCAGTACTTTTGCCTTTTTCCTCTTGCTTTTCTTCAACAGATTTAGTATTAACAAATCCAGAATAATCACCAGTCTCAACATTGTCTTTCAAATCATGAACACCTTCCTTGAGACTTCCTGGTGGTGCGGTTTTGTTGAACATCTTCTCAAAATTGTCATCTTTGGCCAAGAAACTTGTAAAAGATTGTGAATTAGTAACATTGTTCAAAAGACGTTTTGAATCAATGACCTCAATCTTTAATTCAGAAATTCTTTGATGAGCTTCAGCCAACTCTTTTTCTGTTGCAATTAACTTCTTTGCCACTTTATTAGTTTCATACTTTTGCAATCGCAACTCATCTAGTCCGGCCAACAATTCCTTCTCGAGTTTAGTTTCGTTTCTTTTCAGAATATCCAAATTTGCATTTTGCAACTTGTTCACTCTAACCAACTCCCTCTTCTCATCAAGTAACTTTTCCATATCAGTCTGATAAGATTGAATCTTAATAGCTTGGTCATCAGACAATTGAGTAAGTGTATCAAGTCTGGACTTGGATTTGTCAAAAAGATTTTGAAAATCCTTTGCTGTATCCTCAGCTTCATCTTTCCATTTCTTTACTTCTTTGACTAATTCAGCCTTTTCTTCAGATAATTTTGTAAATTTCTTTTCAAATTCCTGCTCAACACCTTGAAACTGCAACTTTTTTTCAACTAACTCTGTCTGAAAAACTGAAAACTTTTCTTTTTGAGATTCTAACTCTTGAATCATACCTTCCAACTTTTCTCTATCAGCAACCAAATCATTAATTCTCTTCTCACAATCAGCAACCAAATCTTCATTTTCCTTAAGCAGACTTTGAATCTTCTTATCTTTTTGAGAACAGAATTCACAAACAGATTCATAACCACTATTTCCAGATTCACTTGAATCAAATTCAGAATCAGTTACTTCTTCTTCATTATCACTATGAACAATTTGAGCAATCATCGCAGATGAACCAGTCCATGCAGACTCATCATTAATTTCATCAGTAGCCCAATCATAGCCTTTATTTGATGTTCGTGCCTTTTCAAATGCTTCAAGTACATCAGCATCCCAATCATAACCTTCATTGGACTCAGAAACAACAGCAGTTAAAGCTATTGGATCAGAAGTGTGTCCCCAACCATACTGTTTATCTACTTGAGACACCAAAGCTGTTGGAGACTTTGATGAAGAAATATTTGATTTTGAACACTCACGAGCAAAATGACCAAAATTAGAACATTTGAAACATTTTACCTTTGATTTGTCTATGCCAACCTTGCCATTTGGATTAAAACTTTGAAATCCGGTCTTTTTCTTGAATCTTTTAAGTCTTTGGGCTAACATTGCAAGTTGCCAATTAATGTCCATTTGTTCAAGGTTATCTGGATCAATCTGATCAAAATCTTCTCCAATCAAATTAGATGTTGTCAAACCACCATTCAGTAATCCATAATATGAAGATAACAAAGTTGAAATTAATGCTACATGCTCATCTGATGTTTTTGCAGAAAACGAAGTCTGACTCGAATTATTAGGAATAGTGAAGTTACACCCTCTTGATGAATTTGCAGAGTTTCCTGAATCATGACCAACAACAAAAGAAGTTTGAGGTGGATTTGATGAATTAACACTGAATGATTTTGCCTTTGCATTGATACTTGCAGAATTTTGTCCATGATATAATTCAGGATTTTGTAATTGAGCAGTGGACTTGTTTGAATTCATCATTTCCATTTCTCGAGCATGAAGCTTTCCGGTCAAATCATGAAATGACAATTCAGAATATTCTTTGTCATGAGTAAGTAACAACACATAACTTTCCCATCTTTCCAGTAATGCTTCCATCAATTTCTCTTTCAATTTTTCCTCGGTCTTTTCAATCTTGACCACTTTCATTTCACTAATTAGATGTGAAAACCTTGAAACAAGAGTAGAAATATTTTCTTTGTCATATTGTTGAAAATTTTCAAATTCCTTGTTCAAAACTTTTCGTCTACTCTTCTTATATTGATCATTGCCTTCACATCGAGCAGATAAAGCATCCCATAACTGTTTAGCCTTCTTGCAAGTACTGAATTGATGTAACAACTCGGTAGGTAAAGCCATGGTAAGATAACCATAAACTTTTTGTTCAAGTTCATAACTTTTTCTTTCATCCTTATCAAAATCTTGAATCTCTTTATATTCTCCATTGTCAGTTGGACGCACATACAGCTTTCGAATCGGAATCCACAAATCAATATCATTTGTGCTAATATATGCAGAAAAACGTTGCTTCCAATTTTGATAATCTTCCAACTTTAACAACTTGGGAACTTTCTGACTTGTTCCTATTTCATTATCAAAATTGAGCATAGCTTGTACCGTGCTTTGCATAGCCGCAAACGCTTGAAAATCAGACATTTTTCACCGAAAATGATACTTCAAAAACTTCGAACTAAAAAATGAAGGTCTTCCAAGCGGATTTTGGGGGTCAAAACTGGACAGTACTGGCCGTAGGCGTGTACAAGTCCTAGATCTCATTGAGACGAACGTTTTGGCTGGTATTGGGTTCCGTAACTCTTTACGGTTCTCAAGTTACATCAGTTTTAGTGAAGGTCACTATTCTGCCAGCGGACCAAAACAAATCGGCGGACCAAAATACTACCAGCGGATCAGATTTGTACCTGCGGACCAAATCCGGATCAGATTTCGTCTGGCGAACCAGATTTCGTACGGCGGACCAGATGATACGCTGAAAGCGGATCAGATGGTACGCTGAAACTGCCATGGATCAAAAATATGAAGATTGCCTACGCGGACCAGATTAGCGGACCAGAATGCTGATGAAGATACACGGGCGGACCAACCAGCGGACCAGAAAATTCATCCGGCGGACCAGAATTTCGACCTGCGGACCAAGCTGTAATCGAATGATTTTTCGATTTTGCGACTTTTGAAGCTTGAATTTGATTCAGTGAGGTGTGAAATCACTCCAAAAACACTTAGAAATCATTTTTCATCTCAGAAACACTTGGAATTGGAAGAATTTGATGAAAACGTGAAGAAACCCAAACTTTCTCTCTCTAAAAATCCGAAAATTGATCAAAAACATAGCAGTAGAGCAACCAAATGCTCTGATACCACTTGTAGAAACGAGATATTATCTTACTACTGCATGCTTTGATCAATGATAGTAAACACGGATGTAAATAAGAGATTTTGTATTGAATCACTTGAAGATTACAAACACAAGCTCTCTAGTTTCTCTCTCTAGAAACACACACAGAAAGTGTAGAAATGACAGAAGTGTTCAGAAGTGTTTTTCTCTCATTCTAACACTACCTATTTATACTAAGTGACTAACCACCCAGCGTACCAAACTGGTACGCCGGACCATGTGGTACGCCACTAAAGACATTTCTACCACAACTCATACTCAGACACGCTCACATAGATACAATACACGAGACACGTCATAACATAGGAATATGCTTCTACATGAACTAAGGCTTCTATTTATAGTATAAGGTGTTAAATATGGTCTAGACACGTCCCATGGTGACTAAGGATCAAATTTGATGAGTCATAAGAAGTAATTATTCCAATGAATGATATTGTGACACATAAGTATGTGACTAGGATATAATTTTGATGAGTCATAATAAGTAATCATTCAAATGAATGATATTGTGACACATAAGTATGTGACTAGGATATTATGGTGCATTATCATTTAAGCCTTAAAACATATTAGGATATATTCCTGATTATTTCTAACTCTCGAGATACATAAAACGATGATTATAACCCTGTATACTAACACGTATTTATCCATAGATTATCTTTGCAACTACGTATCCACATATATCTCATATATAATATATATATAACACATACATATGTTTACTAACATTTTAACTTGTTAAACACGTATATCAAGTATAATTGTTATATTAACTATCAATTACGCATTCCTTAGTGTGTTAACATGTTATCCACATAAACACGTATAAAACATGATTACTTTCATATCTGGATATATAAACACACATATATAACATATTTATCTTGAGATGTTACAAATCACCCCTCCTTAAACAAGGTTTCGTCCTCGAAACCTGTTCAGACCTCGAATATCTCTGGATGAGATTCTCGCATCTCATCTTCTCTTTCCCAGGTTGATTCAGAACATTTCTTGTGCATCCACTGCACTCTAACTATAGGAACTACTTCATTTCGAAGCTTCCTTTCACTGCGATCTAGAATCGTAACTGGCCTTTCTACATAGGATAATTTATCGTCTACTTCTATTTCTTCCAACGGCACAATTTCTGATTCATCAAATACACACTTTCTCAGATGAGAAACATGAAATGTCGGGTGAATACTAGACAATTCCTTAGGCATATCTAGCTGATAGGCAAATTCGCCCACACGTTCTGCAATCTTAAAAGGTCCTATATACCTTGTGCCTAACTTACCCCTCTTGCGAAACCGAATAATACCCTTCCAAGGAGAAACTTTTAACAAAACAAAGTCTCCCTCCTTGAACTCAAATGGCCTTCTCCTCTTGTCCGCATATGACTTTTGTCGATCTTGCGCAGTCTTTAATCGAGCTTTAAATAAATCAAGATTCTGAGCTAGGTTCTGAACCTCATTTTTGCTTCCAAGCTCTCGCTGACCCACTTCACCCCAACATACCGGAGTTCTACACCTTCTACCATACAACATCTCGAAGGGCGGCATTCCAATGCTGGAATGATAATTGTTGTTATAGGAGAACTCTGCCAAGTGTAGGTGACAATCCCAACTTCCTCCAAAGTCAATAATGCAAGCACGTAACATGTCTTCCAGAGTTTGAATCGTTCTCTCACTCTATCCATTTGTCTGAGGATGGTATGTCGTGCTAATATGTAACCTTGATCCCATTTGCTCGTGGAATTTCTTCCAAAACCGCGAAGTGAACCACGTGTCCCTATCCGAGACGATAGTTACCGGTACTCCGTGTTGAGCAAAAATCTCTTTTGTGAACAATTTAGCTAACTCTTCAGAAGAATGTGCCTCCTTAATGGGTAAGAAGCGAGCACTCTTTGTTAGCCTATCCACTATCACCCAGATGGTGTCATAACCTTTAGCTGTTTTTGGTAGCTTAGTTATGAAGTCCATCGTGATATGTTCCATTTCCACTCGGGAATCTTTAAAGGTTGAAGCTCACCATAAGGCTTCTGATGTTCAGCTTTAACCTTTGCGCAAGTCAAACACCTTTTCACGTGCTGCATGACGTTAAACTTCATACCTGGCCACCAATAGTCCCGTTTTAAGTCTTGGTACATCTTGGTCACGCTAGGATGAATTGAATAACTTGACTTATGAGCTTCCTCCATAATTTTACCGCGAATCTCACCCATAAGCGGTACCCACATTCGACCAAACCTGTTCTTAACTCTAAGCTCATTCTCTTCTAATCTTTCAGCTTGACCTACCATTCTCTCTTTCTTTATGTTCTCTTCTTTCAGAGCCTCGTCTTGATCTCTTCGAAGCTGGACTAGAAAATCAGGAGTAACAACCAATTTATACGACCTCACCCTAATCGAAGGATGCTCCTCCTTTCTACTCAAGGCATCGGGCACTACGTTGGCCTTAC
>JBCNJP010000010.1:33483089-33625589 GCA_039602395.1 Deinandra increscens subsp. villosa
CGTGACAGTTATTCTCGCACATGTAATAACCCCATTCACATATAATCTAGACTTTCCTTTAGTTTGACATTAATAACTTAAGGCGAAAGTATGCCGCCTAGACGCCGAGCCACCAGAGACGCCTCACCTCCTCCGCCCTTGAGCGCTGCTGAAATCGAGGAACTGATTGCTCAATGGGTTGCTGAAGCCGTCACTACTACTGCAACCCAACGTCACGCGGACGATGGGGCGCGCGGTAAGAACGAATTAACCAAGGTTAGAAAACACTAGACTACAATTGCACCAAATTATGTTCAATGTTTTAACCTAACACTGTAAGCCCTCATGAATGTTCATAAAAGGACTTTATGAATTAAAGCCTACACCTTTTAGAGGTTCCGTGAGTTATTCACCCTGTCCGAAGAACCGTTACACCGTTACAACACCCTTATGCTCCAAAAGCAACCTACACCACACTCTCGATTGTGGTAATGTCTACTGTAACATCTACACGGTTAAAAGACATGTAGCACGCGATTGCCCAAATCACACATGCTACGGTTGCTGGGAAATTGACCATTACAAAAAGGGAATGCCCAAAGGTGAAGAATGAAGATGCTAACCATGCTAGGGGAAGAACTTTCGTGATCAATGTCGGAGACGCCGTCGTGACCCCAGCGACGAGTACGTTCCTGCTAGATAAGCATTATACCTCTGCTTTATTCGGTACTAGTGCCGATAGAAGCTTGTGTCTACCGATTTTAGTCAATTACTTGAAATCGCCCCTGTTTCCCTAGACACTAAGTTTGCATCGAAGTTGCAAATGGATTTTTGATAAAAACCAGAGTAATCTACCCAGACTACCCGCTGACCATTATTCCAGCATCGAATCAATGCCCATTGATTTATGAAGTTTCAATGTAGTTATTGAAATGGATTGGTTAGCAAGGGACCATGCAGAAATTGTGTGTCATGAGAAAATGGTTTGAGTGCCGATAGCAGACGGTAACACTCTGAACGTGCAAGGCGAGAAGAGTGGAGCCAAGCTAAATACCATATCTTGTATGAAGGCAGATAAATTCCTCCGCACGGGATGCCATGCCATCCTAGCTCATGTCACTGAGAAGAAACCGAAAGAGAGCGCGTCGAAGACGTTCATATCGTCTGCGAACACCAGGAAGTCTTTCCAGAAGACTTTCCAGGCTTATCTCCAGCACGGCAAGTAGAGTTTCGCATCGACCTAACACCCGGAGCCGCCCCGTTGCCAGGTCCCCTTACCGACTGGCACTATCTGAAATGCGAGAGTTATCTAGCTAACTGCAAGAGTTGCTAGATAAGAGCTTCAATTATCGAAGCCACTCCCCGTGGGGTGCTCCCGTTTTATTCGTGAAGAAGAATGATGGAACATTCAGGATGTGTATCGACTACCGAGAGTCGAACAAACAGACTGTGAAGAACCGTTACCCGCTTCCAAGGATCGATGACTTGTTTGATCAACTTCAAGGATCATACTTCCATTCTAAGATCGATCTCAGGTCGGGGTACCACCAACTTCGAGTTAGAGATGATGATGTCTCAAAGACGGCGTTTAGAAAATGCCATAAGCATTACGAGTTCCTCGTTATGCCATTTGGATTAACTAACGCACCGACCGTATTCATGGACTTAATGAATCGCGTGTGCAAACAATACTTGGATAAATTTGTTATCGTGTTCATCGACGATATTCTTATCTACTCACGTAGTAAGAAAGAACACGAGGAACACTTGAGGCTCATCTTAAAATTGCTGAAGAAAGAAGAGCTGTTCGCGAAATTCTCCAAATGTGATTTTTGGATTCGCGAAGTACACTTTCTGAGTCATGTGATCAACGACCACGATATTCACGTTGATCCGGCTAAGATTGAAGCAATCAAAGATTAGAGTACTCCCACGACCCCAACCGAGATTCGACAATTCTTAGGTCTCGCTGGCTACTATCGCCGATTCATTGAAAATTTTTCCAAGATAGCCCAGCCCCTTACCACACTGACTCAGAAAGATAAGATGTACATCTGGGATGATAAAACTGAAACTGCCTTCCAGTTGTTGAAGCGAAAACCTTGCAATGCCCCAAATCCTGTCCTTACTTGACGAAATCGACGATTTCGTTGTATACTATGATGTTTTGCATCAAGGCTTAGGTTGCGTACTGATGCAGCTTGAGAAAGTCATCGCTTACGCCTCTCGACAACTGAAGATTCATGAGAAGAATTACACGAATCGCGACTTAGAACTTGGAGCATTTGTCTTTGCCCTCGAAATCTGGAGGCACTACCTCTATGGGACTCGGTGCGTTATATTCACCGATCACAAGAGCCTCCAGCGCATCTTTAACCAAAAAGAGCTAAACATGAGCCGACGATGATGGTTGAACTGCTTAACGATTACGAATGTAAGATTCGTTATCACCCGGGAAAGGCTAACGTTGTAGCCGATGCTTTAAGCAGGAAGAAACATACCAAACCGTGTCGTGTTCAAACCTTAAGAATGACCATACGCTCGAATCTCACGTCACAATTTCGTTACGCTCAAATCGAAGCTCTTAAGCCTGTGAATCTGAAAATGAATGCTTGCGCGGCATGGAGAAACAACTGCTTGAAAAGCCTGATGGAACCATGAACATTTTGGATAGACTATGGGTACCTAGCTTTAGAGACTTGAGAAGGCTAGTGTTTGATGAAGCCCACAAATCAAGTTATTCCATCCACCCAGGGATCCAACAAAATGTATGTATGAAGGGGTTAAACTGATGACCAAATCAAAAGGGAAAATCCAGACCTTAAAAAGGTACGTTGCGTAGTTATGTGACAGATTGTCATCACGCAAGACAAACCTAAGCAATGGTTGAGACAACTATTTCCCAATCGCTGAGTTTCCTTATTGCAATAGATATAGTTCGAATATTCAAGCCGCCCATTTTCGAAGGCTTGTATGGAAGAAAGTTTCATTCGCCCCTTCGCTGGACCGAAGCCAGTA
This sequence comes from Deinandra increscens subsp. villosa, assembly GCA_039602395.1. Taxonomy (NCBI): domain Eukaryota; kingdom Viridiplantae; phylum Streptophyta; class Magnoliopsida; order Asterales; family Asteraceae; genus Deinandra; species Deinandra increscens. The sequence goes on from JBCNJP010000010.1 coordinate 33,486,087, forward strand.
ACAGTCATCTGACTAGTCCATTGATAGTTCATGAAACTACTAAGGAGACCTTTCAATTTCTGAAAGCCATAGGTAATCTCCAAGAGAACTACGTTAACACTCGACGCGAACCCTTAGAATCTATAAGGGGGTTCAAAACCTTATAATGGATTCTGTCTTAGGCGGAGCTAACTAGGCCTAGAAAGCTAGGTATGCTTAAACCTCATCGGTCCCTTGAAATCCTGGAACGGATTGGACCAATGGCCTACACACCCGTTTTTTCTAGAACCTATTGAGATCTTAGACTGTGAGACCAATAGACTGGAGTCAAACCGCATTTCCATTATTGTTATCATTAAGGAATCCCGGTAATCAAAGAAGATTTCGTCCGGTAGCGAATCAATCTAAACTTTTCCATAAGCCATCTTGTCCCCGATACATTTCATTTTCCGACAAACTGAAAACTCAAGTATGAGCAAAGCTTAGGCTAATCATGTAAGGCAAATCACAATTGTGGGTGCACACATAATTGTAATTTGAACTGCATGAAAATCCTGGTAGAGCCCATTCGTGAGAAATCCTGACTTGTCCAGAAACCTTCGTACTCAAAACCTCGTTCATCCGTGTGTCAATCCTCATTCTTTTATCAGACTATTGAGATTTATCTGCCGACAATCGTCGCAAACCCTTATCCTTTAAGAAGGGTGACCGCGTCATATTAAAAGTGTCGCCTTGGAAAGGTGCCATCTGATTCGGCAAACGAGGAAAGCTTAACCCTCGTTACATTGGTCCATTTGAAATCATTGAGACAATCGGACCAGTAGCTTACCATTTACGCTTTCCCGTATAGCTATGCACTTTGCATGATGTCTTTTACAGTAGAAATCTTAAGAAATGCTTATCTGATGAAACGCTTGTCATTCCACTTGACGAAATTCAAGTTGACAAAATGCCTTGCATTATTGAGGAACCTGTCAAGGTAATTGACCAAGACCTTACGAGAACGAAGCATAGCCGCATCCCCATTATCAAAGTGTGCTGGAACTCATGGCGAGGTCCAGAGTATACTTGGGAACCCGAGGACCAAATACGTCTGAAATATCCTCGTCCTATCGGAAACGTCACAAACAACCAGTGATCAAGAACTGAATTTCGGGACGAAATTCTTCTAACTGGGGGAGAATGTGACACCTCGTCCAAAAACCCTAGGTCAAACCGTTTACCTTGACTTTTTAATTAAGTATTAATGTGCATTAACTGGTCTGATTACTGTTTAACTTGTTAATTACTGTGCATGACCGTTAACTGATGACGTAAACCTAATCCCGCGTTTGTACTAAAAGCGTATACCCGTAAAATGCATAGAGATTTCATTTATTAATCATGGAATTTCAATAACAAGAAATTAAATATAAAATGAGTTTTTATATTTTATTCGGAACTGGAACTGGTGTCGTGCGTTTATATAACCGACACGGGAATCTGATAAGCGATCATATGTTTAAAACTATTCAGTTTTAAACAATCTGGACGGTCGAGCTTAAAACTGTTACGAACTGACAAAACTGAAAACTTTAACCGTAACCGTGCGAAAAACTGAAAAATATAACCTATTTCTGAAAAACTGATATAACCGACCTAAACAATTGTTTTTATGAAATAAAAACATCACAAGCTGAAATCGTTTGTCAAGACTTAAGCCAAACCTCAGCCGTTAACCCCATTGGGCCCGACTTGGCCCAATAGGCCCAATAAGCCTAAAATAATGAAACCGAGCCCGAAACCTTGACCCGTTACATAATCTTGATAAACCAAATAATCGTGGCAATCTGTAAACTCAACCGATGCGCAACGGGCCCGAGCCTCGAACCGGTGCCCCGTTTGGACCCGTGCGGCCCATAACCGACGAACCGACCCGATCCACTTTTCCTTTAAATATTTATGCCCAATATAAAGCCCAAACCCAATGGGTTAATTTTAAACAAATGGACCCATCAACTTTGCAATTTTTATAAAAACTTGTTACCACCTTTTATTTTTATAAACATTACTCACCAACTTGTATAAGTTTTACACTTTTAATATTTATAAAAGTTATAATTTTCACCTTTGCCATCCCTTATATATTTTATAAAACTTACTCTACAAAAACCATTTTATAAAAACATGGCAATGTTTAATAAAAAAAAATGTCGCCTACACATTTAAATTTTATAAAAGTTTGGTAGGTGATATTCTTGGTAAGAAAGGGGGTTACTTGGCCAAGTTGGAGACCACACCGAGCTACTGCCACCATCACCCTCTCCCTCTTTCTGTTTCTCACGGCCACGAACCACCAGCCCCACCTTCCTCTTCTACTTTTCTTTTCTGCCGAGATCAACCACACCAACCACCACCACCACCGGGAACCACCATCAGCAACCACCACCCACCTTTACCTTTTATTCTCGGCAGCCAAGCAACCACCCAAGCATCATCATTCCTCCTTTTCTTTTTCAGTAATCAACAGCAGCAACACCCACACGCCACCACCCTCTCCTTCTCCTTTTTCCGGTCACACAACACCACCCGCCGCCACCCTACTGCAGCAGAACTGCTGCTGTGCTCACCGACCCCCGCCACAGCGCTCCACCTCCCTCTCTTTTCCCACCGTGAATAGCAACAACCACCACAACTATCGCTACCATTGCTGTTGTGGCTGCTGCCACTGCTGTTACGCTCCTCTCTGCCGGAAACCGTTGCTGCCGGAGGTGCTGTGGTGCTCCCGCTGCCGCTGCTGTACCGCCACCGCCAACCGCTACCCGCACCGCCACCTTTCTCCATTTCTATCGGGTTCCATTCACCCTCGTTGTGAGTCCGTTAACCGTTATCATTTACGTTTTTAATACGTTTTAAACGACCCGAACGAACCCCCGAGTCTTGACAAACGATCCTTTGAGAACCCGAGTTTTAACCAACTCATATTTCTTTTCTTTTATTTTCTTTAAAACCTTAATGTTCTAAGGTTTGAAAATGCATTTATGTAATGTTTTAATCCATGAAAATTAAGTTATATAACTTACTAATCCAATATGATCATCTTATATTGCCTAACATAAAAATACTAGTTATGTGTTTAAAAGGAAAACCCATGGTTGATTTTACTAGCTTAATGGATTAAAACGATCATTTGGTTAGTTGTGATGTTTAGTGACACTTATGGACTTAATTGGACATTAGGAGTGTTATATAAACTTTGGACATAAAATGATAGCTTAGAAACCTTTAAATGAAATTATTATGGTTAACTTATTAATTTAGTAATTTTATAAAAATTACTTGGATTTTAAAACCATAAAATGACATCATGGAATTTATATATAAAATTGTCACATTTTATAAAAATATGATTTCTAAGAAAACAAGACTTAAAATGCTTGTTTTGGATTTTATAGAAAATAAAATGGATAAAAATGTATAAATATATTTTTATACAAAAATGATAAGGAGCATATTTGTGTCACTTGACATAAAAAGTATAAATCTTGGATTTTTTATATAAAAAGTGGAAAATGTTTTATGTTGGGAATTTTCTATAAAAAGTCTTTAATTTAAAACCCTAACTTTATTTGATAAATAAAGTTATTTAGAAATGATTTTATAAAAATAAAATCAAAAGACTTATAGAAACTATGAAAAACATATTTTTGATTTTTTTAAATAAATCAAAATAATCAAAACGTTTTAACCGGATCAAATGTTTATTTTAAACGTTTGAAATTGAAACGAAATCTTTAAACGATTTAAAAATGTTTTACGACGTAACGAATCGTAAATAATAATTTTCAACAAATAATTATCCTTATGAGTTTAGAAACCCTAATGTGAGTTAAACTCATCATGATTGTTAATATTAATTATTCTAATAATAATTATAATTATAATAACATGGAAACCCTAATTTTCCCTAACATAAGTTTAATATTAAAATAACCTTTAATATTAACCTACTTTTGTTTATTCATTAAATCGTTAACTTGTAATAATCTGATAAATTATTCCAACAAGTTAGAATAATTATTTCGATAATAATTATCAACTCTAGTTATATATATTATAAATTAACGCGATTAAATATTCAATCGATCGAACGAACTTAAAAATAATAATAAATATTATTATTTAAAACAATATTCAAGACTTAATTGAACTGATCTTCATGATACGTTATCGCATGTTCATTCCTTGTATTTATTTACATAAATGCCTTAATACGTGAACATTCGTATTTGCTGATTTTGTAAACTGATTAACTAGCGGGTTTTCAAAACGCTACAAACGGGATTATACGTCAAGACTTGACCGGTATCATTTGGGTAACGTTCGATACTCAAATGATTATGTGGACCCTCATGCATGTTGTCTTATGTTTTATTAGGACCTTACTTGCTAGTTGCCACTCGGCAATTCGTCATTACCGCTGAATCATGTGAGTTTCACGGCCCCTTTTCTTTACAACTGTTTTACACTTATGGGGGAGAAATCATGAACTGATAAACTGCTTTTTACTTAATGTTATGGTTTACCTGTTAGCCGTATGACTACATGTTCCATTCTGTATCCCAAACAACTGGTACTTTATCGTTATCAACGTTAGTACAACTGAAATCCCACTATTAATTGAATTCGATTAGTTCTGCTCGAAACGATAACTAGTGAATAGATCTATTTGGGTTGACAACCCTGCCCAGATTGGTAGCTCCAATCCTGACTTCGTACATTGTCAAGGGGTACACGTCAATTATTCTCGCATGTTCGGTATTCTTGGGATAGAATGCTATGAGTGGGTAATCCGTTAGTATTCGAATTTGAGGTTCATGGTAGGATCTTACAACCACGACAGTAAACCAACGTAACATTTAAGTATGCCGTAAACTGTTATCCCAACATGCCGTAAACTGTTATTCCAACATACCGTAAACTGTTATTCCAACACACTGTAAACTGTTTTTACAAACTTACCATAGAATCATAAACCTGTGAACCTCACCAACTTTATGTTGACCTTTTAAAACTCATGATTTCTCAGGTATCTAAGCTATTCATGGAAGACGTGCAAATGGGGCTTCACTGTAACTTTCGACCCTACTTCACCGGAGTCGTAGTCCTGACCTATCTTACATAAACTGATTTATGATTTCAATATCAAACTAAGACTTTCATTCAAATGTAAGACATTATCATTTCACCACAACTTTCCGCTGCAACATAAATGGTATAATGTTTTAAATGACGTTTGAATTTAGTAGAAGTTGTTCTGTATATCTGCGACTATGATTCCGTCTCGCTCACACCCAAATCCGTTGACCGGGGTGTGACAGATTGGTATCAGAGCCGTGGTTATAGCGAACTAGGTTAAACAAATAAACAAAAACCAAACCTGGACTATAACCCGCTCCGAAGCTACCATTTGCACGCAAGACCAATTCCTTATCATATTGGTTACGTTAACTTATGCTTTACATATACGAGTTATTATTACTGCAACTGGTACATTTATATCTTTATTCTAGATACTGTTATCATGTTACCAACTATGTTCTCTCCTGGAATATTATCGCAGAGATGACTCTCAAAAAGGTCATCTGCATATCTGATTCCTCTAGAAAAGACACAGTTGTGTCTGAGTACACACCTTCCCCTGAGGACCATGAACTGTCTAGCCTAGTGCGTGACATTCTCACCGTCGGTATTGTCCGACATTCCTCATTACCATCGAATTTTCTGAGACCATTGTGATCCCGTCTCTCAGAGGACTCATCGAACCACCCGATTCCCACCGTTTCTGCTGGCAGTACGGCCACTACTACTGGTGGCATGCCCGCAATGCCATGAGCAAGCCTTTGGAGTGATCAACGATGAGATCACTAGACTCCCCATCTGGACCGATCTGGCGACACTAGAGACCCGTCCAACCACCATGGAGCATCACCAGGCTTCCAGACTAGGTGTTATGGAGTCACGGCACGCTCGTATGAGTCGTGTCAACATGGCCTACACCGATCTGCGGTTGGCCAACGAGTCCCTCCAGACGAGAGTCGCTTACCTAGAGGAATTCCCTGGGCGAGTGTTCAGTTACATGAACCTCACTGCTCAGATCACCACCACCTTAACTATGCCCTCTGGATCCCCGCCACTCTAGATGGCTTGATTTAGAATCTTCTTGCAATGAAAAATATTTACTTATTTTGTTGCAATGGTACTGCGAACCCAGTACGAAGACTTATCCTCTTTTGACTATCGTATATTCTACCAGTTAATATTGTTAATGGAAACTGGTGTTATGAATATGAGTATGATTTCCATGTTTATGATTGATGTTATTACTGTTGGTGTCATTATATCATTCGCGTATGTAGTTCCCCTCTGCTTCCTGTTTCTTGGTCGTGCTTGGGCGCGTCAGGTTTTGGTATCATTGATGTATGTCGTGACAGTTATTCTCGCACATGTAATAACCCCATTCACATATAATCTAGACTTTCCTTTAGTTTGACATTAATAACTTAAGGCGAAAGTATGCCGCCTAGACGCCGAGCCACCAGAGACGCCTCACCTCCTCCGCCCTTGAGCGCTGCTGAAATCGAGGAACTGATTGCTCAATGGGTTGCTGAAGCCGTCACTACTACTGCAACCCAACGTCACGCGGACGATGGGGCGCGCGGTAAGAACGAATTAACCAAGGTTAGAAAACACTAGACTACAATTGCACCAAATTATGTTCAATGTTTTAACCTAACACTGTAAGCCCTCATGAATGTTCATAAAAGGACTTTATGAATTAAAGCCTACACCTTTTAGAGGTTCCGTGAGTTATTCACCCTGTCCGAAGAACCGTTACACCGTTACAACACCCCTATGCTCCAAAAGCAACCTACACCACACTCTCGATTGTGGTAATGTCTACTGTAACATCTACACGGTTAAAAGACATGTAGCACGCGATTGCCCAAATCACACATGCTACGGTTGCTGGGAAATTGACCATTACAAAAAGGGAATGCCCAAAGGTGAAGAATGAAGATGCTAACCATGCTAGGGGAAGAACTTTCGTGATCAATGTCGGAGACGCCGTCGTGACCCCAGCGACGAGTACGTTCCTGCTAGATAAGCATTATACCTCTGCTTTATTCGGTACTAGTGCCGATAGAAGCTTGTGTCTACCGATTTTAGTCAATTACTTGAAATCGCCCCTGTTTCCCTAGACACTAAGTTTGCATCGAAGTTGCAAATGGATTTTTGATAAAAACCAGAGTAATCTACCCAGACTACCCGCTGACCATTATTCCAGCATCGAATCAATGCCCATTGATTTATGAAGTTTCAATGTAGTTATTGAAATGGATTGGTTAGCAAGGGACCATGCAGAAATTGTGTGTCATGAGAAAATGGTTTGAGTGCCGATAGCAGACGGTAACACTCTGAACGTGCAAGGCGAGAAGAGTGGAGCCAAGCTAAATACCATATCTTGTATGAAGGCAGATAAATTCCTCCGCACGGGATGCCATGCCATCCTAGCTCATGTCACTGAGAAGAAACCGAAAGAGAGCGCGTCGAAGACGTTCATATCGTCTGCGAACACCAGGAAGTCTTTCCAGAAGACTTTCCAGGCTTATCTCCAGCACGGCAAGTAGAGTTTCGCATCGACCTAACACCCGGAGCCGCCCCGTTGCCAGGTCCCCTTACCGACTGGCACTATCTGAAATGCGAGAGTTATCTAGCTAACTGCAAGAGTTGCTAGATAAGAGCTTCAATTATCGAAGCCACTCCCCGTGGGGTGCTCCCGTTTTATTCGTGAAGAAGAATGATGGAACATTCAGGATGTGTATCGACTACCGAGAGTCGAACAAACAGACTGTGAAGAACCGTTACCCGCTTCCAAGGATCGATGACTTGTTTGATCAACTTCAAGGATCATACTTCCATTCTAAGATCGATCTCAGGTCGGGGTACCACCAACTTCGAGTTAGAGATGATGATGTCTCAAAGACGGCGTTTAGAAAATGCCATAAGCATTACGAGTTCCTCGTTATGCCATTTGGATTAACTAACGCACCGACCGTATTCATGGACTTAATGAATCGCGTGTGCAAACAATACTTGGATAAATTTGTTATCGTGTTCATCGACGATATTCTTATCTACTCACGTAGTAAGAAAGAACACGAGGAACACTTGAGGCTCATCTTAAAATTGCTGAAGAAAGAAGAGCTGTTCGCGAAATTCTCCAAATGTGATTTTTGGATTCGCGAAGTACACTTTCTGAGTCATGTGATCAACGACCACGATATTCACGTTGATCCGGCTAAGATTGAAGCAATCAAAGATTAGAGTACTCCCACGACCCCAACCGAGATTCGACAATTCTTAGGTCTCGCTGGCTACTATCGCCGATTCATTGAAAATTTTTCCAAGATAGCCCAGCCCCTTACCACACTGACTCAGAAAGATAAGATGTACATCTGGGATGATAAAACTGAAACTGCCTTCCAGTTGTTGAAGCGAAAACCTTGCAATGCCCCAAATCCTGTCCTTACTTGACGAAATCGACGATTTCGTTGTATACTATGATGTTTTGCATCAAGGCTTAGGTTGCGTACTGATGCAGCTTGAGAAAGTCATCGCTTACGCCTCTCGACAACTGAAGATTCATGAGAAGAATTACACGAATCGCGACTTAGAACTTGGAGCATTTGTCTTTGCCCTCGAAATCTGGAGGCACTACCTCTATGGGACTCGGTGCGTTATATTCACCGATCACAAGAGCCTCCAGCGCATCTTTAACCAAAAAGAGCTAAACATGAGCCGACGATGATGGTTGAACTGCTTAACGATTACGAATGTAAGATTCGTTATCACCCGGGAAAGGCTAACGTTGTAGCCGATGCTTTAAGCAGGAAGAAACATACCAAACCGTGTCGTGTTCAAACCTTAAGAATGACCATACGCTCGAATCTCACGTCACAATTTCGTTACGCTCAAATCGAAGCTCTTAAGCCTGTGAATCTGAAAATGAATGCTTGCGCGGCATGGAGAAACAACTGCTTGAAAAGCCTGATGGAACCATGAACATTTTGGATAGACTATGGGTACCTAGCTTTAGAGACTTGAGAAGGCTAGTGTTTGATGAAGCCCACAAATCAAGTTATTCCATCCACCCAGGGATCCAACAAAATGTATGTATGAAGGGGTTAAACTGATGACCAAATCAAAAGGGAAAATCCAGACCTTAAAAAGGTACGTTGCGTAGTTATGTGACAGATTGTCATCACGCAAGACAAACCTAAGCAATGGTTGAGACAACTATTTCCCAATCGCTGAGTTTCCTTATTGCAATAGATATAGTTCGAATATTCAAGCCGCCCATTTTCGAAGGCTTGTATGGAAGAAAGTTTCATTCGCCCCTTCGCTGGACCGAAGCCAGTAACAGTCATCTGACTAGTCCATTGATAGTTCATGAAACTACTAAGGAGACCTTTCAATTTCTGAAAGCCATAGGTAATCTCCAAGAGAACTACGTTAACACTCGACGCGAACCCTTAGAATCTATAAGGGGGTTCAAAACCTTATAATGGATTCTGTCTTAGGCGGAGCTAACTAGGCCTAGAAAGCTAGGTATGCTTAAACCTCATCGGTCCCTTGAAATCCTGGAACGGATTGGACCAATGGCCTACACACCCGTTTTTTCTAGAACCTATTGAGATCTTAGACTGTGAGACCAATAGACTGGAGTCAAACCGCATTTCCATTATTGTTATCATTAAGGAATCCCGGTAATCAAAGAAGATTTCGTCCGGTAGCGAATCAATCTAAACTTTTCCATAAGCCATCTTGTCCCCGATACATTTCATTTTCCGACAAACTGAAAACTCAAGTATGAGCAAAGCTTAGGCTAATCATGTAAGGCAAATCACAATTGTGGGTGCACACATAATTGTAATTTGAACTGCATGAAAATCCTGGTAGAGCCCATTCGTGAGAAATCCTGACTTGTCCAGAAACCTTCGTACTCAAAACCTCGTTCATCCGTGTGTCAATCCTCATTCTTTTATCAGACTATTGAGATTTATCTGCCGACAATCGTCGCAAACCCTTATCCTTTAAGAAGGGTGACCGCGTCATATTAAAAGTGTCGCCTTGGAAAGGTGCCATCTGATTCGGCAAACGAGGAAAGCTTAACCCTCGTTACATTGGTCCATTTGAAATCATTGAGACAATCGGACCAGTAGCTTACCATTTACGCTTTCCCGTATAGCTATGCACTTTGCATGATGTCTTTTACAGTAGAAATCTTAAGAAATGCTTATCTGATGAAACGCTTGTCATTCCACTTGACGAAATTCAAGTTGACAAAATGCCTTGCATTATTGAGGAACCTGTCAAGGTAATTGACCAAGACCTTACGAGAACGAAGCATAGCCGCATCCCCATTATCAAAGTGTGCTGGAACTCATGGCGAGGTCCAGAGTATACTTGGGAACCCGAGGACCAAATACGTCTGAAATATCCTCGTCCTATCGGAAACGTCACAAACAACCAGTGATCAAGAACTGAATTTCGGGACGAAATTCTTCTAACTGGGGGAGAATGTGACACCTCGTCCAAAAACCCTAGGTCAAACCGTTTACCTTGACTTTTTAATTAAGTATTAATGTGCATTAACTGGTCTGATTACTGTTTAACTTGTTAATTACTGTGCATGACCGTTAACTGATGACGTAAACCTAATCCCGCGTTTGTACTAAAAGCGTATACCCGTAAAATGCATAGAGATTTCATTTATTAATCATGGAATTTCAATAACAAGAAATTAAATATAAAATGAGTTTTTATATTTTATTCGGAACTGGAACTGGTGTCGTGCGTTTATATAACCGACACGGGAATCTGATAAGCGATCATATGTTTAAAACTATTCAGTTTTAAACAATCTGGACGGTCGAGCTTAAAACTGTTACGAACTGACAAAACTGAAAACTTTAACCGTAACCGTGCGAAAAACTGAAAAATATAACCTATTTCTGAAAAACTGATATAACCGACCTAAACAATTGTTTTTATGAAATAAAAACATCACAAGCTGAAATCGTTTGTCAAGACTTAAGCCAAACCTCAGCCGTTAACCCCATTGGGCCCGACTTGGCCCAATAGGCCCAATAAGCCTAAAATAATGAAACCGAGCCCGAAACCTTGACCTGTTACATAATCTTGATAAACCAAATAATCGTGGCAATCTGTAAACTCAACCGATGCGCAACGGGCCCGAGCCTCGAACCGGTGCCCCATTTGGACCCGTGCGGCCCATAACCGACGAACCGACCCGATCCACTTTTCCTTTAAATGTTTATGCCCAATATAAAGCCCAAACCCAATGGGTTAATTTTAAACAAATGGACCCATCAACTTTGCAATTTTTATAAAAACTTGTTACCACCTTTTATTTTTATAAACATTACTCACCAACTTGTATAAGTTTTACACTTTTAATATTTATAAAAGTTATAATTTTCACCTTTGCCATCCCTTATATATTTTATAAAACTTACTCTACAAAAACCATTTTATAAAAACATGGCAATGTTTAATAAAAAAAAATGTCGCCTACACATTTAAATTTTATAAAAGTTTGGTAGGTGATATTCTTGGTAAGAAAGGGGGTTACTTGGCCAAGTTGGAGACCACACCGAGCTACTGCCACCATCACCCTCTCCCTCTTTCTGTTTCTCACGGCCACGAACCACCAGCCCCACCTTCCTCTTCTACTTTTCTTTTCTGCCGAGATCAACCACACCAGCCACCACCACCACCGGGAACCACCATCAGCAACCACCACCCACCTTTACCTTTTATTCTCGGCAGCCAAGCAACCACCCAAGCATCATCATTCCTCCTTTTCTTTTTCGGTAATCAACAGCAGCAACACCCACACGCCACCACCCTCTCCTTCTCCTTTTTCCGGTCACACAACACCACCCGCCGCCACCCTACTGCAGCAGAACTGCTGCTGTGCTCACCGACCCCCGCCACAGCGCTCCACCTCCCTCTCTTTTCCCACCGTGAATAGCAACAACCACCACAACTATCGCTACCGTTGCTGTTGTGGCTGCTGCCACTGCTGTTGCGCTCCTCTCTGCCGGAAACCGTTGCTGCCGGAGGTGCTGTGGTGCTCCCGCTGCCGCTGCTGTACCGCCACCGCCAACCGCTACCCGCACCGCCACCTTTCTCCATTTCTATCGGGTTCCATTCACCCTCGTTGTGAGTCCGTTAACCGTTATCATTTACGTTTTTAATACGTTTTAAACGACCCGAACGAACCCTCGAGTCTTGACAAACGATCCTTTGAGAACCCGAGTTTTAACCAACTCATATTTCTTTTCTTTTATTTTCTTTAAAACCTTAATGTTCTAAGGTTTGAAAATGCATTTATGTAATGTTTTAATCCATGAAAATTAAGTTATATAACTTACTAATCCAATATGATCATCTTATATTGCCTAACATAAAAATACTAGTTATGTGTTTAAAAGGAAAACCCATGGTTGATTTTACTAGCTTAATGGATTAAAACGATCATTTGGTTAGTTGTGATGTTTAGTGACACTTATGGACTTAATTGGACATTAGGAGTGTTATATAAACTTTGGACATAAAATGATAGCTTAGAAACCTTTAAATGAAATTATTATGGTTAACTTATTAATTTAGTAATTTTATAAAAATTACTTGGATTTTAAAACCATAAAATGACATCATGGAATTTATATATAAAATTGTCACATTTTATAAAAATATGATTTCTAAGAAAACAAGACTTAAAATGCTTGTTTTGGATTTTATAGAAAATAAAATGGATAAAAATGTATAAATATATTTTTATACAAAAATGATAAGGAGCATATTTGTGTCACTTGACATAAAAAGTATAAATCTTGGATTTTTTATACAAAAAGTGGAAAATGTTTTATGTTGGGAATTTTCTATAAAAAGTCTTTAATTTAAAACCCTAACTTTATTTGATAAATAAAGTTATTTAGAAATGATTTTATAAAAATAAAATCAAAAGACTTATAGAAACTATGAAAAACATATTTTTGATTTTTTTAAATAAATCAAAATAATCAAAACGTTTTAACCGGATCAAATGTTTATTTTAAACGTTTGAAATTGAAACGAAATCTTTAAACGATTTAAAAATGTTTTACGACGTAACGAATCGTAAATAATAATTTTCAACAAATAATTATCCTTATGAGTTTAGAAACCCTAATGTGAGTTAAACTCATCATGATTGTTAATATTAATTATTCTAATAATAATTATAATTATAATAACATGGAAACCCTAATTTTCCCTAACATAAGTTTAATATTAAAATAACCTTTAATATTAACCTACTTATGTTTATTCATTAAATCGTTAACTTGTAATAATCTGATAAATTATTCCAACAAGTTAGAATAATTATTTCGATAATAATTATCAACTCTAGTTATATATATTATAAATTAACGCGATTAAATATTCAATCGATCGAACGAACTTAAAAATAATAATAAATATTATTATTTAAAACAATATTCAAGACTTAATTGAACTGATCTTCATGATACGTTATCGCATGTTCATTCCTTGTATTTATTTACATAAATGCCTTAAAACGTGAACATTCGTATTTGCTGATTTTGTAAACTGATTAACTAGCGGGTTTTCAAAACGCTACAAACGGGATTATATGTCAAGACTTGACCGGTATCATTTGGGTAACGTTCGATACTCAAATGATTATGTGGACCCTCATGCATGTTGTCTTATGTTTTATTAGGACCTTACTTGCTAGTTGCCACTCGGCAATTCGTCATTACCGCTGAATCATGTGAGTTTCACGGCCCCTTTTCTTTACAACTGTTTTACACTTATGGGGGAGAAATCATGAACTGATAAACTGCTTTTTACTTAATGTTATGGTTTACCTGTTAGCCGTATGACTACATGTTCCATTCTGTATCCCAAACAACTGGTACTTTATCGTTATCAACGTTAGTACAACTGAAATCCCACTATTAATTGAATTCGATTAGTTCTGCTCGAAACGATAACTAGTGAATAGATCTATTTGGGTTGACAACCCTGCCCAGATTGGTAGCTCCAATCCTGACTTCGTACATTGTCAAGGGGTACACGTCAGTTATTCTCGCCTGTTCGGTATTCTTGGGATAGAATGCTATGAGTGGGTAATCCGTTAGTATTCGAATTTGAGGTTCATGGTAGGATCTTACAACCATGACAGTAAACCAACGTAACATTTAAGTATGCCGTAAACTGTTATCCCAACATGCCGTAAACTGTTATTCCAACATACCGTAAACTGTTATTCCAACACACTGTAAACTGTTTTTACAAACTTACCATAGAATCATAAACCTGTGAACCTCACCAACTTTATGTTGACCTTTTAAAACTCATGATTTCTCAGGTATCTAAGCTATTCATGGAAGACGTGCAAATGGGGCTTCACTGTAACTTTCGACCCTGCTTCACCGGAGTCGTAGTCCTGACCTATCTTACATAAACTGATTTATGATTTCAATATCAAACTAAGACTTTTATTCAAATGTAAGACATTATCATTTCACCACAACTTTCCGCTGCAACATAAATGGTATAATGTTTTAAATGACGTTTGACATTAGTAGAAGTTGTTCTGTATATCTGCGACTATGATTCCGTCTCGCTCACACCCAAATCCGTTGACCGGGGTGTGACACAGTTTCAGGCAGCTCAGTAAGTGTTGTGCTTGTGAAAGATGATAAGGGACAACAGCATCCGGTATACTACGTAAGCAAAACATTATTAGATGCTGAAACCAGGTATTCTTATTTAGAAAAAATGATTTTAGCTCTCTTCATGGCTTCTCAAAAGTTAAGACATTACTTTGAAACTCATGTTATTTATGTAAAAACTAACTATCCTATCAAGTGTGTCTTAAGGAAACCAGAAATGTCAGGAAGAATGGCGAAATGGGCAGTTAAATTAAGTGCCTATGACATCATATATGAGCCAAGAACAGCAATCAAGTCCCAAGCCCTTGCAGACTTTGTGGCTGATTTCAGCACCGACATACTGCCAGAAGTTGAATTAGAGGTCAAGCAGCTCGAAGAAGCTTCCGGAAGCTGGATCCTGTACACGGACGGGGCATCTAACATTAGAGGAATAGGATTGGGTGTGCTACTGAAATCGCCACAGGGGGACATTATTCCTCTATCTATCCATTGTGAATTCAAGGCTACTAATAATGAAGTAGAATATGAAGCTTTAATTGCAGGATTACAACTCGCTAAAGATATGGGTATCCAACACATTCAAGTTTTTATTGATTCCTTGTTATTAACTAACCAATTTAATGGATTCTATGCAGTGAAAGGCGAAAAGCTAACCAAATATCTAGACCTTGTAAAACAATTAGCATTATCTTTTGAAAATTGCAGCATATCACAGGTACCTAGAGAAGAAAACGCAGAAGCTGATGCTTTGGCAAACTTAGCATCATCTTTAAGGATCCCAGAAGGTGTCAAGATTCACATAACTCACATCCTAACCCCAGCAATTGAGGTACAGGAAGTTAATGACGTCACAGCAGATAAAGATCAAGAAATGATAGATTCTCAGGATCCTCAGAAATCCTGGACATACCCTATCAGGAGATTTATCCAAGAAGGAGAAATCCCCAAAATCGAGAATCCCAGGCTTTTCCAAACAAAGGTAATCCCGTATTTAATAATAAATGATATCTTATACAAAAAATCTATTGCAGGTCCGTACTTGAGATGCCTTGAGCAGCCTGGAGCACTTGCAGTACTCCAGGATATTCATGAAGGTGATTGTGGCAATCACGTTGGGGGCAGATCACTATTTTCCAAAGTATTGAGGACATGATACTACTGCCCTACTATGAAGAAGGATGCGATGGCTTTTGTTCAGAAGTGTGATGCATGCCAGCGGCACGTCAATATCCTCCATCAGCCTGCTGAGCCGCTCCATTCAATATCATCTCCGTGGTCGTTCATGAAATGGGGATGGACATAGTTGGTAAGCTGCCTGTAGCACATGGAGGAAAAGTCTTCATGCTGGCTATGACGGACTATTTCTCTAAGTGGATTGAAGCTGAAGCATTTGTTCAAATCAGAGAAAAGGAAGTGATTTCATTCATTAAAAGAAATATCCTAACAAGATTTGGAATCCCATCAGAAATAGTATATTGTGACAACGGATCTCAGTTTACTGGAAAAAAAGGACTGGCTTTTGTGAAGCATGGGGCATTAAGATGGTAACTTCAACTCCCATACATCCACAAGCTAATGGTCAAGCAGAATCGAGCAACAAGATCATCATCAATAATCTTAAGAAGAAGCTAGGAGCCAAAAAAGGGAAATGGGCTGAAGAGCTACCTTTCGTATTGTGGACTGACAGAACAACTTCCAAGAATGCTACTGGTCGAACACCATTCTCCTTGGTGTTTGGTTCAGAAGCTGTGATTCCCACTGAAATGGTGATGCCGACTGCTAGAACAAGCTGCCGGGATTTTGAAACCAATAAGCAGGAGCTTCTTGAAGATCTTGAAACAATCGATGAAATCAGGGACCTCGCGAAGTTTAGGATGGCAGCATACCAGCAAAGGATGGCCAAGTCTTACAATAGGAATCTCAGGATTAGAAGATTTCAAGTAGGAGATCTAGTACTCAGAAAAGCTTTTCAAAATACTACCAATCCATCAGATGGAAAGCTTGCACCTAAATGGGAGGGTCCTTACCTAATAGACTCAGAAGCTGGAAAGGGGGCATATAGGCTGGCTACTATGGAAGGTGAGCTGCTACCAAGAGCTTGGAACGTAATTCACTTAAAGTTATATTTTATGTGAGTACCCTTAGGATCCTCTAAGCATCCCCAAGAATCCTTGTTTAAGCTTCGAAAACTTCAGGTATGATTTTGATTCTTACTTCAATTTCATATTATTATCTTTGTGGGATGATTACTGACTTAGGCATCGGAGGGGTGTTAGCCAAGCTAGCACCCACCCCTCACCAAGCCTTGAGTGTTTTTCAGAAGTTATAAGCATCCTATCATAAGCTAGAGGCTGATAACCTCTTCTAAGTCTAAAGCATTCTGAATGCAATCAAAGGTTTAGAAGGTTTTCACCTTCTCGATCACTAATGGGAATCGCCAGGAGCGCAAGACCCTCGCCAGGAGTGCACGATGGTAGCCTATGGTTCGAGGTGGTGCGACCAGTCCATCCACGGGTGGCTGATAATTTCATCACTGTTGGCCATAGAGCGCATCTCAAAAATGGGTGGCAGACGTGTCATCTCGAAAAGGCCCTAAGGTTTTTGGCATTTTCATGTTAACTAAGGTTTAGGCACCTTAGTGTCTCTCAAGTTTATGGGCTTGACCCCAGTTGGCTTAGTCCCAAGTATTTTCGAGCTTGAACTCAGTTTAACGAAGGTTTTTAATGTTTCCACATTAACTAAGGTTTAGGCACCTTCGTGTCTCTCAAATTTTAAGGGCTTGACCCGAGTTGGCTTAGACCCAAGATTTATAAGGCATTTCTTGCCTCAAAGGATTAAGATGGGGTTAACCCCTGTTTGACTCATTTCTATGTACTCAAGATTTATTCTCAGTTTCATCGAAATTTCCCTAAGGCTATCTTAAGGATTTCTAAGGATCCTCCAGGATCTTGACTATCTCGAAGGTTGGAATATTCTTAAACAGGTGACACTGGAACTGCATGTGTTACATATTTTTATTACTAACTAAGTATTAGTTAGCATCATGGTTTGTTAATTTTGGCAGGTTTTATAAACTTTTATGTTTTTAAACTAAACTATGTTATTGAGCATCCTACAGGATCCTCATTCAAATATTTTCTCAGAATTTGCTACATAACCAAAAATACACGCAACACACCATGATGATCAAAATACTGCTAAGTTATATATATGCAGGAAATTAAAGAAGTTGACCCCAGGCTTCGTCTTGGAACCCAAGATCCTTCCACCTGAGGCCAACTATATTGTCTGGGAAGCTTGGACTTCGCCTTGAAACATAAGTTCCCTCCATTCAAGCTTCCATAAGTTAAAGTACCATTTTTTTAGTTTCACCACAACCATTGTTTAAACTACCACCAAACCAAACAAACAACTTAGAAAAAGTGGGCTCCGACCTAGTCAAGAATGCCTTCATCGCCCAGCTTATCACCAGCTGCCTCCGCCTGCTTCACCTCCTTACCCTTGCCCCTGTCCTTCTCACCAGCTTCCTTTTCCACCTTCATGACCTCCGGCTCAACCTCCTTAGCAACCTTCTCAGCAGCTTCATCCCTCTCATCCATCAGCTTTTTAAGGCTCACCTCCCAATCCTTAACCGGCCAGCTCTCTGGAGTGAAGCCTTCAGCCTGCACAGCGGTAGCCATCTCAATCATGCATGCGAGTACACTGATGGAAACTGAGGATTGAGCGTTCTGATCAGCCAGCTTTAGGGCTTCAGCAGCTGCAGCATCTCGTGCCTTGAGCTGCTTCTCATGGTAACGATTCTTGCTAACAGTTATCTTACCCATCTGCTCGATGCGGAGCAAGGCTTCATCAAGTTTAAGCTCAGAGGACTCAAGCTTCTGCTCAGCTTCTTCCAGTTTGCCTTCGAGTTCGATGACTTCATGGCTCAGCTTGTCAATACCCTGCATCAAATCAAGATGGATCAGAACCAATCAGGGAAGTATTCTAAATATAATTCTAACATACTTCTCTATCAATAAACTATACTTACAATGTTTACCACAACTTATAGTGAGAGAAGCTTATTGGCTGCTGCAACAGGAGGAAGACCATCGAAACTGTCCACGTTGATGGTGGTGTCCGAAGCCTTGCGCTTCTTGGCAGATGAAGTCTTGGACCGAGTGCTGGGAGGCCAAAATTTGGGAGCTGAAACATCTAGGGGAGCTTTGTTGCTGGTCTCCTCGGTCTTTTCCTTCTTGGCAATGAGGAGCTTGAGGTCTTGGAAAGAGAAGTTGGAGGCTGAACCTGGAGCTTCATCAGAGGTAATAAGAAATCAGTTTCCAGAAGACAATAAGATGTAGCCTGAAACAAAACAAAAACAAATACATTCAAGTACCTGCATACATGGTTCTTGAGGGACTGTGAGATTGCTGAAGATGGTTTGAGCACTTGAAACGTCTTCGGGTAGGCAGCTTCTTTCTGCAACCGGGATGCTGTAAAGTTCCTGGAGCTTCTTGGAAGAGTCACGAGCGGGCTTGATTAAAACTTCAAACTTAGGAGCTGCAAAGACAAAAAACAAACATATTAGACAAAGAAATCGAAGAGTTTATGGAATTAGAATATCACAAAAACTCTTCCTACCCTTGACAACCCATTGGGTAGGAAGGTTCTTGCAACCAACAAGAATACTCCTTTTGACAAAGAAGAATTGGCGTCTCCAATCATGGTCATTATGAGAAACCCTCGGGATTATCTGGGCTTCTCCAGGTCTAGTTTTCAGAACAAATCTGTTGTGGCCATGAGTACCCAGCCGGTACACCTTGCAAATTTCGGCGACCGCGATGTTCAAATTGCGGGTTTCGTTCAGGTGATGAAGGGAGAAGAGAATTCGCCATACCATGGGCATGACTTGAGAATAGGTGAGATGGGTGACTGAGAAAAACTCGTTAACTAGAGCCGGAAAAGGGAATGTCATAACAAGGAGAAAGGGGTAGTAGAGAAAGCAAACCCACTCGTCAGAAATGTGATCGGCCTTCAAAAATGGGTCGTACGGACGAAACTCTGCCTCAGCAGGGAAGCTCGAGGACCGCTGCAACATCGTGATCTTCCGATCATCAAAATAGCAAGTCTCCTCCTCCGTCACCGGAAGGAGCCCTTGGTCGGTAAAGTCGTCGGCCACATTGTCGGAGACAGTGGCCGTGGAGCGAAGCATTTTCTTCCCCATGTTCAAAAAAGATGAAGAAAAAGGAGACGAGAACTGACCTGTGGAAATCGGAGAAGCTCGAGGGTTTCGCCGAAAGAAGAGATATGCGAGATAATGAGAGGAAGGGGGGTTATAAAGGAAAATCCCAACGAGAAACTCGCTTGGGAGTTGGGTCAATTAATGTTCTGCTTTATCATCATTTGTACTACAGATAAGCCTGCAAGTATTTCAAATTTTTGATAGCTGGCTTGCATGCGCCATCCGCCAAAAATTTGGGGGCAATTGTTGGTACCGGATTTCAGGATATGCTGAGCAGCTCGCAAGCACTTCACTGTAAGGATCCTGAATTACGTTTCTTTACTAACGATTGCTTTTCCCTTTTTGTTTGTTATTCACAGGTTAGCTCCAACATGAATCACGTGTCCTAAAGACTCGGTCAGCTAACAGAAATGTGGACTAAGTGGACTTCAAACGGCTATGTGGGAGACGTGGAGTTAGTTGCTGATTTTTAGGAGGATTAGTTGCTATGTAATCTTATATATATTGAGCTCTAGGCTTACACACAACACACGATACTCGCTATCAAAACTCTCTGTAACACTTAGAACTCGAGCTCACTTCACTTCTACTTGAACACTTTCCGATTATATAAAAGTTTCAGGCAGCAGGCACTTTAAGCCGGCTCCCGAGGTTTTTTGCTAGGCTCCTTAAGGATACTCAAGGATTCCTGGATTTTTCCCTCGTTACATCCTCGTGTCAATCTCCAAATTTACATTTTCGTCTCTGTTTACACCAACACTCTACCTCACTTACAAAGTTTGATCAACTAATTGCTTAGGCAGTTTTTGACCAAAACAGCCTTGATCATAGAAATAATCTTAACTGCTGAGCTATCACAATCCCCATAAACGGATATGATTTTCCTAGTTGGCATTCGAAGTTGAACCTCCTTCTGATTACAGATTATTTGCATTGGATTTCGCAAGCCAACCATGCCTAATACAATATCAAAACCACCTAAAGTCATAGGACATAACCTAAGAGGCAGTTTGTGTCCTTCCAACTCTATCAGGCAATTATCTAACATATCTGTAATCATAACACTTTTTCCAAAGGCAGTCTCGACCTTAAAAGGTCTCTCAGTCCTAATAATTGTTCTATCAAGCAATCCACAGAAATTATGCGATACAAACTCCTACTAGCATCAGAGTCAAATAACACCGAAGCAGGCACATTATTAACGAGAAACGTACCTGAAACTACATCAGGTGTTATCTTGGCCTTAGTAGTAGTTAGGGTATAGGCTCTACCCTTGGCTTTTGGAACTTCAATCGCCCTCAGCGGCTCTGGATTCCTCACCAATTTAGGACAGTTAGTTCTGATATGCCCTGGACTCCCACACTCATAGCACTTCTTTAGGTCTGGACAACGATTGGCAAAGTGACCTTCCTTTCCACACTTATAACAGCCAGTAGCCCCAGACCTACACTCTCCAGAGTGAGTCATATTACACTTGCGGCACACAGACTTTCCGCCTTTGGGACCATTCCTTGATTTCTTGTGATATCTACCATAGTTCTTCTTCGAACCTTCTTCAACCTCAGACCACTTCCTCTTTTGCTCCCCAGGTCTACCTTTACCACCATACTCTTCCTCGTAGCGTGTAGCGCTAATATCTATTGCTTCTTGATATGTCCTTGGAGAGTGAGGTTTCACAATCTTCCTCATAGCTGCAGGAAGGGCCTGAATATACCTCTTTATCTTCTCTTCCTCGGGAGTTACTAGTCTTGGCACTAATCTTGCCATTTGATCGAATTTACTAGTAAACTCCTGCTGGGTCAAGTTGCCCGCTTCAAATTTCAGAAAGTTCATTTCAATCTTGTCTAGTTCATGTCTCGGGCAGAACTTGCTCATCACGATCACCTTTAAATCATTCCTTCGCATCGCAACAATGGATTCAACTCCTCGGGATTGCTTTACGGAATCCCACCAAAACAATGCATCTCCTATGAAGGAGTGTGCTACATACTTCACCGTTTGGTCTCCCCTACATTCACTTATGTCGAAACTGCGTCTCTTTCCCCTTCAAAGGTTGGGGGTCTACATCCACTAAAGGATTTGAAAGAACAGCCTCGGCCGCCTTCCCCCATGCCTATAACAGGAACAACACCTGAAGAATTCCTCCTCCAGCATTTCCACTAGTGTTTCCTCTAACACCGGCTCCACCAACACCAGCGGTTCTTTGGAGTTGAGCTATTACTTGGGCAGTAACAGCTGCTACTTGCTCGTTAGAAAATACATTAGCTCCTGTATTATTCTCAGGTTCAGGATTTGCACGTGTGTTTCCTCTAGCACCAGTTGTTCTACCGGTACTAATACCACCACGTCTAGCCATATCCTACATTAAGATGAATGACATTTCAGAATTTATGTGACTTAAAGTCTCCAAATTTGAATACATGATAATAGATAAGCGCAGACGTCAATATGAATATATATATATATATATATATGATGTTTTCAAAACCCATATACTTTTATTCACACTCATCCTTAGTGTTAACACCCTTCCTCTTATGGGCATTGCTATCTTGGCTGGCACCTATAGTATATATCTCTCTTACTTGGTTTTCCCAGAGTTCTAGTTTAAGTCTAGACACTGTATTAGTATCTAAATCTCTTAAACCAAGGCTCTGATACCAACTTGTGACGCCCACTTCCAGACTTGGCTCTAGAAGGGGTCACGTATCGGATTTACACATAAACACATGGTACATCAGAGATAACTAAACAGCGGAAAATTTAAAAATTTTATTTATATATGCCAAGTCTATAATAGGAGAGAGACGAATACAAAATCTAACTACAACTAACTAAGCCAGCTCTTCAAAAGTGTCTTCTAAGGATATCTACTGCCCATTATGCTTTGCTCACCAATGAGCCTTGCCCTTCTGATCCGAACCTTCAGCTTCGTCTGATATACATTATTTTCAAGTGTCAGCTTACGCTGGTGACTTCTAAGTTTTTAAAGCTTTACCTTTAAACTCACAACACACTGTTTGGTTAAACCCGTTTCTGCAAATAGTCATTTAAGTATAAAGCATAAAGATTTATACATACCACATAACTAGGCACATTTTCAGTAGAACACGTCTACCCTAATATACTTCTAAACCTCGTAAATAGTCTAACTTTCTACTCCTTATCAGACTATCCTTTCTATTCCATCTGCTCGAGCGTAACATTACGAACATGTCATAATGTATCTTTCTGTCACTTCTCGTTTCAAGTACCATCTAAAGGAAATAGTATTGCTGATTGCTATCTGTTTTCACCTCACGAACTAATCGTTCGGTTAGTCACACCACATTGGGAAGCACTATTAAACACCCTATTTCAGAAGCCCCCACTTAATACTTGACAACCCTTGTGACCTTGTGGATTACCAATCTCAAGACATTTTAATCATCTGATCCAAAACATCTTATTAGCAATCCTACCTTTCACTATTCCATTACCCAACCCTAAATAAATGAATACGTGCCTTAGGTTTTATCAGTGGACTCGTATAAGGTATTCAAGTGTTGCAACTAGTGAAAATCCCCTAATTTACCGTCCACGATTATATATAAGATGTACCGGCGGCGTATCCACCTCATTTCTGATAAATATAAGGCATCACTTGTTCTCGCACATAACTACCCTATGATGTCTAATAACAACTCCTTTACCACTTAATCATTTAAAGGTAAAGTAATACCACATAACATATACAATACAGTCAATGCATATAATAACAATTATAAACACTTGAAAGCATTTTCATAAGATAATATGTATATCAGCCCAAAACAGTGCAAAATATTTAAAAGTGGGCTCATAGAACTCACCTTAGCTTTGCGAAGCTAATATACTCGGGTTAAGTCCTCGTGAATCAGTTATCTAACAGCTTTAAAGTAATGTCCCTATTAAGACATCCTAAAGATTACGAATAACGTTTTAAGACTAACCCCATTAACAAAAACCCAACTCTTTATTGGTTATAACCCTTAATTGCCAAAATGACCATTTTACCCCTTATAGGCAAAAGTGCATTTTTAAATGATAATATGAAGACACGCATTCCTATAAGTAAACGCTCACTCCAGGGTCGCCCAGTGAGGTAAGCCAAGTCCCAGTTGAGATTTATGCGACAACCTCGCTATGCCAGAAACCCCAGGGTACAGGCGCTTACCCTTCCAGTCCGCATGAACTTCTAAATACCCGAATACCTTGGTATAACTTATATTTTATCAATTAACAAAATGGAACTCATATATACTTAATATATATGTAAACATGTTCTAATACCAAAATCCATAACCCCGTTCTCCCCGGATTACCCGAATTTGGATTAGCATCCTTTGAAACCCTAATTTGATAAAATTCTAAAAGGATCATCAAAATTATATTTATTATCAAATAAACTTAGGGATTTTATCATCAAATCATATTATGACATACTTCAAAAGATTAGACCTAAACTTAACTTCGTTTGTAAAATTTTGCCAAAACAACATTAAGAAAACCCAAATTTTGACCCGTTTCTCAAAATCATACCAAACCTTTTTCCAATCATGAAATTAACTTAGGGCTTTCTTCAAAAATGTTCTTTTAAGGTTACATACCAAAAATCAGACCTTAATAATTCCAAACAGATTTCTCAATTTTGAAGAGTCATGCTCAAGAACCCTAATTTTGGATCTTTTCTAAAAAGCATATCTAGATGTTATGAATCATAAAATTGATTGAGGGATTTTGTAATACATACCAAATAAAGCTTGACTGCAGAAAACTAGCTTCTAAGACCTCCTGGATCAATTGATTTCGAGCTATGGATGTTCTTGAGAGTTTTAAGGTTTTTTCTATGCTTTGATTTGTGAATTAGCAATGAAATCTTATGAACTAAGGCTTCTATTTATAGTATAAGGTGTTAAATATGGTCTAGACACGTCCCATGGTAACTAAGGATCATTTGATGAGTCATAAGAAGTAATCATTCCAATGAATGATATTGTGACACATAAGTATGTGACTAGGATAAAATTTTGATGAGTCATAATAAGTAATCATTCAAATGAATGATATTGTGACACATAAGTATGTGACTAGGATATTATGGTGCATTATCATTTAAGCCTTAAAACATATTAGGATATATTCCTAATTATTTCTAACTCTCAATATACATAAACAATGGTTATAACCATGTATACTAACACGTATTTATCCATAGATTATCTTTGCAACTACGTATCCACATATATCTCATATATAATATATATATAACACATAAACATGTATTTACTAACATTTTAACTTGTTAAACATGTATATCAAGTATAATTGTTATATTTACTATCAATTACGCCTTTCTTAATGTGTTAACATGTTATCCACATAAACACGTATAAAACATGATTACTTTCATATCTAGATATATAAACACACATATAAACATATTTATCCTTACTTGAATTTTCGAGATGTTACAGTTCGTACTCCTCGCAGACGATCAGGAGAGTAGTGATACTAGATTTGAGGCTGAGAAGCGGTCTAGTTGCCTGTTGTCGAATAATCTTACGAGAAGGGTATAATTTATGGGTTACCAACATCACCACTGACAAGTCTCACAAACGATATTATCTGCGACCGAGTCGACCAAGACATGTTTTTATTATAATACTATATATATTATTATTATTTTACCTTTATATATTTACTAACATCTTCACCTGAAGAATGGTCAGGTTAGACTTCAATGACGGTGAAGTATCAACAAGCCCTTCTTTTCCTTTGTGTCTTTGAACGATCCCTATTCAACTTGCCGCTACTATACTGCTCCATGTAGGGTTCACTTACCTGTTAATGTGGTGAAATAGTAGTAGTTTAACTAAATCGTGTTTTATAAATTTAAAGGCTAAACTGCTAAAAAGGTGTCACAAATAATGTAATATTTTATATATACCACAACCATGTCAACACATTTCAGATGTGGAGCTACCAGACATCCTGTGGAGGATCGTACCAAATTAGAGAATTAGAAACTCTTGAAAGGCTCTAGGTAGAGAACTTGCCATCAACATAGGAGATACCCGACGAGGTCCCGAGATTCCCGCGAGTATGTTCATCTTAATAATCGTTATGCTTCTATACTGGATCTGACAATTTAGTCACTTAATTAAAAATCATCCCCATTACGCTAGCACTAGGTTTTCTGTGGAGTTAGTTGAAAGTAAGTTAATCGATACTGGAGAGATTATTCCAGGTTATTCGTTAGAACTATCAAAACATTCGTTTGACATCGATTTGTTGAATGTGGAAGCTTTGTGTTTTTCATGGATTGGTTATCCACTAATTATGTTGAGATTTTCCGCATTGGAAAGAAGTCAAAGATGAGGCAGCGTGAAGATGTACCGATCAGGCGGGAATTTCCTGAAGTATTCCCCGAACATTTACCTGGTCTACCGCCAAATAGACAAGTGGAACATTATATTGATTTTGTGCCTGAAGCCGCATCAGTTGCACGATCACCCTATCGTCTTGCACCCTCTAGAATGCAAGGGTTATTTAAGAACTACAGGAGTTGTAGGAGAAGGTTTTCATAAGACCAAAATTTTCTCCATGAGCTCCAGCTTTACTCGTCAAGAAGAAAGATGGATTTTCCGAATATGTATTGACTATTGGGAGTTGAATGGTATAACAATGAAGAACCAGTACCCACTTTTGAGAATCAACAATCTATTTGATTAACTACTAGGATTGGGGTCTACTCAAGGATCGACCTATGTTCAGGCTACAATTAGCTCAGAGTTCTAAAGGAAGACATAGCCAAGACTATATTTAGAAATCTTTGTGGTCAATATGAGTTCCTAGTTATACCTTTCGGGTTGGCAAACACACCTGCTATTTTCATGGGTTTAATAAATTGCGCGTGTAAACCATACCCAGGAAAATTAATTTATGTGTTCATCAATGACATCCAGCTCTACTCCCGTAGTAAGGAAGAACACAAGAACACTTAAGATTAACTTTGAAGCTGTTAGAGAAAGAGGAGTTAGCTGCTAAGTGTTCACAAATAAGAATTTTAGATTTGTGGAGCGCATTTCTAGGGTCACTACATTAGCAACCAAAGTCAAGGATACCAAAATTAGAGCACTCCCTCGACGTTTTCAGAAATTTAAAAAACCCTTATGTCTCTCTAGCTAAAATAAGAGATTTACTAAAAATTCTCTAAGATAACCCGGGTCCCTGACCGCTTTGACTCAGACTAACAAGAAGTTTGTTAGAACAAGTTTTGATGTCTAGTGCTAGGTCTGTTTATGTAATTGAGAGTTTTGTGTATTCTGGTCTCAGCGGACCAGAGGCGGACCAGATGGTACGCCGGACCATCTGGTACGCTGGTTAGTTGGTCCGCTGGACAGAGTTTGTATAAATAGTTTTACCTTGTTAAGAGAGAGTTAGTTGTGAGAGTTGTGAGTTTAACTGTGTGTTTTCAAGTGTGTTTACTCTCTGTAATCTCTCTCTGTATAACCGAGCTTGCAATCAATCGAAGATCTATTATTTACCTCGTGTGTTACAATTCCGATGATAATCATGCACTAGCAAGATCCTATACGTGTTTTACAAGTGGTATAAGAGCTGGATTGCTTGATTGCGTGATTTACAAATCGGTTTTTGGGTTTTAGAGAGAGAAACAACGTTTGTGGTAATAATTTCATCAATTCGTCTCATTTTCACGTCAATTCAATATGGTTTTTACGTTCAAAATGCTCCTGGGTCGTTTTGGTTGAGTTCTGCATTGATTACAAGCTAAAACAACTGGAAACAGTCAAAATTGTTCGAGATTACACTGGTCCGATGTTGGTCCGGTGGTGGTACGTATCAAGAACAACTGGTCCGCACGTTGATCTTCATAAGGAAAAGTGGTCCGTTGATTGTGGTTCGGCGGGCAATCTTCATAGTTTTGTCCATGGCGGTTTCAGTGTACCATTTTGGTCCATCAGTTGTAATTCCAGCGTACCAGTTGGTCCGCTTATAATCTGGTCTGTTGGGTTGAATTTGGTCCGAAGATCGATAGTTTGGTCCGGTAATAGCATTTTGATCCGTTGGGTTGACTTTGGTCCGGAGATCGATAGTTTGGTCCGGTAATAGCATTTTGGTCCGTTGATTTGACTTTGGTCCGGAGATTGATAGTTTGGTCCGGGGTTGGTTATTTTGGTCCGCTTGAACAGTTTTGAGTAACAAATCATGGATCCGTTCCAGGCTTTTGCAGCAATGTCTTCGACCGTTCAAGCTATACTGAATTATGATAACGAGATAGGAACTACAAACAAAGTTCCGAAATTGATGAGATTTGAAGATTTTCATAATTGGAAAACTCGTTATGAATCATACATTGGTGTGACGGATGTTACGGTATGGACACCAATGTTGGATGGTTATGAAGTCCCAAAGTTTCAAACTGGTGAATTGGCTGGTCAAGTAAAGCCGTACAACAAAATGAATGATGCTGAAAAAGAATCTTTTAAGTTGGAAAAGAAAGCTTATTCAAATTTATCAATGGCTTTACCAATAGATATCTTGCATCAATTCAAAATGCATTCAACTTCAAAGGCTTTATGGGATGCGTTATGTCACAGATGTGAAGGCAATGCACAATATAAGAAAAGTAAGAAAAAAGTGTTGTTGAAGGAATTTGATAATTTTTTTTCATGTTCCAAACGAAACTATTAATGATCTGGTTTCACGATTAGCACATTTGGTAAGTGAACTTGACATAGTCGGGGTGAGTAAAGAAGCAGGTGAACTGAAGGAAAAGCTATTGGATGCTTTACCTGCATCATGGGAAGGTTATATTTTGCTAATGACACATGACAAGGGTTTTGATGACATTACCTATGATGATCTTACAAGAAACTTGCTGGCTAGGGAATTAGATATGAAACGAGTTAAAACTCAACCAGCTCAAGTTCAAAATCCTGGTGTATATTTTGGTGAGAATGCGTCTACTATGCATGCAAAAGCTAAAGCTAATTCAAATCCTCCAACAACTGCATTTTATGTGGAAAATAATTCTAGTGGCCAAGCAAATATGTCTAGGGGTTCTTCAAGTGAAACTTTTACTCAAAAAGCTGCGATGACATATCCAGTTTATTCGAGTCAATCATCCTCTATTCCAACATCAAATCAAAGTGCTTTTTCAGCTAAAACAACAAATAATTTTTTGGCACTATTTTCAGCGATGATTTCGTCATATGATGGAGTAATAGCAGGAAAATTGACTAGTGCTGACTTGACCGATGGAGATTATGAACAAATAGACCCGGATGATTTAGAATTGATGGATATCAATTGGTCTATGGCTATGATTGTCAGAAGAGGTAAGACGTTTATGAAGAGAACAGGCAGAAAAGATCTCAATCCCGAAGGTAAACTTGGATTTGATAAATCCAAGGTTAGATGTTACAATTGTCAAAGTTATGGTCACTTCGCAAAAGAGTGTAACTCGGCAAAGAAACAGGAGACTTCAAAGTTATATCAGAAATATGCTACTCAAAGTAACAAAGCATCGGGAAGTAATGTTAATCCATCAAGTTCAAATGCAACTGCTAGTGGATGAAACTCAGAATCTAAAGCTTTGGTCTCTCAAACTGGTGAAGGGTATGACTGGGTTGCAGATTGTCCCGATGAGTCAGCATTCCAATGCACTGAAGAGAGAAATGTAGCAGCTGAAGATGGTCTGATCTTCCAAGAGAAGATTTCTTTGCTGAGGGTCATAAAGCCTTTATGGCTGATATTCATGTTAACTCTAATATCTGTGAATTTTGCATGACAACTGCTAATCAAATGAAAGAACTTTCTGCTGAGAAAGTTATGTATTATGATAAATACATGTTAGCAGAAGAAAATGTCACCATTTACAAACAAAGGTGGGAGGCAGTTAAAGCTGAACTAAAAAGTGAGCATGTCGTGATTCTGAGCACAAAAATTGAGTTAAATAACAAAACTGAAGATTATTTTTTTCGTAAGAAAAAGCTTGCAGAAGATAATGCTAAAATTTCTGAATTAAACATTGAAATATTGGATCTTCAAAGACAATTAGAAAATTTCAAGAATTCATCTTCCTTTGCAAGTTTCCTTTGCAAAGATGAAAATTTAAAGAAGTGCTCAAAGAATCAGGGTGTACTTCAGTTCCTCCACCGATTGTTCATGGTAAAGGACCAACTGAATCTGAGATCAAACCAGCTGTTGTGTTTGATTATTCTATGTTTGCTGAGGGTTCATCTGATAAATCCAAGGGCACTCATAAGAGAAAGCCTATCAAACTTATGTCCAAAACTGACAAAGAAGTTCTCAAACAGTCTGAATCTGGTGTTTCGGTGAATGTAGAACTTACACCTTTAGAGGCTGATTAGAAAATCATTGAAACTGAAAAAACAATGAAAGAATTTGAAATGACAAAGTTTACAAAAGGTCGTGATTTGTATTTTGAACGTGAGTCTGTAACTGTAAGTAACACAACCACACCAGATGTAAACTCAATTCCGGTACCCCCACCGATATCAGCTAAGTTTACTGGCATCGGGTTTGGACATCCTGATGAAGTTTCTAAGGTCAATCAAAAGAAACCTCAGAAAGTTCAATAGAAAGACAAGAAAAATGTCAAGTTTGGGAATTTTGATGACAAACAGAAAGGTAAATCTGAAGTTGGTGAATCTTCTAAGAAAGTGAAAATGTATTGTCTGAAAGGTAGTGATACCATATTTTCGGATGAAACATTTCCATTATGTTGTGTTGATCCAACAAAAGTTTCCAAAGTATTTTATGCTGAGTCAGAAGAAAAATATGTGTCTGGTCATGAACATGTGACAAATGGTTCTTTGTTGAAACTTAGAACTAGTCCAGATGATAAGAATTCTGTCAAGACTCACACTCCAAAAGATCAGAAATTTTCATCAAAGTCAAAAACTTTAAAGTATTTACCTAAGAATTTTTATAATTCTGATGGTAAATTTTCTGCTAAAACAAACAGTTTTGACTACGAATCGTACGGTTTCTGTGAGGATTATAATTTTTATGATGACTTTGGTCATTATGAACAAAATTTTGGATTGTTTGGAAAAAACAAAAGCAACTGTGTCGAATCGAAAAGATATTCTGAAAACTGTGGAGTTGATGAGTATGGATTTTATAATCAATTTGGTTATATTGGTCCATTGTTTAAACCACTTCCAAAGCATAAATCTCAGAGATTTAGGGCTAAGAAACCAAGTCAAGTGGTTAAACAAATGACTGATGATAACACCTCAACTGAATCAGGAGGCAATTGTCCTGCAGTTTTTGTTGATCGTAGGAGGTGTTATCATTGTCATCAAAAGGGTCATCTAAGAAATAGATGTCATGTTTTGGCTAAGAAATGGGCTTCCGCTGTTGGTAATCAAAAATCTAAAAAAGTTTCTGAGCCAAATCAGATAGATGATAAGGTGGTCACAAACCAGTTTTTCAGAAGAGAAAAGTTTTTCAAAAATAAAAAGTCATCCGGAAGTTCATCTTCGGGTGATGTTACCACAAATACCCCTGTTCTACGGCAAAAGTGGCTGCCTAAATTGACTTCAAAAGCCACTGAGGACTTTTCTGAAGACACCGGTCGACCCAAAGCTGAAAGCTTGGGTCCAGATACTCACTAATTATTTGCTGAATGTGCAGGGTGCTCGCAAGCGAGCTGTCAACAACTTCTGGGTAGTTGATAGTGGAGCATCCAGGCACATGACGGGTAATATTTCCTTGCTATCAGATGTTAAACCTATTCAAGGAGGAAATGTTACTTTCACTGGCGATAAAGGTGGTAAGATTACCGGTGAGGGCAATATGGGTAACGAGAAGATTACATTTGACAAAGTCCAATTTGTGCAAGAGTTGCAACACAATTTGCTGAGCGTTTCTCAAATTTGTGATAAGCAGTACACTACTGCTTTCACGAGTTCAGAATGATTAATTTAAAACCTGGAATCCAAATTCCTGATGATTGGATTGTTGTGCGAGCTCCTCGATTTCGTGACTTATATGTGTTGAACATGAATCAGACTTCATCTGCGGTTTCTGCTACATGCTTTATTTCTAAGGCTACAGAAAAAGAATCCATCATGTGGCATCGTTGTATGGGTCACATTAATTACCGGAAAATGAATTATTTGGTAAATCATAATCTGGTTGAAGGCGTTTCAAAGAATAAATTTTCTATACATGATGTATGTGTCTCTTGTAAGAAAGGTAAGCAAAAGAAAAAGTCCCATACGTCTAAACGTTTGAACTCAATTGTGACTCCTTTAGAGCTACTTCATATAGATCTTTTTGATCCTGTGAATGTCCATAGCATTGAGGGAAGTTATTATTGTTTGGTTATTACGGATGATTTTCCTCGATTTTCATGGGTGGTGTCTCTAGCTTCAAAAGATGATACTCCACATCAAATTCAGAAGCTGTTATCCAAGTTTCCATCAGTGTACAAACACAAAATCTATCGCATTCGTACTGATAATGGTATTGAAATTAAGAATGCTAAGATGGCAGCATTTTGTGAGTCATTTGGAATCATACATGAATTCAGTGCGCCGTATACTCCGCAACAAAATGGAGTAGCTGAACGAAAGAATAGAACTTTGATTGAGACGGCTCAAACATTGTTGGTTGATGCTCATCTAGCAATAAAGTTTTGGTATGAAGCTGTTCATACTGCCTGTTATGTGCTCAATCATGTTCTAATTGTGAAGAGATTCAATAAAACCAGTTATGAATTACGTAAAGGTCGAAAGCCTAATTTGAATTTCTTTGAACCGTTTGGGTGTCTTTGCACGGTTCTCAAGGAAGGTGGGAAGTTTACTTCAAAAGCTGTTCAGGGTATTCTTATTGGTTATCATCATCCGATGAAGCATGTTTATTTTCCTTCTTCCAAGACTATTGAGAATCATGTAAATGTGGACTGTCAGAAACATACTTTTCTACAACCCAAATCGGTCGATGCTCAGTCTTATGATTACAAGTCTTTAATTGATTCGTTCACGGCTGCACCACCTGGTTCTGATGAAGAGGAGGATCCTGATGTGTTAGCTGCTTTGCTACACTCACTAAAGAGTCCTGGACCAGGATCATGGATTCCTAAGTTTCCAAATACTTCAACTGCTATTGCTTCGTCTAGTCAGAGTGCTTCTAGTTTAGAAACAATGAGTTCTTCTGATGATGATGAAAGTACTTTTCATGAAGCTGAATCAACACCTGTAGATGATCAAATTCATTTGCCAAGTACAAGTTCTTCTGTACCAAATTCGTTACCGATTGGTGATTTATCAAGTTCAGAAGTGGCAGAGGCAACTTTAAACAATTTGGAAGATAATCAGGCAGTTTCTGATTCAACAATTCTTAGGATTCACAATATTTATCCTCAAGAAAACATTATTGGAGATCCGTCTTCTGGAGTTCGTACACGAAATCAATTGGCAGAAAATGTTGATGATTTGATTGCCGAAATCAGAGAATCCGGGGTTCAGAATGAAGTTTTTCACTCCTATTTTCTATCTCAGGTGGAACCTTTTAATGTTGATATAGCGTTGGAGGATGCTTCTTGGGTAGAAGCAATGCAAGAAGAGTTGCAGCAATTTACAAAACTGGGCGTTTGGCATCTCGTTGATTTACCCAAGAATTCTAAAGAACCGTGTGGCACAAAGTGGGTCTTTAAATGTAAGAAAGACGATCGTGGTGTCATTGTCAGAAACAAGGCACGATTAGTGGTTCAAGGTTTTTCCCAAATAGAAGGCATTGACTTCAATGAAGTTTATGCTCCTGTCGCACGAATTGAAGCTATCAGAATATTTCTTGCTTTCGCGGCACATCACGGATTTAAGGTGTATCAAATGGATGTCAAGAGTGCGTTTCTGAATGGGAGGATTCGTGAAGAAGTTTATGTGAAGCAGCCACCTGGTTTTTATGATCCAGAATTTCCTGACAAAGTGTACAAGCTCGACAAAGTTTTATATGGTCTTCATCAGGCTCCCAGGGCTTGGTATGAGACTCTTTCAACTCACTTGCTCGACAATGGTTTTCAGCGTGGCACGGTGGATTGTACACTATTTTGAAAGAAGTTCGGGAAAGATTTGTTGCTGGTTCAGGTTTAGGTTGATGATATTGTTTTCGGTAGCACAAAAGACAGTTTATGCAAAGAGTTTGAGCGTGTTATGCAAACAAAGTTTGAAACAAGCTCAATGGGAGAGATGGGTTTCTTTTTGGGTCTGCAAGTTAAACAGTCTGCTAAAGGCATATTTTTGCATCAATCAAAGTATGTGTCTGACGTGTTGACTCAATTCAAGGTTGGCGATGTTCGGATTCCTAGTACTCCAATTCAGGTTTCACATGGTATCGAACCAGAAGAATCCGGTGCATCTGTTGATCCGACATTGTCTAGGGCTATGATTGGTTCTCTTATGTATTTAACCGCATCTCGTCCTGATATAATGTTTGATGTTTGTTTGTGTGCTAGGTATCAGGCTGCTCCGAAAGCTTCACATATGCTAGCATTAAAACCGATTTTTGCTTATTTGAAGGGTAATCCGGATCTTGGTATCTGGTATCCTAATGATAATAAGTTTGAGTTATCAGCATATTCTGACTCGGATTATGGTGGGTGCAAGATCAAAAATTAAAAATCAACTACCGCCGGATGTCAGTTTTTAGGGGAGAGATTAGTCTCTTGGCAATGCAAGAAGCAAACCTCGGTTGCAACATCTACTGCAGAGGCAGAATATGTGGCTGCTTCTAGTTGTTGTTCTCAAGTCTTGTGGATACAACAGCAGCTACGCGACTACGGTTTGAATTTTCTAACTACCCTAATTTTCATTGATAACTCAGCTGCTATTTCTATCACGAAAAATCCTGTTCAGCATTCCAAAACTAAGCATATTGATATCAGATATCATTTTATCCGGGATTGCTATGAAAAGAAATTAATTGATTTGCAGAAAATTCATACAGATTTTCAACGAGCTGATTTTTTTACCAAAGCTTTTGACAAAACTCGTTTTAAATTTTTGTTGCAAATTAATGGGATTACAAAGTTGGATGCCGTCTAATTCAGTTGATCATTTTTTCGTTTTAAATGTTTTTCTTTATTTTTCTGCTTTTTAGGGAGAGATTATATGAAAAATACAAAAATAGTGTGTGTTTTTCTGTATTGAAACATGAAAAAGCATAAAAAATTTGAAAAATACAAAATTGAGAAATGTGATCCAACCTTATGAGAAATGATGGTACATCAGTGAATGTTACTGACCATGAATAAACTAGATTGAAAGGCTGTAGGTTCTTGTATGTTTCATTGAATGTGTTGATCAATATCTGATATTTGCTAGTATGATATAAAGATAATGCTTGCTTGAAATCTGTGGTGTAACATAATTCTTGTGATTGAGTGATCTTGATAAAAGGTGGAAAAATGCAAAAACAGAATAAACAAGTGTTCTAGTGTATACATGCGTTCTTTTGAAAGATTTAAACTTGTTTGATTTTCTTTATTTTGTCAAACGATCGGACTTTCTCTGCGTATCGAAAGATCGACTTGATCTTTGTTCGTTTGATGTTCTGCTTTATTTTTCTTGGTGTTTCGTATAACTCATCGGACTTTCTCTGCGTGTACGGAAGTACCGACCTGATTGTTGTTGAGTTATACAATTTCAACTTGTTTTTACTTTTTTATTTTCCTAAACAATCGGACTTTCTCTGCGTATCGAAAGATCGACCCGATTGTTGTTTGTTTAGGGTTCTGCTTTCTTTTTGCATGAAACACTACGAACGACTTAAATCTGTAAATATTCATGAATGAATAAAAGAAAAGGAAAAATAGAAAAAGAGAATAAACCAGATTTTCAAATTGCTTGAATTTGTGGGTACCATGATTTCTATGCATGATAAATATACCTAATTCGTATCAGAAAGCAGTAAACATTAATTTGATTTGACTGAAATAAACATGAAAATGTTGTATTCGTGAACTGCTTGACTTGCATGCTGAATAGATTGAAATTGAAATGTGTTAAGTGCATTTCACTGATATGATCTCACGTTGTGATCTTTCTCACAAAAACATAACTTATCGCATTTAAATTTCTTGTTTCTATATTGTTGTTATTTCAGAAAATTTCAAAAAGATTTTTGGTGAGTTTTAGCATAAGTTCGGAAAATCAAAAAGATTTTGGGTGTGTTTTGATATAAATTTGATAAAATTCAAAACTATTTTCATTCTGCTTTATTTTCGATCGACTGAATTCAGATATGGCAAATTATTGATGAAAGAACCACAATCGATGCTAAAATCAGCTCATCATGTTTTAAAATTTGAAAAAGGGTGAAGTTTCGGGTGCAAAATGTGAGAATTGAAAGTTAAAGGGTAAAATGGTTATTAATGTGGTCCAGCGGACAATATGGTACGCTCGGTGGACCACATTGGGTATAAATAAAAAATCTAATCCAGGGTTTTCATAACTCGCGGACCACCTCTAATTTTCATCTGTAAACCCTAACTCACAAATTAATTAGTTTTTCTTCGATTTTTCTCCGGATAACGAATTGTTGCGTGTGATTCTCGTTGCTACAGGTAGGTGCTTCAATTCCGCATCTATTGATGGTCTTCATTTGCGATTTGGTGCTTTCGTTTGCTTTATTTTTGAGTTTTTAAGTCTCGGTTTTTTTGCAAAAACCGTCTTGAACGGGGTTAAATGGGTTGTTGTTGATATTAACAGGTTTCAAAGACATGTACTGGGTCGGAATGGTGTCTAGAACAAATCCTGAATCTGCGATTTCAAAACAAAATCCATTTGCTGTGTAAAATTTGAAAAAGACTCTTCGGTTAAGTGTTCGTCCGCCGGACCATATGGTCTGCGACGGACCAGATTTGAAAAAAAACGATGAACTATTCGTTTGACCAAATCTGATCCGCGGTCAACTTTCTGGTCCGCCGGACCAGATGGTCCGCGTGACCAATTTTGGTCCGCAAATGGTCCGCAGAGCAAATGTTTCAATTAAAGTTGATCATTTGAGTGTTTCAAGTGCAATTAGAGTTGTTCGTTAGTAATGTTGACTTTATCTGATGATTCTAATGATAGTTTGTGTTGGTGATTGTTTCAGATATGGCAGATTTAAAATCAAACGGAGAACATAATTTGTGTGCTTTTTTAGATGCTTCAGCACGTTGGAAACCTCATTTTCTGGGTATCTTTGATTTCATGAGAAGATCGAGGATTTGTTATGCTGCTACGCACGTATGTACACCTTACAGGATGCTTGTTTGTCTGACTTCTTGGGCCACCTTGCTTTGTCCCCTAAGTCCTGCATAGCATTAATCACACCTGCAATGTCAGTAGAAAAACAAAATTCATTGAAAGTAGGATACTCTTTGTCATCCTCATCTTCGCCTTGGTCAACCCTATTAACCCTTGGATTATCGGGTTTAGAATAGGGTTTAGGTCTCTCAGACCTTGGATATGCCGGTTTTGACTTCCTATTAGAAGATCCAT
This sequence comes from Deinandra increscens subsp. villosa, assembly GCA_039602395.1. NCBI lineage: Eukaryota > Viridiplantae > Streptophyta > Magnoliopsida > Asterales > Asteraceae > Deinandra > Deinandra increscens. The sequence goes on from JBCNJP010000010.1 coordinate 33,523,664, forward strand.
ATCCTGGGAGCACGTCAGCTATTTCCAGTATTTTCTAGTTCTCTTCAAGCTTGATGAATCGTAAGGCCCTATGCCTCACTTCATCAAGCCTGTGACAGGGGTTCATTACGAGATCTTGATAGAAAGTTGAATTTTTTTTAAGTCCCATCTTGAATGATTGGACTGCTGTGGCCATATCCATGTTGGGGATATCCAGGGTCTCCTTGCTAAACCTGTTCACATAACCTCTTATAGACTCATTAGCATTCTGGGTAACCCTGTAAAGATCACTCGTTAGTTTCTCAAGGCTACAACTGCAAGAGAATTGGTTATTAAACAAGTCAATTAAATGAGAGAAAGATGGAATAGAAAAGGGTGGAATACTCAGCAGCCACTTTAGGGCTAAACCTGTAAGTGTTGAACCAAAACCCTTACATAAACATGCCTCCTTGATTTCAGGGGGATGTATCTTTCCATATACTAAGCCACGTGTTCCTCCGGATCTGTTGTGTCGTCGTACAATTTCATACTTGGAGTCTGGAACCTTTTGGGTATCTCCACGTCACATATCGGGGGTGCGAACCTCGAAAGTTGGTGACTCGATGGTGCTACTTCAGGAATAGGTTGAACTACTACCGGCACACTCGAGATCATCTCCTTCAATTTCTTGAGTTCCTTGGCCACTGTTGGGCTTACACCTACATCCTGCACATTTTCGTTAGTACGGGCATTAAGGTTAGGAGTTTCAAGGATGTTACTAGTATCCTGGGTAGTTGTTCCCCTAGGATTCACACCGGAGTCCCTGAATGTAGACATCATGGGTCTTCAGCTAGGGTAGTATAAGCAGCAAGTGTGGATCTCGGTTCTATTGTTTGAACGTCGTCTGGCAAGCTAGACCCATTTCTAGGGCTATTGTATTGTAGCCTTCTAACCTGGACAGGAGATACGGGTGTATGATCCGCCCTATTGATTTCTAACCTCAGCCTGGCTACCTTTCCATACATATCTTGGTTCACTTTCTGTTATTGCTCCATATATTGTTGTACTTTTGCGAACATGGCAAGGAGTTCATCGTTGGAAGCCATTATTGGGATCTCTCCAGCACGTCCTGATCCTGTGATCCCTTGAGTGGTGGTTCTTCTAGTGTTGCAGTTCATAGGATCAGTTGTTGTTAAGGTAACCCGTGGTGGTGGAGGAGGTAGCGCAGTGTTGGTTGTGGTAGAAGTGCTTACAAGGGTAGTCACATTCGAGGTACTCGGTTGTGTTGCCATTTTTTTATAGATCTTGTTAAAATCAAACTAAAGATAAATCTAGCAAGAGTTTGGAAAAATATTGACACCAATTGCCCCACGGTGGGCGCCAAATTGTTTTGGTAAAAAATTAAGCAAGTAAATTAAGTAACCAAATTAGTTTGTGAGGTATGGTGCCCTGGATGTGACTTTTCGGAAATCAAGTTTGTAAGCAAAAATCCAAGGTTAGATGGAAACGTATGGAAACACAAACAACAACTTACCTAAATGAAACCAATGATAATGAGATTTGAAAGGGGGGAAAGCCCTTAATCCTTGAATGTCTTCAAGGATTTCCGACATAAAAAACCCCTTCGGAAACGATAACACACGTTGCCTATTTATTGCTAAGTTAAAGTATCGAGTACAAGTGTTTGCGGCTTGAAAGCTATGTGGTAGTGTGAATACAGGTGATCGAGAGAGTAAAAAATGAAGCCTATGCCGCGTATAAATACATGGATAACCACACTAACATTCCGTGATTCCTGAGATCTTCTTTCACCCACTCCGGGCCTTCATTTGACCAAGTTTAACGGCGGCTCTTCTTTTTCCACACGTGCTCTCGAGCTTGACTAAGTCTAAGTGACTGTTATCTTCCTTTTCTTCCTGTCTTAAACACATGGAATCAAAGAGAAAGATTAGTAATGCTTACCTAGCATGTAGGGTATCCGTGCATGCTGGGGTTAGATAGATAAATAGATCCAGGACACATTGCATCCTGGGACAATAACTGAGTAAATTATAAGTAAACATCCTGGGTCTGATTACCGAAGACGCCTTCCCTGCATGTTCGACATCTAGGGGCATTAACCTGTCGAAGATCATTAGTAAGAAACTATGTCAAAGTTCACGGTATAACAGATATGTTGATAGTTCAAATTTATATGGATGACATCATCTTTGGTTCCTCAAATTCGGCTCTTTGTAAAGAACTTGAAGCTCTTATGCAAGCAAAGTTTAAGATGAGCTCAATGGGAGAACTCAGTTTCTTCTTGGGGCTTCAAGTGAAGCAAACTGACTCTGCACCAAGACTCCCATCTCTACATCCCACAAGCTCACAAGTGACTTAAGTGGTGAACCTGTGGATGAGCATATGTATAGAGCAATGATTGGATCTCTGATGTATCTCGCAGCAAGTAGGCCAGACATAAGATACCAAGCATTACCAAAGGAGTCCCACATGTTAGCAGTTAAAAGGATATTCAGATATTTGAAGGGTCAACCTAAATTAGGTTTGTGGTACCATAAGAATTATGATTTCACCTTCAAAGCATTCATTGACAGTGACTATGGAAGCTGCAATTTGAACTAGAAATCAACTTTAGGCGGATGTCAATTTCTGGGGGAAAGACTAGTTTCATGGCAATGCAAGAAACAAACCTATGTTGCTACTTCTACTCCTGAAGCTGATTGTATTGCTACTTCAAGTTGCGTGTGGTCAAGTCCTGTGGATTCAAAATCAAATGCTAGACTATGGAATTACATTCATGGAAACTCCCATCTTTGCTTACAACAACAGTGCCATTACAATCACCAACAACCCAAACAAAGAACATCGACATCAGGTATCATTTCATTAGAGATTGTGCTAAAAAACATTTGATTAAAATTCTTAAAGTTCACACAAACAACCAATTAGCTGATTTATTTACAAAAGTTTTTGATGAGGCAAGATTCTTCTACCTCATTACAGCTATTGGTATGATGAACTTTGATTAAATGTTTTCAGAAAATTTTGAAAACAATTCTTCCAAGCGGAAAAATTATCTGCTTGAAGTTCAAATGGAAGAAATTAGGTTTTTTTTTTTAAAGAGAAAATGGTTCTGCTTAAACTTCCGGATCAAATAGTCAAAGTTACTTTACATTTAGTTACCCGGAAGGCACTTCTTTTTAAGTGGATATGCATTGAATTACACATTAAGTTTTTAACCATTAAATATCCAAGGTTTAGTTAAAATTCTTTTGGATAATGACATGCTTTAGGGGGTTGTACCGTATAAACCCCAAAGCACCAGTCAAATCAGTCATTAAATGGTTGTTTAAGAAGGACTCTCCTCCACTTCACCCACGTCAAAGGTAAAGCCCTAATTTATCGTCATTCCTCACATTTCTCATAACGTCCACACCCAATTTCCTCTCAAATTCTCCATAACCTCCAAGAAAACTCTCACATTCTCTCTGAAAATCCAACAACCGTTGGCTCTAAAAGCAATTGCAAAAGGCAAGAAGCCTGCCAGTGATTCCAAGTTTCCCATAGAACACAACCTGGTGGCGTATCTAGAGAACCCGAGCAAGACCGATGAATACTCCGGCATGATAGAGTTTCTGAAGAACTCACATCTTCATCACGCGCTGACAGTTGAAACGATGATTTACGAAGAGATCATGGAAGAATTTTGGTCCAACGCTCAAGTGGTCGAAGATAGTGACGGTGGTGAAAGCATTGTGTCAACTGTAAAGGGCAAAAAAGTGGAAAATTGATGAAACAGAAGTTTGAAAAGTGCTCAAATTGAGAGATGTAAATGGTTATGTCATAATAGAATCCAAGTACTATCTAGCATTGTTCCAGGCTATCGGCTACGGTGGTTCACACACTAGCAAAACCATCAAGAAAGGGCAACTACCATATAAGTGGCGATTTCTAGCCCACATCATCCTGGTATGTTTAACTCCGAAGAAAGGGGGTTTTAATGAACTCGTTGCCGAGCAGGCATCTGCGTTGTATGCTATGGTAAATGGTCAAGATTTTAATTTTTCTAAATTGATTTTTCTTGCCCTAAAATTGAATGTCACACCCTCTTACTTTTACATCTATACAAGGTTCCAAACCTGTATTTTGAAAGAGGAGTACCCTCAAATTGTTTTGAGTGGTAAGATTTTACAGGAAAACTTCTCAATGAAAAGACTTTTTAAAACCTAGCAGTCAATAAGTCACCTTTTCTTGGAAGGGAAACTGACCATCCCCTGCCAACTCCAAGGCAATTTCCTGATGAACCCTCTCATGATAAGGATCAAACGGAAGTTACAGGTGTAATTAAGCAACATGCTCAAGATGATAAGGCTATTGAACCAATAGTCACTTAACCCACATCTGTCCACACTTCTTCTACCATTCAAACATACACATCCAAAAAGAGGAAGTTTACCACCAAGAACACCACTCCTGCCAATTCATCATCCAAATCACCCCCTGCCAATTCATCATCCGAATCACCCCCTGCCATTTTCAAAAGGCACAAACATGTGGATGCTAGGTCTCCTCCACCTATTCCCACTGAACCAACCCAAGTCTCAGGCCCTGCTAAAGGAAAAAAGTCTCAGCGGAAGTTAACCAAACTAGGATTATCTCTTAGGGATGAACCTTCATTTGAGGGGGAGTTATTAGACAAAGATGCATAATCCCCATCCAACAGGTTCTCACCCCTACTTTCCTTATCACCTAGGAGTGACAATGCTTTCAATCCTAATCCACATGATGGTGTTATTAACTCACCAACCTCATTACATGAGAACACCCAGATGGACTTGGTCCCTATAACATCGATCCCCCACTCTTCTTTGGAGGTGAATCTCAAGAGAGATGATGAGATTCATGCTGAAAGGGTTGTTGTTACCCAGGTGTCCCCACAGGAACCTGGTGTGAGCAGTAACATAAGTAAGACCTAATTTCTGGCAATCTTCTCTGTATCAGCTCCTGCGGGTCCTTCATTTCAACCAAGGGAACTTGAAACAGGTGAAGAGAATCCCAGGTGCCAAGAAGCCATGGGTACTATGCCCGGTCAATCTTGGATTGACAGCTTAGTTGTGTCCAGGGATACTAGTAAAAAGCTGGTTGAGGACAGTTTGACACTACCAGAATTGACGACTTTGTACCTATCTCTACAACAGCAGTTAGATGCTCTCAACACTACTATTGCAGGCCTTGTTCAAGCTCAACCAAAGGCTACAAGTCCTCTACTTGCACAACATATTTATGTTAGTTCTTCGATATCCAGATATGGTCAAATCAGTTAAAGCTTATCCAGTCAAATTGGGAGAGAAACCTACATCATCATCATCATCATTAGCTGCCTATAACCAAGAAATTAAAGAGACTGAAAGACTTCCAGTTGAAGCTTGAATGACTGCATTTAGAATAGCAACTGTTTAACCCTTTGATGTGATGTTGAAGAGAGCAGGGAAACATCAGGAGCAGTAAACTCATTGTTGTGTCCCCATTCAAAGATCCCACTCTAACTCAATTGGTTCAGTCATCACTGTTGATTGCTGGCACATTACCTGAGCACATAAACATGGTAATAAGGTTGTTGAAGGATGTGATCATCCCAAGAGAAAAGGCTTATGCCCAATCACTGAAGGATGTTGCCTCAACTAGCAAAGTAGGAGCAGAAGATGAAGTGCTTGAAGAGCAAACAGAAAAAGAAGTGTTTGAAGCTGACATCGGTGAAACCTTACAAGGTGAAAATGAGGCTATTGAGGAGCTTGTGATAGCTGATGATGAAGCCGAAGTCAACAAGCCCAGTGTTGTGGTTGAAAGGAATGTAGAAGAGATTATCTCCTCTGCTGTTGTCATTCAACCGAAAGTTCAACAGGAAGATGAAGCGGAGGATATAGCTTAAACACGGGTATCAATGCACAAGAGCCAATCAGTGAAATCAAGTTCGTTATTTGGGAAGAAGAAGAGAAGAAATTTTATGTGCACAGAGCAGATGGAACTTTCACTGTTCATGACTCCATCTCTGACTAGAATCAATGGGATGAAAGAGATTTGGATACACGTCAAAATGTCAAGGTGACTAAAACAAGCATGAGTTAGTTGGCTCACATTGATGATAACATCAGAGCCTTGGGGAAGTAAGGTGAAGAAAAGGAGTTTTTGGTACAAGTCAATTTTTGAAGATAGTTTCGAAGATGGTAAATAAATTGACAGCATTAGCTTAGGGGAGATTGTAAGGAATATAGCATTTGATGATTCCGGCTGAAGTCTAATTTTAGAGCAGTTCCAGCTGAACTAGTGTTCAAGCGAAAGTCTCGGTTCAAGCGGAGAAGATAGATCAACCGGAAGAAGCAATTTTCTCAAGATGCGAATATTTCGGGTGAACTCGATTTCAAACCCTTAACCAAAAGTTATGCAACACTCTAATTTTGACACTTCCTGATGGGAATGATTATTTTGTGGTATATTGTGATACCTCGAATCAAGGCCTCGACTACATGCTTATGCAGCGAGGAAAGGTGATCGCATACGCATCAAGACAACTCAAGATTCATGAGAAGAATTACACGACGAACGATCTCGAGCTTTATTTTTGCGTGTTTGCCTTGAAAATTTGGAGACACTACCTTTACGGTACCAAATGCGTAACCTATACTGACCACAAAAACCTCCAGCATATCTTCAGTCAAAAAGAACTCAATATGCACAGTGTCGTTGGGTTGAACTCCTAAAAGACTATGACTGTGAAATTCTCTATCATCCTGGTAAGGTAAATGTTGGGGCCGATGCGCTTAGTCTTAAGGAGCATATCAAGCCTATTCTTTTTTCAGAGTTCTTGTCAATTGTCTGACCTCTTGACCTGTATCTTTGAAGCTCAACACATCTCAGTCATAGAAGGTAACTTGCACGAGGACTATCTTGTGGCATTAAACTTCAACTCGAAACTAAATCCAATGGTCTTCTTTATTTCATGGATCGTCTCCGGGTTCCTGACCGAGACGATCTTCGAGAATTTATCCTGAACAAGGCTACTAAGTCTCATTATTCCATTCATCGTGGTGCAGATAAGATGTACCTAGATCTTCCCAAGCTCTATTGGTAGCTCAGAATGAAGAAAGACATCGCGCTCTTCGTAGCTAAGTGTCTTACTTGCTCAAAAGTCAATGTCAAGCACCCGCGACCCTCTTGTTTGCTTGAACAACTGGAAGTCCTCGTCTGGAAGTGGGAAAACATTGTGATGGATTTTATCATGAAGCTCCCCCGTACTTCTAAAGGTAACGATAACATTTAGTTCATTGGATCGTTTTCACTTTCTTCCATCCGTAAAGACTATCGAGTCGATAAGTTGGCTCAAACTTACGTCGATGAGATAGTTTTTCATCACGGTATCCCTCTGAGTATCATATCTGACCACGATTGGTCGATTTATCTCTCGATTTTGGAAATCTCTTCAATCCTCCTTGGGAACTCTTCTGGATCTTAGCACTGCATATCATCCCCAAACCCATGGTCAGTCTGAGTGCACAATTCGGACTCTTAAGGACGTGCTCCACTCTTGTGTCATCGATTTTGGTGAAAAGTAGGATTCTCACTTGTCAGTGATTGAGTTCTCATATAATAACAGTTATCATTCAAGCATTAGTATGGCACCCTTCAAAGCCATTTATGCTCATTATTGTTGGTCACCTATATGTTGAAACGAGGTTGGTGAAGTACAAATCACTGGTCCCGAATTGATTCAGGAGACGACTGAAAAAATTTCTTAGATCCGTGATCAATTGCTCGCTGCTAGAATTTGTTAGAAAAGCTATACTAATAAGCGACGAAAGCCTTTTGAATTCAACATCGGCTATCTTGTCCTTTTAAAGGTATCTCCTTGGAAGGGAGTCATTCAATTCGGGAAGAAAGGAAAACTAGCACCTCGTTACGTTGGACCGTTCAAAATTCTCGAAAGGATCGGTATTGTTGCTTATCATCTCGATCTTCCTCCTGAGCTGGCTAATGTCCACCCCACATTTTATGTGCGAACCTGCGTAAGTGTCTGGGTGATGAGAATCTCCATATTCCGCTAGAGGATGTTCAGATCGATGAGTCTATGCACTTCATCGAGAAACCTGTTGAAATCATGGATCATGAAATCAAACAGCTCAAGCGCATCCGGATTCCAATCGTCAAGGTTTGTTAGAGGTCTAAACGTGGATCGAAGTTTACATGGGAATGTGAAGACCAGATGAAGACCAAGTATCTGCATTTGTTCGTTCAGTATTTTTTAGCTTAATTTCGAGACGAAATTCCCAAAAGTAGGGGAGACTTTAACATTTTGATCTATCCATTTATCTAAATCCGACCCAATTTCATTATCCTTTGTCTATGATTGATGATCAATGAAGATCCATGTTTCATTACGATATTATTGTGTTCATTACGATATTATTGTGTTCTAATTTGAAAGTTTCATTATTTAAGTTTAACCAAGTAACTCAAGCGATCTAAACATATATGATGCTTTTGAATAATACTAGTGATGCCTACAAATAAATACAAGCGAGGATGTGCAGAAGTTTAGTGTTTAAAACGCGAATAATGAAAGTTTGGTAGTTTCCACGCGATTTTGGTTTTAACCGGAAGATCACAAATTCAAGTATGGTATGTCAAATTAAAGGTATTATGGAGTCTAATAGTCCTAAGTCACATCACAATAAGTCACATCACAATAATTCACACACAAAGTCAATTCATGAAACGTTGGTGATTGACCTAAAAGTTATATGTACGTTAATTTACCCAAAAACGCATTATGTGTAATTTAGTATTTTATCGTTTTTAGTTATGTGGCATGTTTATACTTGATTTGATTGTATTAAACATGGCTAAAAGATGGGAAATGATAAAATTAAGAAATCGGAGAAAATGGGACTCGAAAACAACGAATAACGGAGAACTGAGCGCGAAAATGGAGAACCGACCAAGGTAGGTCGATACTGGGTGGGTCGCGGACCACGAGTTTGCCTAGTAAGACCCCCAACAGTCGGCGAATCATGTCTGGTGGAAAAAAATCCTACCTTTTGCCTATTTAAGCAACTTATTCTCCATTTTCTGTCATTTCTCCTAACCCGAAACATCCATAGTCGCCACATCTGCTGTGAGATCATCATTTCCATCACTCCTTTGTATTTCCATCGAGATTTGTGAAGATCTAGTGGTATTTCATCATCATCCATCATCCTTTACTTGGTAAATCTCAAAACCCTTGATTTCTTGTTTTGCATGCTTTAAGATTCAACCTTTATGTTAGATTTAGTATAGATCTAGGTAATGCTTACTCTATAATGTATAGATCTAGTAATTTCATGTTGAAATTTTTTATTTTTATTATCAAAGCTTGGATCTTTATGAAGTAGATTATAGATCTTGCATAATTCATGCTAAAGGAATGATTTTTATGCATGGATGTTGATAAAGATGGAATATTGATGATAGATCTAGGGTTTAGAAGTGTAAAGTTGCATGCTTGATGAATAAAGTTGAAGTTTTTATATGCATGCATGCATGAATATAATGAAATGTGGTATTTTGGTAATGATAAGCCTTGGTAGATCATAGATCCATGTAGGTCTTGCATGAATAGTAAATAAAAGGTTTGTTTTGATGATGTCAATGGGGTAAAGCCATGATCTTGAATGGAGCCTTGCATGCAATATATTTAAGCTAGGTTTTGTCATAAAAATAAATGTACATATATGAGAATATATGTATTATGATGGACTCCACGGTACGATCTTTGCATGTATGATCTAGTGTGTGTTGTGCATGTATGTTTAGGCATTTGTAAGATGATTATGATCATTGCTTGATTCTAAATGATTGCATGAAAAATACATATCTTCGGTCGTCATGAAAAATAAATATTTATTTTAATAATTATTTTGGCGTCACATGATCAAGCGTTGTTTTTGGATCATTTGATAATTAATTAAGTACGTCATCACTTGAATAAATCACCAACGGGTAGTTGGATCCGTTGTGTCATCTTGGGTCGTACAATTTATTTATTTTTATTTGACCGTCAAGGTGATCTCTGGGGTTGACCATTTCTTTTCGTGGTGTTGATCAATCATTTGCTTCTTTGATATCAAGTGAGTATTCGTAGCCCCTTTTCTTTTATCGTTTTGTGGTGCAATATGTACTCTATTTCAATGCAAACTCTTATACTTTATTCAAACTCTAGATGCGACCTCTATGATAGTTATGTGTGTTCTAGTGTGATTAAACTTGTGTGACATTATTGTTGTGATTGGACTCATACTCATACTCTACGCGTATATCATTAATACCCCGAGCCTGTGTTACAATAATAGATCTATTAGCGTGGAAGCCCACCTGACCTACCTGGTATTTTGCGTCAGGTGATTGAAAGCCTAAATTCCAAGGGTTTGATTAAACTCTTATTATGTGTTTAATTCATTGCTCATTTATCGTACTTATGAACTTACACTTAACTCATGGATCGCATGTTTTTACCAACTTTGGTACTAAACCTATGTTTACTCACCAACTATTCATAGTTGGTCCGTATGTTATACATGTTGCAGGTAATGTAGCTTCATCAAGTTTGGATGATGATGTTAGGTTGCATGGGCCTTAGCCGTGACCTTAATAATTTAAAAGACAATTATGTTCATTTTTGTTGGATCTATTATGTTTGGATTATGATGTCTCTATATTTTTTAATGAAATGGGTTGATTAAGAATATTGAAAAATTTAAATTAGTGTTGTGTGCATCTGGAAAATCATCGCACCGCAACATATTCCATCGTCGGTTGGTGTGTGACATGTGTGATGCTACCTTAGCATGCGATCTATTTTGGTCATGGGTATAGGTTTTGGGTTTCAGCAAGGGTTGATTCAGATTCTGTCTAGACATCATGTCTGGTAGGTGGACCGGTACTAATTTTGGATCAGTTCTGGAGCAGTCTAATTTTAAGGAATATAGCATTTGATGATTATGGCTGAAGTCTAATTTTGGAGCAGTTCTGGCTGAACTAGAGTTCAAGCGGAAGTCTCAGTTCAAGCGGAAAAGACAGATCAACCAAAAGAAGCAATTTTGTCCAGATGCGAATATTCCGGATGAACTTGATTATCCTCCAGATAATGACTTCAACCAAACTTTTCCTGTGAAGTCTTTCCAATTGTCAAATCCCTGCAAAAGCTTCCTGGTTGCTTCTAAATCTATCAAAGCCACTCTTCTAGAGTAGCTATGTTGCTGATCACACGCAATACATCCCATCTGTCGAAGATTATTCTTTTGGTAGCTTAGTTTGACTTTTGTAATTAGCGGTCTAGATGACCTTATGGAAATCAATGGCTATCATTGATTTCCCTTAGCACTATTTATAGCATAGCTCGTCTTCAACATTGTACGCATGAATCTGTACAAGACTTGTGTAATATTGTTGAGTTAATGCAAATAGTGCCGAGTATATTTTACTTCGTGTGTTACTATATTTATGCAAAAAACTATTATTCACAAGTGTTAATCATTTAAGTAATGTGAAGGTTAACTTAATTCCGTAAGGTTAATCTTGCATGTAAATCTTGTAACTTAACTAAGTGTTAAGATTCTTGATCCTACATTCATCGACTGAAAATGAGAATTCCGTTATTTCAATTGCGAAGATTATTCCATGATACAGATATTGATGAGAATATCTTCTATTAACAAAAGATGTTAAAGAAGTCAAAGCTGAGTTTTCTCGTCTGGAAAAGAAAGGGCATGAATCATCTATTTTGAAAGAGAAGATTTCTAGAAAAACAAGTTGGTTTGGGATTTTCACAGACAGAAGTTGACGAAAAAAGAGCAAAGTGTCAACAACAATTGAAGAAACTTGACATCAAACAAGTCAAGATGAATTTTTTTATAGATGAAAAAGTTCAACCTGAAAGGTTTTACAAACTTAAGCGTTCAAAACAAATATTTTCTGACAAGGAATTTCCTCTACATTGCGTAGATGCTCAGAATATAGCTTAGGTGTTTTACAAGGAGGGTGCTGAAATAACCAAGAGAAGCCTTTTTCTTCTGGTGGTTCTAATTCTACTCCAAGAAGCCCTACTTTGAAATGGGTGCATCATCATAGGCATCAGGTATATGATACTTTTTATGATCATTTTGGTTCTAATGATTTTTGTGAAGCTTTGCAGAGGCCGAACATTAAGAATATAAACAATCGATTCTGCTACCAATGTCGCTAAAAGGGGCATATGGCACAAAATTGTCCTACCACTACTGCTTCTACACAGAGAAAAGGAAAAATTACATTTGTTGGTAAATCTGCCAAATACAAATTTGTTGATGAAAATGGCAAAGTGTGATGCATCACAACCTACATATTTTCAATTTCAAAAAAAAAATTATTCCTAAATTTTAAAGTGTTCAAAATGTAGGTTGTACGTCACATTCTACTGTGACTGGTTCATCAAAAGCAAATTTACCACAACCACAATGGAAACGTAAAGTGGTTTCAAAAGGAAATCAAGATACTGGACGATTAGAAGCAATTCACATCGGGTCATTTATAAACTAATGTGTTTGACCAGTGTGCAGGTACTTCTAGAAGACCTATCGGTGTTGAAAAGTTGCTGATAGAGTAGTATTCTGCTTAAATTAAATTACAAATATTCAAATTTCCAAACTAAAAATTTTCTAAAAGCTAAACTTGAAAGGTGTTCGTATCGATTGGTCAGTTTTCTTTCTTTTACTTTCCGTATGTAGTTTAGGGGGAGAAAAATTGAAAAGCCAAAAATTGTGTCTTTGTTTTTTTTTTTTTTTGTAATGAAAAATTCAAAAATAGAGTTTTCATTTTAAGGGGGAGAATATCATGAAATATACAAAAACATGAAAATGAGAAATTGATCCGAAAAAATTGGGAAATGATAGTTTATTGGCTTACGTGTCTGTCTCATGGATAAATTAGATGTAAAAGCCATAAGACCATTGCTTGATGTGCTTGGTAGGCTCAGAAAATCAGAAAGTATTCAAATGTGATATACATTAAATTTGATGCTTGACAGAGTGGACAACATCTAGAAGTCACTATGTATACATGTGTTCATTTTGCAAAAATTTAAACTTGTTTGATTTTTTTATTTTCTTAAATGATCGGACTATCTCTGTGTATCCACATGATCGACCTAATAGTTGTTTCTTTATTTTCATTGGTGTTTCGTATAACTCATCGGACTTTCTCTGCGTGTTCATAAGACCGACCTGATTGTTATTGAATTATACAATTTCAACTTGTTTTATTTTCTTATTTTGTTAAATCTGAAGCCTTATCTGCGTATCGAAAGATCGACCTTAAGGTAGATGATTTAACATTCTTATTTCTTTTTGCATGGAACACAGTTGACTATATCATGAATACAATCACTATGTGTCAGATCAAAAGTGAAATCGTATGAAAAAAATGCGTAAAACATATCTGAGTATGTCTAATAGTGTAGGGTACACTGGTCAAAGCAAATTAATCAATACCTTAACATATCCAGATGTTATGATTATGATTGTGCCTGAGTTTAAAGTTGGACAAATTATACCAACAATCGACATGGATTATGTGCTTAAGTAATTGAAATTGAAGTGTAGTTTAGCATCTTATGACCAATATGATCCCAAGTCGTGATTTTTCTCATAAAAGCCTAAGATAGTGTGTGATTCAGTATTTCATTTTTGTATTGCATTTATGTTTCATATCTGAAAGATCCAAAAAGATTGCAGGTGGGTTTTAGCATAAACTTAGAAAAATCAAAAATATTTTCGGTGTGTATTGATATTAAGTTTCAAAAGGCCAAAAAGATATTGTTTTTTATTTGTTTTCAACTGATCGATACGTGACACAAAACAAATTTTAAAATCAAAATATCTTCGTTCTCCGAATGAGATATTTGCCCAAGATTATATTAATTTTGGTAAAGAAAAAGGAAATCGCACTTTTATGTGACAATATTCTAGCATGGTGAAAGGGGGGAGATTATAGTATTTTTCATAAGTGGTTCAGTTGATTAAGTCCTGATCTAGCCATGCAAGCTCTTCATCTAGCAAGAAATTTCTAGTTGAAGATCTGATGCAACAATGTTGAAGATTGGAGATTAGAGATTTTGTTACGCTATAAACACCACACGTTTGCTGCTTGGTTCGTTGGGCAGTCAACTATTATAAATAGTTGAGCTAGTTAGATGGCTTTAGAACTCTTATCATTTGTGTCATTCTGTGTGTGTGTTCTAGAGAGAGAGAGAACCAGAGAGCTTTGTATATTGATTCTTCTTGTGTTTTAATAAGATCAATGCCTAATTACTTTCTTGTTCAATATATTTGATCAATTCATCAGCATTAAGAGCCATCCAGGAACTTACACACACCAACCTATAGCCGTTTTTGAACCTTAATCATCATCCACCATCAAATCTTTGAAGATTTTTGATCATTTGGAGTGGATCCAATCTTAAAATATCAACATTCTTCATCCTTTGTGTTGGTATGTGTCACACCCTGTAAAATTGTGCTAGGAGTAAAACGGATGTATCACAGTCAAGGTTACGGAATGCACTCAGGATGGTTCAACAACTAGAGTCGTTTGGATTGTTATAATTTAATTGGAGTAAAATGAAGTTTTCTGAATTATTACGCAGCGGAGTTTAGTAATGAGAAATACAGTTTGACAAAAGTTTACAAAACATCAGTTTAAAAGATTTTAAAACATGAAACCGTTAGGTGTTATGCTAAGAAATCTCCAACGGCTATTAACCATACTCCAAACTTTTACAAAAGATCCTAAGAGTCATGCAAGTGTAGGCAGAAGCTAGCATGAAAGTTCAAGCACCTGAGAATTCATACATGAAAACGGATCAACATAAAGTTGGTGAGGTTCACGGGCCAAGTTTTCATGTAGTAAAAGGTTTGATAATCAAGATTTATCTCAGGTTATGCTACTAACTGAGACTTGATTAGACCTGTTTATATATTACCATAAACCTTGAATTCCGAAACTAACTGATTACCCACTCATGGTATCTTCTCCATTAATACCGCATGGCCAGATATAACTATATGTACTCTCTTCACTTATAAAACGGAGTCAGGATTGGAGTAGTCAATCAGAGCAGGGGTGTTACCTAATAGATCTATTCAAGAGTCATTGTTTCTCGTGATAATTAATTGGATTCCCTTAATAGCTTGGTTTCATTATAACATGAATGAGCATGAAACAACAGAATATGGACATGAATAGCTCATGTAATAAATAAGGTAACAGTAAGTCTGATTGTCTAGCATAGTGATGGTTATATGAATTCTCCCCCCAAGTATTCAAAGCAGTTTAAAAGAAAGGGGTAACGAAGACTCACCTGATTAGTGAAAAGTTCTAGATGATACAGTCACACAAGAATGATGTCCTAAATAATTATAAGACGTTTAGTTTCAAGAAATTGGGTTGACATCTAAGTCACTCCAATTTTGTTGGACAAGTCTTGACGTCATGATAGTCTTAGGGTTTGTCAGATGCAAATGCTATTTACAGTTGTGTAAATATCCGGATTTTGTGTACATTTGGAGATAATGAATTATATTTTTAGTTAAAGAAAATATATAAATATTTCCAAAAATTCTCTAAAGTTGATAAATATTTATGTCAATGATTATTGTTATGAAATTGTAATTTTAATAGAAAAATTAATTTCATTTAGTTCAAAGGACCAAACCCGATGTTTTTGCGGTATTTACCGAATAGGTGATATTTATCAGTTTTTGCCAGAAATCACTTGTGAATATAAAATAAGTTCACTTCTAGTCAAAATTCCAGAAATAATATTTTCATAAGTCAATTATCAATGTTTTGTTGGTTTTACTGGTAATGTGTCGGTTTTGTTAGTTTGGTCCCGATGGCTCACTTTATGACACTGTTAGGTTCTAATATTCACCATACTCATTTGTAAACACGTTGTAATTCCCAAAACACTTTAATTAACCTATCTTGACCATAATAATATATCTACCTTAAAATCAAGTTTCCGAGTCCGTCGGGTGTAAGTTTTTATCCCAGTTTTTTTCCCAAATTCCATTATTTCAACAAGGAATCTTTTGGTTGGACTTGGGCATCGTTTTTTTTTTTTACCAAAACTCATTGTTTTTAGTTCCAAACTTTATGGTCAAAATAGTCTAGCAACTTAGAGTCAAATTCAAAGGATAAAAGGTGTATTTTTTGTGTTTAAAAGTCCCTATGGTGGTTTTAAGCTTAAATATACTTGCTAAACTTCAAAATGATGTATTTTAACTATCTTTGAGTGACTAAACTGAGCCATTGGTTCCAAGAGTTCAAAAATCACCAAATGACAACCACTATTACCAAAATAAATAAAGTAAACTACATATTTTTGGCAACTACACAAAGGCACGTGTATATTTCTCATGGAACTAAGTTTCATACATGATTTTGTGAAGAAATCACTAACAAGTATATAAAGGAGCATACTACACATGATAACTTGAACAAATTTTAACAAAGTAAGCTTTTATGAACAAATTATAAGTTTAGGCACCAATGTTAGTCAAGACTGCATATGGAGTGTTCTAGACATGGAAATGAACTAAGAATATGTGCTAGAGCATGATTTCTATAAGAAAAGTGGGCTAGAACACTCACACAATTAGAAGAGATCCGAAAATGATGATGATGGAGATGGTTTCTTGACTCCTTGAAGCTCCTAGCACTTTGGTTCTTCAATAAATGATGAGGTTTAGTGAAGAAAGCTAGAGAGAGTGTAGAGAGAGAGGATGCCGATGGTTGGGAGGGGAGGGAGAGATTGAGAGAGTTTTCTTTCTAAGTGTTTGTGTGAACGAGGCTAGATTTCCATAAGTTGTTTATATATGTTGGTTAATGAGATGGAGGGGTGTTTAGAAACTATTATGGATGGGGAGGGGTATAAAGGGTATTTTGGGATTGTAAAAGTGGTAGACAACACCAAAATACATATGTGTTGGTGAGTTTGTGGCTAGCCGAAAGAAAAGAAAAAGGTGTGATCGGGTTCGGTTCCTACGGGACCGGCTCGATGGAGAGGCTCAAGGGAAGAGAACCAAGCTTGTTCAAGCCTTTAATGTACGCTCATGTGTGTGGATCGGTTCAAGCACAAAGGAGGGAAAGGAAGGCTCATTTGGGAGGCAAACTATGGTCTATTGGGTAAAAGAACTTGTACTTGGGGTAGGCAACATTCCCATGTTGTCATGAGGATCTAAGGTGTGTGTGTAGGTTGTAAGTGATGTAAATGGCACCCATAATAGTCAAAACAAGCAACAAAAATAACAAAAAGGTGGTGGTGTTTGTTGCATGGAAAACCGGCAAAGGGAAAGAAAAAGAAAGGGCACGGTTCGATCCCTTGACCAAACCGAGTCAAGAAGAAAGAAAAGGGAGAAGGGAAAGAAGAGGGCGAGGGGTTCGATCCCCATGGATCACTGGGTCGCTGTTGATACATAGTCATGATCGTCATGTGAAGTATCGAATACAAGATGGATCACACAAGATAGCTGAGGTCCCGAACTCCCAGCGAACCTGGAGTTCGGACAGCGCCGAGCTTGTGGCCGAACCTGAGGTTCGGCCAGTCGTATTTCAGCATGTATAAATAGTTCATCTTGTATAGAATAGAATGAGCTTCAGTGTCATATTCTCTAAATGTACTCTGTGGTTTTCTCAGTGGTTAATACAAAGCTCATTTGTATTTACTCTTTGTCTTTTACACGTTTACATTGATTTCATCACGACTAAGTAGAAGATCCGTACGCTCATGCACTTTCAAGTGGTATCAGAGCATTAGGTTTGCTCTACTAGTCGGAAATCAGTGTTTTTCAGAGTTTTTGAGTTCAAATTCAGAGTTTTGATCATTTCGGGTGTGTTTTTCGTCAAAAATCTGTTTCTAGATTGTTTTTATCGAGTTTGCTTGATTTCCTGATGAAAATTCCAGTCAAAAACGTTAAAAATTGAGAAAATGGCGTCGAGTGAATTCTGTCTCGTTTGAGGTTCGGACTCGTTCGGCCTAACCGCTCCGAACTCAAGGTTCGGACAAAGTTCGGTGAGCGTTCGGCGTTTTTCTTTGCTTCGGTGAGAGTTCGGTGATAGATCGGTCAGCGTTCGGCCAACATTCGGTCTTTGTTACTCCGAAGGTCAGATTCGGTGAGAGCTCGGCGAGTTTGAGTTTCGGACTAGGTTCGGACTAGAATCGGTGAACGTTCGGAGGAGGTTCGGATAAGATTCGGCGTGAACAGTAATCTGGTTTTTCAAAATCAAAACAATTGTCAATTTTCGAGAACGACTTTGTTATGTATGTCGTCAACCAGGACATCTGGCTGCTGATTGTCCGACGACTGCATATATCCACAAAACTGCAAAATATGTGGATAATAAAGGTCACATTTTTTATGAACCATGGTTTCCAAAAGGTAAATCACCTCGTAAATCATCTTGGTCTACACCGAGTACGTCGGTTGAGTCTGATTCAGGTTCTGATCAAAAATTGAACATTTTACAAATATGGAAACCAAAAGTTGTTTCCAAGGCCAACAAGGACTTTGTGGAAGACACCGGGCGACCCGACGATATTGTATCGGGTCGATCCCAGCACAACTAATGTTTTATTTGGTGTCAAGCAGGTGTTTCAGGAAGACCTTCGGTGATTGAAAAATTGCTGATTGTGAAATATCTGTTATAATTATATTGAATTTCAAAATCACTTTTGTTTTCAAAAGGCTAAACTGCTAGTTTTCGTGTTGGTTGGTCAATTTTTCTTGTTTTTACTCCGTCTCATTCTGAGGGGGAGTTTGCTTTTGCAAAAATCCAAAAAAATAGTGTGTTGTTTTTCAAATCGTAAAAATGAAAATCTATACATAGAGTTGTCATTTTTAGGGGGAGAATTTTGGAAAAGACAAAAAAAATGAAATATGCAAAAATCCAAACACACTGAAAAATGAGAAATTGTATCCGACATGTTTGGGAAATGATGGTACATTGGCTGACATTGTCTGACTCATGGATAAAGTAGATGAGAAGGCCATAAGACCATTTGATCGATGTGTAAGATAGGCTCAGCAAATCAGAAAGTATACAAATGTGATATACACTAATTCTGATGCTTGACCTAGTGGACAACATCTTGATACGTATCTCATGATATATCAAGAAAAAGATATGTGAAAAATAAAATGAGAAGTCACTGTGTATACATGTGTTCATTTTGCAAAGATTTAAACTTGTTTGATTTTCTTTATTTTTTCAAACGATCGGACTTTCTCTGCGTGTCGAAAGACCGACCTGATCGTTGTTCGTTTGACGTTCTGCTTTATTTTCTTTGGTGTTTCGTATAACTCATCGGACTTTCTCTGCGTGTACGGGAGTACCGACCTGATTTTTGTTGAGTTATACAATTTCAACTTGTTTTACTTTCTTATTTTGTTAAATCCGAGGCCTTATCTGCGTATCGAAAGATCGACCTTAAGGTAGACGATTTAACGTTCTAATTTCTTTTTGCATGGAACACAGTTGACTACATCATGGTTACAACCCTTATGTGATTAAATTCACAAGTGAAATCACAAAATGTGATAAGCAAAGCATATCTGAGTATGTCTGATAGTGTGGGGTACACTGGTCAATGCAAACTTAATCAATACCTTAACATATCCAAATGTTATGAATATGATTTTGCCAGAGTTTAAAGTTGGACAAATTATATCTGCAATCGGCATGGCTTATGTGCTTCAATAATTGAAATTGAAGTGTAGTTTAGCATGTTATGACCAATATGATTCCAAGTTGTGATCTTTCTCACAAAACGACAAAAATAGTGTTTAATTCTGTAATGTCTTTTCTTTTCTTATCAGAAAATACCAAAAAGATTTTAGGTGTGTTTTGACATAAAGTTTCTAAAAACCAAAAAGATTTTGTTTCTTATTTGTTTTCGATTGATCAACACGAAATACAATATCAATTTTTGATATCAAACTATCTTGGAGTCTCAAAGAGACTTTTTGCACCAAGATTATTTATATTGGCAGGTTTCTAAGTGGGAAGAGAACATCACAACTTCAAGTCTTCTGAAGTTTGTTGATAAAGAGATTACACACGATGCAATATCAAGTATTCAAGATTAAGCTCATCGTCAAGATCGAGGAAGAGTTTAATTGAGAATACAAGATACAAGTTTGAATAGAGAAGATGATACTGCACATGCTGAAGGGGAGTTTGTTGATACATAGTCCTGATCGTCATGTGAAGTATCGAATACAAGATGGATCACACAAGATAGCTGAGGTCCCGAATTCCCAGCGAACCTGGAGTTCGGACAGCGCCGAGCTTGTGGCCGAACCTGAGGTTCGGCCAGTCGTATTTCAGCATGTATAAATAGTTAATCTTGTATAGAATAGAATGAGCTTCCGTGTCATATTCTCTAAGTGTACTCTGTGGTTTTCTCAGTGGTTAATACAAAGCTCATTTGTATTTACTCTTTGTCTTTTACACGTTTACATTGATTTCATCACGACTAAGTAGAAGATCCGTACGCTCACGCACTTTCAGTCGCGAAGGAATAAAAGAAAAATAGAGGAAAAGAGGGACAGGTGAAGGGTTCTCGATCCGGGCCGGGTTTTCGGTCGAACAACCATCGACGGGTCGGATTCATCGGATTAGTCTAATGGATCGTTTACGAATTTTATGAAAGTGAACGAGCACAAGGCTAATGATGGAAACGGTTACAAGTCTCACATTATCTAGTGACGATAGATGTTGGTGTCTAACGTCCATAAAAGGTATATTTAGTTTTATCAAAATGATAATCGTAGTAAAATAATTGTTTCCATTGTGTTGTGTACTGCATAGTCATTAAACAATAAAAGTTAAATGTATAAACGATAATTTATTTATAAGAAATGATGGAAAATAATTGAGATCCCAAGATGATTGGATAATGAGCGTTATATTTACTACAAATGTGATAGAAAATAAATAGTTTTCCATAAACGTTTTTATTATTAAAATTCCCTCAATTAAGCACGTGATATCATTGGCATTAAAGGTAAATCATCAATGATTATTTAAGGCTACGTCAACACTACAATTAAGGTTGCACATATTGGTATCTAAACTATTAGAATTTAGAAGAATGCACAAAAAATCAAATAACAAACAGACATATATCATTGTTTAGACTTATGGAAACTTACGGGGTGTCACATTCTCCCCTAGTTGAGAGAAATTCGTCCTGAAATTCAGGCTGCGTCATCTGCATGGGCTTCGACAGGGAAGAGAAAGGAATACTTAGATCTGAATTGGTCTTCATGTTCTCAAGTAAACTCGGGTCCTCGATGTGAATTCTAATGGACTTTAACGAGGGGTATCCGGCTTCTTTTCAGCTTCTTGATTTCACAGTCGACAATCTCGGCAGGCTCTTCTACGAAATGTAAGGTTTCATCAAGATGTATCTTTTCAAGAGGAATAACCAAAGATTTGTCGGCAAGGCACTTCTTCAGGTTGCACACGTGGAAAGTATCATGAACACTGCTAAGCTCGAGTGGAAGCTGCATTTGTAAGCAAGAGGTCTAATCTTTTTGATGATTTCAAAAGGACCAATGTATCGGGGGTTCAGCTTACCACGCTTGCCGAATCGGATTATACCTTTCCACAGTGATACCTTGAGCATGACTTTATCTCCATTTTTAAAAGATAGGGGTTTTCGTCACACATCGATGTAGCTCTTTTGGCGGTCACGAGTGGCTTTCAGACGGTTTTGAATTTGATAAATCCTTTCTGTGGTTTTAATAACTATTTCAGGACCACTTAATTGGCTGTCACCAACTTTGAACCAACAGAGAGGTGAATGACACTTTCTACTGTAAAGTGCTTCAAACGGGGCAGCGTGGATACCGCTATGGTAAACGTTGTTACATGAAAATTTACAAAGGGGCAAATAATCATCCCAGTTATTACCAAAGTCTATGACACAAGCACGCAACATATACTCAAGGGTTTGAATGGTTCTCTTGCACTTCCGGTTAGTCTGTGGGTGATAGGTTGTACTCATGTCGAGTTAAGTACGCAGAGCATTGTTCAGTGACTTCCAGAACCTCGAGGTGAAGTGGCTATCATGGTCGAAATTATGGAGATTGGAGTCCGTGATGGGAGAATATATCCTTCAGGTAGAGTTTCATCAAACGCTCCATGGAATCCTTTTCTTTCATGGCTAGAAAATGTGCAGATTTCGTGAGAAGGTCAATGATGACACAAATAGAATCGTTACCATTTCGGCTATTTGGTAACTTGGTGAAAAAATCCATTGCGATACGTTCCCACTTCCACTCGTTAGACATTTACCAACGTATGAGGCAACTTCTGCTTTCATGTTAAACAAGTAGACCAGAGGGTTTCTGGTATTCGGCCTTGACCTTTGTACTCGTTAGACATTTACCAACGTATGAGGCAACTTCTGCTTTCATGTTAGGCCACCAGTATACCATTCGCATGTCATGGTACATTTTATCGGCTTCAGGGTGAATAGAGTATTTGGACTTGTGGGCGACGTCTAAGACTAGGCTTCTAAGTCCTCCGTATACGGGTATCCACAGTCGATTCACGAAGTACCCGATTTCATCAAATTTGACTTCGAGTTGTTGGTCCATCTCGCATAGGCCTTGAATGTTTTCATCTTTGAGGGCTTCAAGTTGAGCTGCACGAACTTTAGAGGTGAGGGAGGTATGGATAGACATGGTAAGAGAACGGACTCGGAGAGGTTTTACACATTCTTTCCTACTTAAGGCATCTGCTACGACATTTGCCTTCCTAGGGTGGTATAGGATTTTTCAGTCATAGTCGTTGAATAAATCGACCCATCTTCGTTGTCTCCTATTCACTTTCGTCTGGATTAAGATGTGCTGGAGGCTCTTGTGGTTGGTAAAGATCTTGCATTTTGTACCGTATAGGTAGTGTCTCCATATCTTAAGAGCGAATATAACTGCGCCGAGTTCTAAGTCGTGAGTAGTGTAGTTCTTCTCGTGAACTTTCAGTTGTTGTGAGGCGTAGGCTGTGACCTTCTCACGTTGCATCAACACACACCCAAGACCTTGGTGAGAGGCGTCACAGTAAACGCAAAAACCATTGGTTCTTTGGGTAAAGCCAGAATGGGTGTGTTGCACAACTTTTGCATCAAGGTTAGAAAAGCTTGCTTGGTTTTGGCATTTTAGAGAACTTCTTGCCTTTTACGTCAATGCAATCAGGGGTTGAGCTATTTTAGAGAAGTTCTCGATGAATCTCTAATAGTAGCCGGCAAGGCTAAGAAATTTTCATATCTCGGAGGGGTTTGTAGGCGGGTTTCACTCCTTGATAGCTTCACTTTTTGTGGGATCCACAGGTATACTATTGGCATTGATTACATGGCCTAGAAAGTGTACTTCTCTCAACCAAAATTCGCACATGGAGAATTTGGCATACAGTTTCTCATTCTTCAACAACTCCGGGATACGCCTTAGATATTCCTCGTTTCTTCCTTGCTACCGGAGTAGATCAAGATGTCGTTGATTAACACGATCATGAACTTGTCAAGGTAAGGCTTGCAAACACGATTCATTAGATCCATAAATATGGTAGGCGCGTTTGTTAACCCGAAAGGCGTGACCAGAAACTCGTAGTGTCTGTAACGAGTTCGAAAAACTTCTTGGCTACGTATTCCTCACAGACTCTCAGTTGGTGATATCCGGAACGTAGATCAATCTTCGAGTAGTAGTTAGATCCTTGTAGTTGATCAAACAGATCGTTAATCCTCAGAAGTGGATATCGGTTCTTTATTGTAAGTTTGTTCAACTCGCGGTAGTCGATGCACATTCTAAAGGATCCATCTTTCTTCTTAACGAACAAAAAAGGGGCTCCCCAAGGGGAAAAGCTTGGTCTAATGTAGCCTTTGTCGAGTAGCTCTGGCAACAGGTTTGACAATTCCTTCATTTTGGATGGGGCTAAGCGATACAGGGATCTGGAAACAGGTGTGGCTCCTGGTACTAAGTCGATATGAAAGTTCACTTGCCTTGCCGCAGGTAGCCCCGGCAAGTCTTCTAGGAAAACTTCAGGGTAGTCTCGAACAATAGGGACGTTTGCTACTTCATTTTCTTTAGAATTCTTAGTGGTTATATGCGCCAAAATAGTGGGACACCCTTTTCGCCTTAACTTTTTGGCTTTCATGCAGGAGATAATTTCCGGTTTGGTTCCACTTCGATCTCCTTGGATTGCCTAGACTTCGCAATTTGCTAGGGGTATTTTGACTTTCTTCTCGTGGCAGACTATCTCCACACGATTCGTAGTTAACCAATCCATTCCAACTACTACATCGAAAATCCCAAGTTGGACTGGTAGGAGATCTATTACAAATCAATTTCCTGACAACTCTAACAAATGGTCTTGAAACGAATCATTAGTTTTGATTTGTTTAACGTTAGCTAACTCAACTATATACTTGATGTCTAACTTAGTAGGAGTGACATTTAGTAAGAGTCCAAAATCACTAGATACGAAGCTTTTATCAGCACCAGTATCAGATGAAATAGATGCATATTGGTTGCTGATTAGAAACGTACTAGTTACAGTGTGCGGGTTCTGACATGCTTTGGTGGAATTGAGCACGAAGGCTCTTCCTCGGGTAGGTTCAGATCCCGGCCTCTGAAGCTTTGGGCATTCACTTTTGAAATAACCAGAATTGCCACACTCAAAACAGGTTCCAGCAGCTTGAGTCTTGTTGGTTCGACTCGGGTAATCTTGGTAAATGTGACCCTTAGCTTTTGCAGAATTTGTAGTAAACTTTATTACAGTCTAGTGTATGATGCAGATTGCACTTGCTGCAGAGAGGCAAGTTACCGATATTGCCTGACTTCCTAGGTCCATGTGCAAGGGTAACGGTAGCATAAGCTTTGATAGCTTACGGAGCTTTTTCAACAGAGGTTTCCACATGTTTCTTCTTCTTCCAATCATGACCGCGTTTGCGCTTTTGGTCAGGCTTCGGGCCGTTAGCTAAGGCTGGAAAAGCAGGGCTGGCTTTGGGATCAGTAGTCTTGTTGGTGAAGGACGCTCCTTGACGATTGGCCTGATAGGTCAAATTATGGGCCAAGTGCACGGCGCTTTGAAGTGTCATTGGGTTAGATGCCATAAATTTCCTTGAATGGTAGGGGAGAGTCCCCAAACGTACCTCTAGATCTTATTGTAGAGAGGGGTTACCATAGTGGGGCACAGATGGGCTAGCTCATGAAAACGTCGCGTGTAAGCGGGGACATCAGACCCAATCATCATCAAATTCCATAATACAACTTCCTACCTTTGTAATTTCTCTCTGGGACAGTACTCATATCGCATGAGTAGCTTCACTTTGTCCCACGTCATGACGTAGGCAAGATCTTGTCCAAGAGATTCGGCGTGGGAGTTCCACTAGGTAAGAACTCCTTCGCTAAAGACACAAGTAGCATACTTGACTTTATACTCCTTAGGTCAGTTACACATCCGGTAAACAGACTCAGTTTTCTCAAACCAACGGATCAGTTCTACGGCTCCTTTAGTGCCTTTAAAGTGAAGGGGCTTGCAATTTATGCAGTCCTTATACATGAATTCTCGAGTACCTAAAAGTTAGTCTAAAAGCTTGAAACAATTCTTCGCAATTGTAATCATTGATCTTCTGGTCGTAGAAGAAGGTCTATAGTCTTACCAGTAGAGGATCTGGCACATCTTCCATTAGTGGTTGAGGCACGATCAGCTTCGATCACGGCGAGTGCGTCAGCCACGCGTTGATTAATGAGCGCTTCGATTGCGGTAACATCCATGACCGGAGGGGTGGAAGGGTTTTGAGTAGTTCTTGCTCTAGGTTCGCTTTAACATGATTCTTAAGTTCATAAAGTAAAATAAGAGTAAGGCAATGACACATAGTAAGATATAAATCGACATGGCATGACATATAACATCCATAACATACACCAAATCATAATTTTACATTACAATAACATTCAGAGAAACGATAACATAATATCCATAACATAGACTGCTTGTGCTACAAAAGTTCATACAAATACAAACTCTGTATGAATGGAATAAACATCTCCACTATAGTAGAAGTCATCATACATCATAAATAAAAGGGGTAAAAAGAATCCCAAAGTTAATAC
This sequence comes from Deinandra increscens subsp. villosa, assembly GCA_039602395.1. Lineage (NCBI taxonomy): Eukaryota > Viridiplantae > Streptophyta > Magnoliopsida > Asterales > Asteraceae > Deinandra > Deinandra increscens. The sequence continues at coordinate 33,549,868 of JBCNJP010000010.1, forward strand.
ATCTCGATCTAAATAGGTGCATGTTTGATAAGCGATAGAATGTCCCTGATCTGGATGACTACGGAAAGCAACAACCTGACAATCTGCAAGAAATCCTCTGTTATAGGAGTATTGGCTGTTAGGGCCTAAACGGATGAGCGAGCATCAGCGACCACACCGCAAGCTTCGACAGATGAACATGGACGGTATCAAGGGCATGGTCATGAGAAACAACACGAATCTTGAGAACGGCGGTACGAGACTCCAAAGATGTGACCGAAGAAGATGGGGAAAGTTCACTGTTGATATCCTGGAGACGGTGGATATCCTCATCATGATGGGCAATACAAGCAAACAAGGAAGACACGAGAGAGTCAACAGGGAGACTAGATAGGATAGGCAGGGAAACAACAGAACCAGCATGGGTAGGAGGAACAGAGGGTGGAGTAGCAACAGTAGTAGATGTCTCTCCTATCTCAAAAGTGCTATCATGAAATCTCACCCGTTTCTTGGGTGGCACAGAATATGGATCTATGGGAAGATCACGGGGCTCAGGGGAACGAGACCTCTTACGAGATGGCTCCGCATCACAAACAGGACCAGACACACGCTGACGACTACGGAGAGCGAACTTTCGGGTAGTGAGCATGCGAAGGGGTCCATTAGGCGTACTCCTGTAGGGCCTAAATGAAGGGACACGCTCAGTGGAGGAGGGTCAAGAAGCCAAAAGAGTGATGACTAGGGAGTCATCATCAACAGAAGGGTCAACACTCGCTATGTCCATGGTGTATGGAGCAGTCTCCTCGGGGTCCTCGTCTGTGTCTGAATCATCCTCATCTGGGCTGTCTAAGATGCTCATGGGCGAACGAGGTGGAGAATAAACATCAATGAGTGACGGTGAAGCAGGCTGCATTAAATCAAAGTCAATCTCCGTCTCTAAGTCTGATGATAGGTCGACACGGTCAATCGATGCCATTCTGTGACAAAGTTTCCATGTCAAAATAATAATATTTATCACGTTAGTTAGATAATATGATAATGGTCTAGAAATGCAAACAAGTAATGCACATAAATGAGTCTAGCAGAGCTTAGGCTATAGTCTAGGTCCTAAATATGCAACCTAGTTCACTATAACCTTGGCTCTGATACCAATCTGTCACACCCTGTAAAATTGTGTCAGAAGTGAAACGGATGTATCACATTCAAGGTTATGGAACGCACTCTGGATGGTTCTACAACTAGAGCCGTTTGGATTGTTATTGTTTAATTAGAGTAAAATGTAGTTTTCTAAATCATTACGCAGCGGAGTTTAGTAATGAGAAATACAGTTTGACAAAAGTTTAGAAAACATCAGTTTAAAAGATTTTAATACATGACACTGTTAGGTGTTATGCTAAGAAATCTCTAACGGTTGTTAACCATACTCCAAACTTATGCAAAAGATCTTAAGAGTCATGCAGGGCCACGTAGAAGCTAGCATGAAAGTTCAAGCACCTGAGAATTCATACAGGAAAATGGGTCAACATAAAGTTGGTGAGGTTTACAGGTTTAGTTTGCATGCAGTAAAAGGTTTTATAATCTAGATTTATCTCAGGTTATACTACTAATTGAAAGTTGATTAGACTTGTTTATATATTACCATGAACCTTGAATGCAGAAACTAACTGACTACCACTCATGGTAACTGTGACAATCCGTCTTGTCAGGTCTTTTTCCTGGCATTAACTGAACGTAAAGTATCAAATGTTATGTGAACATTTATGTGTTGACTGTGTTGACTTTACCAATTAGGGTTTTGTGTAGTCATCATGACACGAGCATGCACTTAAAGTCTAAACGTTTGATATCTGTATTTTATATATATCGTACGTTATGATTTCATGTGAATGTTTCGTCATTTTATGTGGCGATTGAACTTATGATTTTATGTGATATATATGTATATATATTCACGTAATTTACTCTATGAATTTATGTGACAACGTGTCACGTAGTTATACGTAAACTTTTATAATTTTACGTGAGTTAATACGTATCGTTAGGGTTTCATGTTTATCATTTTATGTGAACTTGAAAATATAGATTTTGGGAGTTATTATTATGATTTTCTGTGACAAACAAGGGTTAATATATTCTATAAACGTCATATGTTAAAGATGTTTTAACATACACACGTTTAGCCATCGTCGAAGTTATATATGTTAACCTCGTTAGCTTTTCTTAACCTTTTCTAAACTTTGAGGAACTATACTTGCCAAATTCCTAACTTCTTTAATTAAACAAACTTCTTCTAACGTGAGGGACCGGTCTTGCCAATTAGCCAAAGTTATTTTGAGATCTCTAGAAACCCGTCGACCTTCTTGCTTCCGATAACCGCCACCTCCTTTAAGCCAATTCATTGTTATTTTCAGTTACTAAATTCAATTCGAGTGTTAACAGCCATCCACATCCATCATTTGGATCATTCACAACACACTTCTCTCTCTCTCTCGTTTCTCAAATCGACGCAAGAAAAAAAACCCCACCGGAGTTAACTTTTTCCGGCTACTTGCACCACCATTCAGCACCAATGTGATTGCGAGTCCCCGAAGAGCAACCAGGAGCCATCAGAAGTTCAAATCGCGATCGTGCTCGGTGTTCGCATTGGTGTTTCGATTCATTTTTGGCATCACAAACGTATCAATCTCTCATCTCTAACTCGAGGTAATAACCCTTTCATGTTAATCGCATGTTCTAGTGATCGTTTTTCGTGTTCCGTGATTTTCCGGAGTCTAACTCCAGCGAAATTAGGGTTCTCGGGGAAGAAGATGAAGGCTGGCGAATTGTATATAAAAATATCTTTCTGGGTTTAAAACGAAAAAGGGATGCTAGCCCAGTGGCTAGGGCGGGCGCGTATGACACTGAGGTCGCGGGTTCAAGACCCGGCCTTTGCATTTCTTTTTATGTTTTCTTCCTTAAATCTAGTTCTGGCCCCTCTTGATGAATAAAACAGTCCCTGGCCACAATAGTCTCAATTTGAAGACCTGGTCGACTGGTTTGGGCGTAGAATTGTGTCCGTGAGGTCGCGTGTTCAAGTCGAGCGACCTCATTCTTTTTATGATTTTTATTGTTTTAAGTTTGCCTTGTGCTTGATCTGAAAATTGGCTTGGAATGTTCTTTTTGAAGAAAAGTAAATAAATAAAAACCTATGAACTATTTAAATGGTTTAGAAAAATTATAAAAGTTGTCGTTATGATTTAAAACATAAAGTAAACAAATTTGATACGTGAATTAATCTAAATTGTAGTTTTCCTAACAATTCGTAATAAATATTCGTATCGTCATAGTCTAACATATCTATATATATATTTAGTCTATTGAAACTCGTGGGATTGTTTTAAGGATATATATATATATATATATATATATATATATATATATATATATATATCGTTGAATTCTAGTTATTAACGCCATTTGCGTGTTTGATTTATATATATTACGTATCTATATATATATATATAATATTTATTTTGGATCTTTGAACCTAGAAAATATATATTATTGATATATATTATATTTTTCATGTTATTTCGATAATCGTTTGGATTTAGAAAACGTGTCATCCTCGACTTGCTATGAATCTCACGATCACTCGTTTTGTCACTTACTTTAGACTTAGTCGTTTTGTTTGAACACACACACTTATACTTATATGCTCGTTAGGTGATTGATTGCTTTCGCAAGACCCGTCATTGCTATTCGCTGTACTATTTAACAGGAATTTTTGTTGTGCAACCTAAGGTGAGTTTCACGGCCCCTTTTAACTATTTTCAATCCTGTTGGGGGAGATTAACATGCATGAACTTTAAATGTTATGATAATCATATCACCTGAATACTCGAGCACAAGATTATGTAAAGAACTCACTTGAAAGTTACTGTTAGTAATTGTATTTAGCGGGAAGTTATTGAGTAGTACTACTGGGTCTGACAAGCCCCACCCAGGTCACTCGCGGCGACTCAACTGGATATCGAACGGGTGTTATAGTGGTCCTTAGTCTTAATGAGGCAAAACTTAACGGTCGAGCTTCAGTAACTATGAACGTGCCTAGATTCTTGGAAATAGCCTAGTTAGCTATTGTATATGCTTTATCGTGATCTTAAACTGAACTTGAACATGAACTTAATTATTGTTGAATAGTCAACCTTGAACTTAAACTTGAACTGTCAACGAACCGTTTCTTTACACTGAACTGAGACTGTTGTGAAACAGTCGATTTACATTAAACTTGATCTGTTTTTGAACTGGTAAACCTGTAAACTCACCAACATTTGTGTTGACACTTCCTAGCATGTTATTTCTCAGGTTGCGGATGTTCGAGTACCACGAGTACGCATGCATGAGTCTTTGAAACACTTTTAGTGTTTTTGGACAAGTCATGTCACCTTGGGTGACGAAGTTTTTACTTAGATTCTTATTTGTATTTATGCCTCTTCATTTGTAAAACTTTGAAGTTATATTTTAATGAAATATGAAACATTTTTATTAATTATTGGTCGTTTGGTGTAACTAATGGACTGCGATCCTGGTTTTTCACGCTCTCTGTGTTGGTATTCCACGCGTGAATTTTTGAGGGTGTAACAGATTGGTATCAGAGCAACTGGTTACAGCGAACTAAGATTCGTCTTAGACTGTAACTGTTTTGCATTAGTTGCACTTAACCATTTTTCTCATGCATCGGGATATTCACTCCTACACGCACCTGGTTAACGATATGTCGTTTACATCATCCATCTTCTAATACTCACGGTGAGGAGCCGGATATTCTTAAGTTGCTTTCAACCTCTTAGAGTCGTGTACCCCTCTACTTCGCATGTGTGGCGACAAGAAGACGAGTTGGTTGTTGCTTCGGATTATCCTAGAACTTTTGGAAGGTGGTGTAATACCTCTTCCCGTTCTTAAATTTTCCTCCTAGTATGTGAGATTCTTGTTGTACCTGATCGACTTATACCACTGAACTCTAATGTTCAGTTAACATTATCACAACGTGCGTATAGCGTGACCATTCGACTTCAGTAGTGGCGGCAGTGTGTGGATTTAAATGGTTTCCTATGGGACACTTGAATTGTCTTCGTTGCCCTAATCGTTTTCACATTTGCTTTGATCTTCTAAGATCTATCCCTTCTCGTTTCTATCGCATGGTTGCGTTGGAATGTGTAAGATCTTTCTAGGGTTGGTGGCGACTCAAACATAGCATCCTTAGTATTGGTTTCAATTGTAAAACTTTCATTTCACTTGTACTTGTTCTTGGAAAATTATCTTGATCTTTTGTTAATCATTCAAGTGTTGATGTTTTGTATTTCATAGTTAATGTCTTAACTTGTGTTGATTATGTATTAAGATGATAGCCCTAGTTCTTTACTAATGTGATATGAATGTCTGATTCCATACTCTATGTTATTTCATGATAATTCAATAGGCTTATGATAATAATTGAATGTATTTTCATAATAACAACCGTCAGCAATTCCATAATGACTCTTGTCGTTTTAAGAGTGTACTTGGTGATTTAAATGGTGCCTTGGAAATCTGGAATTTACCCTTGGCGATCTGGAAGTTACCCTTGGCGACTTGGTGATGCTCTTGGTGACATCGAGTTGCTCTTGGCGACATCGAGTTGCTCTTGGCGGTCTGGACACTGCTTGGCGATTTAGATCTATGCCTGGCGATCTAGACACTGCCTTGGCGACCTGGATCTTTTCTTGGCGATCTGGTGATGCTCCTGGCGATCTGGATTGCCCCCTTGGCGACCTCACCAAGTCTTGACGACCTCACCAAGTGGTCTTGGCGATCTCACTGTTGTCCTTGGCGACTTCGTAGGTCTGATGTCATAATTTTCACTAACTTCAATAAAATTCTCTTGTAATTAGTGCAATGACGACATGTTCTCTCTCTAGTATACATAGCCACATCAAAATACCCTAGAATAAGCTTCTAGACGGCTGTGGAAGAGAGAGCACTTGTGTGTGTGAAAACCCTCGTGTTCTTGAGTTTCAGACATGGAAATCTAAAGATTTCAACAAGAAAACAACATGATTTGATCATGGATTCATGATTTCCGCACTTGAATTCGTGTATTGAATGAGTAAAGGCTCAAATTTTGGTCCTGACAAATGGTATCAGAGCCATTGTTCTTCATGTTCTTGAGTTTTTCTCAAAAACTTTAAGAATCACTCATTCAAGTCATCAAATCTAGTTGTTTGAATGATTCCTTGACCTATCTTGAATGAAATTTCACAAGGAATTTGTTGGAATGCTTAGTTTTCATTAATAGTCACAATAAATGGGTCAATTTTGAAGATTTTTAGATTTATACGAACATAGAGCAAACATGTTGTTCGTGACTTCTCAAAATTGAAGTCATTATTCCACTGATTTTGAGTCAAAATTGAACTTCAAACTCCTGATTTAGGGATGATAGCAATTTAAATCACTCAAAAGCATCAAGTATTGAAGATTTTAGAGCAAAAATTGTGTTCTTGGAAGATTTTCCTAAAAGTCACTATTTGATCTGATTTCACCTAGATTAAGTGGTTTTTGGAGTTTGTTATAGTTAACAAATTTGTTCCTAAGCAAATTCCTAAACTATTGGTGCAATAAAAACTTGATTTCGTGAAATTTTATTTTTGACCCAGTGATTATGCTCAAGAACATAGCTGGAAAATTTACTAAGTCCTAAAAATTTGAAAATTTCAAATTCAACACTAATGCTTGATTAATTCAAACTAAATAAGCTTCATGATGTTTGTTTTGTAGGTTTTGAGCAATTAACCTCAATCTTAGCATCCATTGAAGCAATCTTGACCCGTTTGACCCATTAAGCAATTTAGTAAAGAAACCCAACTAGTTTCACCATGTCTGACTTTAACTCTGGAAATCACTTGTTCCAAGGGAACAACAGGCTTCCAAAACTACTCGGGGCTACTAACTATGATGACTGGAAAAAGAAATTTCAGTGCTACCTTGAGTATATGGATTATGACATGTTGACCTCGGTGAAGAATGGTCCTAAAGTGTTCTATGTGGATCCGGTGCCTGTGGCTGGTGCTGACCCTCGTGCAGGTCAGAGGAGATTCATAAAGAAAGTTAAGGACTACACTCCCACTGAACATAGTCAGATGAAGGTTGACAAACGTGCTCTCGGGTGTATCAAAATGGCACTATCTGATGACAGTGTCTTCCATTTCACTGTAGCAACTTCTGCATATGAGATTTGGGTAGCACATGAGAAGAAGTACGATGGGAAACATTGAGAGCAAAGAGAGAGACTGGATTCTCTCAAACTGCGATTTAACACTTTTGCTTACACTGCTGGAGACTCCTTTGAGACTCATGTGACAAAGTTTTGCAGACTTATCTGCGAAATGCAAAACAATCAAATCCGACCTGAGATGCCTGCTATCTCTAAGAAAATTCTAAAGTCATTTCCTCAAAACTTTACTTCTTACGTGGCCTATCTGATTGACAGCAGTGACTTGGCCACTGTTAACTACATGGACCTAATTGACAAAGTAAGAAGCTATGAAGTTGCAGTTGTTGAAAGGGATGGAAATTCACTGATGGGAAAAGTCAACAATAAATGTACCACCCAGATTGCCCCAAATGCTGCCTTTATTGCTCCTAATTAGACTGACATGGAATTTCCTTATGCTGCTGGTGGGTCCTGATCCTCTGCTCAAGTTACTGCTCAATAACCCGTTTTTCAAGCTGCCTTTGTTGCTTAACCGCCTGTCTCACCTGTGAATCAGTCACCTATCACATATCAATCTGTTCCTGCATTTGTTGATCTGACTGACAAAGACCAGGAGCTGTGTAATACCCTTATGGCGTGTCTTGCTTCCCAAATGTCAGGGAGCATTGAGAGCATGTCTCTGTGCCAAGAAGACTTGGATCAAATTCCTACTGATGACCTAGAAGAAATGGATATCAAGTGGAAACTTGGTATGATAGCTCCCCGTACTAGAAAGTTTTTCAAGAAAACTGGGAGGAAGGTGTTCCAGTCTCACCCCAGTTCTACTATTGGTTTTGACAAATCTAAGGCCCAATGCTACAACTGTCAAGGTTTGGGTCACTTTGCACGTGAGTGTAAGAAGCCAAAACTGAGACAGATTCTTGTGACGTTTGGGGGAAACAATAATTCTGGTCAAAACCAGGGCAATTACTCTTATCAGAAGTCACAACCTGCTGGTTCAACTCACCAGGGTTCTAGTTCCAACAATGCTAAGCGTGCTGACAACACTGAGAAGGCACTCGTGTGACTGAGTGATCCTAACTAGACATGGTCTAATCAGACTCAAACGTCGGTTGATGTTGACTATGCATTGATGGTGAATTCATCTGAAGAATCCAAGATTGTGGAAGAACCTCTTTTTAATCCACTATATCCCACTGACTTTGCACTCATGGTGGATCTGGATGATATAACTAGTGACGCTGCTATTGTGTCGAACTCTGCTGATGACCCTTCCATTGTTGAATCTGATGCTGAACAAAAGTCAATTAACCGTCAGAAAGAACTCATACCTGATACGGTAAAAACCAATTTATGCTCAGAGTCCTGTGTAGAGGAAGTTGCTCGGTATCGCCTTCATAACCAAGAGTTGGTTGAAAAGGCAATAGCGAATGAATGTCTTGTCATATCTATGCAAGCTACAGAACTGGATTTCCTAGCCAAAATAAAGTCCTTGCAGGATAAATTTTAAGGTCATGAAACATACTGAAGTGGCTCTTCGTACTCAGTTAGAGGATCTGGTGACTCGTCACTCGTCCCTAAGCAAGAACTATGTTCAGGCTCGGGAAATTATTGACTTGATGAAACTAAATCCCTCTAATTTAGCAGGTGATGTGGCTAAGAATATTTTCAAACGTGTACAAAATGGTTTGGGTTTAACCCAGGAAATTGATGATGCTGTTGTTGAGCATCCTCTCAATCATAATTATTTTCCTATACCTGAACTAACTAAAATAAACTCCCGATGCCACATCAGGTTCTTGAATAATGAGTCAATTCCAAGCAAGTCTGAAATTCAACAAAAGGAAGGCAAACTGCCTGGCTACGAAAGTGGCTCGAGTCTTCTAGCTCATTTCAGTCAGTTGATACTGGCCTATCTGAGGATACGGTTAGGCAAAAGGCAAAATCTGAGTTCTTAAAATTAATAACTGATAATGAGACAACCTCTCAATCTTCAGTCTTTAGTGAAACTCAAATGATGTTTAAAGGAACATCTGTTTCAAAGAAACCTAAAGTTTCAAAGAGGCGAAAGCCCAAAACTAAAACTGTTAACTCAGATTCTGGCTATACTGAACTTTCAAGTGAGCTAGCTACTGATGCACTAAATAAACTGAATTTAAGTGATGGTAAACCCATGGGTAACACGTAACACTTTGTCACAATCACTAATGGTAAGGTGATTTCCTCGGCTCCTGCACCTGAGATGATTCCAGCTCAAGTCATTCCGATGTCTTCTATCAAGATGTTCAAATCATGCAACACCACACCTTCAAATAGTCATGATGTTACGAGTACTTCAAAAACTGTCAAGAAGCCCGCAAAGAGTAAGAAGAATAATCTTTCGACTGAAAATGTTGTTTCTACAGAGAAGACTGTGGTATCTCAACCACAAGTTGCTGAACCAGTTGTTGCTATACCCGTGAACTCGGAAGAAAATAAAAGTGATGGTTTAACTGCAAAAAATAAAAAAACAACAAAAGACGAAATAAGAAAGCTGCTGTTTAGGGGGAAGGAGAACCTGTTGCTGAAATAAATGTCACACCAGTTCAAAATGTGGTTCCAACTGTTTTCGTGAATCCAAGTGGGTATGTCAACACTATTGGATGTTTTGTATGCGGAGACCCAAATCATGCTGCTAGGGGTTGTCCTTTCAACTCAACAAAAGCACACATTGGGTACAATCCACCAATGGTTGCACCCTATGGACCAAGAATTATGGGGCCTCCTTTCACTCAGCCATGGCCTCAGTTTTATGGGAACTACAGCGAAGACTATGAATACATGAATAATCAGCAAATGTTCATGCCTAATTTCAAGAACCAACAGTTCTTTAGAGGCATGACACCTCACTCTACACGAGGTTTGGGTGTAAGTACCGGGTACTTTCAACCGGTAGTCCCTGGAGCAGCAAACATCCCATCGACCATTTCCACGAGACCTCGTGCACCATGGTCTCCATTGGCTGATCCTCAGAAGCCGTTTGTTCAAGCCACCACTCTAGCTCCTCGTCCGACTAAGAAAAAAATGCAAGGAAAACCCAAGGTCCTAAATACCGGGGTTCATCTGTGAACTAATCTTTTCTTTGTTTGTGCAGGAACGGTGAAAGAAGTCAATAAATTTGTGGTACATGGATAGTGGCTATTCCCGACAGATGACTAGTGATAAGGATCTCTTGCATAATGTCAAACTGATATCTGGAGGAGGTTCTGTTGCTTTTGGAGGAAATAAGAAAGGTTGTTAAATAATTGGAACTGGTCACCTAACAAATGGTGAAGTTTCTTTTGAAAACGTCAACCTCGTGTCAAATCTACAATTCAATCTGATGAGCGTCTCGCAAAAATGTGACAATAAGATGCCAATGTTCTTCGACGATCGTGAATGCTTCATTTTAAAACCTGGTTTCAAAGTACCTAAAGATCAAATTTTATTCTGGGCTAATCGTAGGGGGAACATGTATGCACTGGACATGAATGTTGCAAAGCCGTCTAGTTCAGTTGCATGCTTCTTGGCTAAAGCTTTAGAGGAAGATTCAACCTTGTGGCATCGGCGGATGGGACATGTTAATTTCCAAAACATGAACCGCCTGGTTAGGGGGAAACATGTCTTTGGGTTACCTGAAAAAGAATTCATGCAAATCGATAACTGCGTTGCATGCTCAAGGAAAGCAACACAAAACGTCTCATAAGCCAAAACCGCGTGGAAGAACAACAACAATACTTCAACAGTTGCACCTGGATCTCTTTGGACCAATTAATATCAAGAGTTTAGGGGGGAAATCATTCTGCCTAGTCATCACTGACGATTACTCAAGATATTCATGGGTGTTCTTCTTTAAAGAGAAATATGAGACTCCGGTAATACTAAAGGATTTTGTTACCCGCATCAAGAACGCAAGCAGAGAGAAAGTTCGAATAATTAGATCTGACAACAGGACGGAGTTTAGAAATCACGTCTTTCGACTCGTCCTGCAATGAGAAGGGCATCACTCGCCAATTTAGCTCTCCCTATACTCCTCAACAGAATGGGATTGCTGAAAGAAAGAACCGCACAATAATCGAGTGTGCTCGGACGATGCTCGCGGATTCTAACCTTAAATTATCTTTTTGGGCATAAGCAGTCAATACTGCTTGTTATGTCTTAAATAGAACTCTTTTGGTCAAACATGCCAACACGACATCCTTTGAGTTGTTTTCGAAACAAAAACCTGGGCTAAAACGCTTAAAACCATTTTGGATGTCGTTGTACTGTGTTAATCCAGTCTGAGCAGTTAGCTAAGTTTGCCCCTCGGGCAGATGACGGCTATTTTGTTGGATACTCGATGACCTCTGCAGCCTATCGAGTGTACAAAAGAAGAACTGAGGTGATTATGGAGTCGTGCAATGTTAACTTTAATGAGTATACCCATAATGCCAGAGAACCTGACTCAGATGGCATGTATGACTTAGAGAATTTCTCTTCTTCATTTAACTTTGGTGCTGTGCTTTCATGTGATACTGGAAACATGCAAAAAGATGCTAATAATGTGGATGCTTTTGTACCTGAGGGTTCTGCTCCAATTACATCATCAATACTGGATACCATCTATTCAGATGATCTTCTTGACTTTACTTGGAGAAATGAATCAACAGAAGCTTCCACCTCATCTGTTACTACTCTAGTTTTCACTCCTGATGACATCCAAACAACAGAAGAAGTCGTTCAGGATGTTGTGCCAAATCAAATTCAAGAAAATCAACAAAATCAAGAAATTCCAGAAAATCAACCTGAGAATGAACCCATCAATAATGGTTCAGACTCAGAAGACACTACTATGATTGAATCTGGTGATACGCTGAATAATGATGTGCAAATGGGAACTCTAGACTCAAGTATTCCATTTCCGGCTATAAAAGAGACTGGAATTCACAAGAAACACCCTGTCTCTAACATTATTGGTCCTACAAAATAAGAGAGTTACCAGAAGTCAATCGGGAACAATAAACACTTGTCTATTTTCCTGCTTCATATCTCAAGAAAAACCTGCTTCAGTAGTTGCTGCTATGAAAGACGATAACTGGATAGAGGCTATGCAGGCTGAACTGCTTCAATTCAAACTCCTGGATGTCTACAAACTTGTAGACACTCCTCTTAGTGTGAAGCCTATTCCGGTTAAGTGGATCTTTAAGAATAAAATAGACGGTCGTTGAATAATCATAAGAAATAAGGCAAGACTTGTGGTCAAAGGATATATGCAGATAGATGGGCTGGACTATGATGAAGTCTATGCCCCGGTAGCTCGTCTTGAAGCCATCAGTATTTTCTTGGTATATGCCGCGTCTAAGAACATAAGTGTCTATCAGCTTGACGTGAAGACTGCTTTCCTGTATGGTGAACTAGAAGAAGAGGTGTATGTTGATCAACCTCCGTCAATCCTTCCTTTCCAAATAAGGTGTACAGACTGAAAAGGGCCCTCTATGGACTCCATCAGGCACCAAGGAAGTGGTATGAAACCCTGTCTACCTATCTGTTAGAAAATGGCTATAAGCGAGGGGTTATTGATCAGACACTGTTCATACGGCATGTGGGTGATGATATGCTACTGGTTCAAGTTTACGTGGATGACATCATCTTCGGATCTACTAATAAGACTCTCTGTCATGAATTCAAGAATATGATGGAAAGACGTTTTGAAATGAGTTCAATGGAGGAACTCACATTTTTCCTAGGGATTGAGGTGAATCAGAACACTGAAGGTATTCTAATCAATCAGAGAAAGTATGTAAAGGAAATGCTGAAGAAGTTTGGATTTCATGACTCTAAGGGCTTTTCCACTCTTGTCGAGACTCGAGTCAAACTCCATGCAGATCTTGAAGGTGAACGTGTTGATGAACACTTGTCATGAAATCCAAACTCCATGCAGATCGATGATCGGGTCACTTATATACCTGACGCCCAGTCGTCCCGACATCATGTTTGCCGTGTGTCTCTGCTCAAGATTCCAATCCAAACCGAAACAGTCACACTTGATGGCCGTGAAACGAATTTTCAGATACCTGAAGTCCAATCCAAAGAGAGGGCTTTGGTGTCCCAAGGATGAGCTCTTTGATCTAATAGGTTTCTTCGATAGTGATTACGCGGGTTGAAACATGCATCGGAAGTCAACCACCGGAGGAGCTCAATTCTTATGGAATCGATTGGTTTCGTGGCAATGCAAGAAACAATCAACTGTGTCTACCTCACCTGCTGAAGTGGAATACATTGCTGCTAATTCTTGCTGTTATCAAGTCCTTTGGATCCAGAATCAGCTTCTGGACTACGGTTTGAATTTTATGTCAACCCTTATTAACATTGATAATACTGCTGCCATGTTCATTGTTAAGAACCCTGTTTAGCACTCTAAGACCAAACACATAGAGATTAGGCATCACTTTATTATGGATTGTTATGACAAAAAGTTTATCACCTTAGTTCATGTTTCCTCTGAGAATCAACTTGCAGATCTTTTCACCAAGGGATTTGATGTTTCTAGGTTTAACTTTCTAGTTCAGTCAGTAGGAATGATCAACTTTGAGTAGGCTTATCTTTAGGTTCTTTTTAAGATAGTGCCTTAGTCTTAGGTTGTGTAGTTTTAGAGATATCGTCTTTGTTCACTTTCTGGCCTTGCAATAATTCGTTATAGAAAACCCAAAAATATTTTATTTTGTTTTCATTCTTTCTGACCCCAATTGAATAGCCAAAATGATTTTACTTTAAATTTTTTGTCTAGAAAACTCCAAAAAGATTTTAATTCAAGTCTCTTTGAGTCTTATTGAGAATTTTGGTTAACAGTTTCTTGACCATCAATAAAATATTTCATAAAGTGTTAATCAAATTTCTAGAAAATACCTAAAATATTTTATTTCAATTTTGAAGAGAAGATCAAGAAGAAGTTTTTCCCAGAGAACTGGTTGTAGGATCGAGAATCAGATCGTACACGATATCAGTCACACGAGATGTTGCGGAATAACGTCTCGTTGATGATTCAAGGAAGAGATAAACAATATGAAACGTAAATAACGATAAAACACTTACTTGTAAATGATTAAAAGTTGCAGAAATCGTAATACAACCACCAAACTAACAAAACTGAGTTGAGGAAAACCAGAAACAACAACCAAAACATGTAGGTGATTATTTGCTTATATAGAGTTCGCAAATCATCACCTCGTCAACCCTAAATTCGACCAGGCCCTAGCTGGCCACTATACCTCTTATAATTTACCCCTAAAACCTCTAATTAAGCCCAAACATACTAACAAAAGAAAGACCAAATGATTATTAACAAAAACTAATGCATAAGCCTCTAAAATAATCCTTTACAATCTTCCCATAGGCTTACGACATTAGTGCTTCACGACAAGCTGAAATCGAAAGTATGCTTCTCTTTGGACTCCCACCACTTATTCTACACGATTGCCATCGCGGCCAAAGAAAAGGCTTTTACCTGAGCTTCATCTTCCTCATTATCAGTGATTCGGGAAATAGGAATAGCAGCAAGGATGTTGATGTCTTTTTCACTAAATCTCAGCAGATCCATAGTATCATAGAATCTGTAGTCAAAGCATTCACACACAACTACAGCTTTACCAGTAGTTGGATCAAAATGCCACGACTTAAAGTACTTCACCAAGGTTTCATCTGGATACTATCAAGTAATGGAACCACCTTAGCTTTTACGGTTGGTGGCCAAACGATTTCCCTTTTTTCTTCTCTAGTCACGGGATCCTTTTTTATAATCACCTTAACTTTAGCAACTTTAAAATCCTTGAATCCATTCTTTGATGCCTTTCTCAGAACATCGCCAACATAATTACCATCAGAACTTCCTGACCAGTTGATAAATGGAGCCTCCAACAGGGCATTCAAATCTATCAGAGTCCAAGAATGAAATTGATTAATATTAGTATAGTATTCCACATGACTATGCCCTTTACGCAGAACTACGAATAATTTCTTGAGATTATCATAATGCCAAGCTCGAATTCCGTTTCTTATTCCTTTTGTATCGTACTCCCCTTTACCCAATTTCAGTGCATACTGAGGTGGTGGAGTTTGCAATTCCCTAAACCAGTTCATTGTATCAGCTAGACGTGGGGTAATCATGATTGCACTCTTATGACTTGCCACCTCAGCCTTGCTCATTTCTTCTATAAGTTGATCATTCTCAAACAATTCATTAAAGTGTACATCTTCAAGCCCAGTAAATTCACCAACATCATCTGGAAGGCTTGGAAAATCCTTCTCAAAATGAAACTCATAAATAAGGGTGGAAGATCCAACAACATTACCTACATCTTCTTTTGAACCAGGAGCTGATCCACTGATATCCAAAATATTTGTTCCAGCAAAACCTGTGCCCATCTTAGACTTCACACCAGCCAATAATATCGATAAATAACCAATCTGTGTATCAATTTTTTTCTGGAAATCAGCTTGCTTTTTGGCTTCTTCTCTTTGTTTCTTGACCTCTTCTTCTTGAGCAGATAGCAGAGACCTGATCAACACAGATTTGGTTGCATTTTGCTCCTCTAAATCTTTAACTCTCAATTGCAAATCATGAATAACTATAGACTCAACAGTCTCTAGCTCCTTTCCCTTTCCAGAGCCTAAAATATTAATAGGTTCGCTTGTAACAGGAGTTGTAACTGGGGCTTGTACAATGTGAGTAGCAGCTTCTCTAGAAGTACTACTTTCAGATTGAGGTTTGGGATCAAGATTTCTTCTTCGTTTTAGGGGCCTTGGTTGTTCAATAACTACATCAGCTTCATCATCAGGAGACACATTCATAGGATTTCTAAGAGGAGGAATCTCATAAACCTGCGACATAACTACATCTTGATCTCCTTCAAAGGTTTTCTCTGTTTCTGATTTAGAATCAATTACATCAACTTCTTCAATAGCGGGAGAGAGTTGCCTTGCATCATGTTCATCAGCAACAATTACTTGAGCTCTCAATGAGGTGGGAGCAGGAAGATCACAAGTACTCATCGCAAATACTCCAAATTTATTTCCAATTGGAGCAATCTTCTTTCTAGGCTTTGGAGGAGGATTAATCAGATGAAACACATCCATCCCTATTGGCTTTAGATCTAATAAGTCATCAGATTTTTTAAGACTAGTGTACTTATCATCCAAGATCAGTTGTATAAAACGTGGCACAACAAGGAATTTGTCTTTCTTTCTGGATGCCACAGCCTGCATATCTTAAAGCATCATTTTAGAGAAATTGAACTTCCATTCTTTTGTCAATGCAACAAACGCAGCAGTGTGGAGCTGATTGAGTTCATCAGTGCTGCTTTTTGTAGCAATTATACATCTTCGAAGATAATGTACTAGCATTTTCCAGAATATAGGAATCTCTTTCTTCATTGTTCTATTGGATGGCCCCTTATAACCCATTTCATTCAGTACATTCATCATAGTAGACTTTGGATATTCAATCGGGTCATCAGGTAAATCATTAAATGTTAAAGCTTTACGAATATCTGCCTCCGTGATCACTATGTCAGTATTCTAAATTCTTGCAATGAGATCAGTTTTGTCTTGACTCACAGCAGCTGTCGACCAGAAATCACAAATCATCCTTTTACATACTGTTGGTGTGGCTCTCAGTGCAGATGTTAGGCAGCTTTTATTGAGTCCATCAATTAGCGAACCAAACAAGTCTCGATAGTCCGCTGGTGGTGGTATCATGTATGCCACAATGTTATGATCTGGTACAAACTCCAAGTCACTTCACAAACGAAACATCAGCAAAAAACATTTTAAAACACATAATTCATTAACTCAATCAACAGGTGAGCACACAAATGAGTCAAAACCAGAAACTATTCAAAAACTATAGTTTTTCAGTCAGACAACTAATGCTTTTCGGACAGAATAGAGTTTTTCGGACAACAATATTGAGTTTTCGGATGAATCCGAACCGAAAACTATACCCGGAGACGAAAACACGGTCCGAAAACACCCGTTCAAAAACGTCGTTCAAAAACGTTGTCCGAAACCGTCGTATGAAAAGGCCGTCCGAAAACACGTACGAAAACACATCCGATACCCCGTCCGAAACCTCGTCCGAGACCTCGTCTGAAAACCCGTACGAAAACCTGTCCGAAAACCCATCTGAAAGGCCGTCCGAAAACCCGTCTGAAAACACTCGTCCGAAGACATCGTCTTCCTCGCTTGAGCCGCCAGTAATCTCAAGGTTCTCGAATGGCAATATCGTTCCTTTTAACACCTACAAATACAATAACACACAATTCTAAACAAGAATCCCACATCATATAATCTTACCCTTCGTCTGCCATCGAGAAACACAACTTTTTCTTAGACAACAATGGCGGATACGGAACCCAAGTTCAGGGGAGGTTAGCGACGGTGAGTGGTGACACAGGGTGGTGTGTGGTGGAGAGTGGATGATGGTGGATGCACGGTTTGAGATAATTGATGGTGAATGGAGTGGTGGCGACGACAGGTAGAGATGGTGGTAGGTGGTTGCAGGTAGAGGTGGCGTTAGGTGGTAGCTGGTGGAGATGGTGGATAGTGACGACTGGTAGTGGTGGAGGTCGGTGGTAGTGAGTGGATGATGGTGGGAGTCGGTGGCTGGTAGTAACGGTGGAGGTGGTGGTAGGCGGTGGCTGTAGAGGGAGGGTGGAGGCGTCGAGTGAGATGACAAAAAATTGGGAACAAAACAGGTTTTAAACCCTTGACCAAGTCAAACACCCCAAATTTTCAACTAACCCCCCCCCCCCCCCATTCTTTGCACATTATCAAAGATGAACCATTTCACAAAAAAAGTTAACCAAGTTAACTTCCCCTGAGAAGCAGACTTATTCTCTTAACCTTTTTGGACCGAGATTGACAGAGAAATTGACATAAAACAAGTTTAACTAGACAGAACCATGAATATTCAACAAACACAAAAAAAAAATTAAATGCACTAAATTAAATAAAAAGCTTGAAGAACACTAGGGATCAAACCGTCTCAAGAACTGAGGAACCCTTTACAACATCTGTTACTTGAACACGTCCAGGTGATTGCCGGTATTTTGATCCTCTTTAAACCCACGTCCCCCCCTATTTTTTAAGGTTGTTTGTCACTTAATTATCTTTTAGGTACATTAATTACGAACATAAGCCAGTCACACACAAATCCTAGGTAAATAAAACGTGAAGTCTATCAAGCTTGTTCATTCCCTACCACATTTTTTCACATTCCCATATCTAGAGTTTTCAATCTTTTCTCGAGACTTGGTTGAGAAGAGAAAGAACAGATCATAATAGGGTTAGGGATAATATACAGAGACTTTTATGATTTCAACTCAAAGGCGTTTTTCAGTTAGGCTAACCTTTCCTCAAACACATAAGTCTAGTCGCGAAGTCAGGGCTAACGGGATTTGGACACTAGAGGGTCTCTTTTATTGTGCACATTGGCATCTTTTATGGTGTAATTATATACATTGATCTACAAGCACGTTAATGCAGACTAACCAGGTCTTTGCTCACCCAAAACAGAGGAAAGTCTGATTAACACGTCAGCCATTCTACACCAGGTCATTGCTCACACAAAGCAGAGGCAAGACTTTACTAACGACTTTGACATCCCAGATATTTGCTCACATAAAACAAAGGGGACGCCGACTTTTTGAGATTTTCGATTCAACACTCTGTAGTCCGGCGTGTGTATCGGGAACAATTTCGCAGTCAAATAGAACATACACTTAACCTAAATATGTGTTTCCCGTCAAATGCCATACTTTATATTCAAGTGTTGTGACCCATACCTTTGTTTCTGGAACTGAGCCTACCGAGCATATAACCTTGGATCATATCTTTCACTTCAGCCTTACACGTGGCAGTCACCTGAGGACAGAATTATTTCATTTCCCTATAAAATATTAAAAAGCACCAAAACTTCGAGAGGGTGTTTATTCTTCCCCTGCTTTTAAAATTTTATGAAACAAACACGTTTTTTTAATGGTCAGTCTAGTCCTCAAAGGATATCATTTTCAGCCCTTGAACACACATCTCAAATTTCCCACGATCTAGAGGTTTGGTAAACATATCAGAGACATGTTCATCAGAAGATACCTGCTCAAGATGGATTAGCTTCCTATCAAAGCAATCACGAATAAAGTGTAGTAGGTGGCTTGTTCATGTTTAGCACATAGGAATTGCCATATCTGGGAGTGGGCATTAGCACCCAATCATCCGGAATGGAGTATCCAGGCTTCAAAATTAAACATTCTTTATTGTTAAACAACACCGGATAGTCTCTATCACAAATTTGTGATACACTCAATAAACTGTTAATTAATTGCTCCACAAAGTTAACATCATTGAAACTGAGACACCCATTTCTCACGGTACCCTTTTTACTGATGTGACCTCCAACCCCTCCTGCAAAGGAAACATATCCTCCATCGAATTCTTCAACGTTCTATAGCACAGACATGTCCCCTGTCATATGCCTATAACAACCACTGTCAACATACCAAAGGTTGTTAACAGTCCTCCTTGGTTGTTCCTGCATAAAAGAAAATTAATTAGAGATTGGTACCCAGGCCATAACAGGTCTGGGTTTCTTCATGTATGTGCTGCATGAAGTAATTGTTTGGTTTTTCTTGGTCATGCTTGGGTCTGTAGACTTTCTGTACAGTCCTGGTAGGAGTCATTGGTTCAGATCTATTCTTATGAACAAGAGGTGTATTTGACTTAGATGTTGCAACAAAAATATTATTATTTTTATTAAAACATTTGTTGTAGACACCTCGTTGCTTATAATTAGGATTTACCACCTTTGAAACATTCCAACGATCATTTTGACCCAATGTACCTCCTTTTGACACACCTTTTGCAAATTTGAACCTTTTCAGGTTGGGTGACTTTTGTTGAGGTGGTCTCATCATAGCAGCTGGTTTGGGACACATTTTAACAACATGATTAAGTGCCTGTAGGTTTGAGCCTTTAGACTGCTGTTGTTTCTTAGGATAGTAAGGCTGATATGGTCTATTCAAACAACTTCGGGCTACATGATCAAGTTTGCCACAGTTGTGACATGATTGCTTCTTAGGATAAGTGGAAGGCTGGGAATGTTGTCGCCTAGTGGATTGCCATTTTGGTTTAGCAACATGTTTATGAATCCAATATGTTTTGCCTTCAGGACTAGTGGACAATACATACTCCCGCTTTATTGGTACATGTTGATCATAAGAATTGGTGACTTCAGGATAGGGAATGAAGTCTTGGGGTTTAGACTCCCTTTCCCTTTTATCATTCACAACAACATCGGAACTACCAAACACAAACAGTCCCGGGGTTGGGGAACCAGCAATTCGTGGTCCCTTTCCCTTTTTCACAGATTTCACACATTTATTAGTTTTACCAACTTAAAACACATCAAATGAAGTTTATTCACCAAAAATGTTAGACCCAGAAATTTTTGTCACAGACTTTGAAACATCCAAAACAAACATAGGAAAATCAAAACACTCAGTTTTAGACTCATTCAAACACTTGAACTACGACTCTTATTGTAAGCAATGCATTCACTGTCCTGCTGTGAAATTTCCTCAATGATTACTTTATCTGCACATGAAACAACCTTATCATTATGAGCAGGAGGAGCAGAAATTTTTAGTTTACTTTCAATTGACATGCTTTCCTTTTTACCATACGTAGCTGTTTTTTCAACAGCAGCCATTTTTTCTTTCTGCTCAGCAGTAAGAGGCAGAGGAATCATGTCACACATCAAAGGGGGGGGGGGGACAGAGTGAGTGGATGTTTCATCATTAACTTCAGAATAAAGTCCTAATCCAGATTTAGCTTTCACATGTTTAATTCGTTCATTAGAGTTATAGAAATGTTGATTGGCCTCCATCATCTTTGAATGAATAGTCTGATGTTTATCTAAGATAGATTGAGTTGTGCTAAGTTTAGTTTTAAGTTCTAGAACTTCTAATGTTAACTCTTCTACTTTAGATTCAACTTTTCTATAGAACACCTTGTAATCACTTAGTTGATGTTCTACGTAGTTAAGTTCTTGTTAGGCAGCCTCATATTTTTCTCTGAAAATTCTAGTGCAGTTTTTACATTCTTTAACTTCATGTTCAGTTTTCTCATGAATTAAACATTCATAAGTAAATTTAGATTGCCAATCTTTAATTAAAGACTAACATCTGGGATTTAAGCATACCTGACTGTTGTCGGAAGACCCGGTATTTCCTGGCTGAATGGTAGTCATAAATGCATGATGAATATGAACTCGTGGATCACTTTCAGCTTCTTCTTTAGCAAGCAGAGAAATGTGAGCATGACCTATACACTGGTCAGCGATTTGATCAGACCAGAACCAGCAGATTGTTGAACCACCAATGCTTTTTTGTTTTTGACACTTTCATTTTTCTCAGCAAACCCATTTGTTTGTTTTTCAACTTTGGGTTTAAGGCATTCTCGAGCATAATGACCATACTCTTTGAAATTGTAACACCTCAGATTTGCCTTATTGAATGCAATCATTGCCCCCTTTCCTGCATTCCAGTCTTTCTGCCCAGTCTTTGCCATAAATTGCTTAGCACGCAATGCCGACATACCCATTTGATAAGATATGTCCATATGTTCGAGATCCTCAGAATTCACTTGATTCGCATCATCATCTTTTAAGATCAAGACAAGTTCAAGCTGTCAGCCGAACTTGGTCCGAACCTGAGGTTCGGATTAGGCGAACCTCAATTTCGCCTGAGGTTCGGCAAGTCTAGTATAAATAGGAAGCTTGTCTTTGTATTTGATAATTGTGAGAGAGAACTAAGAGAGACCAGATCTTAACTATGTGTTTTTGAGAGTGTTTCTCTGATTGAGCTTCTGAGAGAGTTTGTAATTAAGTCTTTTGTAGATTTTAATAAAACAAATTCTTATTTACATCTCGTTCTTACTCTACGATCAAGAAAACCTCTAGTAAGATCCATCTTACGGTTTTTCACCACCTGTATAACAACAAGCTTGCTGAAAAGCTAACTGATCCAGAGAAAATTCTTTTGCTGATACAGATAAGAAGTTTGAGTACGTGCAATTCAATGAAAACCTAAGGGAAAAGATCCGTGAGATGCACGCTCAATATATGCCTCCTCCACCAGGGATCTTTGATCATATTTCACCTCCTTCTAGTCCCACGACAGCTACGCTTGGAGTCAACCGAATGACCAAGAAAGAGATGCAAGACTTTCTAAACAGGAAGGGTTATGCTCGCAAAAGCTACAACAGAAGCTTCCTGGTCTTCGAATGATGGTCAAAAATCATATAATCAAAGAAAATAAAAAGGTCAAGCGATAGCTGGATGAACGGGAAGCAGTAAGGGTTGAGGAACATTAAAGGAAAGAAGCCCCTACCTTGGTTGACGATTGGAAGGAAATGGCACCGTATCGAAAAGCTTTGGTGCAATTCACTGCTAAGAAGCTCAGAGATATGCCTCCAAATGTTGAATCGGATGATGGGATGAAGATCCTCAGATGGAAATACGATCATGAGTTCAAGGCATTTATTGTCAAGCGAAGAAACGGATTCGTGTAGTTCTTTACTAATATAAGAGATCTTCTAAACATATTCTCATGGGATCTGAATCAACTCAGATGGAGAAAGCTGATCAACCACTCAAATGATCCAGTGGGTAGAGATGCTGAAGAACAAATTAAATCCATATATAATGTCAGTTCAACTCGCCCCCTTAAGACAGAAAAGAAGAAATATAAGACATTCAGAAGACAAAGAGTTGTGGTCCCACATACGGTTATGTACAAGAGCATCAGCAAGGATTTGAATACAAAGAAAATAACTGGTGATCAGATTAGCAATCCTATAAGGAGCTGGTATTATAGTGGATATACACATGAGTTGGTTATTGAAAGGGAAGATGGCGACACAATAAGACTCTTCGCAGCAATTGAGTAGACTGATGCAAACTATTTTGGCTTGTTCCTAATATGGTGGTGCTGGGAATGCATTGCTGCTAAGAAGATGACAACAGAAAGCCTGAGTACCTTGAAACACTAGATCATGGGTGGTTAAGGGATTTGCTATCTCTCCTGTGGATCTGAAAGGGTGCTGGAAATGTGGCACTACTTTGATTTAAAGAAATTCTCACGGAAGGACCTCTGGATATTGTATGATGAACAGATAGTCTGCTTGGATAACCGCTACAGGAATCTTGCTCGGAAATACTGGAGGTTCTTAATGAACTTGCTTGGTCAGATCAGGTAGTTGTCAGTAACGTTTGTATTACCACCAAAGGGGGAATTTTTAAGATCTTTCTAGGGTTGGTGGAAACTCAAACGTAGCCTCCTTAGTATTGGTTTCAATTGTAAGACTTTCATTTCACTTGTACTTGTTCTTGGAAAATTATTTTGATCTTTTGTTAATCATTCAAGTGTTGATGTTTTGTATTTCATAGTTAATGTCTCAACTTGCGTTAATTATGTATTGAGATGGTTGCCTAGTTCTTTACTATTGTGATATGAATGTCTGATTCCATACCCTATGTTATTTCATGATAATTCAATTGGCTTATGATAATAATTGAATGTATGTTCATAATAACAAGCCTCAGCAATTCCATATTGACTCTTATCGTTTTAAAAGCGTACTTGGTGATTTCAATGGTGCCTTGACAATCTAGAATTTACCCTTGGCGATCTGGAATTTACCCTTGGCGATCTGGAATTTACCCTTGGTGATCTGGAAGTTACCTTTGGCGACTTGGTGATACTCTTGGCGACTTGGAGTAGCTCTTGGCGATCTGGACACTGCCTTGGCGATCTGGATCTATGCTTGGCGATCTGGACACTGCCTTGGCAACGTGGATCTTGTCTTGGCGATCTGGTGATGCTCCTGGCAATCTGGATTGCCCCCTTGGCGACCTCACCAAGTCTTGGCAAACTCACCAAGTGGTCTTGGCGATCTCACAATTGTTCTTGGCGACTTCGCAGGTCTGATGTCATAATTTTTACTAACTTCAATAATATTCTCTTGTAATCAGTGCAATGACAATCTGTGCTCTCTCCAGTATAAATAGCTACATCGGAATACCCTAGAATAAGCTTCTGGACGGCTGCGGAAGAGAGAGCACTTGTGTGTGTGTAAAAACCCTCGTGTTCTTGAGTTTCAGACATGGAAATATAAGGATTTCAACAAGCAAACAACATGATTTGATCATGGATTCATGATTTCCGCACTTGAATCTGTGTATTGAATGAGTAAAGGCTCAAATGGTCCTGACAGAATGAAGCATCTTGAATGAGACTCTTATAAAATAAACAATACCTGATGTGTATTGACTGATTTTTTTTCTCATATATATCTGATTGGTGACCAAGTCGGTATGTGTAATAATCATTCTATACCTTCAAGCTAAACTGGGGTCTTTGTGATATACCCTACTCGAATTCTGTTAAGCAGGATTTATGGTTGACTCGTATCAAGTGGTTTATTCCAATTTAAAGTGAACATTTTATCCTCGAAACTTGTCTTTTTAACAAGTTCTGGTTAAGATAACCATGGGTTGGTGACCACAACCTTGACTCCCACGCAGTGGATCTCTCATCTGCACTCCACCATACCTGGTAGCTGAAGTAAGAGAAATTAGGGTGACCATACAAGGTAAATTACCATTACGTGTGCACACGTAAATGTAATTTGCAGTGTATGGAAATTCTGGAGAATCCTACAAGGCAAGCTAATGGTCGTAATTGGGAGCAAATTTTTGTAAAAAAAAAATCTCGTGGGGCTGAATGTTGAGCATGTTGAAATTCGACCGAATGACGAAGTCATCTATCTTGAAAACGCTATCACACATGATCTTATCTCTCCTATATGGATTCTAATCCCTTGGGGAACTCTTTTGAAACATATTAAGAATGCTAGTCTTGAAGGGACATCGTTTCGCTTGTGTACTTAAATGACAAGTTTATCTTGACTAAGAAAACTCTTGACGAAATCTTTGACTATTTTAAATTCATATTGTATCATAATTCTACCTTCACGATTTTCACTACCACATCAATCCCTTGAACTTTTGCAATTGTGAAACAACTTAGCCGAACCTTAACCAGACGAAAACCCAGACAACACTGGATAAATGAATTATATAAATCATATATCATGGGTACTGGAACATATATATTTCTTGGCTGAAAGGTCTTGTGAAATTCCCTCTAAAGATTCATACTACTGATTTTATTGGGCGAACAATAACTTGTTGCCAGTAACATCGTCACGATTATACCAACTGCTTACCTCACCACAAGCATTTTTTCTTTCTCTAATGAGGGTAATGTTAGTGTAAAGCCTTCCTGATTTTCAATCTGATGACTTCCAATTTTAATGTAATGATCATTCCGTTCGACCTGTTAAACCCATGCGATTGATTTTTTTCTGCATGATTCGATCCTTTTACGATTTAAAAACCAATGATTTCTGATTCTCGCAATTTTGTAATCCTTTATGTCTTGTATGAGCTTTCAAGCTTTGAACCGGAAAGTGTTACACTTTTGGTTAGCTTTTCAACTAGTTAACACAATTGATGATGAGATTACATTGTGCCACAATCACAAGTAACAATACACAACTTTTTATGGAAGCCCTATTTACACCCATCGAGCGTGAACTTGTAGTTATCTATAGCTAATCATATCATCGACCTTGAATTTTTCCTTCTTACGTAATTAGTACTTAAAGTTATCAATATGTTCGTATATTTATTAACGCTCCTGTCATAGCAACTATCAACAAATTTCTGGTACATGGATCCTCATCATCATTTTTAGAGAACTTTCATCGTTGAAACCCCCAGCTTGAACTTAAACCTTATGGACTGTTTAAAATTTTGATCGTCTTGAAATCTGAAGTGTTATGATATTCGCACTGCGTGTGCCAACCTCTCGACGATCTTTGCTAGAGTAGCAAACCTTACGCATCTTACCGGTATTGTGAATGAAACTGTTACACTTTTGTTTGCGTAACGTAATGAGGTTTTAGTCTCTCACCCCCTTTACATTCAAGCGTATGGGAGGAACTTGATTTCCTCTATTTCCAATAAAACTACCCAATGTGGTTTGACTGATAGCTATAATGGTAGGTAACTGGTACGCCTTCAAGGTGCTGGTAGTGTGGTGGGTTAGCTGCGGTACACCCTATATATAAGCATTAATGGCATATTGAGTGTGGGACCAGTACTAGACTAAGGATTACCTTTAGAGTCACACGCAAGAACCCCATCTAGAGAAACTCCATCTAACGGGACTATATCCTCGACAAAACTGCTTAATGCTACTTTTTCCGAGATCACAGATATCCCTTACGTATTCCTACCAAAAGAGGCATACCCGAAATAATCAAACTCCATGCTTTTAATTGTCCGAGTCTAGAAGAAAACTCTCCTAAAGAGAATTTCCTACCACAATGCAGATGTGAGTTCTGACTCATATGAACATCAACATTTAAAAAAACCCAGAGATTTTCTCTTTCTTATTAAATGACAAACTGCATGATCGAATGAACAACTCCAACTTTTTAAGCATATGTCAAGAAGTAGATCGACATTCGTTTGAGGGACACTACTTTTAGGTCGACTGCATGTTTTTATAAACTCTCTGGCATTCACTAAGGCGATAGCCCCAATCCTTTTCTATGGAATACTCGATTCGATCTTTTGACCCGCGGTAAACCTGCACTGAACCCTAGCAAAACGCATATGTACAGGCAACCCAAGCCAAAGCCTATTTTGAACATCCTGATGTTTTGTGTTTCGTAGAAACCTTTTTATAACACTTTCGTACTTTATCTTACTTCTGAAATACATTTAAAACCGATTTGCTGACAAGAAAGGGATCATGATGCATGTAGCGCAAGGACACCAAGGAGATTGGGTGTACTTGTAAAACCAACATTCATCTCGGTATCCATTTGCACGAATTCCTTGCGAAATCCCGTCAAGCATGCTACACATTTCTCTGTGAATTTTGTACTATCTATTATGATGTTTACATCCACCCTGCTGGTATCTTCACTAGCGTCATTTTAAGCTCACATTTCATTCTTGGAATGTTTAGTTGCGACTATCATAATTTTGCTATCCCATCGCTTACTCGAATTCACGAACTAAGTTGTTGGCGCTTTTCCCTCTATTTAATATGCTCATGCTTGATGACATGCGTATTCCTGTAGAGCACTTTTCGATATTCGGTACCTCATAGTTTACAATTTTGTTTTATTGGATATTCACTCTAAATGTTTGGATTCTTTATCAAGGTAATGTGCATGATGATATGTTGTATGATACTGAACTCCAACTTGAATTTGAAACTAATTGTCGATGTTATTTCTTGAATAATTCTTAACAGGATTGAGTAATTCTTTTTTAAACAAACTGCTATGTGTTACCTTTAAAATGGCAGTGGGCTCTTGATTAGATTTCTCTTTGGACCTCAGTCCTTTTGTCACAAAATCAGTGTGTTGCGAGTTATATTTTAGTATGTGAGCAACTATTGAACCATTTTAACCACGATAAATAGTTTGTTTGCTCCTGACCTTCTCATGAGAAATGTTTACAAAACATATATGTTTACGCATGCTAAATTTGAGAGACTAATCCTATGTTTAGGGTATTGAAACTGATTAATTATTGAAGTGTTGGTTTAAACATAAGTTATGTAGAATTGCATGATTAGTTGTGTATGAAACATGTTAGGAACCATAAAATGTCATGTTGTGAATGTATTGACTTGATTGAGTATGAAAACCATACACCATACAAGGTCCTAAGTCTCCTACCCCGGTGGGAATGACAAGACTGTGTGAAGTTTATATGGTCAGCGACTTACCCACTGTGGCAACTAAAGATGCTTAAGCCTCCCATGCGTTCTTTATTGTTTAAACAGCGCAACCTCCATGATAAGGTTAACTCCCTTCGTAGTAAGCTTGATGATGTTCAGCGCCAAATTGATAAGGATCCTTTTAACCTATCTATTCGCGATCTTGAGGCAACTTACTTGGCTGAGCTTAATGAGGCTTCGTTGGATGATGAAAACTTCATAAAGCAAAACTCTAAAGTTCATTGGCTTGCAACTGGAGATCTTAATACCGCGTATTTCCATGCGTCCCTTAAATGCAAAAACTACCGATGCAGAATCGATGTCATTGCCGATAAGGAGGGTACTAGATACGAGGGTGATGAGGTTGCTACCGCATTTATTAATCATTATGAGCACTTTCTTGGTAGGGTGGGCAAGACCGGTTTAGGGGTAGACCAGGCGTTGTTCAGGTCTAAGCTCTCTCCGTATAATTCCACTCGCATGATTAGAGATGTTACTAGAGAGGAGATCAAGAATACGGTTTTCTCAATGGGTGATTGTAAAGCTCTGGGCCCCAATGGTTACTCGGCTGCCTTCTTTAAGAAAGCTTGGCCAATTATCGAGGATGAATTCTGTGCCGCTCTCCAGGATTTCTTTAAAACTGGGAGGTTGCTTCAGGAGATCAACCACACCATTATTGCATTAATTCCTAAGATTACTACTCCTGCGGCGCCCGATTTCCTGCTGCAATGTGATGTATAAATGTATCCAAAGATTATTGTTGATCGGATTAAACTGGATCTTATTGATATTGTGGATGTCATTGGGCGAAAGATTTATGATAATATCCTTCTTGTCCAGGAGCTGATGCATAAGTACCACCGCTCCGTTGGGCCTCCATGTTGTGCCTTTAAAATCGATATTCAGAAGGCCTACAATACAGTGGTCTGGGGATTTCTCAAGGATATCCTTAATGGGTTTGGTTTTCACCCGACCATGGTGGATTGGATCATGACTTGTATTTCTACCCCCTCTTATTCTATATCTATGAATGGCAATCTTCACGGATATTTCAAGGGTAAACGGGGTCTCAGACAGGGTTGTCTTTTATCCCCCTATCTTTTTACCCTGGTTAAGGAGGTTCTCACTCTTGTTCTTCATGATGCTATGTGTGCTGACTCTTCTTTCAGATTTCATCACAAGTGTGAGAAACAACATATTATTAATTTGTGCTTTGCTGATGATCTTTTCATCTTTGCTAGAGGGGATATTTCCTCTGCTTCATGCATTTTTCAATCCCTGGCTCTTTTTTCGAGAATGTCTAGTCTGGTTCCTAGCCCCCAGAAGAGCACGGTCTACTTTTGTAATGTTTCGGATCATGTCAAAACTGGTATTCTTAATGTTGTTAGTATGGTGGAGGGAACCCTTCCTGTTCGTTATTTGGGTGTTCCTCTAATTTCCACTAGGTTGTGTGCTCGTGATTGTGCCCCTCTTGTGGAGATTTTAGACAACCGGATTTCTTGTTGGAGGAATAAGTTTCTTTCGTTTGTGGGCAGACTTCAGCTTATTCGCTCGGTGCTCTCGTCGCTTCATATCTACTAGGCTTCGGTGTTTATATTGCCTATCTGAATTATCTCCTCTATTGAAAAAGAAGATGGGTGATTTCTTATGGTGCCAGGGTGCGTTCAGAAGAGGTATGGCTAAAGTGGCTTGGAAGGATGTTTGTCCTCCCAAGGTTGAAGGGGGCTTGGGTATTCGGAGAATTGCAGATGTTAATAAGGCTCTCATGTCTTCTCATATTGGAGCATCCTCACCAAACGGGATTCTCTTTGGGTTGCCTAAATTCATTCTTACCGCATTAAGAATAGAACCTTTTGGGATTGCCCATGCCCTACGGACTGTTGCCAGAGTTGGAGAAAGTTGTGCTCTCTTCGGCACTCCATTCGACAATTCATTTGGTCTGATATTAGTGACGGGAGGGACACTTCGCTCTGGTTTGACATGTGGTCCGAATCTGGGCCTTTATGCCACTTTATCTCTCACCGTGTTTTCCATAATGCAGGTTTCACTATCAATTCCAAGGTGGCCAAGTTTTTCAATCAAAATGGTGATACGTGGCCTTCCGCAGGGAATGATCTTTTTCCGCTTATTAATGAGGTCTCGCAGATTACCCTTAAAAATGGGGTTATGGACAGACTCGTGTGGAAAGTGGGTAATAACAGGGTTGACTTTGCTTCATCCCTGGTTTGGGACTCGATCAGGATTTATGCTCCGGTGGTTCCTTGGGCGAAGTTTGTTTGGTTTGCTCAGTGTATTCCGCGCCATGCATTTCTGGTTTGGTTGATTATGCGTACAAGGCTTCTAACTCAAGATAAAATCTTAGCTTGGGACTTTACTCGAAAAAAATATATGAATATGATGTGTTGCATGCTATGCTATAAAAATTATGACTCCCACACGCACTTGTTTTTTGAATGCCGTTACTCGATGCAGGTTTGGATCAAGGTCAGGGAGAAGACGTGCATTAGTCTTCACGGTCCTATGTGGGCGGAAATTATCAGCTTTCTGGATCGGGTGTCGGCCACTTCATTGGAGACTATTATGGCTAAGCTTCTAGTGCATGCTGCAACTTACTTCATTTGGCAGGAAAGAAACAACCGGATTTTCCAGGATCATGCTAGACCTCCGGATTCTCTTGCTTCCATTATCAGGGATACGGTTCGCAATAGACTTATGGGCCTCAAGCTTAAGAAGACTGACAAAGTTCAGTGCATCCTTCAGGAATGGAATATTGATGGTGACTCCAGCGATTATGGAGGCGTGACGTAGTACTTCTATTTTGCTTTGTTCCTAGTGTGTGCTAGGTGGTTGTTTCTTGTCGTTTTCCTGTTTGGGATTTTTCTTTGGTTTACATACTCTGGGTCATGTCCCAAGTATGAACTAGCAAGGGCTTTCCTTGTTACTTGTTTTTATTGCGGTATATATACAGAATCACCGGGGCAACTCTTTACCCCAAAAAAGAAAAGACTGTGTGAAGTTGCCCCATCAACTTTGCACCATATGGTTATGTTGGTTAGTTTATGAACCTATATGCTAGGGATATGCCATGTTAGGGTCCTATGCTAGTATATAAGGTGTTGGGACAATTGTATGCGTTGTATGGTAAAACCCTCATGATAGACAACATGCTAGTATGCATTGACCATATCTTATCTGAATCGTTATTACGTAGAAGTTGATTTTGAATGTTATTATGAATCATGTGAACTTAATTGGTCGTAATTCCATAAGGTACTAAATCAATAAATGGGTCCTAATGTTAACTTGGTCAGTCATGTGTAATTCTATGCTATTTTCTAGTTGGTAGGCGAAATCCAGACATTTACATTTTCCTTAGACGATGTGAAAGTTCGTGAGCGTGAGGATCTTCTACTTAGCCGTATAGAAAACAATGTAAACGAGTACAACACAAAGAGTAAATACAACTGAGACTTGTATTAACCACAGAGACCACAGAGTACACTTAGAAAGTATATGACGCGGAAGCTACTTAATTCTATACAAGACTAACATATTTATAGGCTGAAACCACGACTGGCCGAACCTCAGGTTCGGCCAAGCCTCGGCGTCTCCGAACCTCGAGTTCGGCCAAGGTTCGGCCAACCCTAAACTTGAACGTTCCGTCTTGTTCTCGATACTTCACATGACGATCAGGAACCATGTATCAACACGATGGGTCTATTAATGTAAGGATTGAAATCTTTCCTCACGCGATATCAAAGTCTACTAATCACCGTGCGGAATCCGGTGATTAGAGATGATTCAAGAACAATCAAATAACCAATAACAATATATGAAAAACAATTAAGAAACACAAACCGGTTGTTGAATACTAGATGAAATCTGATAGCCAACACCTTTTAAAATCCAAAATAATTTAAATAGAATTTCGATACACTTGAACACCAAAAACAAAGAAGCAACCCTAAACAAGTGGACTAGCTATTCCTTATATAGGCAAAACCTAAACTTGAGAAACAAGCTACAAAATTTCGGCCCACATTAACTATAATCGATCGGACCCCTTTGCTAACCAAAACCCACACCAAATAGCCCAATTACAATATACACACTAGCCCACAAGAATATCTAATGCAAAAGCCTTACAAAATTAGGGTCTCTACAATCTTCCCCTAGGCTTTAGCATTAGACAGCTTTCACATTCTGAACTTCTTGGACATCTGCACAGTGGATGGATCATACCACAGCTCCTCTTCAACAATTTTTTTCACTGCTCGAGTATAGCACTTGGCGTATTCTTCAGTCTCTGGAGAGCTCTCAATTTGATGCTCGTATAGCACCGGTATGTCCTTCTTATAAAACCTTAACAAATCATGAACTTCCATCACACTCATTGTCTTCGACTTGCAAATTATTTTTGCTTCTCCAGAATAATCACTATAAGCCCAAGTCTTAAAGTCATCTAAACATCCTTCAAGATGCTACATTGGCAGAGGAATGGTTTTAGTTTTCTCCGTTGGTGGGTACAATGTGTTAGAGAAATTCTTCTTTCCATCCAGTTTAAACACACCTCTGTAGTTCTTCGTGTAGGAATTCTTGTGTGGAAAATCCTCAAACCTCTTGAATTTACTAAGTACAGCATTCCTCAACTTCTTGTAAAAGTGCTCAGCATAGTTGTTTTGGTCAAAAATTACACAAGGCAATCTCGTATTCCAAACTTAGAATGTGGGGTGAGGTGCTAAGAAATCTGGTTCAAAAGCAAAGTAAAAGTAGTGCAAGTGACACGATGATATACGAGGGAAACCCGGAATCCTGAGAGTTGCCTCTGAGAATCCCAGTAAAAACCTCGGGAGCCGGCTCAAAGCGCCTGCTACCTAAAGCTTTTATAAATCAAGAATCCGATTACAATGATGAAGACGATGATCGATTGCTAAGTGTTACAGTATTCAGAGTGCTGTGTGTCGTGTGTTTCCTAATTCGATCATGTCCCATTTATAGTTACAAATAGAAATAAACTAATTATCCGAAAAATCAGGGATCCTCTTGACCACGTCCATTAGCCGTTTGAGGAAGTTCACCATTCCGTCCACGTTCGTTAATGCCACGTCAGCCCTAATTGACCGATTCCTTAGGAAGGTTAGACCTCGTTTTATCTGCAATTGAAATTAATCACGTGGCAATTAGTAAGTAAAGATATTCGAATAAATAACGGATAGCATAACCTGTCGAGAATCCTTGGGATTCCCGGATTCCTGTGTGATTGAGCTTCTCAGCCGGGTGCTTGGAATTTGACCCATAACAATTGCCCCTGAATTTCGCGGGTGTTTGATAAAGGATAACAGCTGTGAAATTCAAATCGTTTTAAGTTAATCTGCATGCCTACGTGGACGGCCGAGATCTAAGATGCCTTTTTTGATTTGACGGCTTACACTCTCCCCCATACGAGATTTCCGTCACACCCTGCGGCCTTAAATACTTCATTTATTTTCTCGTTTACTCACCATCTTTCCGAAAACCCTAGAGAAAAGCTTTCTCCCGGCATTCAGGTCAGTAATCCTTCTTCCCGGAAATTTCACTTTTTTCCGTTTAGTTTTCATCATGGTCAAGAGAACTCGTTCCTCTTCTGTTGCTCCCGGCGCTCCTGCCACCGTCGGAGACTTCGTCGATCAGGGCTTCATTCCGGTGAAATCGGAGGAGTCCTGCCGTTTCACTGATATCGACGTGAAAGACCTCAAGGAGTCCGGCCAGTTTCCGTCCAATGCTGTCTTCTTCCCATTCGACCCTAGGCTGAAAGCCGATTGGGTTTCTACAACCTGGGTTTGCTTTCTTCTCTACCCCTTCCAACTCGGGATGTCCTTTCCCTTCCCTGCACTGGTGAATGACTTCTTCAAGGTCACCGGGCTGTCATATGCCCAAACCATGCCCATGGTTTGGAAGATTCTTTACTCCATTGACAGCCTGAACCGTTCAAGAAACCTGTCGATAGGGATTCCGGAAATCTGTGCTGCCTACAACCTTAGAACCCATGGAAACAGCCGTTTTGTTCTTCAGGCCAGAACCTCAGACTCCCATCTGATTCCTAGGGCCACCCACAATGACCACGATTGGAGGCAGAAATTCTTCTTTGTCCGTAGGGATTCCATCGTTGGGGGTAAAGAGTTGCCGGTGCAATGGGTGAAGAAGGGTAGGAAGCTTGTGTTCTTTTGTTCCTGTCAATATATTTGAGATTTGTTAACTTACCTTCGATTTCCTTTGTTTTGCAGCCCCCGTGTTTGAGAAGCTTATTAAACCCACTCCTCTCTCAGATAAGAAGCTTGTGGCTTTTTATCAGATTCCCGTGGCTGAGAGAACCTTCGCGATTGAGACCTCTTTCAGTGAGCCAAGCAACTCTGAAAAAATGTCAAGTAAGTATTGATAGATTTTGTAATATGAATTTATAATAAATTGAAAATTTTAGACTTATCTGTTTTGTGTTTTCAACTTCTCAGCTCCCAAGACCAAGATGAGTTTTGATCTCGAGGACCTTTCGGACTACTTTGATGATGATGTAACTGCTGAAGCTCCCAAGTTGACCCATCCCAAGGTCGAACACACCTCCAAGGCTACCTCTTCGAAGCCCCCGCAGCCCAAAGGCAAAGCCACCACCACCAAGAAAAGGAGGGGCTCAGATTCTGCTTCCATTAGCCTCCCTGATTGCTTCGAAGGCCTGAACGCTACCGAAACCATCAACATGCTCACTGGTCTTCAAAAGCATGTAAGTCCCAATTTCTAAGTTTCCTGATTGAGTATCTGATATTTCCAGTAGGATTCTGATCAGTATCCTCAATCTCGCAGGGTTTCGAGCGCCTAGCCGCAATGTATGCCGATGCTGAAGCCAAGGTGTTGGAGCTGAAGGAAGAGGTCAAGAGGGCCCATGAAACCATCAAGATCCAGGGGGACATCGCTGAATCAAAGAACAAGTATTTCGAGAGGAAGCTGGAGATGGTGCAAGAAGGGTTTGATGCTGCCTTGGAGCTGGAGGTCCAGAAGGGAAGAAGGTCGGCTGCCATAGCTGTTTTTCAAAGCAAAATCAAGATGGCTGAACAGGCGTCCGGGGCTGACTTCTCTGTTGAGGTGTGGAAGGTTGAAGCTTGGAAGGCAAAGTTGGAGAAGCTGAAGAAAGAGGCCGAAGACGCCGAGGCTGCCAAGCAAGAGAAGACTCATCCTTCTGAGCAAGAAGGAGAGAGTCCAAGCACTCAACTTGAGAAGACGGCAGCTAAGGGGAGCAGCCTTGATGAGCTTCTGAAGCAGGAGGGTGGTGAGAAGATGTTGACTGTGGAGGTGATCGGCCATATCGGCGAGAACAAGGGGAAAGAGGTGATGGGATTCTCCAAAACCTCCAATGATGATGAAGAACCCTGAGGCGCCGCCGTTCATTTCCACTGTTTTTTGATGGTGTTTTGATGTCCCAAACAATGTTTCTTTAAGTTTCTTTATGTTTCCTGCATACTTAACAACAATTAACAATGATAGGATTCCGGGTGGAGGGATCTTGAACTTTTCAAGACGAAATCCGGAATCCTAGAACCCAGACAATCAAGCCTCCCAGGTGGAGGGATCCTGAAGTTTTCAGGACGAAACCTGGGATGCTTTATCCCTTTAATTTACTAAATATTATGAATGGTATGGTAGGTTTGACCAATACTTGTCGTTTTATTTACAAAAATAGTTTTTACGTTGACTTGAATAAAGTATATGCTTGGGTTCCACAAATAGAATATAAAGGTATAAGAAGAATCTTTCTTGAATCCACTACCTTAATGGATCCAAAACAAACCTTTTACTTATAAAAGAATGTCGCATGTTCAGATTTTGTAGGACCCAAAGCATAAAGTATATTGAAAAATAAGGCCTCTCCACCTTCTTATCTTCCTGGTCAGGATTCCCAATTCCTTAGGATTCCCAAGCCTGTTAAAAAGGAATTCGAATAATAAGTCAAGATTACTCGCGTTTTTAATCTTCTCCCGACTGGGACCCAATAGGTTTTAGATTTCAAATTAAACACTGGGGACAAGCCCAAAGAAACTGGGGTTATTCCCGATGAAACTGGGGACAAGCCCGAAGAGACTGGGGTTAAACCCAAATAAACTGGGGACGAGCCCGAAGAAACTGGGGTAAAACCCATCTTAGTGACATGAAAATGTCAAACCAATTGCTAGGAAACTGGGGATAATCCCACTTAGTGACATGAAAATGCCAAACCAATTGTTAACACGTAAGTGTTAAAAACCTTAAGAATCCACCCAGAAGCCTCCAGTAACAAGATTGTCAGCCACCCCTAAGGATGGACTGGTCCGGCTACCTTGAGCATCCTGAGGGATTACTTGCGCTCCAGGCGAGGGTCGTGCGTCACAGGCGTTTACCCAAACTTGAGAAAGGTGAATACCTTTAAACCTTAGAAGATGTGCTGGACATCTTAAACAGAGAAGAGGTGGCCAGCCTCTGACTGGGGATAAACCCAAAAAACTGTTGTAGGATTTCCAACCTTCTGCAAAACACTCGAATGCTTGGTGAAGGGTGGGTGTCAGCCTTGCTGACACCACTCCGATGCTTAAGTTAGTAATGGTTAAAAAGAAATTGATAAAGCGAATTGAAATCGGATTAGTACACTTACCTGGATTGCCGACTGGATGAGAATCCGGGTGAGAATCCTGATAGGATCCCTACATAAAATAGGCTTTCAGATGGACGGCATTCCAAGCTCTCGGTAATAAGTCTCCTTCTAAGTTCATTAATCTATATGCCCCTTTTCCTTCTTCGGATTCCACTAGATAGGGTCCTTCCCATTTGGGTGCCAACTTCCCATCAGCCGGATTGGTCGTATTTTGAAATGCTTTCCTCAATACCAAGTCTCCAACCTGAAATCTTCTGAGCCTGATATTCTTATTATATGACCTTGCCACCCTTTGCTGGTATGAGGCCATTCTGACTTTAGCAAGATCTCTGAGTTCTTCTATCGTTTCAAGATCCTGAAGTAGATTCTCAGAGTTATTCTGGGAATCCTGAAGCGTAACTCTTGCTGTAGGAATCACCATTTCAGTAGGGATTACGGCTTCTGCCCCAAATACCAAGGAAAAGGCGTTTGGCCAGTTGCATTCTTAGAAGTCGTCCTATCTGCCCAAAGAACAAACGGAAGTTCTTCAGCCCATCTTCCTTTCTTGGAACCCAACTTCTTTTTCAAGTTATTGATGATGATTTTGTTGCTGGATTCTGCTTGACCATTGGCTTGAGGATGTACTGGTGTTGAAGTGATCATCTTAATCCCCCAACTTTCACAGAAGCTTGTAGTCCTTTTGCCAATAAACTCCTTTTCCCTGACTTGAACGTAGGCTTCTGCTTCTATCCATTTGGAAAAGTAGTCGGTTAT
Source organism: Deinandra increscens subsp. villosa (assembly GCA_039602395.1). Classification (NCBI taxonomy): domain Eukaryota; kingdom Viridiplantae; phylum Streptophyta; class Magnoliopsida; order Asterales; family Asteraceae; genus Deinandra; species Deinandra increscens. The sequence continues at coordinate 33,587,399 of JBCNJP010000010.1, forward strand.
TGCAAGCATAAAGACTTTTCCTCCGGGTGCCTTGGGCAGCTTCCCAACTATATCCATGCCCCACTTCATGAATGGCCAAGGTGAGACAATGGGGTGCAATGGCTCAGCTAGTTGATGGAGAATATTGCTATGTCTTTGGCATGCATCGCATTTTTGTGAGAAGTCCATAGCATCCTTCTTCATAGTTGGCCAGAAGTAACCAGTTCTGAGAATCTTGGAAAACAATGCTCTTCCACCGGTATGATTTCCACAATCTCCCGCATGGATATCTTGGACTACTTGGAGCGCCTCAGGTTTCTCAAGACACCTTAAGTAAGGACCTGCAAGAGACTTTCTATATAGGGTATTATTTAAAATAATGTAAGGAATTACCTTCGTGCGGAAAGCTCTGGGATTCTCGTCTTTAGGAATTTCCCCACTTTGAATATACTTTATAATAGGGGAGGTCCAGGATTCCAAAGCCTTTTCAGGATCCTGGATCTCCGTAGCATCTTCGCAGTCCACCTTATTAGCTTCCTGAGCTGAAATAGCGGGAGTTAAAACATGAGTGATTGGGATCTTGACGTCCTCTGGAATTTTGAGAGATGAAGCCAAGTTAGCCAAGGCATCGGCTTCCGAGTTCTCCTCCCTTGGAACCTGAACTATATTGAAAGTTTCAAATTTTAAAGACAAATCTTTTACAACATCAAGATACTTCGAAAGTTTCTCTCCTTTGGCTGCATAAGATCCATTGAAATGGTTAGCGAGTAATAAGGAATCAACATAGACTTGTATACACCTGATTCCCATGCCCCTAGCAATCTGTAAACCTGCAATAAGCGCCTCATACTCGGCTTCGTTGTTAGTAGCCTGGAATTCACAAGAAATAGACGAGGGTAAGATGTCTCCCCGGAATGATTTTAGTAGGATTCCGAGGCCTGTGCCCCTGACATTAGAAGCCCCATCAGTGTATAGGATCCAAGGCTCCTCAAGTTCATCAAGCTTCCTGACTTCCTCCTCGGCTTCCGGGAGGATGTCACTGCTGAAGTCTGCTACAAAATCAGCTAAGGCCTGTGACTTGATAGCCGTTCTAGGCTCGTACTGTATGTCATAAGCACTGAGTTTGACTGCCCACTTCGCTAACCTGCCAGACATCTCAGGCTTCCTGAGCACTGCCTTAATAGTATAGTTAGTCCTCACAATAATAGTATGAGTTTCAAAATAATGTCTTAATTTAGTGGACGCCATGATTAAAGCTAAAATAAGTTTCTCAAGATAGGAATACCTGGATTCTGCATCAAGTAGTGTTTTACTTACATAGTACACAGGGTGTTGCTGTCCTTCATGATCCTTGACGAGGACTGCACTAACTGAGCTTCCTGAGACTGCTAAGTACAGGGTTAGAGGCTCCCCATCTATGGGCTTCATCAATAGAGGAGCCGATGAGAGATATTCCTTTAACGACTTGAGAGCTTCTTCATGCTTTTCATTCCACTCGAACCTTTTATTTTTTCTCAGAATCTCATAAAAAATCTTTACTTTTTTCTGAGGATCTGGATATAAATCTGTTCAAAGCTGCTATTCTTCCGGTCAACTTCTGGACATCCTTAATTGTTGTAGGAGATTTCAGATTTAGAATGGCTTTAATTTGCTCAGGACTGGCTTCAATTCCTCTTTCAGTTACCATATAACCCAAGAACTTTCCTGCTCTAACCCCAAAGTGACACTTAGAAGGATTCAGCTTCATGTTGTAATGATCCAGGATATCAAATGCCGTTTGGAGATCCCTAGCGTGATCTTCTGTTTTCTTGGATTTTACTACCATGTCATCGATATAGACTTCCATAGTGTCTCCCAGTTGGTCTTTGAACATCATGTTTACGAGTCTCTGATAGGTGGCACCTGCATTTCGAAGTCCAAAAGGCATTGCAGTATAACAATAGATACCTGTTGGGGTCATGAAGGCGGTGTGCTCCTGATCACAGGGTTCCATTCGAATTTGTTGGAATCCCGATGAGGCGTCCATAAAGGTGAGCATCTCGTGTCCTGCAGTAGCATCCACCATAGCATCGATGTGTGGTAATGGGAAGGGATCCTTGGGACAAGCCTTGTTTAGATCAGTGTAATCCACACAAACTCTCCACTTCCCATTTTTCTTTTGTACTACGACCACGTTTGCTAGCCATTTAGGATACTTGACTTCCCTAATCATTTTCGTCTTGAGAAGCTTGTTAACCTCCTCTTGTATGATAATGTTAGTTTCCGGAGCAAACTTTCTTCTTTTCTGCTGAACTGGCCTGAAAGTAGGATCTAAACCAAGTTTGTGAGTTATAACATTAGTAGGGATACCTGTCATATCTTCGTGCTTCCATGCAAAGGTTGTTTTCCTGTTCGCGAGAAGCTGGATCAATTCTTGCTCAGTATCCCTGGGAATATCAGTTCCTACTAGCACCTTCACTTCAGGATTCTCAGGATCCAGCTGAACTTCCTTCACGTCTAATTCTTTTTCTTCCTGAAGTTGAAGTGCTAGTTTCTTTGATTGCTATGCTGAATTAAGCTTGGTTGCTTTTCTCATTGAAGTGAGGTAATAGTTATTGGCTTCCTGTTGGTCGCTCTCTATCCGAACAACTCCCCAGGACGTCGGGAATTTGATGCACTGGTGGTAGGTTGATGGTACGGCTTTCATTTCATGAATCCAAGGCCTACCTAAAATGACATTGCAACAAGAAAGTGAATCAATAACACAAAATTTTTGAACACAGTTTACCCCCTCGATGTAAACAGGAAGCCGAATATCCCCAATCGTATTCTTGGTTTCTCCACTGAATCCAACAAGGACTGAAGATCTTGGAATTATGTCGCCTTCTGGTACGTTCATCTTCTTCAATGCTTCCAAATGAATGATATTTACTGAGCTTCCGTTATCTACCAGAATCCTGCGTACAACACAGTTAGCAATATACAGAGTAATAACCAAACTATCGTGATGGGGATCCTGGATGTCGCTTCTGTCGGATTCATCAAATGAGATAAGTCTTTCCCCAGTTAGCCGTGAAGTCTTTGTAGGCCCCTCATTCTTTTCAGTCTTCGACTGCTTAACATGCTTCCTTGCAGACGAGTAAGAGGTTCCACATATGTCCGAACCTCCTGATATGAAATGAATAATTGGAGCATCCGGAGGTGGAGAAGCTGCTCGCTGTTGGGACTTCTCGGGTTCTTGAGTTCGGATTTTCTTTCTGCCGAGAAGTTCTTTGAGATGCCCCTTGCTCAACAAATATCCAATCTCTTTCCTAAGTGCAATGCATTCATCAGTGAGATGCCCGAAATCCTCATGGAAGGCACACCACTTAGATTTATCCTTCCAGGATCCCTGTTTGTCACCTTTCTTGGGCCATCTTGCCTTTTCTCCTAAGTCCTGCATAGCACACATTAGACCAGCAATATCACAAGAGAAACAATATTCAGAAATTTTAGGATATTCTTCATTGTCCTCTTCTTCGTCTACGGCATTGATCCTTTGATTATCTCCTCGAGAGTATGGTTTGGAGTTATAATATTTCCCGGAAGATTCAGACTTCCTGGAATTTCGATCATTCCTCGCAGCTTCTTCCCTTTGATGAATTATCTTGTCATCCTCTAGGCGAATGAACCTCAGAGCTCGACTTCTTACTTCATCGAGGTTCCTGCATGGGGTCATAACCAAATCATCATAAAATCGGGAATCCTTAGAGAGTCCCATTTTGAATGCTTCTACGGCAGCCGCCATGTCCAAATTTGGAATCTCAAGGGATTCCCGGCCAAATCTGGATATATAATCCCTGGGGGGCTCCGATGGTTTCTGGACCACTCGGTAAAGATCACCTGTGAGCTTTTCAAAAGTTCTGCTGCAAGAAAACTGATTATTAAATAAATTAACTAAATGAGAAAACGAGGTTATAGTATTGGGAGGAATACTCAGTAGCCATTTCATGGCTGGTCCTGTCAAAGTTGAACCAAAGCCTTTGCAAAGACAGGCTTCCTTGATATCAGCGGGGATTGGGTTGATTTCCATCCTCTCCCTGTAGTGAGCCACATGCTCTTCGGGATCCGTCGTCCCATCGTATAATTTCATGCTAGGGGTCTGGAAACGCTTCGGAATCTCCACGTCACATATGGGCCTCGTAAATCTCGATATCCTGTGACTCTCTAGAGGGACTTCGGGAATAGGCTTGATGATTCCCGGGACGCTAGCTATCATCTCCTTGAGTTTCTGAAGTTCCCTGACAAATTGAGGCGGAATTCCTGTATCCTGCATAACAGTTGTGTTAGGCACATTATAACTAGGGTTAGAAATTCTCCCTGCATATGTGTCCCTGGTTCTGGGACTTTGCTCTTGTCGTAGTTTCTGAATACTGGAAACTCGGTTGTTTCAGGATCCTGCATAGGAATGAAATCTCCTTGGTGAACTTCTGAAGGTCTTGCAGGACCGGCGTCTGAAATGATGAACGGATCAGTATAGCGGTATCCTTTGGGTTCCTTAGCCTTAAGGCGGGGCTGAGAAGCAGAATACTCCTGGTACCCCATTGGTTGGGATTCCCAGAAATCATAATCACGCGACTTCGAGGAATCCTGATAATAGCCTTCCGGGATCTCGGATGTCTGCTTCTGATAACTGACGATTGGAGGACACGTTGTGAAAGTTGCCGAGGAGCCTTTATTAGCGGCAGCTGGTGTCCTTGACTTGAGACGATCTTTGGCCAGGGATCCCGACGTGCCAAAGTCAAGATTCCTGGGATATAAAGGGCTTTCTTCATCGACTGAGCTTCTAGATTTCTTAAGCTCTTCAAGCTCCTTTATCACCTGTTTAGTGGTTCTTTCCTGCTGCTCCGCTTGGGATTTCATCTGTTGAATCAAAGCAAAAATATCATGGTTAGTAATAACAGGATCAATACGCTCACCCTGAGATCCCGAGAAAACCAGAATTTGTGGTCCTGTCTGTTTCGCCGCATCTCTCCTTGGGATGGGAGGAAGTGATGTGGTAACTGTCGGTATGAACACTCCAGTGTTCCTCGGTTGATTTTCAGAGGAGGACGTCGCGTTGATCTTGCTTATGCCCGAAGATCCTGCGGATACTGATGGAGTCTTCATCTGGGAAGACATTGTAGCGATTGGAAACGTAGAATATGATAGAGTAAATGAAGTTTTGCACCGTTTTGCCCCACGGTGGGCGCCAAACTGTTTTGGTCAAAAATTACACAAGGCAATCTCGTATTCCAAACTTAGAATGTGGGGTGAGGTGCTAAGAAATCTGGTTCAAAAGCAAAGTAAAAGTAGTGCAAGTGACACGATGATATACGAGGGAAACCCGGAATCCTGAGAGTTGCCTCTGAGAATCCCAGTAAAAACCTCGGGAGCCGGCTCAAAGCGCCTGCTACCTAAAGCTTTTATAAATCAAGAATCCGATTACAATGATGAAGACGATGATCGATTGCTAAGTGTTACAGTATTCAGAGTGCTGTGTGTCGTGTGTTTCCTAATTCGATCATGTCCCATTTATAGTTACAAATAGAAATAAACTAATTATCCGAAAAATCAGGGATCCTCTTGACCACGTCCATTAGCCGTTTGAGGAAGTTCACCATTCCGTCCACGTTCGTTAATGCCACGTCAGCCCTAATTGACCGATTCCTTAGGAAGGTTAGACCTCGTTTTATCTGCAATTGAAATTAATCACGTGGCAATTAGTAAGTAAAGATATTCGAATAAATAACGGATAGCATAACCTGTCGAGAATCCTTGGGATTCCCGGATTCCTGTGTGATTGAGCTTCTCAGCCGGGTGCTTGGAATTTGACCCATAACAATAGTCATTTCTGGAAGGGTTGGAGAATGGTGCCTTATAAAGCATTGTCAGATCCACAGTCGTCCAGGAGTAGAATTGAGTCCAACATTTGTAGTACTCCAAAGGTTATGGACTTTTCCTTCGAACAACAAACATATTCTTTTCTCCGTCGAACATCCATGACTTAACGTCTGAAGTAATTCCTCATTTATCATGATAGTGCTCACCTAGCTGAATCATGTACCTCTCAAGAGGATGAGCAAAAGTCTGAGCATCCCAACCCCCATCAAACTCAGAAGCTGGTACAGTCATGTAATCTCTATCTCTTGTATCTTTGTCTTCATCGGTACCTTCAGGCATCACAGGACCAGATGCATCAGGGCTATCAGCTTCAAAGTCAAAAATTGGTGATTGTGATGAATCATTTGCTTCAGAACTCCCTTCTTTATTTCCTGGATCTCCATTATCATCTCTCTTTATGTTTGGCTTGCTTGAGTTGGCTGAATTAAGTTGTCTGATCAGCTTGTGTAACTCTCTAAATTTCCTTGAGAATTCTCTGTTTATCTTTTTCTGAATCTCCAACTCAGTATTGTGGACCTTTTGTATATCGATTAAATCTCCAATAATTTCACTCTGGACTGTATTCTAAGCTTTTAATTCAGCTATTTCTGCTCTGAGCTCTCTTTCTAGTCTGAACTCTGCAGTCTCTACAGCTTTCCCTTTGTCTTGGGTTGTGGGTTGTGAGGATGATGATTGACCAGCACTAGTGATGGTAGATGGAGGCACTCGTGGTTCTAATCGTTTCCTTCTAGGGTCGTTTAGGGCTTTAGTAAGGTGTTGCGTGGAAATCTTCTCTTTTTCAGTCTAATCATCTGTAACAGAAGCACCGAGGGGAGGATCCTCTGTGGCTTTCCGTTTTCTTGACAATGGAATCTCAACAGTCTCAAGATATGAATCATAATTGATATTGTCGTTATCATCAAAACGTAGAGCTCCAATTTGCACATCTTCTAGATCAAAATATTCCCAATCAGAACTATCTAAAATTTCGGTTACAGGCTTCTGAGAGGCAGGCACATCATGTTCTTCTTCCACAACTGCATTTCTTTGACTAGGAACCTCCTCTCTCACGATCTCAGCAAATTCTCCAAACTTGTCGCCAAACGGGACTCTATCAGTTAACTTCCTCTTGGGGTTTATCATAGGAAAGGCCTCAATCCCCATTGGTTTAGTGTCATGTGTATCTCCTGACTTTCTCAAGTTTGGATATCTGGAATCCAAAGCTAGTTGAATGAATCTTGGGACTGCAGCAAACCTCTTGTCCCTTATAACTACGGCTTTGATATCTTCAAAGATCAATCTGGACTAGGTGAATCTTACACCTCTAATCAGTGACACCATTGCATGAGTGTGCACCTAGTTTAGCTGGTCAGTATAGCTCTTTTTAGCAATGATGCATTTCTGTAAGTAGTGAGCCAGCATCCTCCAATAGGGTGGAATAAGAGCTTTCATTATGGGTGGAGACATTGTATGATATCCCATCTCCTTCAAACACTGGGTAACCACTTCTTTATCCAAAGCCATAGGATCAGCAGCAGCATCTTTCAATCTAAGAGCCTGTCTAAAGTTTTCTTCAGTCAATACCACTGATGTGCCTTGTATCTTAGCACAGATTTTTTTTCCATCATCAGAAACAGAAACGGTCTTCAAGAATTCCTGTTGCATCCTCTTGCAGATAACGGGATTTGTAGTGAGAGCATAGTGCAGGCAGCATCTCTTTAATCCTTCAATCAAGGACTTGTATTTCCTTTATATTCAGCAGGTGGATCTAGCATGTATGCAATAGTGTTGTGATCCTTAATAAACTCCAAGTCCCTACATTTACAATCACAGATAAAATCCAAAACAAACATAAATTCATTAGTCATAAGAATTATCTCGAAAAATGGGCAGCATAATGGCTTAAAAATAGAGAAAAACCATTTGAAACATCATCAGGTACCTTTCCGATCGAAAAACAGGGTTTTCGACCGAAAAGCATCCTTCTGGTCGAAAAGCTACCATATTCCCGGGATCCCTGATCGAAAAGCCATAGTTCTGATCGACTTGTCCGACAGTCACCGAGACCGTCGATCGAAAAGCTTATGTCTCGATCGAAAAGCCTAGGCTTTGATCGAGAAGCATAAGCTTTCGATCGAAAAGTGCCTGCATCGATCAAAAATTTCCGAGTTACCGTGAATCTTCGATCGAGAAGCACCGAGACTAATCGAACAGCTTTACAGCCTAATCGAAAAGCCTCTGCATCGATCGAAAAGGGTCGTCTTCTCCATGAAACACCTGCAACTCAGATCAACAGTCCACATATGAGTGTTTTGCACACAATTTCTCTTTCAAACACATACAAACCAGATATCTTCCCTGTCCCGACCTGGAAATCACAGAAATTTAACACATACCCGAGTCGATCTTGTGAGGGTCTAGCTGCATGCTTCAATCGGGGTGCCATGGCTCAATATCAACACCGGGATGGTGCTTAGTGAAGGATTCCGACTGCATTGGTGGTGTCAGATGGTGGTTTCGGTGGCGAACGATGGCGGATGATGGTGGATTGGAGAGAGGGCAGCGGCGGCGACTGTGGGAAGGTGAGAGGGTGTTTCGGTGTTGGATTTCGATGAGGGAGGTGGTGGTGAGGTCGCGAGGAAGTGGTGATGGCAGTGGCGGTGTGCGCCGGAGGTAATCGCCGGCGGTGATGATGGTGAGTGTGTTAGGGTTTAGTGGAGAGAAAGGGGGAGACGGTAAAGTGAAGGGGGGGGGGCGATGGTTCTCCTTTTGTTTAATTTCTTTTAAAAAAAACTTTCATACCACCCCTTGCACTATTGAGAACATGACAATTTGTCACAAACCTTTGTCAAACACATTTTTTTTCAACAAATCTCCACTTTATCAAATTTTAAACTCAATTTTCTATAAAAAAAAAACTTCCCCTAAACTCAAGCCCGAGAGCTTCATGTCTGACAACTTTAAAAATAAAGTGACAATTAAAATAAAGATTGGAATAAATAACATGAATAAAAATAAAATAAATAAAAAACCTTAACAACCTCAGTTTTGAGTGAGAAGGCATATGAGGGATCATACCAGATAATTTGTGACTGAGGAACCCTTTTCAGATTCAGTTACTTCGCGTGTTCAGGCGATTGCCGGTATTTTGGTCCATCTTTAAAACTCGTGCCGCTTTCGCTTACTCAAGCAGTTTCATCACATAATTTATATTTTAGGGTTTAATTATGAACATCTATCCAGGTCACACACATAAGTCCTAGGTATAATTTGTACATTCTATCAAGTACACCTGGTTTCCGTACAACATTTTTTTCACAACACCTTTCCTTAAGCCTAACATCATGCTCCAGACTGGGTTGAGAAAAGAAAGAATAGATCACGGAGATTTTTGTTGGATAATATACAACGTCAACTGAATTTTTGAATCATTTTTTAAAATGCTCTCATCAGTGACAAAGGCTAAGGGTTTTAAACATTTGAGGGTCTCTTTTGATTGTGCACATTGGCATCTTTTGGGTTTATTGTGTATGTACAATGTGATCTTAGATGTACGTGGATCAGAGAGGTTCCTAGGTCTCTGCCACCACAGAACATAGGAGTCTTGACTCACATACAACATTCCCAGGTCATTGCTTACGCAAAGCAGAGGGAATGGGAGTTTCTGAGCATGACATCAAAACTCAGAACCGGGCGTGTGTCCCAGGATTCCTGGTACACAGTCAAATAGAAATTGTACTAACCTAAGTGTGTGCTTCCTATAAAGCATCATACGTTATCTTCAAGTGTTGTGATGAACCATACCTTTTGATTGATTGACAGCAGAGCCTACCAAGCATATCATCCATGAATCACAGCTTTTCACATCCACCTTACACGTGTCAGTCAGCAAACACCTGGAAATTTATATAACTTCCCTACCTGGTCAAATAAAACAAGTAAAAAATTTAAAAGCACACAAAATTTAGAGGAAACATCAAATGTGTATTTTATATCTTCCCCTTGCTTTTAGATTTTTTCTAGAACACAAGCTGAAAATAAAAACTCTATTTGTGATATTTTTGAATTTTTTCATATTTTCTTTAAATTAAATTAAAAGAAACAGATAACAGTTGTCAGATTACTCGTCAAAGGCTATCATTCGGAGGCCTTTGAGACACATTTCAAAATTAGCACTGGGGAAAGGTTTTGTGAACATGTCCGTCACATTGTCATCCGACTGCACCCGTTCTAAGTGAATGAGCCTGCGTTCATAGCAGTCCCGAATGAAGTGCGTTTTTATGTCAATGTGCTTGGTTTTAGAGTGCAGCACAGGATTTTTAACAATTTGTAATGCAGCATTATTATCACAGTAAATGGGAGTGTCAAAGAAATTCAAACTGTGCTGCTTCTTGCTTCGGCTGTCAATTGTGACACCGTGTGCTGCAACCATACCATCTGAGAGCAGCATGCAGAGGCAGCCATGTATTCTGCTTCGGCTGTCGATTGTGACACCGTGTGCTGCTTCTTGCTTTGCCATGCCAATAACCTGTCACCTAAGAATTGAGCTCCAGCAGATGTAGATTTCATGTCAAGCTCATTTCCACCATAATCACTGTCAGTAAAAGCATACAGATTAAATCCTAACTCTTTAGGGTACCAGAGGCCCAGCCGTGGCCGACCCTTCAAATATGTGAAGATATGTTTAACTGCAGATAAATGAGAGAGTTTAGGATTAGCCTGATATTGTGCGCATAGCACATTGCAAGCATGATGTCTGGGCGGCTGGCTGTCAAGTACATTAGTGAGCCGATCATAGACCGGTACATGTGCTTGCTCACTTTCTGACCATCTGGATCTTTGGTAAGAGCAGGCCTGGCCGCCATAGGTGTGGAGACAGGGTTTGAATCTGCCATCTTGTATTCTTCCAGAATCTCTGTGACATATTTGGCTTGGTGAATAAGGATCCCGCTGTCACTCTGCTTCACTTGCAATGCTAGGAAGAATTCCATTTGACTCATCTCAAATTTTGTCCGCATTACCTTCTCAAACTCTTTACACAAATCTTCGTTTGTGGACCCGAAGATGATGTCGTCCACATATACTTGTACCATGATTATATCAAGTTCCACCTCCTTTCTGAATAGTGTCTGATCCACTATTCCTCCCGTGTACCCATGTGCTAGAAGATGATCAGTCAAAGTTTTGTACCATGACCGAGGGGCCTGGTGTAATCCATACAAGGCTTGTCAAGCTTGTACACATGATAAGGGTGTTCTTCGTCAATGAACCTAGGAGGTTGAGTAACATACACCTCTTCATCCATATCAGCATATAGAAAAGCAGTTTCTCATCCAATTGGTAGACAGTGAAATTCATGTAGGATGCATAAGCCAAGAAAACTCTTATTGCCTCTAGTCGAGCAACCGGCGCGTCTACTTCGTGATAATCAATCCCTTGGATCTGTTTATTCCCTTGAACCACAAACCTGGCCTTGTTTCTAACAATAATGCCATTGTCATCCTTTTTATTCTTGTAAAGCCATCGAGTTGTGATGACCTCTTTGTCAGCAGGCCTCTCTACTAACCTCCAAACTTGAAGCCTTGAGAATTGATTCAGCTCTTCATGCATGGCTTCTACCCAGCTAGGATCTGTTAAAGCCATTGTGATTTATGGGGGCTCAATTTGCGAGATAAAGCAAGAATGCATGTAGTGATTAATATCCCCAGATTGACTTCTTGTTACCACCCCTAAAGCTAAAGGACCTATGACGTTGTCCAAGGGGTGATATTTGTGGATCCTTGTTTCAGAAACGGCTCGAACGGGGACTTCTGGAGGTAGGTTTGTTTGGTCTGGTTCTTCATTTGTTTCATCTTCTCCTTCTGTGTCAGCTACCTGAGATTGAACAGTGTCTGTACCGGGGTTGTCATCTGCCTCATTATCAATACCAGCACCCATAGTTTCCTGTACTGGTGTTGTATCTGTGTCGGAGGCAGTGACTGGAGATTTTGTAATGGAATGAGTTATTGATGGTCCTGAGATTGTGTCATCAAACAATTCTTCAGCTATGACCGGGTCCAATCCAAACGGAAGAAAGAATTGATTGTAGTCAAAAGCCTGCGCGGGACCCACCCCACCATCTGAGGGATTTTCTTCAAGCCAATCCACATTGGTAGACTCCATGACAATACCAGTCGTTTTGTTGAACACCCTGTAGGCTGAGTTGGCAGAGTAACCTACAAATAACATTCATCAGATTTAGCAGCAAACTTTGGTAAATCAATATTTACTAAAATAGTGCAAAGACACCCAAAAGCCCGAAGGTGCCCAATTCTGGGCTTGTCATGGTAGATCAATTCATAAGAGGTCTTCTGTTGCCACTTATTGATGAAAACCCTGTTTTGGACATAACAAGTAGTGTTAACTGCCTCTGCCCAAAATATTGTAGGCAGCTTAGAATCACACAACATGGTACGAGCAACTTCAATTAGAAATCTGTTGCGTCGCTCTGCTACGCCATTCTGCTGAGGAATGTAGGGAGCACTATACTGATGTTCAATTCCTCTCTCAGTGTAGAATTCATCAATGATACGATTCTTGAATTCCATCCCGTTGTCAATCCTAATGGACTTCACCTTCAGGTTTAACTTTTTTTCAATAAGCTTGAGGAATGCGATCAATATACCTGCAACGTCACTTTTCCTTGGCAAAAAAACATCCACGTGAAACGAGAAAAATCATCAGTAATAACTAAGCAAAATGCACATCGATTAAGGCTTAACATACAGACTGGACCAAAGAGGTCCATGTGAAGCAGCTCCAGTACTGATGAGATTCTATTGGACACCTTTTGCTTGTGTGGGCGTTTGTGCTGCTTCCCCTTAGCACATGCCACACATTTCTCCTTGAGCACAAATTCTTTGATTGGAAGGCCTTTGACAAGCCCTCCTCTTGCAAGTCGATTCAGATTCTTCAGATTCATGTGCCCCAACCGCCTATGCAACAACTGAGCATGATTCTCAGTTGTTTTGGAGAGAAGACATGTTACCTCAGTTGTGGGGGGTTTCTGCATGTTAAGAACAAAGGAGTTGTCGTATCTTGGTGTGCGCATTAACACCCAATCGTTAGGGATGGAGTATCCGGGTTTGAGAATCAGACATTCCTTGTTGTTGTAAAGCACTAGGTACTCCCTGTCACAGATTTGTGAAACACTTAACAAGCTGTGTTTCAACTGCTCTACATAGTTGACGTCATGGAAGCTGAGATGTGACATCCGGGAATTCCAAGGTTAACTTCCGTTAGACAAACTCCGTTAGTTACGTTATAAGTGTTAACTTAGTAACTAATGCTTAACTAGGCCGAATACGTCCACGTCCTTTGGTTGATCACCGAACCCGCCCATATGTGTTATGTGTCCATTTATTGATGTCATTATGTGCAATGTGATTTAAATGCATGATTTAATATTATGAATAGCATGACGAATTGTAAATCCTTGATTATGTGAAAACTGACCATTTTGGGTAACCAGCGAAACTACCGGGCGAAACTATAATGTCGCCCGGCAGCTTGGTGGCTCACTTGCGATCAGAGCCAGTTTCGCCTGGCCAGCGAAACTGCCAGCGAAACTAGGCCCTGATATATAATAACATAAAGCCCTAGTTGCCTCATTTTGTTGAACCATTCTCTCCAAAACACACACACACACCTCTGGAACCTGGTCAGCCGAGAAAGTCACCCAAGGACCAAGATCTCAGCCTCTAGGCCATCATCTCATCTCATCTATCGATTCTTGATATCAAACGTGAGTCCCAAAACTATGTTTTATGCTTTTCCATGTGTTTTCTTCTTAAAGCATGATCAAACCTTCATGAAAACTTGTATGCTTCTGAGATAATACTTAGGAATGCTAGATCTATCATAAAGTTAGCAACTTTGCGTATGAAATCCAGCTATGATAGAGATTTATGCTATTTTAGCCATTTTAGGGTTTTATATGTATTTTGGGTGATTTGATGACAAAATGCATGTTTAAGGTGTTAAAGCTTGCTGATTTATGTTGGTAAATGCCTATGTATGCTAAATAATGAATTGCATGTAAGATCAGAAGCTGTTAGGTTGATTTTTAGGCAAATCCGTATGTTTTTCGCGACCAGCGAAACTGTGTGTTCTCTGGGCGAAATTGTCCAGCGAATTTACTTGTTCATTCAGCGACACTTTTGAGCGAAACTATAGTGTCGCTAGCGAAACTGACCCGACCAGCTCGAACGAAACTACCGAGCGAAATACCTGAACGAAAGTTCAAACCAGTTTCCCTGCGAAACTAGGCTAGCGAAACTGCGTCAGCAGTTTCGGGCGAAACTAGCCTAGCGAAACTGTGTCACCGGGCATTGCCTAGCGAAAGTGCTGCCCGTGCACCCAGCGAAACTGCCTAGCGAAACTGTGCTAGCGAAACTAAGACCTGACCTGAAAACCAAACTTGTGAAATTTGCTTAAGTGTTACGCCATGACTTACATGATTATGCCATGATGAAACATGCTTGATAACTGAATTATATGAACCCTTGTTTATGATCAACCATCGGTGTCGTGTGTCTGTATGTCGAGTCATAAGTTCCAACGTGCTATGTTATGGGCCATAGTGACGTTAAGTAAAGATTAGACACAAAACTAATACTTAAGACCTAAACGTGTTCACAGGTCTTCATTAAGCATACTTGGAATATTAGCAAGTGTAGCAGTGCAACCAAAGGTGAGTGTCACTAACCCGATTATCGTGAACCCGTTTGGGTCACACCGAATACCTAAAAGTAAAACAATGCTGACAAACTCGAGAGTGCTAGGCACCTCCCTGATGAACGTGAAAACTCGGAGTGCTCGGCACCCATTGGATGAACTTGAAGTGTTTTATGGGAAACACTTGTGAAACTTAACAAACTATTTCTGAAACGAAAACCGTTTTAATATGGCTAGCGTAGGTTAAAGTCTAAACCACATGATATCACATGATTTCTAAGGATGCCTTGAAAACTTAAAAGTCCTCAACTAAATTGTACCATTAATTGTAAAGCGAGGGGATGTTGGGTAGATCTACTGGAGTTTGACAAACTCCGCCCCGTGGCACGGGGGAGTGCACGGAGGTACAATATCAGCCTATCTGACCGTGATCCCGAGAGGACACGGGGGAGGCAAATCCGCGATGACGTAGGTCCGCAGTACTAGATGGCTCGGCCACTACAATAAATTCATAGTCAGCTTTGGTGCAAACTTCCTTAGTGCATGGAACAACGGATTAGCTACCCGCGATATCGGTTGAGCACTTTAACTATACAAAACTAGTACATACCCGATGACGTAGGTCACGGACAATTCCTTTATAAACTAAGACATAACATTTTGCATTGTTTTCCACAAACGAATACTATGTAAGTATACCTTGAGACAAATTATAATTATGAAACCGGGCCAATGCATGACAAGCCCACTGTGAACTCACCAGCCGTTAGGTTGACACTTGCGTGGTTTAAACTTTTGCAGATCGCTAAGGAGTATCCGGAGCGGGTTGGCATGGCGCGTGAAGACTTTTATTTTAATTGAACTAATTGGGAATTTAATACAATGTTTATGTAAAGCACGTGGTTAGTGCTAAGACGATATTTTATTCCGCTGCGTTTGTATTTGAGACTTTACTTTACAACTGATTTTGAACTAACTCTGATTCATTTAGTATTTGTAACTAATGGTTGTGAATCCTGGTTTGCTCGCACCCCTTAACGGTATAAACTCCGTTAGTGGTTAATTTGGGGGTGTGACAGATTGGTATCAGAGCCATAAGTTGCAGAGAACTGGAATCAATTTTGAAAACGATTTGGAAACTGCAACTTGAAACCTTAGTTACAAACGAACAAACAAATTCCCGAAACCAAAATTTTTACGTGCCAACCTGGGATACTCGCTCTGCTGTGTAAGTAAAAGCTTAGTACGTATGTATATATATATATATATATATAAATATATATATAGACCGTGTCTAGGAAGTCTAACGGAAAACCTTAAGGAAAATTTTCACACGAATACGAAACGCGAACGCTGATGCGCGCACTATGCCGGGGGAAAGCGACAACGAAACGATGCTACACGCTACGTCCTGATTTCTACTGCGATGACTACGCCGACGGTGACTTTTATGGGAAAGCCGACTTTCGACGATAGCTACCTACGACTTACGACATTCTCCGACGACGCCTCTATTATGCACAAAAAAAAAAAATTTCTGGACTAATAGTGGGATAACGGGAACTGGCTAATATACATATTATGGGATATGTATAAAGTATAACTGTGACTGAACACTGGCTACTTTAACTGTTCAGCAAGATGTCTGGAAGAGGAAACGGAAGAGGCAATATAAACATGACGCCTGCACAGCTGCAAGCAATGATTACTGAACACGTGCAAGCCGCGGTGGCAGCCGTCCAAGCTGCATATGCCGCACAGGGTAACTACTATGCCGGTTAAGGCACAAAGCGATTATATTTTGACCTGTTTAATTTTAAAACCCGAACTATTTATGCATCAGGAAACCACCACCACTGCACGTTCAAGTCCTTCATGGACTGCAAGCCGATGACATTTTCCGGCGAAGAAGGAGCTGTAGGACTCCTCAGATGGATTGAGAAATCTGAAAAGGTTTTCTCCATGTGTAATTGCCCAGCTGAAAGCAAGGTGAAGTTTGCTACCGGTACCTTTGAAGGAGCTGCACTCTCCTGGTGGAACGCTGAAATTCAGATGATTGGGCTAGACGCGGCTAATAACATGCAGTGGGCAGCATTTAAGGATCTGATTATGGATGAGTACTGCCCTCGTGACCAAGTGAAGAAGCTAGAAGGCGAATTCTTGAATCTGAAGATGGTTGGGTCTGAAGTCGAACAGTACACTGCACGATATCATGAGTACGAGGTCTTGTGCCCCGCAATGGTCGATGCCGAATTCAAACGCATTGAGCGTTATCTGGAAGGCCTCGCGCCTCAAATTAAGAGTTTGGTGACCGCCAGCAACCCCGCAACCGTGCAGCAAGCCATCCGACTAGCTCACAAACTTACTGATCAAGAGGTCGAGAAAGGTACTCTACCTGCGAAAGCCACTGAGAAGACTGCCTTAAGTGGCAAAAGAAAAGCTGATGATGAAGCTCCTGAGAACTCAATGAACAATCAGAGTGTTGGAAACAGCACTGGGAGATCTTATAACTCCCAAGGTCAAAGCAAGAGGTCCGGGAACAACAGTGGTAACTACCGCCAGGGTGGCAATGGTCAAGGCAACTACAAAGGTAACCTGCCTTTGTGTAACAAGTGTGGGAAGCATCATGCTGGTGCTTGTAGAAAGAATTTGAGCTGCGAAAGGTGTGGCAAGGGGGGCCACGAAGCAAAAGACTGTTGGGCAACTTTGCCTGAGCAACAAAACCGCCCCAGGAGGAACAACAACAATCAAGGCAACAACTATGGGAACAACCGCATCGGGCAAGGAAACAATCAGAACAACAATGGTGGAGCCCGTGGCTGTTTTGAGTGTGGTGCTCAAGGTCACATTAAAAGAGACTGCCCGCAGCTAAGAAGGCAAGGGAACGGTAACCAAGGAAACAACGGTGGGAATGGTAATGGTGGAGGTAATGGTAATGGGAATGGCAACGGAAATGGTAATAACGGGAATGGTGGAAATGGCAGGGGAAGAGCTTTTGTCATGGGTCAAGGTGAAGCTCGCAATGATGCCAACGTGATTAATGGTAAATTTATTTTAAACGGTTTCTTTGCTACTGTATTGTTTGATTCTGGCGCTGAAAGAAGCTTTATTTCTACAAAATTTGCTAAATTGATTAATGCTAAACCTATTGCCTTAGACGCCAAATATGTGGTAGAGCTAGCTAATGGTAAACTTCATGATACGACTCAGATAGTTAAGAACTGTAAGTTAGAACTAGCTGGCCATACCCTAGGAATTGACCTTATGCCTTTCCCGATTGGTAGTTTTGACGTTATAGTAGGAATGGATTGGTTATCTGAGAATCGAGCTGAAATCCTATGTAAAGAAAAAGTGGTTCGTATCCCACTCGAAGGAGGTAAAATGTTAACGGTTCAAGGTGAAAAAGGTGGAGCAGTGACTGGTATTATTTCGTTTCTCAAAGCTCAAAAGTGCCTTCGTAAAGGTCACTTCGCGATTCTTGCAAACGTCACCGATTCGACACTTCCCGAGCGCAGAATCAACGACTACCCGATAGTTCGCGACTTTCAAGATGTATTTCCTGAAGATCTGCCTGGTTTGCCTCCATTTCGACAAGTAGAGTTTGGAATCGACTTAGCTCCTGGAGCCGCTCCGATTGCACGCGCACCCTACCGTTTGGCAGTAAGCGAACTCAACGAACTTTCTTCGCAACTTCAAGAGCTACTCGACAAAGGATTCATTCGTCCAAGTTCGTCTCCGTGGGGAGCACCAGTTTTGTTTGTTAAGAAGAAGGATGGAACGTTCCGAATGTGTATCGACTATAGAGAGCTTAACAAGGCTACGATCAAGAATCGGTATCCACTTCCTCGAATCGACGATCTCTTCGACCAGCTGCAAGGTTCAAACTACTTTTCAAAGATTGATCTACGGTCTGGATATCACCAACTTCGTGTTCGTGAAGAGGATGTACCCAAAACTGCTTTCAGAACTCGGTATGGTCACTACGAATTTCTGGTTATGCCGTTTGGGCTAACCAATGCACCTGCCGTATTCATGGATCTGATGAATCGAGTGTGCAAGCCATACCTCGATAAGTTTGTGATAGTTTTCATCGACGACATTCTGATCTACTCCAAGACAAGGGAAGAACACGAGGAGCATCTGCGACTAATTTTGGAATTACTCCGTAAGGAACAGCTTTATGCTAAGTTTTCGAAGTGCGATTTTTGGATTCGCGAAGTCCAGTTTCTTGGACACATTGTTAATGAGGAAGGAATTCATGTCGATCCAGCCAAAGTGGAAGCTATCAAGAATTGGTCTACCCCTAGAGCGCCGACCGAAATCCGACAATTTTTGGGACTTGCCGGATACTACCGAAGGTTTATCAAGGGTTTCTCGCAGTTGGCTCAACCCTTAACGGCCTTAACGCACAAAGGAGTGCAATATAGATGGGGTGAAAAAGAAGAACGCGCGTTTCAGACTCTTAAAGATATGCTATGCTCAGCTCCAATTCTCGCGTTACCCGATGGAATTGACGACTTTGTGGTTTATTGCGATGCATCTATCCAAGGACTCGGTTGCGTGTTGATGCAACGAGACAAGGTGATTGCCTATGGGTCCAGGCAACTGAAGGACACTGAGAAGAATTATACAACGCATGATTTGGAGATGGGAGCAGTTGTTCATGCACTCAAGATTTGGAGACATTACCTCTATGGAACAAAGTGCACGATATTTACTGACCACAAAAGCTTACAGCACATCTTTAATCAGAAAGATCTCAACATGCGTCAACGACGGTGGGTTGAATTACTGAACGATTATGATTTAGCAATCAAATATCACCCAGGAAAAGCCAATGTTGTGGCTGATGCATTAAGTCGGAAGGAGTATGAAAAGCCTCGACGGGTACGAGCGCTGCAACTTACCATCCACACGGGATTGCCGGATCGGATCCGCGATGCCCAACAAGAAGCTTTAAAGGAAGAAAATTTCGCAGCCGAAGCACTGCGAGGGGTGGATGGAAATTCTGAAGTTAAGTCTGACGGACTCAGGTATTACAACAACAGAATTTGGGTTCCTTTACTTGGAAATCTCCGTGAACTCGTAATGGATGAGGCTCACAAATCAAGATATTCGGTGCACCCTGGATCAGATAAAATGTACCAAGATTTGAAGGGTTTGTATTGGTGGCCGAACATGAAAGCCGACATTGCGCGATATGTGGCTAAGTGCTTAACATGCTCAAGGGTAAAAATTGAGTACCAAAAGCCCTCTGGATTATTGCAACAACCAAAGATCCCAGAATGGAAATGGGAGGATATCTCGATGGATTTTGTAACAGGATTACCTCATCGATCAAATCGACCGGATGCGATTTGGGTTATCATTGATCGATTAACCAAATCTGCACATTTCATCCCGATGAAGGAAACTGACAACATGGATAAGTTAACTAAGCTGTACATTGACCGAATTGTGGCACGGCATGGAGTGCCTAAGACTATTATCTCTGATCGAGATCCTCGATTTACTTCCCGATTATGGCAATCTATGCAGGAAGCATTGGGAACTAGACTGGATATGAGTACAGCTTACCACCCGCAGACCGACGGTCAAACGGAAAGAACTATTCAGACTCTAGAAGACATGCTCCGTGCTTGCGTTCTCGATTTTGGTAAAGACTGGGAAGCTCACCTTCCGTTGGTAGAGTTCTCCTACAACAACAGTTATCACTCAAGTATTGGTGCAGCACCATTTGAAGCTCTTTACGGCAGAAAATGTAGATCGCCCGTGTGTTGGGCTGAAACGGGTGAGAAGGGGCTCACCGGACCAGAACTCATTCACGATACGACTGAACGGATTATACAAATCAGAAAACGGATAGCCGCAGCACGTGACAGACAAAAGAGCTATGCCGACAAACGCCGTAAACCTTTGAAGTTCGAGGTAGGCGACAAGGTGCTATTGAAGGTATCTCCCTGGAAAGGTGTGATACGCTTCGGGAAGCGTGGGAAGTTAAATCCTCGCTATATCGGACCTTTTGAAATTATTGGGGAAGTAGGCCCGGTGGCCTACCGATTACAACTCCCTGCTGAACTCGATGGAGTTCACAACGTGTTTCACGTTTCGAACCTAAAGAAATGTCTGGCTGAAGACATCGAAATAATTCCTTTGGAGGAATTGGAAATTGACGAACATCTGAGATTTATCGAACAACCGGTAGAAATCATGGGACGCGAAGAGAAAGCCCTCAAACGTAGCAAGATTCCGATCGTCAAGGTGCGATGGAACTCAAAGCGTGGACCTGAATATACTTGGGAACGAGAGGATCAGATGAAGAAAAAGTATCCTCACTTGTTCGAGCAAACGTCCACGGAAACTCAAGGTATGATTTAATTTTGGGGACCAAAATTCCTGTAACAGGAGGAGGATGTGACGACCCTAAAACTTTTGCTTTCTTTCCCCAGCAACGACGACAGCTGATGCTGCGAACGCTACGGCACTAGAATAAGTGTTAACTTCCGTTAGTTACGTTAGACAAACTCCGTTAGTTACGTTATAAGTGTTAACTTAGTAACTAATGCTTAACTAGGCCGAATACGTCCACGTCCTTTGGTTGATCACCGAACCCGCCCATATGTGTTATGTGTCCATTTATTGATGTTATTATGTGCAATGTGATTTAAATGCATGATTTAATATTATGAATAGCATGACGAATTGTAAATCCTTGATTATGTGAAAACTGACCATTTTGGGTAACCAGCGAAACTACCGGGCGAAACTATAATGTCGCCCGGCAGTTTGGTGGCTCACTTGCGATCAGAGCCAGTTTCGCCTGGCCAGCGAAACTGCCAGCGAAACTAGGCCCTGATATATAATAACATAAAGCCCTAGTTGCCTCATTTTGTTGAACCATTCTCTCCAAAACACACACACACACCTCTGGAACCTGGTCAGCCGAGAAAGTCACCCAAGGACCAAGATCTCAGCCTCTAGGCCATCATCTCATCTCATCTATCGATTCTTGATATCAAACGTGAGTCCCAAAACTATGTTTTATGCTTTTCCATGTGTTTTCTTCTTAAAGCATGATCAAACCTTCATGAAAACTTGTATGCTTCTGAGATAATACTTAGGAATGCTAGATCTATCATAAAGTTAGCAACTTTGCGTATGAAATCCAGCTATGATAGAGATTTATGCTATTTTAGCCATTTTAGGGTTTTATATGTATTTTGGGTGATTTGATGACAAAATGCATGTTTAAGGTGTTAAAGCTTGCTGATTTATGTTGGTAAATGCCTATGTATGCTAAATAATGAATTGCATGTAAGATCAGAAGCTGTTAGGTTGATTTTTAGGCAAATCCGTATGTTTTTCGCGACCAGCGAAACTGTGTGTTCTCTGGGCGAAATTGTCCAGCGAATTTACTTGTTCATTCAGCGACACTTTTGAGCGAAACTATAGTGTCGCTAGCGAAACTGACCCGACCAGCTCGAACGAACCTACCGAGCGAAATACCTGAACGAAAGTTCAAACCAGTTTCCCTGCGAAACTAGGCTAGCGAAACTGCGTCAGCAGTTTCGGGCGAAACTAGCCTAGCGAAACTGTGTCACCGGGCATTGCCTAGCGAAAGTGCTGCCCGTGCACCCAGCGAAACTGCCTAGCGAAACTGTGCTAGCGAAACTAAGACCTGACCTGAAAACCAAACTTGTGAAATTTGCTTAAGTGTTACGCCATGACTTACATGATTATGCCATGATGAAACATGCTTGATAACTGAATTATATGAACCCTTGATTATGATCAACCATCGGTGTCGTGTGTCTGTATGTCGAGTCATAAGTTCCAACGTGCTATGTTATGGGCCATAGTGACGTTAAGTAAAGATTAGACACAAAACTAATACTTAAGACCTAAACGTGTTCATAGGTCTTCATTAAGCATACTTGGAATATTAGCAAGTGTAGCAGTGCAACCAAAGGTGAGTGTCACTAACCCGATTATCGTGAACCCGTTTGGGTCACACCGAATACCTAAAAGTAAAACAATGCTGACAAACTCGAGAGTGCTAGGCACCTCCCTGATGAACGTGAAAACTCGGAGTGCTCGGCACCCATTGGATGAACTTGAAGTGTTTTATGGGAAACACTTGTGAAACTTAACAAACTATTTCTGAAACGAAAACCGTTTTAATATGGCTAGCGTAGGTTAAAGTCTAAACCACATGATATCACATGATTTCTAAGGATGCCTTGAAAACTTAAAAGTCCTCAACTAAATTGTACCATTAATTGTAAAGCGAGGGGATGTTGGGTAGATCTACTGGAGTTTGACAAACTCCGCCCCGTGGCACGGGGAGTGCACGGAGGTACAATATCAGCCTATCTGACCGTGATCCCGAGAGGACACGGGGGAGGCAAATCCGCGATGACGTAGGTCCGCAGTACTAGATGGCACGGCCACTACGATAAATTATAGTCAGCTTTGGTGCAAACTTCCTTAGTGCATGGAACAACGGATTAGCTACCCGCGATATCGGTTGAGCACTTTAACTATACAAAACTAGTACATACCCGATGACGTAGGTCACGGACAATTCCTTTATAAACTAAGACATAACATTTTGCATTGTTTTCCACAAACGAATACTATGTAAGTATACCTTGAGACAAATTATAATTATGAAACCGGGCCAATGCATGACAAGCCCACTGTGAACTCACCAGCCGTTAGGTTGACACTTGCGTGGTTTAAACTTTTGCAGATCGCTAAGGAGTATCCGGAGCGGGTTGGCATGGCGCGTGAAGACTTTTATTTTAATTGAACTAATTGGGAATTTAATACAATGTTTATGTAAAGCACGTGGTTAGTGCTAAGACGATATTTTATTCCGCTGCGTTTGTATTTGAGACTTTACTTTACAACTGATTTTGAACTAACTCTGATTTATTTAGTATTTGTAACTAATGGTTGTGGATCCTGGTTTGCTCGCACCCCTTAACGGTATAAACTCCGTTAGTGGTTAATTTGGGGGTGTGACATGAGACATCCGTTTCTGACTGTTCCTTTCTGACTGATATATCCTCCAACTCCTCTTGCGAATGATACATATCCTCCATCAAATTTCACCAAATATTGTAGTAGAGATGTGTCGCCCGTCATATGCCGGGAACAACCACTCTCAACGTACCAAAGGTTGTTAACAGTCCTCCTTGGATGTCCCTGCATTTAAAGGAGATTAGTTAGTTTTGGGAACCCATGCCTTAATGGGTATGGGTGAAGGTGGGTCAGTTTTGGCTGGACTGAGAATGTCCTTTGTATTGACCTATCTGGGAGGTGATTTTCTTTCCCAAACTCCTGAAGCCCTTTTTGTGTATTTTTATTTTTGTTTGTTTTTGAAAATTCACCTCTTGGAAATAAGTGGAGTGTTTTTTGTACACACAGTAGGCTTGAAGGACAGGTTTATCACTTTTGGAATGTTCCACCTGTCATTAGGGGTGAGCAACCGGGTCAGACCCGCCATACCCGTTTAAAACCGACCCGGAACCGAGAACCGAATCTTCTGATTGAAAGAACCGGAACCGGACCCATTTATAACGGGTCGGTTCGGTTATTTGTCGGGTACATAATCGGTTATGCCGGTTCTCTTGTAAACCCGTTTTTCTATGTTCGTTTGTTAATTGTTCCATTTATTAATGGGCCTGTCAAGCCCAGTCTCTATTATAGTTATTAGTTTCTAACTTCTCAAGCTGTCGGCCATCATCAGATTCATTCAATAATGCACTAGCAGACACTATCAAATTCTTCTTTTTTAATTGATCAAATGAAAAATTTTTCATTCATTGAAAATAATCAAAATATGAAATCATTCATTGAAAAATCAAAATGCTTCAACCATCAAATTCAAAATGGCAAATGCACTAGCAAGTAGCAGACAAAAAATCAAAATATCTCTTAAAGTTTAGTGCAACCTTAAAAGGTAAAAAACCCAAAATTAAAATCAAGAAACCAACTTCATTCTTCAATCCTCATCTCTTCAATTTTCAGCGATCTCAAAAGATGCGATTTTATCAAAAACATCTACAAAACAAAACAAATAAATTGTTACTTATTAAAAGTATAACAAAACGACTAGATAACAAAATAATTATAAATATAATTACCTTTTGCAAACTCATCAAATTTCTCTAAATCATCATTTTCGCTAAGGTGTTTCTTTCCTTGGCGAATCCAATCCTGACTACATAATAACGCCTCAACGATGTTAGGTGATAATGAGCTTCTGGAGGTGTCGACCACCCGTCCACCCGTACTGAAAGCAGACTCCGAAGCTACGGTTGAAACTGGAATAGCTAAGATATCTAAAATAAAGATAAAAAATTAATTCTAGTACATAGTTATATAAATATTATATAAGTATGAAGAATTCAATAAAAATATTACCTTTTGCCATCCGTGAGAGAATTGGATATCTACCCGAATTGGCCCTCCACCATTGTAGGATATCAAAGTTGTATTCTTTTGTTGCTTCAACACCATCCGCCAAGTATTTTTCAAGTTCCGTAACTTGGCTAAATGTTTGAGCACCGCCATTCCGGAATTTTTCGAACTTAGACATCCATGAATTTTGACTTGGGCGAGGTTGTTCATCAGTATTTTCAGTCTTTAACTGGTTGGTTGAACGAGTTCCATACAAACCTTCATACTCCTTATACAGTAAATGCATCTCGGACTTCACATCATCAAGATCTAGACCGGCAAACTCACATACTTCAAGCTTATATCGCGGATCCAATATCGACGCGAACTCAAACAACATATTTTTTTTACCATCATCTTCAAAGTATTTATCAAATTTAGCTTGCATTGCATGTATCATTTTTGCATAACTCTCTTGTTCTATGTTATCTTCATGCATTGTTTCTAGATTATGACGTATGTCATTAATCTCAGAATATAAAACATGAGCCACTACATAAGTTGAACAACTAACAGTTTCTGTTTTTGTTTTGAACACCTTGAGTAACTTAGCCAACTTTTGTGCAACAAACCAATCATTATGACTTGGAACAACATCTAAGTCAGTCCTGAAATTACTATGTCTACGAGCATATAATTCAAAACCTTTCTCTAGATCAATGGCCCTTTTTAGCATCTCATATGTGCTATTCCATCTCGTGCACACATCCAAACTTAAACATGCCTTTGTTTTTAATTTGAGCTCAGCAACATAGGTTTTAAAGTCATGAAGCCTACTTGGTGATGATCTAATATATTTCACCGCATTACGAATGCAATCAACACTTTTACCCTGCTCTTTCAATCCATCTTGTACAATCAGATTAATTATGTGAGCTAAACATCTAACATGTAAGTATAAACCATTACGAAGCAAATTTGGTAGGCTATTCCTTAGCTCTCTAACTGCCACATCGTTTGATGATGCGTTATCCATAGTAAACGTCATCACACGTGTTATTCCCCACTCATGAATACAATCCTCAATAGCCCTCGCGATCTCTTCACCCTTATGGCTAAGTATGGGCCTAAAGTTTATTATTCTTTTCTGATAATTCCAGTTATCATCAATATAATGTGCTGTCAAAGACATGTAGTTAATACGCTGGTTTGAAGTCCAGGTATCCGTAGTGAATGAAACTCTTTGGTCAGCTTTAATAAAAAACTTTTTCAACGTTTTCTTTTCCTCAAGATAAAAATCAAGGATATCACGGGCAATCGTAAACCGTGAAGGAAGGTTAACAGTAGGACACACCGTGTCCACAAACTCCCTAAATCCATCCCGCTCTACGAAAGAAAAAGGAAGTTCATCCCTAATAATCATCCTAATTAAGGCCTTCCTAACCTTGGCAGGATCGAACTTCCATGTTTTTAACGTACCTTGGCCATCATCGGATTTTTTCAAACTTAGTTCAGGTTGATCTTCCTTCTTGTTTGCAGGATTGTCCTCACACTTATTAACATGCTTATTTAACGACGAAGTTTCATTCGACGAAGAGTCCGCACACAAGACCTTTTTACAATAGTTGCATCTTCCTTTTCGCAACCCTTCTTCGTCATAAAACTCTTCAAAATGTTCCCAACATTTTCCCGTGAGCTTCCTCTTCTTCTGTTGAACCTTGCGTTTGCCGGCTTTTTTTTCGTTCATTTGTTGGACATCATCTTTTTGGCCATCCATTCTGTTCAGAAATCAGAATGCAAATCGGTAAAAAATTCGAATGGTGAAGTTCAGAATTAAAGCATAATCAACGCCCTAGTTTCTGATCTGAACGCAAACTGGTTAAAAAACTGGTTAATAGAATCCTAATGGCGAATGGTGACGAAAGTTTCTAATGAGAATGTAAATTAATCAAATCATGGCAAAGTAATCTAATATAAATTCGAATGGCAATCTGGTTTCATGGATGAATACAAAAAATCAAATGGTGAAGTCGTGAAGACTAAATGTCAGTTACTTACTTGAAGTTTCTTATTGAAGATGAAGACTTGAAGACTTGAAGTGTGATGGTGATGAACTGATGAATTGATGATGTAACTAATTCATCTATTCAACATGGTCCATGGATGATTGCTCCTGGTATTTAATCGATTGGAGAAAGAAAAAGAATTGAAGATGAAGAGATGGAGAGAACCGACGTGTATACTCGTATTGGATGGACAGATTTTTGGAAATTTCAAAACATTTAAGACCCCTACAATTTCTAGGTCTTTTATTAAAAAACGGTTCTACGGGTTTTATGGGTTCCGACGGGTCAAACCCGAGACCGAACCGAAACCGTTTATGTGAATAGGTAAGAACCGAGAACCGAATGTGAATAGGAAATCCGTATGTTTTTCGCGACCAGCGAAACTGTGTGTTCTCTGGGCGAAATTGTCCAGCGAATTTACTTGTTCATTCAGCGACACTTTTGAGCGAAACTATAGTGTCGCTAGCGAAACTGACCCGACCAGCTCGAACGAAACTACCGAGCGAAATACCTGAACGAAAGTTCAAACCAGTTTCCCTGCGAAACTAGGCTAGCGAAACTGCGTCAGCAGTTTCGGGCGAAACTAGCCTAGCGAAACTGTGTCACCGGGCATTGCCTAGCGAAAGTGCTGCCCGTGCACCCAGCGAAACTGCCTAGCGAAACTGTGCTAGCGAAACTAAGACCTGACCTGAAAACCAAACTTGTGAAATTTGCTTAAGTGTTACGCCATGACTTACATGATTATGCCATGATGAAACATGCTTGATAACTGAATTATATGAACCCTTGATTATGATCAACCATCGGTGTCGTGTGTCTGTATGTCGAGTCATAAGTTCCAACGTGCTATGTTATGGGCCATAGTGACGTTAAGTAAAGATTAGACACAAAACTAATACTTAAGACCTAAACGTGTTCATAGGTCTTCATTAAGCATACTTGGAATATTAGCAAGTGTAGCAGTGCAACCAAAGGTGAGTGTCACTAACCCGATTATCGTGAACCCGTTTGGGTCACACCGAATACCTAAAAGTAAAACAATGCTGACAAACTCGAGAGTGCTAGGCACCTCCCTGATGAACGTGAAAACTCGGAGTGCTCGGCACCCATTGGATGAACTTGAAGTGTTTTATGGGAAACACTTGTGAAACTTAACAAACTATTTCTGAAACGAAAACCGTTTTAATATGGCTAGCGTAGGTTAAAGTCTAAACCACATGATATCACATGATTTCTAAGGATGCCTTGAAAACTTAAAAGTCCTCAACTAAATTGTACCATTAATTGTAAAGCGAGGGGATGTTGGGTAGATCTACTGGAGTTTGACAAACTCCGCCCCGTGGCACGGGGAGTGCACGGAGGTACAATATCAGCCTATCTGACCGTGATCCCGAGAGGACACGGGGGAGGCAAATCCGCGATGACGTAGGTCCGCAGTACTAGATGGCACGGCCACTACGATAAATTATAGTCAGCTTTGGTGCAAACTTCCTTAGTGCATGGAACAACGGATTAGCTACCCGCGATATCGGTTGAGCACTTTAACTATACAAAACTAGTACATACCCGATGACGTAGGTCACGGACAATTCCTTTATAAACTAAGACATAACATTTTGCATTGTTTTCCACAAACGAATACTATGTAAGTATACCTTGAGACAAATTATAATTATGAAACCGGGCCAATGCATGACAAGCCCACTGTGAACTCACCAGCCGTTAGGTTGACACTTGCGTGGTTTAAACTTTTGCAGATCGCTAAGGAGTATCCGGAGCGGGTTGGCATGGCGCGTGAAGACTTTTATTTTAATTGAACTAATTGGGAATTTAATACAATGTTTATGTAAAGCACGTGGTTAGTGCTAAGACGATATTTTATTCCGCTGCGTTTGTATTTGAGACTTTACTTTACAACTGATTTTGAACTAACTCTGATTTATTTAGTATTTGTAACTAATGGTTGTGGATCCTGGTTTGCTCGCACCCCTTAACGGTATAAACTCCGTTAGTGGTTAATTTGGGGGTGTGACATGAGACATCCGTTTCTGACTGTTCCTTTCTGACTGATATATCCTCCAACTCCTCTTGCGAATGATACATATCCTCCATCAAATTTCACCAAATATTGTAGTAGAGATGTGTCGCCCGTCATATGCCGGGAACAACCACTCTCAACGTACCAAAGGTTGTTAACAGTCCTCCTTGGATGTCCCTGCATTTAAAGGAGATTAGTTAGTTTTGGGAACCCATGCCTTAATGGGTATGGGTGAAGGTGGGTCAGTTTTGGCTGGACTGAGAATGTCCTTTGTATTGACCTATCTGGGAGGTGATTTTCTTTCCCAAACTCCTGAAGCCCTTTTTGTGTATTTTTATTTTTGTTTGTTTTTGAAAATTCACCTCTTGGAAATAAGTGGAGTGTTTTTTGTACACACAGTAGGCTTGAAGGACAGGTTTATCACTTTTGGAATGTTCCACCTGTCATCCTTCCTCCAAACATTTGACTTAAACAGACCAACTTATTTTGGATGGTTGGGTGGTTCCAAAACCCGGTGTGGAGGTGAAATAGATTTTAAAACAGGTTTTGAGGATTCAACAGATTTTGGTATCCAAACTGGTTTAAGAACTGCTTTTACAGATCTTTAAAGCACTTTGTTTTCTTTAAAAACAGTCTTTGGCTGTTTCTTAGGAGCCTTGGGTTTCTGATGCACTCTGTGTCCCTGAGGTGCCGGTTTCTACACCTTGGATTTTGAAGGACCAGGCCTTGGAGTTGGGTCACTTTGAATTTGGTCCTTTGGAATGGGCCTCTGATGAACCCTTTTGGGATAGAAGGGTTCATATGGTCGATGTAAACAGTTTCTTGCCACGTGTCCTGGTCTACCACATACATGGCAAGACTGTTTCTTTGGATACGCGGGAGCCTGTTGTTAGTTACGACCAGTGGATATCCCGGTTGGTTTTGAACAATTTTTGTGGATCCAATGGGTTTTACCATGAGGCTTTGGGGTTAAAATGTACTCCCGCTGAACCGGCTTAAACTGGTCATATGCAAAATTGACTTCTGGGTACGGGACAACATCATGAGGTCTAATGTCCCGCACTTTCTGCACATTTTGGTCACCATTGTTATTCTTATATTCAGAAAGATTCACACCAGACAACCCATAACTTGTGGGTTTGGGACCAGCAACATGTGGTCCCTTACCCCTTCTTAAAATCTTAACAGTTCGTAAGGGTTTCACAGGTTTAGCATCACATTTACCAAAATTAAACACACCACAATCAGAAGTTTTATCTCGCAAAACAGACTCGGAAGTTTTTGACTCAGACTTAACAGAAGATTCAAGTTTCTCAAAATCAAAGTTTTTATAAAAATCATCATAATTAGACTTCGTTGGACTCTTAGGAACCTCCTTGCTATTCACTACCCCTACTTCTTTATTACCTTTGTCTGTACAACAAGTAGAATTGTTAGTAATGTTAGAAATAGGAGCAGATATCTTAATAGGACAAGCAGCAAGTTTTCTGTCAATTTTTGCATTAACTTCTAAAGTGATCTTAGAGATTTCAAGATCAGCAATCATTTCATGCATTAAAGGCATTGGGACAGAGTGCATGGATTTTTCATTGTTATCATCGACACCAAAACCTAGTCATGAGTTCCCTTTAACATGCCGCATTCTAGCATCAGTATTGTAAAACAGAGAACTCACCTTCAACATTTCAGACACAATTTTGTCATTTCGTTCAATTTTGTTTTGAGAGGTTCCTAATTTGGCTTTAAGCTCCTCTACTTCCATGGTTAGACTTTCAACCTTAGTGTTAGCAATTCTAAGACATGCAGTTTTATCACTCACCTGAGATTGAAGATTTTTAATGTCTAACTTAGCAGCTTCTAGTTTTTCTCTAAATATCCTACTCTGACTTTTATATTCCCTAAGATCTCTAGAATTTGACTCATGATTTAGGGTTTCATTTATGAACTTACGTTCCCAGTCTTTACATTCAATAAACACAGATTGACATTTAGAGTTCGAGCATACCTCATTACTGCTGGCTTGAGAACCTGGAGTGATGTCTGCCATGAAAGCATGGTAAGAGACTTCAGCAGCTTTCTTCTGTGTTCCTTCTTCTGCAAGGAGGGCCACATGATCAAGTGTCAGACTAAAATCTTCCACTTGAGTAGTCCAATCGTATCCTGGTGTGTGCTGAACCACCAGTGCCCTATCATTCTTCTCGGTCTCCTTTCTCACACCTTCATTTCTATATTCAATTCTGACATCTCTTTCAACCTTTGGCTTGGTGCACTCTCTTGCATAGTGTCCATACTCATTGCGGTTGTAGCACCGCAGGTTCGCCTTGTTAAAACTGAGCTTTATCCCTTTTCCTCCATTCCAATCCTTCTTCCCTGTCTTGGCCATAAATTGCTTAGCTCTTAAAGCTGACATTCCCATCTGATAACAAATGTCCATATGCTCCAGGCCTTCTGGGTTGACTTGATTGACATCATCTGGAGTATTTTCAGCGAGTAGAAGAGAACCTGCAATGAGTGCCTGATAGCAACTCATAATACCTACACCAAGAGCAAAGCTAGGGTCTCTGGTTAGATTATTTATATCTAATGAAGTAAGGTTGGATGTTCCAGATGAGCTAGACCCAATGGCTTATGAAATAAATCCCATCTGATTAGAGTGTGAGTTGGTAGGAACTGTAGCTGGTTGTGAGATGAAAGCTTGGTTGACTTGGTTCAGTAAAGCTCCATTGCCCAACTTTCTGGCCCTCTTCTGCTTCTTCTCTTTGTAATCTCTAATGGTTGACATGAGCTCACTTAATGGTGAAGTGGTCATTTCTACCGTCTTCTCTATCAACTCAATTATGCTATACCAATTTGGTGGAAGAGAGTTCACCAACTTCTTGTTTACCTCCTCCTGTGTGTAGGTGACCCCAGAATCTTTCATTCCTGTCACAATTTTGATGAACTGTTGAAGTTGAGTCTCAATGTTTTCACCAGGTACATAGTTAAATTCATTGAATTGCTCCCTTAGGTTTTCCCTTCGAGACTCTTTCATGTCGTCATTTCCCTTATAAGAAACAACAAGAGCATCCCAAAGTGTCTTGGCCTATTTGTACTCCTTGAAGGATTCAGCTACCTCTGGGGATAGAGCCATGGTCAAAGCAGCCAGTGCCTTTCTATCACGTTCTACCTTTTCCCATTCTTCCTAAGTCCATTCAGATTTTACTTTGGGTTGAGGTTCCTGACCAGCTGCTGGAGTTATCGTCGGAACATAGTCTCCCACTTCAACAGAACACATGATCTTGGGATCATTGTAGTTCACATAGTTCACAGACCGGTATTTCCAGCTCAAGAAATCTTTTCCAGACATCTGACAAGGAGGTCTTGCGTTGGTTCCGATCTTCGCGTCCATCTCCAGAGTTGCACTGGACAGGTTTGACATGTCGAAAGCCATTGAAAGAACAAGCTGGGAGTCAAAAATAGATTTTCAATTGGAAAGTGGTTGGGTCGAAAAGTGGTTTTCGGTCAGGAAGGCTTGGTCAAAAAGTACTTTTCGATTGGACAGGGGGTCAGTCGAAAAGCAGACTTCTCGATCGAAAAGTGTGAGTGGATCGAAAAGTCTCAGAGGGGACTTTCCGATCGAACGGAGAAGCTGATCGAAAAGTCAAAGGGGGACTTTCCGATCGGATGAAGGTTGATCGAAAAGTCTCAAGAGGACTTTCCAATCAAAATGGCTGATCGAAAAGTCACAAAGGGGACTTTCTGATTGGAGAAAGCTGATCGAAAAGTCTCAAAGGGACTTTCTCGATCGAAACTGTGCGACTGGATGAGCTTTTCAATCAAGGGGACGATTGAAAAGCCTTGAACAGGGTCGAAAAGTCACAATATCATGATCTAAACACAACAAAAGCTTATGTCTTGAATCGAAACCTGCAAAAATACTTCCAAACTGTGCTAAAAGCTGAAAAAACACCACAAAAACTCAAATCGTTAGTTTACCAAAACTTAAATCTGATATTGTGAGAGCCTCGAAACTTGCATTTCTTGGCTCTGATACCAATTGTAGGATCGAAATCTCTCCTCACGCGATATCAAAGTCTACCAATCACCGTGCGAAATCCGGTGATTAGAGATGATTCAAGAACAATCAAATAACCAATAACAAAATATGAAAAACAATTAAGAAACACAAACCGGTTGTTGAATACTAGATGAAATCTAGTTGCCAACACCTTGTAAAATCCGAAATTCTTCAAAGAGAATTTCGATACACTTGAACACCAAAAACAAAGAAGCAACCCTAAACAAGTGGACTAGCTATTCCTTATATAGGCAAAACCTAAACTTGAGAAACAAGCTACAAAATTTCGGCCCACATTAACTATAATCGACCGGACCCCTTTGCTAACCAAAACCCACACCAATTAGCCCAATTACAATATACACAATAGCCCAAAAGAATATCTAATGCAAAAGCCTTACAAAATTAGGGTCTCTATAATTAAACAAACACCGATTGACCTGATGCACACGCAATCTTCTCATACTCAAATTTCTTTCTCTTTAATTCACCTGGATTATTGGTGAATGTGAATTCCATAACTGAGAACGAGGCACGAAATGGGAATCTCACTCCCCGCATTGAGTACAATAGCTGGAGACTATCAGATGTAGTATGATTCTTCTTCATATTGAAATTTCGATTTCAGATACTTATGTTATCGTATCACTGTGTTCGACCAGGTCACGCAACACGATTCCCGTATTACATTTGTTCAACTCTTCTCGTAAGAGAAAGCCTAATAAGAAAATCACTTTCTATACTTTCGATTCGAATTCCCTTTGAAAACCTCTAAACATTTGACACATCTGTAAGGACCGATTTCACATCAAGAATCCCGATCATGAGCAAGAATGAAGATTAGATGTGGAGACGGGATGATGTGGAGACGGGATGATGAGAATCTAGGATGAAAACACAAAGATGATGATAAAGTCGAATGATTTCATATAACCGAATGATTACATTAACAAGAAAATCACAACAATACATCATAACCCTCATGAATATTCCATGGTCATCTTGGGTTGAGCTCAAACCCAAGATGAGACTCTCAAAAGGTAAGGGATAGCTCACATCTCTCAACTTTTCATCTATCTAACAAATGAAGTTATCCCTTCCTCTATATAGATAGTCCATGTGCCTCTCTAGCCCACTAACTAGCAAGACACAAATACAATGAGCTAAATACAAATATAAACAACTAAAATATATATTAATTTTATCAAAGTTGATTTAATTAATAGGATGCTTGACCGCTCGAACCGATCTTCTGTTGACTTTTATGTTGATCGTTGACCCGAACGGTTGACTTTTCCAGAAAACATCTTCGGTCCAATCTCGCAAGCCTCGATCATCACAACCCGCGTCTCTGAATAGTTTCATAATGGATTCTTCAGTCGAATGCTTCGGTAAACAGATTTGATGGCGTGTCACATAGATTTTTGTTCCAACATATTCCCCCTTGACTGATGCTTTCAAATCTGTTCAACTGCTGAAGAACCGCTTTGTCGTACATCTTCAATGAGAAACTGATAAACCCGAGACTTTCTGTTGTAGAGATTCCCCCTCTAAATAAGCTTCTTTTGTTCTCGTTTCTCCAGTCGAGAGCCAAGTGTTCCGCTCACTCGGTTCACGCGATTGGGTACAATACTAAGAAAATACCTACCATCGGAGTTAAACCGCAATAAACCGAATCATATAAATCAATCAAACATTGAAAATGCTCCAACTTCAGATAATTGACCCGATAATCCAAATCCATAATAATTCCCACTATTTCTCTAATCTCTCCAAAAACATCCAACGGAAGCATGCAAAATCAGATGCGAAGAGTCGAACCGTCTCGCTCGGTTTCCTGGAGAAACCAGTGCAAACATCCTGAAAACGGACAATCTTGTGAAAAACCGGAAGCCGGATGCTAACAGTTGTGAAAGATCCATAAATATTGCACTTGTTCCGTGTGACTGGGTTGGATAGGAAAATATAAATTGAGATCCCGAGTGTAAACTAATCATAACCGGAGTCTTCATAATATTGGGCGAAGAAAAACGAGCTCGGAAAAATATTCCGTGAAGATTTCTGAGAAATATCGGTGAAAACAGCGCGATCTGAAAATTATATCAGTTTTCGACAAGTAACGACTCTTAGAGAATTTAACTGAGATTCCAGTTAATCCGGTTAGCTGACATCAGCGATGCATCACCGAAAAATAAAACCGTGAGACACAATGGAAAAAGCTGCGTAATTAACCGGATAATAAAGTTAACCTGTCAGTGGTCGATATGCGCGTGACGTCAATAAACAAGAACCCCAATAAATAAAAATAATAAACCCTTGACCAATACAAACTAGTCCGCAATTCCGTTATGTGTCATCTCCGTTAGTCTCGTAAAAGACTGGTAGAAAAAGCCCGTGTATAATGAAAATGCTGAAAATTAATTAGTGGAAAAAAAATACTCATGGAAAACACAATCCATGTGAATAAATTCTGACCAATCAGATTGAGTTCCTAAAACCCATCAACGGCTGGAAATATTAGAACCCAAGGGTGGAAGATAGTGATCCGTGTGAGTAATCAACCCACAAATCAGATGCGAACAGCATCATTTACATAAACGGATCTCTTGACTGGTGGGACCCACTGCCAACTCTTGCACACACTAAAATCGCGACCAAAAGAAAGAAAACAACGGCTCCTTTTGGGCAATGGGGTCTACCAGGATAAAGTCAACCAATTAGCAGGCTACAACCACCAGCCTTCAATGGCTTTCTTGTACCAGCTTGGACCCACCGCTTTTCTCTTATCCAATCAAGCAGTGACAACAATAAAATGTGTTTAAGTCAAACCGACAAAGGAGAGAGAGGCATGACATTCTCAAAATTTTCTGACCAATCAAGGATTGACACGTACTCGCCTTCTTAAAAAACTGCGTAAACCAACCAGAAACCCAAACATAACCGGAAATAGTCATTGGAAAATCGAGGATGCCACCGGAAAAAATGTAATTTGCTCATAACTTGCTTAATACTCGACCAAAATCATCAAATTTTATACCGTTGAACTCATGTTTCCATCTTCTATTATCCTTAACGATCAAAATCCTCTGAAACGACCTCTAATAAAAACCCAAAAAAACAAGTTCACTAACAAACCTTTAATTTTGCGAAGCTTGATCTGAAGTACGCTAAGAGTCTTGAGAAGTCCGCTAAGCATACTAGAAGTTCGCTAAGACACTTATGAAGTTCGCTAGCGAAGTTCGCTAGGTTTTGAAGAAGTCCGCTAAGCACCATCTGAAGTCGGAAGTTCGCTAAGCAGAAAAGAAGTCCGCTAAGGCAATCTTCAAACCTTCAAACTAACCTTGATGAATTTCTAGAAAAAAAAAATAATGAAGAATACAACCACTTGAAGAACTTCCTGATGCAAATTCGATGTTCCAAAACGAGTTTAGATTGTAGATTCGTGACGGATTCGAAAAGATAAGTCATTCACGTGATTGTCTTGGCCACAAACAATCCATAAACAGCAGCAACCTTTAATCAAAACAGCCCCAAATCTAGAAATCATTCAAGAACATGAAGAACACTATGAAACACACACTAGTGTGTGTTTTTCCAGATCTGCCAAAATGGTTGAGATTCAGATTAAACGGATCTTTCCAATGGATCCGGAACGCGATTTCCACTAAGAATCATGCTTCGTTTCATCCAAATCCATGAAGTATAGCACCAAAAACACAGAATCAAACTCGAAATATTCAAAAAACCAAAAACACGGGAAAAACTCCACAGTTACGAAAATATAGCTCCTGATCTCAAATTTCACCAATCTGAACATGTAGAACATGAAATAACAATAAGATGGGATCCATGAACACGAATCTAACATCAAACAACATCAGATCTGTCCAGAATCATCCAAAATGAAGAAAACAAGTCTCCAAAATGGGTTTTCAAATCTTCACTTCATTCAAGCTCAAAATCAAGATTCGAGTGATCAAATTCATCGTGAGACAAAATCTGATCGGTTACCTTGCTCTGATATCATTTGTAAGGACCGATTTCACATCAAGAATCCCGATCGTGAGCAAGAATGAAAATTAGATGTGGAGACGGGATGATGAGAATCTAGGATGAAAACACAAAGATGATGATAAAGTCGAATGATTTCATATAACCGAATCATTACATGAACAAGAAAATCACAACAATACATCATAACCCTCATGAATCTTCCATGTCATCTTGGGTTGAGCTCAAACCCAAGATGAGCCTCTCAAAAGGTAAAGGATAGCTCACATCTCTTAAATTTTCATCTATCTAACAAATGAAGTTATCCCTTCCTTTATATAGAGAGTCTATGTGCCTCTCTAGCCCACTAACTAGCAAGACTCAAATACAATGAGCTAAATACAAAGAAAAACAACTAATATAAATATCAATTAAATCAAAGTTGATTAAATTAATAGGAAGCTTAACTCACTCAAACCGATCTTCAGTTGACTTTTACGTTGACTGTTGACCCGAACGGTTGACTTTTCCAGAAAACGTCATCGATCCAATCTCGCAAACCTCGATCATCACAACCCGCGTCTCTGAATCATTTCACAATGGATTTTATTCAGTCGAATGCTTCGGTAAACAGATTTGATAGCGTCAGTCACATAGATTTTTGTTCCAACAACATCCTCAACATCGGGTACACATTCTTGATCATAACATCCATCACTCCTTTTGGAGTAGGAACCTGAATTCTTTCGGTACATTACTGTCAGTTCGAGTCTTCAAACAATTGTCACTGATTTAAATTTCGGGACGAAATCCTTTCAACAAGTGGATGATGTGACGACTAAGAAAAGTTTTCTTTCTCTTGTGACCAACTTGTTAACCACGTTATTTAATTTTCGGAACGAAAATTCTTCAACAAGGGGATACTGTGACAATCCGTATTTTCAAGACTTTTTCCTGACATTAACTGAAAGTAAACTGTATTAAATGTTATGTGAACATTTATGTGTTGACTGTGTTAACTTTAGCAATTGGGGTTTTGTGTAGTCCTCACGGCACGAG
>JBCNJP010000010.1:33630589-33803487 GCA_039602395.1 Deinandra increscens subsp. villosa
CTTTTGGTAGGACTTGGGCGTCATTTTTATTCCCAAAACTCACTGTTTTTAGTCCTAAACTTTCTGGTCAAAATATTATAGCAACTTAGAGTCAAATTAAATGGTTAAAAGGTGTACTTTTTGTGTTTAAAAGTCCCTATGGTGGTTTTAAGCATAAGTAATCTTGCTAAACTTCAAAATGACGTATTTTAACTATCTTAGAGTGACTAAACCAAGCCATAGGTTTCAAGAGTTCAATAATCACCAAATGACAACACTACTACCAAAATACATAAAGTAAACTACATATCTTTGGCAACTACGCAAAGGCACGTGTATATTTCTCATGGAACTAAGTTTCATACATGATTTTGTTAAGAAATCACTAGAAAGTATATAAAGGAGCATACTACACATAATAACTTGAACAAATTTAAGAAAGTAAGCTTTTATGAAAAAATTGTAAGTTTAGGCACCAATGTTAGTCAAGACTTGCATATGGAGTGTTCTAGACATGGAAATGAACTAAGAATATGTGCTAGAGCATGATTTTTACAAGAAAAGTGGGGTAGAACACTCAAGCACTTAGAAGAGATCCGAAAATGATGATGGTGGAGGTGGTTTCTTGACTCCTTGAAGCTCCTAGCACTTTGGCTCTTTAAGAAATGATGAGGTTTAGTGAAGAAAGTTAGAGAGGGTGTAGAGAGAGAGTAGGTCGACGATTAAGAGGGGATGGAGAGATTGAGAGAGTTTTCTTTCTAAGTGTTTGTGTAAATGAGGCTAGGTTTCCATAAGTTGTTTATATATGTGGGTTAATGAGATGGAGGGTTGTATGGAAATGGTTATGATGGGGACATGTATAGAGGGTGTACGAGAAAGATAGAGAGGGTATTTGGGGATTGTAAAAGTGGTAGACAACACCAAAATGCATATGTGTTTGTGTGTTTGTGGCTAGCCAAAAGAAAAGAAAAAGGAGGGATTGGGTTCGATTCCTATGGGACCGGATCGATAGAGAGGCTCAAGGGAAGAGAACCAAGCTTGTTCAAGCCTTTAATATGTGCTCTTGTGTCTGGATCAGTTCAAGCACAAAGGAGAGCAAGGAAGGCTCATTTAGGGGGGAAACTATGGTCCATTGGGTAAAAGAACTTGTACTTGGGGTAGACAACATTCCCCTATGTTTTCATGAGGATCTAGGGTGTGTGTGTAGGTTGTAAGTGATGTAAATGGCATCCAAAATAGTCAACACAAGAAACAAAAATAACAAAAAGGTGTTGGTGTTTGTTTCATGGAAAACTAGCAAATGGAAAGAAAAAGAAAGGGCACGGGTCTGATCCCTTGACCGAACCGGGTACAAGGAAACAAAAGGGAGAAAGGAAAGAAGAGGGCGATGGGTTCGATCCCCATGGATCACCGGGTCGCGAAGGAATAAAAGAAAAGAGAGGGAAAGAGGGACGGGTGGAGGGTTCTCGGTCGGGGCCGGGTTTTCGGTCGAATACCCATCGACGGATCAAAAACTAAAAGGGAAAGGGGTATCGAGTCGATATTGGTTTGCATGGGAATGCATGGAGGTTATCCGGGTCATGCATACGATTCGGATTCATCGGATTTGTCTGATAGATCGTTTACGTATAAAATGAATGTGAACAAGCATAATATTAATGTTGGAAACGGATATAAGTCTCGAATTATCTAGTGAGGATACATGTTTGTGTCTAACGTCCATAAAAGTTATATTAAGTTTTATCAAAATGATAATCATAGTAAAATAATAGTTTCCATTGTGCTGTGTACTAAATAGTCATTAAACGATAAAAGTTAAACGTATAAACGATTCGTTTATTTATAAGAAAATGATGGAAAATATTTGAGATCCCAAGATGATGGGATAATGAGCGTTATATTTACTACAAAGGTGATAGAAAATACATAGTTTTCCTTAAGCGTTTCTTATTATTAAAATTCCCTCAG
This sequence comes from Deinandra increscens subsp. villosa, assembly GCA_039602395.1. Lineage (NCBI taxonomy): Eukaryota > Viridiplantae > Streptophyta > Magnoliopsida > Asterales > Asteraceae > Deinandra > Deinandra increscens. The sequence goes on from JBCNJP010000010.1 coordinate 33,632,537, forward strand.
TTTAGCACGTGATATCATTGGCATTAAAGGTAAATCATCTATGATTATTTAAGGCTACATCCAGACTATGATTAAGGTTGCACATGTTGGTATCTAAACTATTAGAATTTAGAAGAATGCACAGAAAATCAGATAACAAACGGACATATATTATTGTTTAGACTTATGGAAACTTACGAAGTGTCATAGTATGTTCTTGGCTCTTAGTTCTTGATTAACTTGAGTTTGATGCTTCAAGATTACATTTTTATGCTAGTTTATGGGTTGATCTATTGTGCATGTGATGATATAGCTAGATATAGGTTATAAGATGTTAAAGTTTTGATTTTTATGATGTACTATGTTGCATGATGATGATAAATGTTAGAACTTGCATGTTAATGTATAAAGATAGTATTTTAATACATAAATCATGATAAAAATGTTACCTTTGCATGAGATCTATGTGCTAGCATGGTAAAGTTGTTATCTTGTTGATGCATGTATGTTAAAGATTAAATTGTTATGATTATACATGCATGGAAATGGTTAAAGGTGATAGCTTGATGATGATACGTATTAGGAATCATTAGATCCACGTAGATCTTGCATATTCCGGTGTTAAGATGCAAGTCGTGACGATGAAAATGCTATAAAGTTATAAACTCTGATTGAATCCATGCATGCGACATAATTAATGTTTAGTCTTATTGTTATGATTAATGAATAAGTATGTGTTATGATGAATACTTAGTGTAACATAGGTTATGCATGTAATTTGAATGCTTAGTATGTGGATAAAATATGAGTATTATGCAAAACTAGGTTGTTGTCTACAAATTATATATGTTGCCATGTGATAAATATTATGGAAAATAATTCATCGCATGATCGCATGTTATGGTAAGTTTTTTGTATGCATTCTCAATGTTTATCGTGTAATAAGAAAGTGACTATTGTATAAATTTTGACTGTTATGCATGAAATATATTGATACAAGCGTAAATAATAATTATGTGTGTAAATGTTAAATATGCATGTAGCTAGAGTATTCGTTGCATAATTGTACATTGTGTGGTGTATATGAATCATGATAAATATGTACGTTTATCATTAAATAAAAATCACCAATCTGTCGTCAAGTTAACTTGGTCAATCGTGTCATTTTGTTTCCTTCAATTCATTTGTCCTATTCGATCATTAGGGTAATCTTTGGGGTTAACCATCTCATTTTTATGGTGTCATTCTTTCGTTCACAACTCTAATACCAAGTGAGTATTCATAGCCCCTTTTTCTTTTATGGTTTTGGGGTGCAACATATACGTTATCTCAACTCAACACTTCGTACTTACTCAAAAACTATATGCGAACTCTATGGTTATTATGTGTGTTCTAGTATGTTTAACTTGTATGAATTATTGTTGTGGTTGGACTCATCCTCATCATTTTCCTCATCCTCTAGACCTCTACGCATTGTAAAACCAAATAGAGATCGTTTCCAGATCATAGATGTCACACCCCAACCAACGACGGAATATGTCGGGGCACAATGATTATCCAGATGCACACAATATTAATTAAATGTTGCGATATTCTTAATCAGCCCATTTTAAAGCTTTAGCATAATACGTGATAATCCAAACAAAGAATTAAATAATACAGATTGTCGCACCCCCAAAATACCACTAACGGAGTTTATACCGTTAAGGGGCACGACTAGACCAGGATCCACAACCATAGTTACAAATACTAAACGAATCAGGGTTAGTTCAAACACAAGATAGAAATCAAAGTCTTAAATTACATACGCAGCGGAAATAGTTATCCTGGCACTAACCACGTGCCTTACAATTTCATTGTTTTAAAATTCCCAAGTTTAGTTTAATTATCAAAAACAAAGGTCTTCAAATGCCATGCCAACCTCCAGCGGATACTCCTTAGCGATCTGCAAAAGTTTAAACCACGCAAGTGTCAACCTAACGGTTGGTGAGTTCACAGTGGGCTTGTCATGCATTGGCCCGGTCTCATAATCATAATTCGTGTCAAGGTATACTTACAAGTTATTTATTTGTGAAAAGCAATGCTCGTAATTAAATCTCAGTTTATAAATGGTTTGTCCGTGACCTACGTCATCGGGTATGTACTAGTTCCGTAAAGTTAAAGGACTCAACCGATATCGCGGGTAGCTAATCCGTTGTTCCATGCTCTAAGGAAGTTTGTACCAAAGCTGACTTATTCTGTGGGGGCCGAGCCATCCCGTACGGTGCGGACCTAGTCATCGCGGTTTCTGCCTCCCCCGTGTCCTCTCGGGACCACGGTCAAATAGGCTGATATTGTTCCTCCGTGCACTTCCCGTGCCACGGGGCGGAGTTTGTCAAACTCCAGTAGATCTACCCAACATCCCCTCGCTTTCACAAATTAATGGCACAATTAAGTTGAGGACTTTTAAGTTATAAGGCATCCTTAGAAAACATGTGATATCATATGGTTTAGACTTTAACCTACACTAGCCATATTAAAATGTTTTCAGTTTTGTTTCAAAAAGCAGTTTGATCAGAGTTCACAAGTGTTCCCATAAAACACTTCAGTTCATCAAGTGGGTGCCGAGCATCCCGAGTTCTCAAGTTTATCAGTGAGGTGCCTAGCACTCTCGAGTTTGTCAGCATTGTTTTTCGTTAAATTGTTCGGTGTGGCCCAACGGACTCACGGTAAGCGGGTTAGTGACACTCACCTTTGGTTGCACTGCTACACTTCAAGTAATCCAAATATTGTTGTTTAACGAAGACCTAGAACACGTTTAGGTCTTAGGTATTAGTTTCGTGTCTAATCTTTACTTAACGTCACTATGGCCCATAACATAGCACGTTGCAACTATGACTCGACATACCGACACACGACACCAATGGTTGATCATAGATAAGGGTTCATATAAATCAGATATCAAACATGTTTCATCATGGCATAATCATGTAAGTCATGGCATAACACTTAAGCAAATTTCACAAGTTTGGTTTTTAGGTCAAGCCTTAGTTTCGCTAGCATAGTTTCGCTAGGCAGTTTCGCTAGGTGCACGGGCAGCACTTTCGCTAGGCAATGCCCGGTAACACAGTTTCGCTAGGCTAGTTTCGCCCGAAACTGCTGACGCAGTTTCGCTAGCCTAGTTTCGCAGGGAAACTGGTTTGAACTTTCGTTCAGGTATTTCGCTCGATAGTTTCGCTCGAGCTGGTCTGGTCAGGTTACCCGGCGACACTATAGTTTCGCTGGTCAGTGTCGCTGGAAGGAGATATAATTTCGCTACTTAGTTTCGCCCAGAGAACACACAGTTTCGCTGGTCGCGAAAAACATACGGATTTGCCTAAAAATCAACCTAACAGCTTCTGATCATACATGCAATTCATTATCTAGCATCCATAGGCATTTACCAACATAAATCAAGCAGCTTTAACACGTTTAACATGCATTTTAATCATCAAATCTCTAAAAACACTTCTAAACCCTAAAATGACCAAAATTGCATAAATCATCATCATGGTTTGTTTATAAACGTAAAGTTGCTCACTTTATGGTAGATCTAGCATCCCTAAGCATTATCTCAGAAGCATACAAGTTTTCATGAAGGTTTGAGCATACTTTATAGAGAAACACATAGAAAACACATAAATAAAGGTTTTTGGGACTCACGTTTGGTTCAAGAATCGATAGACGAGATGAGATGGTGGTCTAGAGGCTAAGATCTTGGTCTCTTGATGGTATTCTCGGCTGACCAGGTTCCAGAGAAGTGTATGTGTGTGTTGGTTGTGAAATGAGGCAAATGAGGCTACTAGGGTTCATTAAGTTTATTTATATCAGAGGCTAGTTTCGCTGGCAGTTTCGCTGGCCAGGCGAAACTAGCTCCGGTCACAAGTTAACGGGTAGTTTAGCTGGCTACCGGGCGACACTATAGTTTCGCCCGTTAGTTTCGCTGGCTACCAAAACGGGTCAATTTTCACACAATCAAGTATTTACAATTAATCATGCTATTCTCAATGATAAGTCATGTATTTAAATCATATTGCACATAAGGACAATCAATGATGAGCACATAACACACATGGGCGGGTTCGGTGATCAACCAAAGGTCGTGGACGTATTCGGCCTAGTTAAGCATTAGTTACTAAGTTAACACTTATAACGTAACTAACGGGTTTGTCTAACGGAAGTTAACCTTGAAATTCTCGGGTGTCACATCATTCCCCTGAAATTGGAATTTTCGTCCCGAAAATTATTCTTGTGTCGTAGCGTTCGCAGCATCAGCTGTCGTCGTTGCTATCATCGCTGGGGAAAGAAAGCAAAAAGTTTTAGGGTTGTCACATCCTCCTCCCGTTAAGGAATTTTGGTCCCCAAAATTAAATCATACCATGAGTTTCCGTGGATGTTTGCTCGAACAAGTGAGGATACTTTTTCTTCATCTGATCCTCACGTTCCCAAGTATATTCAGGTCCACGTCTTGAGTTCCATCGCACCTTGACGATCGGAATCTTGCTACGTTTGAGGGCTTTCTCCTCGCGTCCCATGATTTCTACTGGTTGCTCAATAAATCTCAAATGTTCGTCAATTTCCAATTCCTCCAAGGGAATTATTTCGATGTCTTCAGCCAGACATTTCTTTAGATTGGAAACGTGAAACACGTTGTGAACTCCATCAAGTTCAGCAGGGAGTTGCAATCGATAGGCCACCGGGCCTACTTCCCCAATAATTTCAAACGGACCGATGTAGCGAGGATTTAACTTTCCACGCTTCCCGAAGCGTATCACTCCCTTCCAAGGAGATACCTTCAACAATACTTTGTCACCCACCTCGAACTTTAGAGGTTTTCGGCGTTTGTCGGCATAACTCTTCTGTCGATCACGTGCTGCAGCTAGCCGTTGCCTAATTTGAATAATCCGTTCGGTCATATCATGGATAACTTCCGGTCCAGTAAGTCCTTTCTCACCCGTTTCAGCCCAACACACGGGCGATCTACATTTTCTGCCATAAAGTGCTTCAAAAGGTGCAGCACCTATACTTGAATGATAACTATTGTTGTAAGAAAATTCCACCAGTGGAAGGTGAGTCTCCCAATCTTTTCCAAAGTCAAGGACGCAAGCTCGGAGCATATCTTCTAAGGTTTGAATCGTTCGTTCCGTCTGACCGTCAGTCTGCGGGTGATAAGCTGTACTCATGTCTAGTCGGGTTCCCAATGCTTCCTGCATTGATCGCCATAACCGGGAAGTGAATCGAGGATCTCGATCAGAAATGATAGTCTTAGGCACACCGTGAAGCTTCACAATTTTATCGATGTACAGCTTTGTCAATTTATCCATATTATCACTTTCCTTCATCGGAATGAAATGTGCAGATTTGGTTAATCGATCGATGATAACCCAAATCGCATCCGGTTGATTTGATCGATGAGGTAGTCCTGTTACAAAATCCATTGAGATATCCTCCCATTTCCATTCTGGGATCTTTGGTTGTTGCAGTAAACCGGAAGGCTTTTGATATTCGATCTTGACCCTTGAGCATGTTAAGCATTTAGCCACATATCGAGCAATGTCGGCTTTCATATTCGGCCACCAATAAAGATTCTTCAAGTCCTGATACATTTTATCTGATCCGGGGTGTACCGAGTATCTTGACTTGTGAGCCTCGTCCATCACGAGCTCACGGAGATTTCCAAACAATGGAACCCAGATTCTGTCATTATAGTATGTGAGTCCATCGGACTTAACTTCAGAATGGCCATCTACACCACGCAGTGCTTCAGCTGCGAAGTTCTCTGCTTTCAAAGCTTCTCGTTGGCAGTCACGGATCCGATCCGGTAATCCTGAATGTATTGTAAGTTGAAGCGCTCGTACCCGACGAGGCTTTTCGTACTCTTTTCTGCTTAGGGCATCTGCCACCACATTTGCTTTTCCCGGATGATATTTAATGGCCAAATCATAGTCATTTAGTAACTCGACCCACCGTCGTTGTCGCATGTTGAGGTCTTTCTGATCAAAGATGTGCTGCAAACTTTTATGATCGGTGAATATCGTGCACTTTGTTCCATATAGGTAATGTCTCCAAACCTTGAGTGCATGAACAACGGCTCCCATTTCCAAATCATGCGTTGTATAATTCTTTTCAGTATCCTTTAGTTGCCTGGACCCATAGGCAATCACTTTATCTCGTTGCATCAACACGCAGCCGAGTCCTTGAATCGATGCATCGCAGTAAACCACAAAGTCGTCTATTCCATCGGGTAACGCAAGAATTGGAGCCGAACATAACATATCCTTAAGCGTTTGGAACGCGCGCTCTTCTTTCTCACCCCATCTGTATTGCACTCCTTTGTGCGTTAAGGCTGTTAAGGGTTGAGCCAATTGAGAGAAACCCTTAATAAACCTTCGATAATATCCGGCAAGTCCTAAAAATTGTCGGATTTCTGTTGGCGCTCTTGGGGTAGACCAGTTCTTTATTGCTTCCACTTTGGCTGGATCGACATGAATTCCTTCCTCATTAACAATGTGTCCAAGAAACTGGACTTCGCGGATCCAAAAGTCGCATTTTGAAAACTTGGCGTAGAGCTGTTCCTTGCGAAGCAATTCCAAAATAAGAGGCAGATGCTCCTCGTGTTCTTCCTTTGACTTGGAGTAGATCAAAATATCGTCGATGAAGACTATCACAAACTTATCGAGGTACGGCTTGCACACTCGATTCATCAGATCCATAAACACGGCAGGTGCATTGGTTAGCCCAAACGGCATAACCAGGAACTCGTAGTGTCCATACCGAGTTCTAAAAGCAGTCTTAGGAACATCCTCTTCACGAACACGAAGTTGGTGATAACCAGACCGTAGATCGATCTTTGAGTAGTAGCTTGAACCTTGCAGTTGATCGAAGAGATCGTCGATTCGAGGAAGTGGATACCGATTCTTGATCGTAACTTTGTTAAGCTCTCGGTAGTCAATGCACATGCGGAACGTTCCATCCTTCTTCTTAACAAACAGTACCGGAGCTCCCCATGGAGACGAACTTGGACGAATAAACCCCTTGTCGAGTAGCTCTTGCAGTTGTGAGGAGAGTTCGTTGAGTTCACTTACAGCCAATCGGTAAGGTGCGCGTGCGATCGGGGCGGCACCTGGAGCTAAGTCAATCCCAAACTCAACTTGTCGAAATGGAGGCAAGCCAGGCAGATCTTCAGGAAATACATCTCGGAAGTCGCGAACTATCGGGTAATCATCAATTTTGCGCTCGGGATGTGTCGTGTCAGTGACGTTTGCAAGAATCGCGAAGTGACCCTTACGGAGGCATTTCTGAGCTTTAAGGAATGAAATAATGCCGGTGACTGTTCCACCTTTCTCACCTTGAACCGTTAATACTTTACCGTCTTCGAGTGGGATACGAACCACTTTTTCTTTACATAAGATTTCAGCCCGATTTTCGGATAACCAATCCATTTCTACTATGACGTCGAAACTACCAATCGGGAAAGGCATAAGGTCAATTCCTAGGGTATGGCCCACTAGCTCTAGCTTACAATCCTTAACTATCTGGGTCGTATCATGAAGTTTACCATTTGCTAGTTCTACCACATATTTAGCATCTAAGTCGATCGGTTTAGCGTTAATTAGTCTAGCAAATTTAGTGGAAATAAAACTTTTCTCAGCACCAGAATCAAATAAAACAGTAGCAAAGAAACCGTTCAAAATAAATTTACCATTGATCACGTTGGCGTCATTGCGAGCTTCACCCTGGCCCATGACGAAAGCTCGACCTCTACCATTTCCACCATTACCGTTGCCATTCCCATTACCATTACCTCCACCGTTACCATTCCCACCGTTATTTCCCTGATTGCCATTACCTTGTCTTCTTAGCTGAGGGCAGTCTCTCTTGATGTGACCTTGAGCACCACACTCAAAGCAGCCACGGGCTCCCCCATTGTTGTTGTTCTGGTTCTGACCGTTGTTCCCATTACCCCGATTGTTCCCATAGTTGTTCCCTTGATTGTTGATGTTCCTTCTGGGGCGGTTTTGCTGCTCGGGCAAAGTTGCCCAACAGTCTTTTGCTTCGTGGCCCCCCTTGCCACACCTTTCGCAGCTCATATTCTTCCTACAATTACCAGCATGATGCTTTCCACACCTGTTGCACAAGGGCAGGTTACCCTTGTAGTTGCTCTGACCATTTCCGCCCTGGCGGTAGTTGCCACTGTTATTCCCAGACCTCTTGCTTTGACCTTGGGAGTTATAGGACCTCCCAGTGCTGTTTCCAACACTCTGAACATTCATCGAGTTCTCAGGAGCTTCATCATCAGCTTTTCTCTTGCCACTAAGGGCAGTCTTCTCGGTGGCTTTCGCAGGTAGTGTACCTTTCTCGACCTCTTGATCCGTGAGTTTGTGAGCCAAACGAATGGCTTGCTGCACGTTTGCGGGGTTGCTGGCAGTCACCAATCCCTTGATTTGAGGCGCGAGGCCTTCCAGATAACGCTCAATGCGTTTGAACTCAGCATCGACCATTGAGGGGCACAAGACCTCATACTCGTGATATCGTGCAGTGTACTGTTCAACCTCAGACCCAGACATCTTCAAATTCAGGAATTCGCCTTCAAGCTTCTTCACTTGGTCGCGGGGACAGTATTCCTCCATAATCAGATCCTTAAATGCTGCCCACTGCATGTTGTTGGCCGCGTCTAGCCCAATCATCTGAATCTCGGAGTTCCACCAGGAGAGTGCAGCTCCTTCGAAAGTACCAGTAGCAAACTTAACCTTGCTTTCAGCTGGGCAATTACACATGGAGAAGACCTTCTCGGACTTCTCAATCCATCGGAGGAGTCCTACAGCTCCTTCTTCGCCGGAAAACGTCATCGGCTTGCAGTCCATGAAAGACTTGTACGTGCAGTGGTGTTGGTTTCCTGATGCATAAATAGTTCGGACTTTAAAATTAAACAGGTCATGATATAATTGCTTTGTGCCTTAACCGGCATAATAGTTACCCTGTGCGGCATATGCAGCTTGGACGGCTGCCACCGCGGCTTGCACATGTTCAGTAATCATTGCTTGCAGCTGTGCAGGCGTCATGTTTATACCGCCTCTTCCGTTTCCTCTTCCAGACATCTTGCTGAACAGTTAAAGTAGCCAGTGTTCAGTCACAGTTATATTTTTATACATATCCCATAATATGTATATTAGCCAGTTCCCGTTATCCCACTATTAGTCCAGAAAAAATTTTCGTGCAAATTGAGGCGTCGTCGAAGAACGTCGTAAATGCTATCGTCGAAGGTCGGCTTCCCATAAGGTCACCGTCGGCGTAGTCGTCGTAGTAGAAATCAGGACGTAGCGTGTAGCATCGTTTCGTTGTCGCTTTCCCCAGAGTAATGTGCGTATTTGCGGTCGCATTTCGTATTCGTGTGAAAATTTCCTAAGGTCTTTCCGTTAGACTACTTAGACACGGTCTATATATATACTATATATATATATATACATATATCTGTACGTACTAAGCTTTTACTTACACAGCAGAGCGAGTATCCCAGGTTGGCACGTAAAAATTTTGTCTTTGGGAATTTGTTTATTCGTTTTGTAACCAAGGTTTTCAAGTTGCAGTTTCCAAATCGTTTTCAAAAATGATTCCAGTTCTCTGCAACTCATGGCTCTGATACCAATCTGTCGCACCCCCAAAATACCACTAACGGAGTTTATACCGTTAAGGGGCACGACTAGACCAGGATCCACAACCATAGTTACAAATACTAAACGAATCAGGGTTAGTTCAAACACAAGATAGAAATCAAAGTCTTAAATTACATACGCAGCGGAAATAGTTATCCTGGCACTAACCACGTGCCTTACAATTTCATTGTTTTAAAATTCCCAAGTTTAGTTTAATTATCAAAAACAAAGGTCTTCAAATGCCATGCCAACCTCCAGCGGATACTCCTTAGCGATCTGCAAAAGTTTAAACCACGCAAGTGTCAACCTAACGGTTGGTGAGTTCACAGTGGGCTTGTCATGCATTGGCCCGGTCTCATAATCATAATTCGTGTCAAGGTATACTTACAAGTTATTTATTTGTGAAAAGCAATGCTCGTAATTAAATCTCAGTTTATAAATGGTTTGTCCGTGACCTACGTCATCGGGTATGTACTAGTTCCGTAAAGTTAAAGGACTCAACCGATATCGCGGGTAGCTAATCCGTTGTTCCATGCTCTAAGGAAGTTTGTACCAAAGCTGACTTATTCTGTGGGGGCCGAGCCATCCCGTACGGTGTGGACCTAGTCATCGCGGTTTCTGCCTCCCCCGTGTCCTCTCGGGACCACGGTCAAATAGGCTGATATTGTTCCTCCGTGCACTTCCCGTGCCACGGGGCGGAGTTTGTCAAACTCCAGTAGATCTACCCAACATCCCCTCGCTTTCACAAATTAATGGCACAATTAAGTTGAGGACTTTTAAGTTATAAGGCATCCTTAGAAAACATGTGATATCATATGGTTTAGACTTTAACCTACACTAGCCATATTAAAATGTTTTCAGTTTTGTTTCAAAAAGCAGTTTGATCAGAGTTCACAAGTGTTCCCATAAAACACTTCAGTTCATCAAGTGGGTGCCGAGCATCCCGAGTTCTCAAGTTTATCAGTGAGGTGCCTAGCACTCTCGAGTTTGTCAGCATTGTTTTTCGTTAAATTGTTCGGTGTGGCCCAACGGACTCACGGTAAGCGGGTTAGTGACACTCACCTTTGGTTGCACTGCTACACTTCAAGTAATCCAAATATTGTTGTTTAACGAAGACCTAGAACACGTTTAGGTCTTAGGTATTAGTTTCGTGTCTAATCTTTACTTAACGTCACTATGGCCCATAACATAGCACGTTGCAACTATGACTCGACATACCGACACACGACACCAATGGTTGATCATAGATAAGGGTTCATATAAATCAGATATCAAACATGTTTCATCATGGCATAATCATGTAAGTCATGGCATAACACTTAAGCAAATTTCACAAGTTTGGTTTTTAGGTCAAGCCTTAGTTTCGCTAGCATAGTTTCGCTAGGCAGTTTCGCTAGGTGCACGGGCAGCACTTTCGCTAGGCAATGCCCGGTAACACAGTTTCGCTAGGCTAGTTTCGCCCGAAACTGCTGACGCAGTTTCGCTAGCCTAGTTTCGCAGGGAAACTGGTTTGAACTTTCGTTCAGGTATTTCGGTCGATAGTTTCGCTCGAGCTGGTCTGGTCAGGTTACCCGGCGACACTATAGTTTCGCTGGTCAGTGTCGCTGGAAGGAGATATAATTTCGCTACTTAGTTTCGCCCAGAGAACACACAGTTTCGCTGGTCGCGAAAAACATACGGATTTGCCTAAAAATCAACCTAACAGCTTCTGATCATACATGCAATTCATTATCTAGCATCCATAGGCATTTACCAACATAAATCAAGCAGCTTTAACACGTTTAACATGCATTTTAATCATCAAATCTCTAAAAACACTTCTAAACCCTAAAATGACCAAAATTGCATAAATCATCATCATGGTTTGTTTATAAACGTAAAGTTGCTGACTTTATGGTAGATCTAGCATCCCTAAGCATTATCTCAGAAGCATACAAGTTTTCATGAAGGTTTGAGCATACTTTATAGAGAAACACATAGAAAACACATAAATAAAGGTTTTTGGGACTCACGTTTGGTTCAAGAATCGATAGACGAGATGAGATGGTGGTCTAGAGGCTAAGATCTTGGTCTCTTGATGGTATTCTCGGCTGACCAGGTTCCAGAGAAGTGTATGTGTGTGTTGGTTGTGAAATGAGGCAAATGAGGCTACTAGGGTTCATTAAGTTTATTTATATCAGAGGCTAGTTTCGCTGGCAGTTTCGCTGGCCAGGCGAAACTAGCTCCGGTCACAAGTTAACGGGTAGTTTAGCTGGCTACCGGGCGACACTATAGTTTCGCCCGTTAGTTTCGCTGGCTACCAAAACGGGTCAATTTTCACACAATCAAGTATTTACAATTAATCATGCTATTCTCAATGATAAGTCATGTATTTAAATCATATTGCACATAAGGACAATCAATGATGAGCACATAACACACATGGGCGGGTTCGGTGATCAACCAAAGGTCGTGGACGTATTCGGCCTAGTTAAGCATTAGTTACTAAGTTAACACTTATAACGTAACTAACGGGTTTGTCTAACGGAAGTTAACCTTGAAATTCTCGGGTGTCACACAGATTAACTTGTTTATTTAGATCACTATAAGTCCACATGCATCCTAAATTGTCATTAATGCGATTAATCAATATCAAACAGCCAAACCTACAACATGTACAAAAGAAGGGTCAACTACGAATAGTTTTTAAGTAAACATAGGTGTAGCGTACTAATATAGATTTAAAACATACGATTCAATGTATTAAGTGTAAAAAGATATGATAATCATGAAATTAATCAAAGCACATAATAGGTGACGCACTAAAGCCCTCGGCATTTAGGCTTTGAATCACAAGGTGTCACACGCGAGGCAGGTGTGACTCATGTACCATGAGGTGGTGTGACTTAGATGATCATAGATTATTGAAAAATTAGTATAACAATGCATAAACCACGAAATCAAATGTTTTTTTGAAAAACCATACGGAATGGTCGTCATTTCCCAAGTGGAAAACTACAACCGTGACTGATCAGAGTAAGATCCTAGTGATTACCATGCTTTGGCCTAATAGGTTTCGGCACTCTCATCGGGGCGTCCCGGGTAAGCGTCCGGGTCCGTCAATTCGAACTTGTGCGCAACGCTTTTCCAGTTAGACACCTCGACTAACGATGTTTTGTTTGATGTTCTGAAACGTGCGGGGATCTCGGCTAAGAAGGAGGCCCCTGTGAACTTTTTGACCGATCCGCGTGAGGGGAGATCTACTCTACGACCGGCTGATGTTCTTGTGTTTGGTTGGGCAGGGGGGAAACACGCATGCGTTGACCTTACTGGTGTGTCCCCTCTTGTTGGGCTCCGGGACAATGGGTTCACTGCGGGACAAGTGGCTTTGAAGGCGGAATCCGGCAAAGTTGCTAAACACGAGAAAGCCTGCATTAAAAATCAACACGTGTTCATCCCCTTAGCTTTCGACACCTTTGGGTTTCTTGCCCCGAAGGCGGTTGAATTTCTGCGCAGGGTTCAACGGGTCGTACATTGTAATTTGTCGTCGCCAAAGGCTCAAAACTTTATTTTTAGTAGGATTGGTTTCGCTATCCAAAAGGGGGTTGCGGCGCAGCTTGTTGCCCGGCTACCCCCACTTCTTTGTAATTGCTTTTAGTTATCAATTTAAAAAAGGAGAGACATTATAAAGAAAAAAAATTCCTAGATGGTACGTAAGGCACCATTTTCTAGGGAAGGGGGCTATGAAGCCTCAAGTGATTTGTGTATAAGTGTGTGTTAAAAGACAACGGCAACAATTGAAACATGCATGGTTAAGAAGCAATTATAGGACATATAAATTATATAGGCATGCTATGGATGAGGCGCTCATGTAGGACACCTAAGGCATAAGTCTAGGTCAAACCGGTTCTAATAACCTATATAGCCGTGGCTCTGATACCAATCTGTCACACCCCAACCGACGGTGGAATATGTCGGGGTGCAATGATTGTCTAGATGCACACAACATTAACTAAATGTTGCGATATTCTTAATTAACACATTTCAAAGCTTTAGCATAATTCATGATAATCCAAACGAAGCATTAAAAAATACAAATTAACTTGTTTATTTAGGTCACTCTAAGTCCACATGCATCGTAAAGTGTCATCGACGCGATTAATCAATATCAAACAGCCAAGCCTGCAACATGTACAAAATAAAGGTCAACTACGAATAGTTGGTGAGTAAAAATAGGTGTAGCGTACTAATATAGATTTAAAACATGTGATTCAATGTGTTAATTGTAAACAGATATGATAATCATGAAATGAATCAAAGCACATTATAGGCGACTCACTCAAGCCCTCGACATTTAGGCTTTCAATCACAAGGCGCCACACGCGAGGCAGGCCAAGTGGGTTGCCACACCATTAGATCTATTATTGTAACCCCGGCTCAATGAGTTAATGAGATACATCTAATATATTCAGTGTTCCAATCGTTGCCATCGTTCAATCGTTCCATCGTTCACATCGTTCAATCGTTCAGAGCAATAATCCACACAAGTTTAAACATACAAGCATATACATAACATTCACAGTGATCGCATTTAGTTTGAGAAAAAGTTTGCGTCTGATAGCATACATGTTGCACCCAAAACAGTAAAAGAAAAAGAGCTATGAATACTCACATGATCCAGGAGATATAAAGACAGACGTGACACAATGAACGAGATGGTTAAACCCGATGATGACCTTGACAACTAGATGAGATAGAAGAAAATAAATAATTAAATTACACGACTCACAGTGACATAATTGACTCGACGACTCGTTGGTGATAGATATGGTGATACATACGTTCGTGATTTATGATAGGGATTGGTCCTAGAACTAAGGACGCAATTTATTTATTTTCATGCCAACCTAAAATATTCATTCTTCATGGTTTCACAAAATTGTCATAATTATGGTAACCTTCTTAAATACAAAAAACAAGGATTCAAAACAATTAGAAATATAATACTAGATCTGTAAGGGAATAATTTGTGGCTTGTTTATTAAATAATTTATTGGCGGACTATTTTGAAGGCCTGTGCATTAGAATAGGTGAAAATAGTTGGGTTATTGTTATATTGGGTCATTGAGCCATTTTAGATGTGTTTGGGCTCAATTAGAAAGTGTTTAGGGGGAGTTTAATGGGCTTATGAGGTCAAATACGGGAATTAGAGGGCTTTTAGGGTTTTTAGGGTTTTTAGGGTTTTTAGGGTGGCTTGTTCTCCAAGTTGGAGAATCCCTATAAATAGGAACATCATAACTATAGAAAATGTGGTTGAAAGTGTGCAAAAGGTGTGGAAAACAAGTGTAATCCGAAATCTATAGGATTTCGTTTGATTCAATTGTTTGCAATCAATCTCTTTCAAGTGTTCATCAAGCGGTTTATGTTTTACTTTACTTGTTTTAATCATTATTTAGTTTATTGTTTATATCTCTTGAATCACCTCTAATCACCGGATTCCACACGGTGATTATAGGATTTGATATCGCGTGAGGGACTAGATTGATCCTTACAATTGGTATCAGAACCAAGAAACTTCGTTCCGAGGCTCTCGCAATATCGGATTCAAGCTTTATTGAACTAATGGATTGAGGTTTTGTGTGTTTTTAGTTCTTTAGCTCGAAAAAAGGAGGTTTCTGTGCGATTTTTGCAGGTTTCAAGCAAGTCAGAAGAAGGAGTTTCATTGTTCTAAAGCGTTTCGGTTAAAATATGTGGCTTAGTCCTTGTTTCAATTGAATTTTATATCTTTTTGATCGATTTTAGTACATTTTGATCAGCTTTTCGATCAGTCTTCAAGGCTTTTCGATTCGATTCAAAGCTTTTCGATCAGAAAGTACTTCTCGATCCTGTCCAGCTTTCCGATCAGCCTCTACTTTTCGACCAAGGCTTTTCGATCAGATACTGTAGCTAGTCCCTATTTCAGTCAGTACACTTTTCGATCCGTCATAAGCTTTTCGATCGAGCAAACACTCTACCCGACCGAAAAGTAGACTTTTCGATCAAAACCCCAACTTTTTGATCGAAAACCCAACTTTTTGAACCCTGCTTTTTGATCAAAAACCCAGCTTTTTGATCGAAAAACCTCTTTTCGATCGAAAACCTCCTTTCCGAACCTAACTTGCCGATTAATCCTTTCATGGCCAACATCCTACCAGGTTCTCAAGCAAGCTCTAGCAACAATGAGATATGCTTAAACCCTAAGTGTCAGGCTATTCTTAAAGAATGTAAAGAATGGAAACGTAAGTTCACAAAAGAAACTTTGAATCATGAATCTACTGCTAGAGACGTTAGGGAATATCAAGATAAGGCTAGAATTTTTAGAGAGAAACTAGAGGCTATCAAATTAGACATTAGGAGCCTAGAACATCAGCTAAGTGATAAGAGCACATATCTTAGGCTTGTTAACACTAAGGTTGAAGAGCTAACCAAGGAGGTTAAGGAACTGAGAGCTAAACTAGGAACATCTCAAACCAAAATAGAGCGTAATGATAAAATTGTTTCTAAAATGTTAGAAGCTAGCTCATTATTCTATAACACTGATGTTCGAATGAGGCATGATAAAAATAACTCACCTTTAGGATTTGAACAGATGAAAAAGATCCAAAATCTACACAGACTGTCCCAATGCCATTAATGCATGAAATCATACCTGAACACCAGACTTCTCAAACAACATTAGAAGTCAAAGTTGAAATTGATAAGAAACTTGCCTCATGTCCCATTAGAATTTATGCTCCTGTTTCTAACTCTACTGACAAATCTACCTGTTGTACAGATAAAGTTAGTAATGAGGCAAGGGTAAAGGATGAAAAGCAAAGTCTTAAGAGTCAAACAACGTCCCCTTTTGAAAATTTTGATTGGGACAAACTTAAATTTCCAGTGGTTGAGTCTAGTTTAAAATTGTCTAAGTCTAATGTTTTAAACAAAACTTCTGAGTGTGGTGATTTTAATTTTGGCAAGTGTAATGCAAAACCTTCAAAAACTTTGAGAATTGTTAAAATCTTGAGAAGAGGTAAGGGACAACAGATTGCTGGTCGTAAGCCCTCAAAGGCATGTGTGTTTGGTGTGAAAAATTGTGATGTTGAGAATGATAATGTTGTGAAAAATATGCAGAAAGTACGGGATGCCAAACCTCATAATTTTGTCCCGTACCTAAAAGTTATTTCTGCATATGACCAGTACAGACCGATACAGCGGGAGTACACTTTGACTACCAAGCCTAAAGGCCGAACCCATTGGATTCGTAAAAATTGTTCAAAACCATCTTGGCAATCCACTAGGCGAAACCAATCACAGACTCCCGCGTATCCCAAGAAGCAATCTTGCCATGTGTGTGGAAAGCCTGGTCACTTGGCAATAAATTGCTTACACAGACCTTATGAGCCCTATTATCCTAAGAAATTTTTGCAGAATACTGTCCCACAGGGCCAAATGTATAGTGGCCACAAACAAAAGCCTGCACCTTCTAACCCTAAGGTGCAGAAGTCTGTACCCCAACAACCAAAGGTACAGAAGGGGAACCAAAAGCCCAAGTCACCTTAAAAACCAACAAAAACTGATTAAAACTGATAAAGTATGTCATTTTTTTCCAAAATCAGTCAGTTCTCCAAAACCTGCCAGGTTTATAAAATAAGTTGGTTTTCCTAAAACAAAAGTGAGGTGTGAGGCGGAGAGGTGGAATGTGTCAAAGGTGGTAAACCAGTTTTACCAGCCTAAAGGGGTGTATAAAAAACACTCTAACCAGTTTCAAAATGTTAAAGTTGAGAATAAGAGTATTAAGACAAATCTACCCAAAGGTCCTCAGGTAAAGGGGAAGTTGAACCACCAAACCTGGAAGGTCAAGAACAAAGATGTTCCCAAAGATGACCAGGTAAAACCCAAAACCAAGGCAGCCACACCCCCAATCCCTAATGTTACAAAGGGAATATGCTTAAAAGATATAACTTTCACTGACTCTTCAGGTATACCCAGAACAACAATGGCCTGGGTACTAATGGCTAACTAATTTATCACTGTGTGCGGGAACAGTTAAGGAGGACTTTCATTAACCTTTGTTTGTTTGTGATAGTGATTGTTCCAGGCACATGATAGACGGCATCTCTTCATTACATGACATGCAAATTCTCAATAGTAGGGATGTTCTTCTGGTGAGAGGTAACTCTAACAAATCAGCAAGGTACTGTCCACATTGGTTGTTTCTTGACTAAAGTGATGTGAGGTATGGTTCCAAAAACCCAGTTCTAAAAACATTTCAAAAGAAAAAACTTGAAGGTTAGCTTGGCCAGCTTTAGTAGATATTTAGTGATGTGTCAGTGTGTTCATAAAAAAAAGAAAAAGAAAAGGAGTGTGTTGTTATTAAAAATCAAAAAGAAAGGGGAAGAATAGAAAAGATGAAAGAAAAGTTGAAAAACTTGACCCTCAAAAAAATTATGCTTTTTAGTTCTTAATTGTGTGCATGTTTGAGAAGGTGGGAAGTGATATAAATTTCTAGGTTTTTGTTGACTATCACGTGTAAGGCGGAGGTGAAATGCAGTGATTCACGGTTGATATGCTTGGTAGGCTCTGCTGTCAATTAATCAAAAAGTATGGTTTGTCACAACACTTGAAGATAACGTATGATGCTTGATAGGAAACACACACTTAGGTTAGTACAACCTATATTTGACTGTATACCAGGGATCCTGAGATACATGCCCGATTCTGAGTTCTTAGATGTCATGCTTAAAAATCCCATCCTCTCTGCTTTGCGAGAGCAATGACCTGGGGAAGTTGTACGTGAGTCAGGCCTCCTCTGTTCTGTGGTAGTAGAGACCTGGAGTCTTCCTGATCCACGTACGTCTAAGATCACATTATACAGTATTTATAAACCTACAAGATGCCTTTAAGCACAACTAAAAGAGACCCTCTAGAGTCCAAAACCCTTAGCCTTTATCACTGATGAGAGCATTACTAAAAGTGTTTCAAAAATTCAATTGACTGGTATATTATCCCCAAAAATCTCCGTGATCTATTCTTTCTTTTCTCAACTCAGTCTGGAGCATGATGTTAGGCTTACGGAAAGGTGTCGTGAAAATACGTGGTGGGGAAAATAGGTACACTTTATAGAATGTACAAAATATACCTAGGATTTATGTGTGTGACATGGATAGATGTTCATAAATAATAAACCTTAAAAGATAAATTATGTGACAATCTACATGAGTAAGTGAGAGTGGCAAGAGTTTAAGTTGGACCAAAATACCGGCAATCACCTGAACACATGAAATAGCAAAAGCTGAAAAAGGTTCCTTAATCACAGAATATCTTGTATGATCCCTAATTTACCTTCTCATGTGTGAATTGATTTATATTTGTTTGATCTTAATGTTTTTGGTGTGAGTGTTTAGATTATCTTTCTTAAGTTTATGAATTGGCCAGGTTGATTTGAGAAGCTTAAATAAGTTTTTATGGGTTTTATGCAAGAAAGTATGACCCCCCTCAGAATCTCAGGGGGAGATAATGTGAAGAGTCCTCTGGTTCATGGGAAGTATTTATAGGAAACCCGTAACCTATGTTAGGTTTTTTGGTTAAAAATTGCTAACCCGATAACCAGTCATCGTTGTCTGGTTAGTGTCTGTTCCATCTTGAGCTTGACAGGTTAAGTCAGAAAAAGACAACTCATGGACAAGAATGTCAAGGACTCAGTTGACCAAAGCACTGATGCTGCTACTGATCAAGTTGAAGAACCGCCGGAAAAGGACTTACCCTATGCTTAGGGGAAGTTTGTTGGTTGTTCAAGTGAAGCTTCCAAAGACTCAAAAGACATCATTCACAAGTTTAGGGGAAGCTAAATGAAGAAAAGATGCAGAGCATTCAGAACAAGAAACTTTTCAATTCAAGAATGTCAAGGCAGGGGTTTTCAAAATCTTTATCCTCTGGAGACACCAGCAAGTCAAGACAGTTACTGATGATTCAGCAAAGACTCAACATTTTTCAAGAAGGAGCAAGTATTTGAGAATCCTCCTCTCAATACTTGGTCATCATTTGCAGTTCAAGCTGATGCTGATAAAGAGAAAGAGCCATCAAACATCTTGTTGTTGCCCAAATTCACCAACCCATGCTCAAGCCAAGAAGAAGATTGCATGCTCAAGCCAAGGAGAAGATTGCATGCTCAAGCCAAGGAGAAGATTGCAAGTCTGAAAATTAAAAGTAGAAGTCATTTAATATCACAAGCAAGGGGAAGATTATAAGGGAATAATTTATGGCTTGTGTATTAAGTAATTCATTGGCGGATTATTTTGAAGGCTATGCATTAGAATAGGTTGAAAAATAGTTGGGTTATTGTTATATTGGGTCACTGGGCCATTTTAGATGTGTTTGGGCTCAATTAGAAAGTGTTAGGGGGAGTTTTATGAGGTCAAATACGGGAAATAGAGGGCTTTTAGGGTTTTTAGGGTGGCTTATTCTCCAAGTTGGAGAATCCCTATAAGTAGGACCCTCATAACTATAGAAAAGGTGGTTGAAACTGTCGAAATTGCTGATAAAATGCTTGCACTTCAGAAGGACATGCAGAAACTATCGGATGAGAACACAAGTCTGAAACAAGAGACCGGTACATTGAAAAGGAGAAATCTCACAAAGTCAGTTGCTCTTATGGCCGATTCTTCAAAGGTAGTTTCATATCCTTTAATGTGTAAGTCTTGTGATAGTTTTGCTACTGCTAAGAGTACGCTCTTAGATGAGAAGACAAAACTTAGTGATCTTTTGTCAGTAGCAAAAGCAGATAAGAATATATACAAAGAAAGATGGGAGGGAACAACCAAGGAGTTATTGTCAGTACACGAGCAGTTACGCTTGCAAAAGTTTGATTTTTCAACTTAGTCTGAATTGCTTGTGTCTGTACAAAAGGATTTGGCTGCCAGTCAGAAACATGTTGCAGATCTAAAAATAGAATTTTTTGAATTAAAACAAAAATTGGATTTTGTTCAAGTTTCATCTTCTTTTACAAATTTTCTTTATAAAACTGAAAAGGAAGATGTTTCTGGTAGGTTGAGTCAAGTCCCACCTCCGGTGAATATTACAATTGGTCCTTCATCTGAAGAGAAGTTGGATGTTCCTTCACATGCTGAACAAATCAAATCTGTCAAAACTTCAACTGACAAATCTATTTTGGATTCGACAGTTGATGAACTATTCTAAAATGTCTCAGATTTTGACAAAGTTGATGATTTAGTGTCTGAAACTGATGTTGAATGTTCGTCAACCACTCAGCCTAAAGTTTCTAAGCCAGATCACAAAGATTTAATTTCAAAACATGATTTTTCCACAATTAAATCTGAGCTTACAAAACTGAGTGTGTTCGAACAAAAACATATTGCTCGAAGCAAATATGTTGAAGGTAAGAAAGTCAAGTATGGTGGAGTCGGATTTGAGCCTTCGGGAAAATTAAAATCTGTTGAAAAAGGTTCTTCTTCGAAAATTTCAAAACCTGCACAAGCCAAGGCTAGAAATCCTACTTTGGACACCAACTGTGACAATTCTCAACCATGGGTGACCTATCGATTAAAAGGATCTAATCGGATTTATAGTGACAAGGAGTTTCCTTTAGATATGGTCAATCCGAATTTAATCGATCAAATTTTTTCGTGCAAATATGATCCTGCTTATGATCCCAAAATGAGAAATGTGCACATTAAGGGGGTAATAGCAATGTTAATGTAATGGACACATTTCATTCTGAATCTGATTCGGGGATGGTTAACAGAGTAAAAACTTCTGCTCAAAAGTCTTTAAATAAGAAACCATCAAAACCAACTGTTCAAACACCACCAAGAGATTTTTATGATCAAAGACAACCAAATTTCCGAAAATCGAGTCCATTTTTCAAAAAGTCTCATTTTTTTTTACCTTCTGATCAATTATCAATTGATTAAAACAACGGTTACAACTCAACATGAAGTGCAAGGGAGGCGGGCAACAAGCTGCGCCGCCAACCCCTTCTGAATAGCAAAGCCGAACCGAGTGAAAACCACATTCAAACCACTAGGAGTCGCCACATTCCCATTCATGACCTTCTGGACGTGGGTCAAGGTATCCACAGCTTCTGGGGCAAGGAAACCGAAGGTGTCAAACGCAAAAGGCACGAACACATGTTGATTCGCCAGACACGCTTCCTCATGTTTACGCACTTTCCCTGCAGCAGCATTCGTTGCAGCCTGGCCTACCCGGAAACCAGAGCCTTTGAACCCCACGAGAGGGGAAACCCCACGAAGGATTTTATGATGAATTTGGGTGTGGACCGAATCAACCTGTGTTTGGGAGGGGTCCAAAATGGGTTGATTATGGAGGTCAGAATGAATTTGATTCAAGGTTTGGTGGGCAAAGAAATAGATTTCAGAATTACAGGGATCATCGTTTTTCTGAAAATTCTTATGTTAGAGGTCATGTTGGGTATTGTGAGGATTTTTCAGGAAACGTGTCAGGATATGAGTCAAGACATAATGATGAGTTTCGAAATCGTTATATGCCTAATCGAAAGGGTGTGAAACCCAAGACCCAAAAACGGGTTGTTGAGTCCGAAATGGATGATGACACGAGCGAAAAAGTCGTAATAGATAAAAGAAAATGTTTTAAGTGCAAAGCTCGTGGTCATACATATCGGACTTGTCCGTTGAAGAAACCAAAATCCAGCAATCTGACGCAGAGAAATCTGATGATATGTCTGAAGGTTATCAGACTGATACAAAGAAGAAAGTCAGATTTGTGGATGAGCAAGGCAGAGTTCATTTTAATAATAAGTCGTCAGATTTTCATAAAAATGAAAAGAAATCAGAAAGTGAATTTTCAAAGACAAAATCAATTTTGAAAAATTCTGCTGCAAGCTCTACGGATTCTTCAACTGATGGACAGAAACCTAAGGTTTCGTCCATGGCTGGTAATGATTTTGTTGAAGATGACGGTCGACCCAAAGCTTCAAGCTTGGGTACGTCCCGAAACTAATCTTTTGTTGTCATTTATGCAGGGATCTTCGCGACAACTGATGAATAACATTTGGGTTGTTGATAGCGGAGCATCTCGGCACATGACCGGCGATATTTCTTTGTTACATGATGTGAAATACTTTGATGGAGGTAAAGTAACATTTGCTGGAAACAAAGGAGGTCAAGTTACCGGAATTGGTAAACTTTCAAATGGTGCTGTTACATTCGAGAAGGTTGAGTATGTTCAAGAATTGGAGTACAATCTTCTGAGCGTCTCCCAGATTTGTGATAAGCAATTCACAACTGCTTTCACGGGGAGTGAATGTTTGATTCTGAAACCTAAATTCAAGATTCCAGATGAGTATGTGGTAATGCGAGCACCACGATTCTCAAACTTGTATATGCTCGACATGAATTCAGCAAAAGCAACGGTTGCGGGTCAATGTCTCTTGTCTAAAGCATCTAAGAGAGATTCCATTCTATGGCATCGTCGCATGGGGCACATCCACTACAGAAAAATAAACGAACTTGTGGGGAGGGGTCTTGTCGAAGGGGTTCCAAAGCAACAATTTGTCTTCAATGATGTGTGTGTGAGCTGCAAGAAGGGAAAACAGAAAAGAAAATCCCATCCACTGAAGAAATACCATTCAATTGAAGTTCCGTTAGAGTTACTTCATATGGATCTGTTTGGTCCGGTGAATCGACAAAGTATTTCTGGGAATTGGTATTGTCTGGTGGTCACTGATGAATTTTCAAGATTTTCTTGGGTTGATTTTCTAGTCTCTAAGGATGAAACTTCAAGAATTCTCATCAATTTGATTACAACACTTGAATCTTTGTATAAATTGAAAGTACGAAGAATTCGTAGTGACAATGGCACGGAGTTCAAGAATTCAGCCATGAGGATGTTTTGTTTGGACAAAGGGATCGTGCATGAATTTAGCACACCATACACACCTCAGCAAAACGGCGCGGCAGAAAGAAAGAACCTCACAATTATTGAAACTGCACGAACAATGTTGGTTGATGCTCAATTACCTGTTCTATTTTGGACATAAGCTATCAACGTTGCATGTTATGTGCTTAATCGAGTGCTTACTGTGAAGCGTCTTGGGAAGACATGCTATGAATTATTGAAGAATCGTAAGCCGAATCTCGATTATCTAGAGCCTTTTGGGTGGCCCTGTACCGTATTAGCTTCTGTAGGAAAATTTGATGACAAAGTCTTTGAGGGGCTGTTTGTCGGATACTCAAATTGAAAGAAGCGAGTATTTAATAAGCAGAATGGTACGGTGGGTGAATATTTGCGTGTGGATTTCCAATCCTATACTTTACCACCCAGAGGTGTTGGACCGGACTGGTTGTTCGATTATAAAGCTCTTTTTGAAAATCTTGAATCGAAGCCAGAGATGTCGGATGAGAAACTTACTAGAGTTGTCATTGAATTATAGATGATACTCCGGTTCTAAATATACAAACGCTCCCGACTCCGATAGTGCCTGTTGCTGATGAGTACATGACCGAGACTTCTAATGATTCGACAGTTGCAGCTGATGATATGTCTTCAGATGATGATAGTGAATTTCATGAAGCCGTGTCACATCAGGTGGAAATTCCTACTCAACAACTAGATCCATAAGTTGATGCTACTTCAAATGAAGTTGAGGCTGAATCAACTGATAATGTGGTCGATCCACAAGTTGATACAATTTCAAATGATGCTGATGTTAATACAACTGAAACTGTGGTGGTTGAGGAAGATCCTGTTCCTGGTCTGGCTGAAACGGTGGTTGTTCCTATACATCAAACGCTCCGGATAAATGAAATTGCGTGAGCGTTAGATCGTTTGCTAATATAGTGATTATGAGATGTAGAAGAGATCAAAATGTAAATTCAAATGAAATTTGTATTATTAAACTTGTGAGAGAATCCACACAGAAAACACACACAGAAGGTGTAAAATGAGACCCGAGGTTTTTTAAACTGAACACAAGACACATATTTATACATGCTAAACCCTGCTGGTCCGAACCTCAGGTTCGGACAAGTTCGGACCTGTCCGAACTCTGGGTTCGACAGGAGTTCAGACCACAGCAAACTAGCTTGTCCTAGTCTTGTATTCGATACTTCACATGACGATCAGAAACCATGTATCAACAAACTCCCCCTCGGCATGTGCAGTATCATCTTCCTTATAAAACTTATATCTTGTATCTTGAATCAAACTCTTCCTCGAACTTGACGATGAGTTCAATCTTAATTACTTGATATTGCATCTTGTGTAATCTCTTTATCAACAAACTTCAGAAGACTTGAAGTTGTGAAGTTCTCTTCCCACTTAGAAACCTGCCAACATAAATAATCTTGGTGCAAAATGTCTCTTCGAGACTCCAAGATATTTTGATTTTGAAAATTGATTTTGCATTACGTGTTGATCAATCGAAAACAAACAAGAAACAAAATATTTTTTGGCTTTAAGAAATTTTATATCAAAACACACCTAAAATCTTTTTGGTATTTTCTGACAAGAAAAGTAAATGCAATACGGAATCAGACACTATTTTTGTCTTTTGTGAGAAAGATCACAACTTGGGATCATATTGGTCATAACATGCTGAACTACATTTCAATTTCAATTATTGAAGCACATAAACCATGCCGATTGCAGATATAATTTGTCCAACTTTAAACTCTGGCATAATCATACTCATAACATCTGGATATGTTAAGGTATTGATTAAGTTTGCATTGACCTGTGTACCCCACACTATCAAACATACTCAGATATGCTTTTGCTTATCACATTTTATGATTTCATTTGTGATTTTAATCACATAATGATTGTAACCATGATGTAGTCAACTGTGTTCCATGCAAAAAGAAATAAGAACATTAAATTATCTACCTTAAGGTCGATCTTTTGATACGCAGATAAGGCCTCGGATTTAACAAAATAAGAAAATAAAACAAGTTGGAATTGTATAACTCAACAACAATCAGGTCGGTACTCCCGTACACGCAGAGAAAGTCCGATGAGTTATACGAAACACCAAAGAAAATAAAGTAGAACGTCAAACGAAGAACAATCAGGTCGATCTTTCGATACACAGAGAAAGTCCGGTTGTTTGACAAAATAAAGAAAATCAAACAAGGTTAAATCTTTGCAAAATGAACACATGTATACACAGTGACTTCTCATTTAATTCTATATCTTTTTCTTGATATATCATGAGATATGTATCAAGATGTTTTCCACTAGGTCAAGCATCAGATTTAGGGTATATCATATTTGTATACTTTCTGATTTGCCGAGCCTACCTTACACATCGATCAAATGGTCTTATGGCTTTTTCATCTACTTTATCCATGAGTCAGACAATGTCAGGCAATGTACCATCATTTCCCAAACATGTCAGATACAATTTCTTATTTTTCAATGTTTTTGACTTTTTGCATTTTTTTTAATGTTTTTGGCTTTTTCAAATTTCTCCCCCTAAAAATGACAACTCTATTTATAGATTTTCATTTTTAACATTTGAAAAACAACACACTATTTTTGTATTTTTGCAAAAAAAAAAAAACAAACTCCTCCTCAGAATGAGACGGAGTGAAAAACAAATGAAAAATGGATCAACCAACACGAATACTTTCAGTGTAAAACGAAAATTGATTTTGAAATTCAGTTTAAATTAGCACACATATTCCACAATCAGCAATTTTCCAATCACTAAAGGATCTTCTTGAAATACCTGTTGTCACCAATTAAAACATTAGATGCTTTGGGATCGACCCGATTTAACAACATCGGGTCGCCCGGTGTCTTCCACATAGTCTGTGTTGGCCTTGGAAACAACTTTTGGTCTCCAGATCATTGATGATGAAATTTTTGAATCAAAACCTGAAAAATTTTCAACTGGCGTTTGTGGTTTGGTCCAAAACGACTTACTGGTTGGTTTGTACGTTGGGGACCATGGTTCATCAAAAATTTTACCATTATTATCCACATATTTTGCATTGTTGTGAACGTATGCAGTCGTCGGACAATTGGCAGCCATATGTTCAGATAGACGACATGCATAACAAATTCGTTCACGAAGTTGTGGGATAAATTTTGAAAAATTCTTTGGTTTCCAACTGTGATTCATAGCAGGAGAATCATAGTAACCAAAAACATTATCAGAAGCTAATGAATCAAAGAAGTTATCAAAAGAATCATACCTAGGAGATGGACTTCTGGACGATGATGACCCTCCAGAATAATAAGATTGTTGCTTCGGAGGAGATGATTTCTTTGGAACCTTTTCTTTTGGACCTTTTTCTTTCTTCTTTAGTTGTTGGACTTGAACCGGTACTTCCTTGATCTCAAAACCCAAACCTTTGTTTTTGTATCCTGGAACCTTATTTGAACTGAAGCAGAACCAGAAGCTTCTCTTCCCTTAGCTTCTCTAGTGAATTTGGCTTTAATGTCTTTCAATTTATTCTTTTGAATCAAAGCTTTTTCTTCGTCTATTGCAAATGAAGTATTCGAAGCAACCTTTTCACATATATTTTCATTTTCCAAAAATGTAGACTTCGAATCAAATTTTGGAGCTTCACCCAACGGCTTCGACTTTTTCTTCGATTTGGTTTTTTTCTTCTTTGGTAGAGTGGCAAACTTGGAGTAATCATGCAATTCTGCCTTTGGATCCAGAGGAGCAGATGAAAATTCAAATAAATCCACTGGGTGAGGGACCTTGTGAATATCATCCTTCTTGGAACTATCATTGCTTCGATCCTGTTTGTATAAGAATATCATAAATGTAGGCGAGAGATTGCAATTCTTCACTTGTCTTTCTAATTCCAAAATCTCCAACTTTAATTCTGAAATCTTATACTGAGCTTCAAACAAATCTTTTTGTGACTTAATGAACTTTTCATTCAAATCATTATATTCATAATGTTGTCGCTTTCTGATCTCACATTCAGCTAAAACTTCTTCCGTTACAGTTTCCCACTTCTTCTTAAGGATCCCAACATCCTTTGTTAGAACTTCATTCTTATCTCGAAGAAGCACATTCGCATCGCGAAGTGTAGAAAGTTCTTCCTGAAGACCTAAAACTCTATCAGCAGCTTCAATAGAAATGGCATTTGCTTTCTCATACTTCTGCTGAACAGGATAGCTTTTCTGAAATAAATTCTCAAAGTCTTGAGCTACATTTAGAGCTTTAGCTTTAAATTTTTCACATTCTTCACTCAAAACATTCTTCTCTTTCAACAAATCAGCATTAATCTTAGCAAGTTTAACACACTTTGGACATATGAAGGTATTTTCATTCTGAACTTCTTCACTATCACCATCATCTTCTTTATCATATATCACACATGAACCTGTTTCAGAATCAGAATCAGTATCACAACTCTTTTTGTCTGACAACTTATCACTTCCTGATTCTAAACCACTCGATGCTGAATCATATGATTTTGAATCAACAGAATCTGAGCCAACCTTCATGGTCCGAATGTGTGCACATATCTCACCTTTTTCTTTCAATGCATTCCATTTATCTTTCGCAGTCCAATATACTGTGATGTCAAAAAATAACTCTTTTGAAAGAGCTGTTTTGATAATGTCGTTGGCTTTGTCTTCATTATCTGTATAAGCCTTTTCTTCTAGAGAAAGATATCGATGAATTATTACCTTTCCTCTTGAATCAGTAGGCCATTTGAATTGTTTATTGATTATCTTCCAAAAATCTCTGAAATGTTTGTTGATATAAATCTCAAAATCAACTTTCCATTCATGATAATCTTCCCATTTCATCAGTATAGGTATCATTGGACTAACTTGTGATGCACTCATTATTGAAAGCTAACACCCCAAAAACTTCAAACCCAAAAGCTTCTTGGAAATCCCCACGTAACGGGGGTTCGGGGGCAGCGCCCCTGAGAAGCGGGGTCCAAGGGGCAGAGCCCCTGGCTGGGGTCGAACTCGTCCGACCTCGTCCGAACTAAGCATATCCGAACTCTCTCCGAACCTTGTCCGAACTGTA
Source organism: Deinandra increscens subsp. villosa (assembly GCA_039602395.1). Classification (NCBI taxonomy): domain Eukaryota; kingdom Viridiplantae; phylum Streptophyta; class Magnoliopsida; order Asterales; family Asteraceae; genus Deinandra; species Deinandra increscens. The sequence continues at coordinate 33,661,193 of JBCNJP010000010.1, forward strand.
TCCGAACTGTGTGTTCGGAGCAGTTATTTGTCCGAAATGTGTGTTAGGAGCAGTTATTTTTCCGAACTATGTGTTCGGAGCAGTTATTTGTCCGAACTGTGTGTTCGGAGCAGTTATTTGTCCGAACTGTGTGTTCGGAGCAGTTATTTGTCCGAACTGTGTGTTCTTGAGAAGAACTGAAAATACATGCTCTGAACTCAGACGAACGAAATCGTATTTTCTCTAAAATTTGCGATTTTAAATGTTTTTGAATGAGATTTTCAGCAGTAGTGAACGAAAGTGCAATAGGAACGTTCTGAAATCAAATTTAACACAAAAACTCTCGAATTTGAGGAAACTTGATGAAATTTTGCAAAAACCCACTTCCTTTCTCCAGAAAAACTCAAAAAAATCACTTCAATTTGATTAGAAAATGGAACCAAGTGCTCTGATACCAATTGAAATTGCGTGAGCGTTGGATCGTTTGCTAATCTATTGATTATGAGATGTAGAAGAAATCAAAATGTAAATACAACTGAAATTTGTATTATTAAACTTGTGAGAGAATCCACACAGAAAACACACACAGAAGGTGTAAAATGAGACCCGAGGTTTTTTAAACTGAACACAAGACACATATTTATACATGCTAAACCCCGCTGGTCCGAACCTTAGGTTCGGACAAGTTCGGACCTGTCCGAACTCTGGGTTCGACAGGAGTTCGGACCATAGCAAACTAGCTTGTCCTAGTCTTGTATTCGATACTTCACATGACGATCAGAAACCATGTATCAACAATAAACACCATTCATCCGCAAGACAATATTATTGGTGATTTAAATGAAGGAGTACGTACGAGACATCAAATTGAGAGCAGTGTGTTACTATCTGTTCTGGAATCTGGTGTTCAGGAAGAAGCATTTCATTCTTGTTTTATCTCACAGACTGAGCCGAAAAATATTGACAAAGCTTTATTAGACGGTTCGTGGGTTGAAGCAATGCAAGAAGAATTACTGCAATTTAAAAAGTTAGGTGTGTGGCACTTGGAAGATTTACCAGCGGGAAGCAAAGAGCCGTGTGGTACACGGTGGTTATATAAATGCAAACGGGATGATCGTGGAGTCATTGTTCGAAACAAAGCCCGTTTGGTTGTTCAAGGTTTTTCTCAAGAAGAAGGGATAGACTTTAACGAAGTGTATGCTCATGTTGCCACAATTGAAGCAATCAAAATTTTCTTGGCATTTGCTGCACATCGTGGGTTCAAAGTCTTTCAGATGGATGTAAAGAGTGCGTTTCTTTACGGCAAGGTTAAGGAAGAAGTGTATGTCAAACAACCTCCGCGATTTTTCGATCCTGATTATCCGGAGAAGGTTTATAAGTTGGACAAAGCTTTATATGGTCCCCATTAGGCTCCTCGAGCTTGGTATGAGACGTTGTCTACTTATTTGCTCGACAACGGGTTCAAGCGTGGGTTGGTTGATCCTACTCTTTTCTGTCGTAAAACGGGGGAGGAATTGCTTCTGGTACAAATCTATGTTGATGATATTATTTTTGGCTGCTCAAACGAGAAGTTATCGAAGGATTTCGAGACGTTAATGCAAACAAGGTTCGAGATGAGTTCAATGGGGGAAATGTCGTTCTTCCTAGGCTTACAAGTTCAACAATCAGATAAGGGTATCTTCATACATTAGACAAAGTATGTGCGAGATGTCCTAAATCGATTCAAAGTGGAAGATGTTCGCATTCCTAGAACTCCTATTCAACTGTCACATGGCCTATGTCCTGACGAAGACGGTGATAAAGTTGATGTCACTCGTTATAGGGCTATAATAGGTTCACCGATGTATCTTACAGCTAGTTGACCTGATATAATGTTTGATATTTGTTTGTGTGCCAGGTACCAGGCAGCACCTCGTGTTTCTCATATGAATGTGGTTTTGAGGATTCTAGCTTATCTGAAGGGTAATTCAGATCTCGGGATCTGGTATCCTAATGATGATAAGTTCGACCTGTCGACGTATACGGATTCGGACTACGGCGGTTGCAAGATTAATTTCAAGTCAACCACGGCTGGATGTCAGTTTCTTGGCGATCGGTTGGTATCTTGGCAGTGTAAGAAGCAGACTTTTGTTGCCACATCCACTGCTGAAGCTGAATATATAGCAGCTGCTAGTTGCTGCTCTCAGGTTTTATAGATTCAACAGCAGATGCGGGATTATGGTTTGAAGTTTCTTACTACTCCAATTTACATAGATAATTCGGCCACTATTTGCATAACAAAAAACCCCATTCACCACTCAAAAACGAAACATATTGATATTCGTTATCATTTTATTCGTGACTGTTTTGAGAAACACCTGATTGATCTCCAAAAGATCCATACTGATTTTCAAAAAGCGGATCTTTTTACGAAAGCTTTTGACAAAACCCGCTTTCGTTATCTTTTGCAGATTAACGGCATAAAAAAGTTACCCATTGAGTAACTTTCGGTTGATCATTTTTCATTTGGTTTTTTTTTTTGTAGTCTGTATTTCTTTTTCACAAAATTCAAAAATAGAGTTTTGTATTTTAGGGGAAGAAAATCAGAAAATATTAAAAAAATGGAAAAATGCAAAAAGCATATAAAAAATGAATGAAAAATCAAAAATTTGAGAAATTGATCCGACCAAGAGAGAAATGATAATACATCGGCGTGTGTTATCAACCACGGATAAAGTAAAAATGAAAAGTTGTAGGTACTTGTTTGGTTAGTTAAATGCGTAAGGACAAATCTGATATATGCTAGTATGATATAAATATAAAAATTTGCTTGATTAAATGTAGGGCACATCATGACGAATGTTATGTGATCTTGGCATTAAATGAAAAAGGCAAAAACAGAATAAGAGATGTTCTGGTGTATGCATGCTTTTATTTTGCAAATATTTAAACTTGTTTGATTTTCTTTATTTTGTCAAACGATCGGCCTTTCTCTGTGTATCGAAAGATCGACCTGATTGGTGTTCGTTTGACGTTCTGCTTTATTTTCTTTGGTGTTTCGTATAACTCATCGGACTTTCTCTGCGTGTGCGGGAGCACCGACCTGATTGTTGTTGAGTTATACAATTTCTGTTTTATTTTCTATTTTTTTTATTTTCCTAAACAATCGGACTTTCTCTGTGTGCCTACCGGTCGACCTGATTGTTGTTTGTTTAGGGTTCTGCTTTATTTTTGCATGAAACACCATGGACGATAAATCTCGTTGGAAATCAAATTCTGTGGAAAATACAAAAATAATAAGAATAAGCCAGATTACCAGTATTTCTGATTGTGTGGGCTGTCATATTATCAATGCATGCTAAATATACCTTAACATATCGAAAGCTATAAAAATTGATCTGTCCAAGCTGAAATAAACTGAAAAGTTGTATTTGCTGCCAACTTGACTTGCATGCTGATTAAAAATGAAATTGAAGTGTGTCTGATGCACATTAGCCGATATGATCTCGCGTCTGGATCTTTCTCACAAAAATATTGAAGTTATATCAGTTTTTAGTAATTTCGTTTCATTTTTGTTTGGTTTGTTATTTGAATATCTGAAAAATCACAAAAAGATTCTAGGTGTGTTTTAGCATAATTTTTGAAAAATTCCAAAAAGATTTTCGGTGTGTTTGAAAATTTACAAAAATCAAAAAGATTTTTATTCTGCGTTATTTTCGATCAACCGTTAGTGAAAGATTCCAAATTATGCCGGAGACAACCAAATGGACTTGATTTCAGAAATTTCATCGGTAAATTGAACGAAGTTTGAGGTAATTAATGTTTTTTTAAAACTTCCGAGGTTCAATTTGAAAGATTCATCAAGATCAAGGGTTATTTTTGAATTTTTTTCAAATCTCCAAACCTGGAGTTCGGACGACCGAACGTGGAGTTCGGAGGTCCGAACCTCATCTCGGACAAGGATTGGAGATGGCCGAATTAGGAGTTTGGTGCTATTGTTTGTCCGAACGTGGAGTTCGGAGGGTCCGAACTTGGTTGGCTATAAATACGCCTAACCTGGAGTTCGGAGCTCAGTGTTTACTGTTATCTCCAAACGTGCACCGAACTGCTGCCAAAATTTCAAATTTCCATTTAGCTCGTATTTGGCGATTTTGAAACTGATTCTAGGTAGATTCTTTGATTCCGAACACATTGGTGGACTTAAATTAGGTTTTCATTCAGTATTTGTTGGTTTTTTGTACGTAAAACTCGTTCGGATATAATCCAGTTCTTAGATCTGAAAATACACCATCGAAAACGTGTTTTTGGCGATTAAAAATGATGTATGTGTGTTGCTTATCAAAATCCAACCATGGGTGTTGATTGGTTGTGTTTGATTTGGTCGTTTTCACTGATTTTGGAATTCAAAACTCTCGGAGTTCTTCAGGGTTCGAACCTGGGGTTCGGAGACTCCGAACTTGGGGTTCGGAGGGGGCTCGGACAAAGTTTAGCGGGTTTCAAATTTTTGATCAAATGTTGTTCGTTTACGCAAACGACAATGATTTGATAAAATTAGTGATTATATCTGTTAATAACATTGAATTTAATGAATGTTTTCTTTTATGTGTTTTCAGATATGACGAACGACTTGAAAATTGGCGATAAACACAATATTTGTGCACATATTGGTGTTACAAGGGGCAAACTCGATAAATTCGGTGGACCTAGGATATTTGATTTTCTGAGGCGGTCGAGAATTCATTATGCTATTACTCAGCAATGTGACATGTATAGAGACATCATTCTGGAATTTTGGAATACAGTACGTACGATTACTGATGGTCCGATTAGAATCGTTGCGACTATTCAAGGCCGACCGGTTGAAGAAACTGAAGCAGACATTCGCAGAGTTCTTCAATTAGATTCTGATACAACAACGACATCTATTGAATTCCCTCATGAAGACAATGTGGCGTTTTTGAAGCGGATTTGGTATACGGATGATCCAAGCAAGGAATGGGTATACAAGTCATCGCTGAGTGTCCCATACAAGTATCTGGCGCATGTTTTGTTGGTCTACTTGGGACACAGGATTTCTGGTCATGATGAAGTCCAGCAGATTATTCTATCTCTAATGAACACGTTGGTAATGAACAGGTCGTACAATGTTTCTGGAATGATCTTTCATTATATGAGAGACAATCTGACTCTACGACAAAAGAAAGCTGCAATTTATCCCAGATTCCTTCAGATGGTGCTTAATGACAAATATCCTGATTTGATAAAGAATGCCGCATATAGAATGGAACTAAAACATATGACTGAAGCTAGTGTTGGTGCTCTAGCATCTTACCAAAAGAAGGCACTAGAGTTTCAGCCTAAATTGAAACGACTGATTGCTCATCTTGCTAATGTCGACTATTTGGCACCGGCAATGGGTGCACCTTGACATGATGATGGGAGTGATTCAGAAGAATTGGATTATAGCTGGATAGAGGAACATAACCAAATACCACAACAAGGCAGAGTGAAGAGGCCTAAGAGACAAGTTCTGGTGGTTCAGGAACCCGTGAATCAAGAACCAGAACCAGTGGTATCTCAGCCGCCAACTACAGTGGTCTCAGCACAAGAAGTTCCTGTATCTGTCGTTGTGACTGAGACACCAGCGGTGAATACTCTTGATGATGAATCTGATGATGATGAAGATTTTCTGAATGCTGAAGTTGACTCTGAAGACTTGTCAGAAACAAACGATCCGTTTGTGCGAGTCTTGATCAATTCCAAATTTGTGAAGCTAAAGAAAGGTAGTAATGAACACCTTGCTTACAGAATCAGCAAGAACAAAAGCATTGATCGATACAAAGATCGAGTGTATGATGTGGTGGCTTCATCTGAATCTGATGAAGATTATAATCCTGATGCCGAGGTGGTTTACGGCAAAGGTAAACAGCCTCTGACTGGTTCGTCATCTGTAACTCCATCCAAAGGGAGAAAGAAGTCCGTTGTTGGAGGCCGAACTAAGAAGAGGAAAGGCGTAGGCGTACAACAGTTCATTTTACAGTCTCGTTCTGGTGTCTCTATATCAACAGCATCTACTGAACAACTACAAATGTTCAGACTTCAGTGTCTGATGTTCAAACTGATTTCTTGCAGAATTTGATGAATGCAAACCGTTCGACAACTGTTAGCACAGCACCTTCAGCAAGTGCTGGTGCGCAGTTTGTTAATCAGCCGTTGGGATCTATGCCTACAACTCCATTGTTTTCGACTGCAACTGCTACTGCTTCAACTCATTCGACACCTGATGTGAACTTCAACTTCGAACATGGCTCAATTTCTTTTTCTCAAGCTAGTATCCTGCAAAGTGCTTTATCTGATCAACAATCCCAGATTGATGCCTTGAAGGCTAAGTCTGAAGCACAAGAGAAGACTATTAATGTGCTGAGGTTAGATAATGCTGATCTGAATCAACGGGTTGTAACTCTCCAGAGTCGGGATGAAGTCAAAGATCAGGAGATTCTGAGATTAAGACGGGTTAGTCAGACTCAGTCCAAGATGATTCTGGAAATAGGTGAGCAATTAAAATTCTTGATGGAGAAGTTTAAGGCTCAGGGGGGGATTGGAGATGGCTCGGGTTGTAATGAAGATCCGATGCGATTTCTGAACGATGATCCCGATCAAGATGATCCTGAGGGGAACGTTGGTGGAGGACCAGGTCCATCTGGAACTGCGGGTTTGGGTGCTGGAACATCATCTTCCCAGGGGGGAACAACTCACTTGAAGTTGTGCCAATCACGTCGATTCCATCTGATCAAGCTGCAAAGAGTATGAGTGAATTTGCTGAAATGTTACAAACGCTTGAAGAAGGGGAGGTTGTTGGTGACTTGACAGATGAAGAGTTACAAAGGGTGTTTGATTTAAATGATGAGGAAATGAGGAAAGCGTCTGAGAAAACTCCAGAGAAATACAAAGAACCTGAACCAGAGTCTGATGAAGACGTGGAGGGTATATTTGAAGAGGAGGATATCACAGAGGAAGAATATCCAGATCTGTACTCCAACTTCAACAATAATCAAGTTGGTGATGAGTTTGAGGTATTTCCTAAAGAGAAGGATGCTGAGGTTGAGGAGAGGTTGAAAAAGAAAGAGTATGAAAAACCTGAAGACCCAATGGTTAAGAAGGCAAAGATTCAAGAACATAATCAGACATTTAAAGAGTTCATGAAAGCCTTTCATGCAAATTATGTACCGACTCCAAAACCAATCAAGCAGAAATCGTCTTTCAAATTCAAGGGTCAAGTATCAGGTGAAATTATAAGTTGGATGTATGCTTCAAGCTTGAGGTGCTATGGGATTAAAAGAGAACATGGAATCCAGTACTTCAAGTGCGCCAAAGATTTCAGTAGCCTGCCGGTTTGGGATGTTCGTGAGTTGACTAGAAAACCTTTCTGTTGTTATGGTAATGATGCTATGGGTATGCAGTTCAAGAAGATACTTGAAAGGGAGTGTCAGGAAGGATTTTAGTTTTTGGATCCTCAAAAGCCAAAGAGACGCCGATCCCGAATGAGAGTTCACGAAAAAACTGGCAAGAGGTTGATAATCTTGGTGTTTCCAAAGAAGACAGATGTGATGAAGAAAATTCCTCTGATGAAGATGCAATAGGATTTCATCAAAGATCTGAGATGGTGGTATTACAATGAGAAGACAGGTGAAGCAGTTGTTGTATTGAAAGATAACAATCAGGTTGTGAAGATATATGATCCTATGTGGCTGATTAACTTGTCAAAGGCTGATATAGACGAGCTTTATTACAATCCAATTCTGTATCACCCTGATTTCATGGAGCAAGCGCTGAAGTTCCAGAGGGTGATACGAGTTTGTTTTGCATTCAATATCTATGCTGGAAATAACCACGATTTGATCCGGAAGGGTGATGGGGCTGCTGCAGATGTTCAAGGTTGTTGAAGAACGGTCCAGCTATTGCCAAGGGGGAGTTTGTTGATACACGATATGGCAATGAGCTGGATCAGACAAAGATACGAAGATTTCATGTTTTGGGTCTGATGGCCGAACTCCGGCCGAACCTTGGCCGAGCCTTGGCCGAACTTCAGGTTCGGACAAGCCAAGGAGTTCGGACATCCGATAGACTATAAATAGATTTTGTTTGTGTCTTTGTATTTAGTTTTTTGAGAGTTGAGCGAACTTTTGTATGTGAGATTGTGTGTGTACTCTGATTCTCATGTTATCACGTTTTAATGAGAGATTGAGTTTATTTACCTTGTTGTGTTTGTATTCTCACTTATACAATTGTTATCGACCAAACCGATCCAACGTTCAGTCACTTTCAATTCTCTACCACAAACATCCCCTTAGTAAGCCCCTTTGAGCCTAAGCATTTTCGTTTACCAAATTTGCAGAACAAAACCCCATTCTGCAAAATATCTTTAAACCCCCCCCCCCCCCCAAAAAATTGTTTTGCACCTATTTATTTTAGTAAAAGAAGCGGCTCTTTTAAAAAAAATCTAAAGTAGCAACTATTTTTCTCAAAAACAAATAAAAAGTGCAAAGTCCAAGACGAACCCTAGATTATGCGCGTATTTTGTCCAAAAAAGACTGGTTGAATAAACGGAAAACCCTTTAAAAGTAATCGAGTGTCGAAAGCTTTCAAAAGATTCGTTAGAAAAATAGTTGCAAAACATAACATGAAAAATAACAAAAGACCGTTATTTTATGCCTTTTTACCCACTTTTAAATAAAATATCCTACCCTTACCCTAAGTCTACCATTTTAAAGCCCTTATGATAATCTTGTGACTTCTGGTGAGATATGTGGAGGATGAATATGTATCAAGCATATGCTCTCTATATCGTTCTGCCTTGGTACGAGTGTCCACCCCCAAAATACACAAATCTTAACCCTAGAGACGAGTTGTGAGGTGTGTAAGTAAATAATTAAATAAATTTTTATTAGGTTTGTCATAAACAAAAAACTTCAATTAATAAAACGGTGAGACAATTTAATGGAGCAAAAGTTGCAAATGGAGGAGGCACAACTTTTATAGACCCAGGTTCTTGACAAAACACAACAACTAAAGGATTTTAGGATATGTCAAGCCTTAAATTATGGAGTTTTACTGGAGGACAAGTAAATGTTTAAGTGTGCGGTGTCACACCCTGTAAGATTTGTGTCGGGATGCGAAAAAGGTTATCACAGTCAAGGTTACGAACGTACTCTGGATGGTTCAACAACTAGAGCCGTTTTGGAAATTGTTAAATTGTTGGAGTAAATAGGAGTTTTTCCAATATCATTACGCAGCGGATTAATTGTAATGAGAAAAGTAAATAGTTTTAAGTTTACAACACATAAGTTTCAAAAGATTTTTAGGACATGGCACCGTTAGATGTTATGTCAGGAAAATCTCCAAAAGCTAAACCATACTCCAGAAACAAATGAAAAGTCCTAAGATGCAAAGGCAGGAAACAAGCAAGCAAGTCCGATGCATACACAACAGTTAAGTTTAAGTACCTGAGAATTCATACGAGAAAACGGTCAACAAATAATTGTTGGTGAGTTTCACAGGTTTAAAGTGCTAGCAGTTAAAGGTTAAATGAAAATAGTAATCGGAAATAGTTCATGTTAATAAATGACAATATTTGATAAGACTAGTTGATAATGTTACCATGTACCCTGAATACCGAAACTGACTGTTTACCCACTCTTGGTACCTATTGTCCGGTTGGTACCGCATAGATATGACATAACAATTTGTACTCTTGACATAAGACAGAGTCACGATTGGAGCTACCAATCAGAGCAGGGGCGTTAACCCAATAGATCTATTCAAACGTTACCGTTTGCAAATGATAATTAATCGGATTCAGTTAATAGTGGGGTTTGGGTTATAGCATGAATGAACATGAGATAACAAGTATGGACAATGGAAAAGTACATGAAACAGTTATGATAAACAAGGTCTAATTGTCTAACATGGAAAAATGTATGTATGAATTCTCCCCCAAAGATAAAATAGTTAAAGGAAAAAGGGGCCGTGAAAACTCACATGATTCAGAAACAGTAGTCGGAAATATGATCAACGGGAAATGCAAGCCTAGATAATTATAAGACATGCAGTATAATAAGTAATTGGGTTGACATTAATGTCACTCCAATTAGGTAGGTCAAGTCTTGACGTCATGGTAGCCTTAGGGTTAAGTGGTTTGAAAAGTCAAGGGAATATATCCGATTAGTTATTTATTTGGAAATAATGTAAAATGTATATTTTTAATTAAATAAAATATATAAAAATTCCCAAATAATATTTAAAGATGGTAAATATTTATAGAAATAAATATTAAGTCAAAATGAGGGTTTTTATATGAAAATTGGTTATTTTTACAAATTAGCCAAAAACCGGGCGATTTCGTGGTAATCGCCGATTGCACGATATTTATCCGTTTAAGTTAGAAATCAATCAAGTTCAATAAAATATTATTATTTTCTGTCCAAAATGGGTGGATAATGATTTTAAGTGTCGGTTTGCATTAGTTTGCCGGTTTTGTGTATTTAGTGTCGGTTTTGCCGTTTTGGTCCCGTTTGCCCGTTAAATGACACTGTTAGGTTCCTAAATTCACCATAAGCATTTGTAAACATGTCTTCATCATAAAAATAACCCTATGGGTTCATTTGGACCAGATTTGGGTTTCTTTACAAAAATGGCGTTTCCGGGTCCGTCGGGTGTCGGTTTTAGTCCCGGTTTGTGCCCAAATTCAAGTAATTTATAAAGGGATCTTTTGGCCATGTCTTAGGTTCACTTTAACCATCACAACCTACTGTTTAAAAGTCCAAACTTTCTGGTCAAAACGGATCTATAGCTAAAGGCACTTTTTAGGGTTTTTTAAGTGTACTTTTGTATGTAAAAATTTGCTATGGTGAGTTTAAGCACTAGTAACTTTTCTAAAGTCCAAGATATCATATTTTGACTATGTTAAGAGTCTAAAAACGTGTCATAGGCATCAAGGGGTTCAAAGTTACAAGATCTACACATAATACATGATAAATACAAAGTTATTGTCTAAAAATGCAAACTAAGCAAATACTTGTGTAAAAGTCCAACTATGCTAAGTTTTGCACATAATATTACAAGTAAACACTATCATGAGTTTCTAGTAGGTAAATCCATGGTGGAACATGAAGTTAAATACAAGTAAGTAAGATTTTATGTGGTAAAATGATGTTTAGACAACAATGTGAGTCAAGACTTGCAAATGGAGTGATCTAGATATAAAAGAATACTAGTAATACTTGTTAGAACAAGATTTAACTAAGAAAAGTGATGATGGAACCTTGTTAGGAGGTGAGAGTGGCCGAAAATGATGATGATGGTAGTGATTCTTGAGTGCTCTTGTTTCGGTTCTAGAGAGAGAGGAGAGCAAGGGAGGATTTTCTTGAAAGGTGGAAGTGATAAGTGAATGCTAGGGTGAGTTAAAGTGTTTAAATGTGAGAGAGTAAGTAAATTGGGAGTGTTTGGTTGTGTTTGTGTGTGTGGTTCGGTTCACACAAAACCGAGAGAGAGAGAGTGAGCCGAGAGAGATAGGGAGATGGAGAGAATGAGTGTTTGGGTCTTGAGTTGAGGTAAATATCTAGTAAGTTATGTGGGTAAATAAAAGTTCAAGTGTTTGTTTGTGTGTGGGTTGTATGGACCGAAAAAGAGAAGAGAAGGGCTCAGGTTCGAGCTTGGTGTCTTGGCCGGTTCGAATGGGCTCCAAGGGGTTTCAAGGGAGTATAACACTTGTGTTTTATGGTGTGTTTCTTGTGGTTTATGGCAGATTTTTGAGGGGGAATATGGTCTCATTTGGGAGGGAAGTTTGTGACCATTGGGTCATAGTTTTGGGAGGTTATGGGACAACCTTAACCTACATCTTGTAGGTTGTAAGAGTGTGTTGGGGAAAGGGTGCAAAAGTGACTTGAAAGGCATCAAGGGAAGTCAACCAAGTACAAGTCAAGTAACTAGATAGTTCAAATGGGATGGTGGTGGTTGGGTGGTCTCGTAACCGGCCGAGAGGGGAGGAGGAACCACGGGTTCGAGTCCCGTAGTCGAACCGTCGAGGAGAAAGGGAAGGGAGAAGGGGAAAGGTGACGGGTCGAGTAGATGAGAAAAATAAATGAGTTGGATTAGGTTTTAATGTTTTATAAAACGTTTATTCACGACAACATAAAATAATAAAAATAATGACTCGGTTTGGAATGGAAATACTCGAGGGTTAATAGCTTGAAAAATCACGTTGCATGTATATATATATTGCATGCATGTAAATAATACAAGTGTCATGAACGTTAATAAAGTTTTAATAAAAAGTTTTGGACGTAAAATATATCGAGGTTTACGTGGGAAATGGATCACAAGTCTCGTTTCGTTGTCATTGTCTAAACACGTTGTTATTTAACATGAAATTGTTTGTATTAGTCACAGATGAAATGTGTGTCATAAAATGATAAAGGTTGATAAAAGGTAAATTAAAGTTTAATGGTTTAAATGAACGTACAATGAAAATGAAAATAATGATAAACTCCAAGATGATGGGATCATGTTTAACGTTTACCACATAGTTTGGTAAACTTGATAAATGAATTTGGTTAGTCGCTTTATTATTATTGAAGTTCCAGCGACCATTTCGTGCAAAGAAGTCATCACATTCAATTATTGTTTACAACATGAGTTAAGGCTACGTCAAGGCTATTTTCCTATTGTAAATGAATGTAATTATGATAAAGTTGGCACGTTGCAAGTAAACAGTTACGTAACATAGTTAACACATAAGTATATATTATCGGTTTTAAGTCCTTGAAAACTTACGGGTTGTTACATGCGGATATTTGATATACACATAATTCTACATATTTTTATATCTATTTATCCTCATATTGCGGTTAAATACTGATTTACTAACAACAAAACAAAGGCATATTGCTTTCTTTTCAGTTTTTCAGGTTTAGGCCAAAATATCAAAAGAAGCAGGAAAAAAGCAAAAAAAAATTAAAAATGAAGAAAACTACTGACTTTGAGAAAAATGACCTTGGGCACGACCCGTGCCAACCTAGACACTCCTCGTGCCCCGACCTAGAAGTCTTCAAGAAAGCCCCTCTGACAAGCACACCCCCGTGCCTCTGATGACACACCCCGTGCTGACCCCTCCTGACAGGCACGACCCCGTGTCCCTACAAGCCATGCCCTCGTGCCAAAGTCCCTGACAAGCACGACCCGTTTCCCTACAAGGCACAGCACGTGCTAAAGTCCAATTTTGCCTATAAAAGGGTGGCCATGCTCCTCATTTTAACTCGCTTAGAGCTTAGGCTCACTTCTCCCTTCTTCCCCCACTTCTTTAGATTAGATTTTTGTTTTCGTGAGCCACTTAGCGTTTTTGAGTCTTTAGTATGTCAACGTCTCTAAGAACATTAACCAAGTAAAGTAACTGAAAGTATTTTGTCTAAGAAATCTTCTCTTACTTTCTGGCAAATCTATAAGCTATGATTAGCTAAATTCTTACACTTGATTGGAAGAAAACGACCTTTATTAAGTTTTCGAGTTGTCTTTATAAAGTTGGTTCAAGGTGTGTCTAATGACTTTATGAAAACCCTTTTTGTTGAAAGTTTATTATTGATCTTTTGAACCAAACGTGCTCTACGTATCACAGATAATTTGAGGAGTCGAAATCTCATCAACTGGAGCTGTGACACCCGGTTCGGGGATGATGCATGATCCTTCGGGTGACTCTCGTCCCATGCTACATGATACATTCGAGGTCCTTATCTATAATGTAAGCAAACCCGGCTGAGTACGCGTGTGCGGGTAGAAAGTATTTGGTTGGAAATGGAGGTTGGTAATATTTTGTCACTTCACAGAAGCCGAGATGGTACGTATTTGTGAACTTTGCTCTGGTTACGACAGACGTACATGCGCGAGAGTTACGACAGACGTACATTCGCGAGAGTGGTGCATGAAAGAAACGGACCTTAGTCTCTCAAAAAGATAATATTCATAATAAAATAATCCGACACACAAGGTTATTCCCCAGCTGGTTCATGACAGCGTGTCGAGTATAGTGTGTTGCCTGAGAGAGGGCCCTATAAGTAAGTGGCATTATACCACTATACTTGTTTATTGGCAACACAGTTCCCGGGGTTCATACTCCTCGCAGACAATCACCCGGGAGAGTAGTGATACTAGATTTGAGGCTGAGAGGCGGCCTGGTTGCCTGCTAATAGACAATCTTTACCCAAAGTTATAAACAAACAACTCATCTACTTGTAAATGGTAAGATTCTTCCAACCAATATTGACTGCAACTACTTAAGTCCAAAAACCCATTTTATCTTTATCCTTATTTATTTTATATATTTTCCTTTCTGAAACTAAAAGAAAGATTTGTTAAGACTTTAGCAAATGTGAAGTATTGGGAGCCCATATTTTCCATTGTGTCCTTGAACGATTCCAATTTAACTTGCCGCTATATACTGCTCCACGATGGGTGCACTTGCCCGTGAATGTAGCGAAATGGAAGTAGATTAAGTAAAACGAGTTTTATAAATTTAAAAGCTTAAATGCTAAAAAGGTGTCACAAATAATGCAATATTTTATACTAGGTTAGTAACCCGTGTATTACACAGGTTGAGTTCTTTTAGATACATATACAAAAAAGAAAAAAAACGGTTAAAATAATTAGATTTATTATTATTTTGGAACAGAATTAAATTTTAAATTTATTAAATTAAATTTATTATGTTTGACAAATTGTTGATTAGTTTTTTTTATAATAATCAAATTATTGAGTAAATTTATCAAATTCATATTAAGTTTGTCAAAAAAAAAAATTAATGGAAATTTAGTTTTGACAAAATTGGTAATTATAATTAATTGATAATCTAATAAATTGATACTTGAATGTGATTTTGACATGTGGCAATGTTGATGTGGACCTCCTATAAATGAGACATGTGGCATCCATTTTATTGTGTTATTAGGATTAGAGATTAGAGATACACCATAGCACACACCAAGCTTTTTGACGCTATTGCCGGGAACCACAAACATGGATTTCAATAAAAATCTGTGTTAACGGCCTAACCATTATTTTCCTTTTTTTTCTATTTTATTTTATTTTATTATTATATATATATATATATATATATATATATATAGGGTTAGGTTCAAATGAGAACTTTTTATTTTAAGAACTTTTGAGAGCTAAATCTCAACCACAAATTTCAGGGGGGACCACTACAATTCATGGGAGAGGGGATACATGTAAATAAACTTGTGGCTCAAATTAGTTCTTTTTAGTTCTCAAATCAAATTGGTTCTCAGATGATCATCTCCCATATAATATATATATATATATATATATAGACATATCTATATAAAATAAACAACCTTTCAAATCTTTGTTCAACCACCTACACTGCACCTTCAGAAGAATCTATCTGGCCAACAACATTCATCTCAGGAATAAGAAGGATCCCCGGGAAAGGAACGGGCGAGCAAGGAAGAAAGATGAAATCAACGTATGGCTAGGGAAGTTGTTCTCATTTTTATGAAAATGATAACCCTCGGCCCAGGTAAGTGTCTTGATAAGTTTCACTTTGTTGTGATGATCCATATTTTAATATAAAACATCATAAATTTCCCGTCTGATAGCATAAATAAGATCTGAATCAGAACAAGTCATTAAAATTCATCTGACAAGGTAATAAACCAGGTCTAACTTACGACCTGAAAATAAACCAAGTAGTTTAGTTAAAATGTTAAAGGTTTTTAGTTAAGTTTAAAAATCTTGCATGTTCATCTTTATCATTAGAGAAAACTCGGTAAACCAACACGTGGAATGAGGTAATTTTAAAATACAAATTTAATAATTTTTCTCTAATTAAGATTACTCATTAATTTTGCTTAGAGAACCATTATTTAAGAAAAAACGGTTAAGTGACATAGACACGGCCGTGCCAAACTTCGGCACGCCCCATGCCGATCGCGCAGAACCAAAAAATAAAGGGGTAACATGTCCCTTTCTTACCTCACTTTGCACGGGTCGTGTTGAAGAATTTCTCTGGGCGATTTACACTTTCTGACCGTAAAATTCATCCCCAACAACATCAATCCACCGTGTAAGTACTTTAAATCTTAATTTTAACCTTTAATTTCTAGATTAGGTTAGTGTTCTTTCCTAATTTGGGAGCTAAATCCGAAATTAAAAGATTTTACCCAAATTGATTGAAATTTGTTGATTAGATATCTGTAATAAGTTTTTGATAATTGGTGTAAAAACATCCGAAATTTATAAGTTTTTACTCTTACAAAAGAGTAAATTACGGCTTTCGTCCCTGTGGTTTACACGTTTTACGCCTATAGTCCTCAAACTTTACTTATTACGGCTTTAGTCCCTAAAGTTTAACGGCTCATTACGGCTTTGGTCCCTGACGCTAATGGGCATCTAGTTTTGCTGATGACATTTTTAACCCTCTTTTACCCTCATTTTTAACCCACTGTTTCTTCTTCAACTCAAAAACCACTTTCAAAGTTTACCCCATCTTCATCCGTTCAACGTTTCCGATCACCATCACCAGCAGGTTGCAGAGGCGGGCACCGGCGTTGATACAGGTAACTCTAGCGAGTAAA
Source organism: Deinandra increscens subsp. villosa (assembly GCA_039602395.1). NCBI lineage: Eukaryota > Viridiplantae > Streptophyta > Magnoliopsida > Asterales > Asteraceae > Deinandra > Deinandra increscens. Next base: position 33,677,797 of record JBCNJP010000010.1, read on the forward strand.
TTAAATATTAGATATTAGATATATAATAATATGGATGGATATTCTTAATCCACTCGTAGAGATGAGAAAACCGACCCACATGGTTACTATCGACGGGGATGACGACGATCCACTTTTTTTTTAACAGTTTTTTTTTTTGAACAGCAAATGAGGGGCATGGGTTACCAATCTCTCCGTTAAACATTGTGGTCTTGTGGATGCTGCAATTAGCATCTCCAATTGTGTCTACACCCACAGTTTTTCCGCCACCACAATCAATTATCCTCCGATACACGTACACAAACCACCACCACCATTAGCCTTCGGGGCGGCGTTTGCAACTTTAGCACCTCAATTTCAATCATTCGCTGCATTCCCTTCCAATGGAGATTGTGGAGAATCATTGAAGGATAGCAGGAACGGTGACCTGTAACAACTGCCTGAACTGGAACCGGAACCAAATTCTAGTGGTGTTGATGAAATTGAAGTTGAGATCGAAAAGGTAAGCAGTAATCGTGGGAGAATCCGATCCAAAGTCGCCATCGGCATCTCCAAACAATTTGGGGCATTTTGACCGATTATGAAAGGCTGGCCGATATTATCCCTAGTCTCGTTGTAAGCCAGGTGCTTGAATAGAAATTATTGTGTTAGTAATAGTGAGAATAAGGTTGTGCCGGCTCCGATTCCGATCGTGTAGAAGAAGTGGCAACATCCGGCGGAGTCCAGACCTCTCTCTTCCTTCCCGCTGGTGATGTTGATGACACGGCCAAAGGGTGATGATGGTGTGGTGGTTCTCCTCCGCGGTGTTGGTGTTGATGACCGGAGAAAGACGCCAAAACGGAACGGTTGGTGGTGATGACTAGAGAAGACGCCGGAACGGAACGGTTGGTGGTGATGACTGGAGAAGACATCGGAACGGTTGGTGGTAATGATTGGAGAAGACGTCGGAACGGGTGATAACCTGGATAAGTTGGTGGCGATGAACGGATATGGTGGTGGCGGTAGATGAAAATGGTGGTGGTGGACGACGATTCGCCGGAAAGGAAACAACGGATATATATGATAATTTGTGAACGATGAATGTTTATGGTTCTTTTTTCTTTTTTGATTTATTTTTAATTAATATTTATATTGGTTTTTTTAAAGGAGGGTATAATGGTCTTTTCATACACACTTAACGGAATTTATTAACGCCTGTTAGCCCCAGGGACGACTGGTGTAACGGACCCCTAAACCTTGAGGACTATAGGCGTAAACATTGAAGCCTAGGGACTATAGCCGTAAAACGTGCAAACCACAGGGACTATAGCCGTAATAAACTAGGTCTAACTTACGACCTGAAAATAAACCAAGTAGTTTAGTTAAAATGTTAAAGGTTTTTAGTTAAGTTTAAAAATCTTGCATGTTCATCTTTATCATTAGAGAAAACTCGGTAAACCGACACGTGGAATGAGGTAATTTTAAAATACAAATTTAATAATTTTTCTCTAATTAAGATTACTCATTAATTTTGCTTAGAGAACCATTATTTAAGAAAAAAACGGTTAAGTGACATAGACACGGCCGTGCCAAACTTCGGCACGCCCCATGCCGATCGCACAGAACCGAAAAATAAAGGGGTAACATGTCCCTTTCTTACCTCACTTTGCACGGGCCGTGTTGAAGAATTTCTCTGGGCGATTTACACTTTCTGACCGTAAAATTCATCCCCAACAACATCAATCCACCGTGTAAGTACTTTAAATCTTAATTTTAACCTTTAATTTCTAGATTAGGTTAGTGTTCTTTCCTAATTTGGGAGCTAAATCCGAAATTAAAAGATTTTACCCAAATTGATTGAAATTTGTTGATTATTGCCTTTATTGGTGTAAAAACATCCGAAATTTATAAGTTTTTACTCTTACAAAATAGAAGTTTTGTGGTGTTTTCTTAATAAAATATTTCGGAGCCCCGAGTCTGACTATCATCACGATTTTGCATACCACAACTGTCGTCCCTCTTCCAAACCCTAATTGTCGACTGCAAGCTCACCAAGGTACTACATTGTATTCATCGTCATTCATAAATACGCCTGGGTTTCATTTTATTGCTCTGTTCAATTTATCGTTGATTTTGCATCGATTTACGTGTTACGGAACAAGTCTCCTTTTCTTTATGGATTTGTGATGTTTTTCAAAATTTCATGTTACCAGGAAAATGAGTCGCTCGAGCAGAACGCTATATGTTGGTAACCTTCCTGGGGATATTCGTGAGCGAGAAGTGGAAGATCTGTTCTACAAGGTAATGCACTAAAATTTGTTTAAAATTTAACACCAACATCACAATTTGCAACCCTAGTTTCAGATTTAACCTGAGATGTCGAGTTTCTCTTTGGCAACATTTGGTTACAAATTTGTACCATCACATGCCACAAACACAGACTCTGCGCTGCCTGCCATAACAATTGGTTCTATATTGAAGTAATCTGGACAGCGTTTGGTTTGGATTTTAAATAGTCAATTTAGCTAGGTAGTCAAAGTTGCAAAGCATACTCAAGGCACAAAATAAAGCACAACATAAATGTTTAAGCAGTTAATTTCGCAGATATAGTATATAATATAATAGGATTAGCAAATAGCAGTTAGAATGATCAAAACAACAACTCAAAAAAGTAAGCAAGGTTCTTTGTTCACAATCATCAAGCACATGATTAAAAACATATAAGAAGCTCCTAGCATCACTTGACTTGTCTAGGTGTGCGTTTTGTGTGCTTCTCGCCACTATCATTTTTGAGCATTTATGAGGTTTCATCCCATCAGGATACTGGGTAGCATTTCAGCTTACAAAAGTGATTACTTGTTCAGATGTTCAGAAGAGATATGGGCCAAATTTTAGACTCAGAACCGTTATGCTACGTAACTTTTGAGAAATAAAAGACAGTTATTAAACTCTGCATTTGGAAAGCAACATCTGTGATTTTGTGAGAATTCTTTTCCGTTTTTCCCTCCTCTTGGAAGGATAAAAACAATTTTATTCATCAGTACGTTAAAATACATGGCAACACGTGCCTGTCTTACTCAATACATGACATTAGTTACATACCTAGATTAATCAAAAATTAAATTTTTTTTTAGTGAGCTCTGTCGTGGGGAGCTTAAGTTTGGTATATATTCTCTGTTTTATTTGATTTCAGTATGGTCCAATAGCCCACATTGAACTGAAAGTTCCACCAAGACCCCCCGGTTATGCTTTTGTCGAGGTCAGCTTCATTTTGCTAATATTTCCTGCTTTCCGTTTTCTTTCTGATTGCTTTTTTTCCCCTCTTATAATTAATATCCTTTCTTGTAGTTTGAGGAGGTTCGTGATGCTGATGATGCTATCCGCGGCCGTGATGGCTACGATTTTGATGGACACAAATTACGGGTCAGTCAGACTTACAAAACACGCATGATATATCATACTGTTCCACTTGTCAGTAGTAGTCCATCAACTTACTATTATACTCTTTATTTTTGTTTGAGCAGGTGGAACTTGCTCATGGTGGTCGTGGTAGCTCATCTTTTAAAGACCGTTATAGCAGTCATAGCAGTGGTCGTGGCGGCCGGGGTGGTGGAGTTTCTAGGCGGTCTGATTACAGAGGTTTGATTTCAGCTTATTTGCGCACGATCCATCATCTTAATAACATTGAAGAGTCATTTTTAAAAGGATAATTGTTTATTTTATGGTTGGCATAGTTTTGGTGACTGGGCTGCCCTCTTCTGCATCGTGGCAAGACCTTAAGGTCAGTATGACTTCGATATTTGTAAATTAGAAAAGAAATAAGGTTTATGGTGTTTTTTGACATGTATTTTCATCACATTGAACTCTAACTTCGCTTGGCCTTTTCTAGTTTGCTTATTTGTCTGGTATCTAGTGATACAAGACTTCACTTTGCAGACACTTGTTATATTGTCAAATATCTTGTCAATGAACTGTAATAGTTTCTAATGGTGGCGTTTTCTTCTTTCTTAATCTTAAATTCCAGAACCATATTTCTATTAGGAGTTATATGGTTTGGCATATTAGCTAGACTCACATCTGTTCTTTTATTTAGGATCATATGCGCCGCGCTGGAGATGTTTGTTTCTCTCAAGTTTTTAGGGAGGGAGGTGGTAAGATCTTTTTCATTTAAAACGATTGTGTTTAGGGTATCTATTTTGTAGAAAGGATGTAAACATTTTTTCATTATTAAGTTTGTGGTTACATGCTATTGTTTTGCAGGCACCACAGGCATTGTGGATTACACAAACTACGATGACATGAAATATGCTGTAAAATATTTATTTTATTTCCACCTTTTGCTGCAATGATTCAGTTTGAGGTTATAATGTTAATAAATTTATCAATTTTTCCTACAGATACGTAAATTGGATGACACTGAGTTTCGGAATGCTTTCTCACGTGGATACATACGGGTATACTTTCAATTTTTTCTTTTAACCATCCAAATATGCATAACGATTTCAACCAATTTTCCAACTGTTCATGCACCCTAACATTAACCCTGTGTTATGTGCTAAATTCTCAACTCAAATCACTCCACTCACAGGTGAAGGAATATGATTCAAGCCATTCTAGAAGCCGCAGCAGGAGCCGAAGCAGAAGCAGGGGCTATAGCAGGAGTCGAAGCAAGAGCCTAAGGTTGGATCACTTTTTATTGGAGTATATATCTGATTTTTCGAATTCAATTCAGATGAAATTTCAGGGTGTTTGGGATTGTCAATAATAAAGTGATTAGGTGTTTTGTAACAATCAGTTTGGATAAGCTACTTTCAAACTAGTTTTCTGAAACTGATTACTTTAGTCTAAAACAATCATAAACCTATATGTGATCTAGAAACATGAAAAATCAGACAATCAATTTGCAAATGTAATCCCAAACACTCCTTGATAAACATAAACTTTAGTTTCATGCCTTCTCATATCCTCATGCTGTCACGCAGCAAATCCCCAAAAGCAAAGTCTTCTCGTCGCTCAAGATCTCGTTCTGAATCTAAACCTCGATCTTTGTCAAGGCATACTTTCTCTCCTATCTAGTATTTTGGTTATTGATTTTGTATGTTGTATTTTGACTTGAGGCTTATTTTTTCATATAAGAAAGATGAGATAAATCATACCTGACACACCCATCTATTTACTGATTATAACTAACAACTAACAAGTCTTGTTCTACCATGCTATTACTAAGCACTCTAGTCTTGTTGCATGATAATGCCAATATGATTTAGTTACTATATTCTAATATTGGTTACGTTGCATTGAGTGTGAATGTGTGATTAATTGCTGCTATAGAGCCGATAAATGTTGGTCGGTAGATGAGTTGAATAAAATCTTAAAAATGAGGAGGTGCATGCTTATTAAGTGTCCTATGGTTTAGTTCCTGATTTTATGTAATCAGACAAGTTGAAAAAATGATTGGTGTTTCTCTTTTCTACGAAATAGATATATTCAGCTATATGGGGATCAAATCTTAAAATTTTTGAAAGAATATAGTAAAATTGTAAAACTGCCTAGACCCTATACGGGGATTGCATCTTAATTTTTTTAAAGGACATGGTACAATTGGCTATACCACTTTTGGTTGTTGAGGTATGGTGCTTTGTGTATGCCAGTTTTGGAATTCTTTATGGTGTTCTCAAATACCCATCATCAATGGCCATGGTTGCTGGATTTTGGGAACACGAAGAATCATGGATATGGGTTGCAATTTTAAAGCTGGAGTTTGAACAAGAAGAATCATGGATATGGATGGCAATGGACCTATATAAGCCTCCTTTTTTCTATTTAAATTATAATTTTTGTTACCTCCAAATTTATTAGGTCATGTCATAATATTTTGATTATTGATTATGGTTACCGAGTCACTGAGGTGGAAGTGGCATCAAGGCTCTTGGATCAGAATTGTTAAAGAGGAACATGTGGGTATTAAAATCTGTTGTTTCTGTAACTTTTGCAGATCTCCTTCAAGATCCAAATCTCCTGTACCATCTGTAAGTGAAAATATGATTTTATTAAAGTCTTGTAGATATCAATTTTAAGGTTGTATCATCATTAGTATTTATTAAAGGTGGCCAAATTAGCTAGTCAAAACGAGTAAGGCTTCTGTACAAGTTGAAAGGGGTCGGGTTGGGTTGACCTGAAACATTTCTTTTCCAAAATTTCTAATAATTATTTTGTGTAAACTATGATTGCATGAGGTATTATTAATATTCAATAATAATCTTTTTATGAATCCTATGATTTATGAATTTTTATGTATTGGCCGACTTTTGATTTGCTTGATTACTACTTCATATTTATTTTATTTGACTCTCTAGAGCTTTCGACATAACCCAATTTAATCCGTTTGAAGGCAGAAACTGCCACCTTTAATCACTATAGAATCATTTTGACTTGCCAACCTGGTTATCTGATTATACTCTTCAGCGTGAGAAGGCTGTAAGTAAAAGCCCCAAAAGACACAGTCCAAGCAAAAGCAGGAGCAAGAGTTTATCCAGGTATAACTACACCACCATATTCTGTACTAATAAAAAAGTGGTTCCATAAATTGTCGTGGATTCAGAAATCATTATAAAATGTGTACAGGTGATGGATGACTCGGCAGGCAGATGGGCCGGCATGATGGTTAGTTGGTCTGGTGGTGTTATGTTTGCTAAACTATGTTCAAGACTTGGAGATTATGGGTGTTTATTTGTTTGAAAACTTGTTCGAGTATTCTATCTTTATTTTATTGTGTAGTAGCGAGCATTTAGATGTTTCTAGTTTAATTCCATTGGGTGGATACATTCGCCTTTATACCTACCTGGTTTTGGTCGGGTGTTTGCTGAAAGCACTGAAATTTAACCCATCGAATCTAGTAGGGGTGTTCATGGTTTGGTTTCAAACCGCGAAACCGTCCAAACCGGTCATCGGTTCGGTTTCGCGGTCAGTTTTTTATCTTAACGAACGGTCGGTCGGTTTCGAAAATTTTAAACCGTTGTGAACGGTTTGGTTTACGGTTTATATGAAAAACCGGTCGTAAAAAACTAGACCGAACCATGTATATATAATAAATAATATATGTAGTGTATATATATATAGGGTAAGGATCAAGTAAAAACCACATCTTTTTGCGAAAACCTAAAAACTAATACTAAAACCTTCATAACTTTTTCATACGATCATATTTTTTTTTAAAATTTGCATCAAAAACTTTAGAATTATGAGTTCTTTAATTCTGGAATTTTTTTTTTAAAAAAACTTTAACGTCTTGTCGTTTTTTTATTAGTGCACATGTGCACTAATAATAAAACTCATACATATAATGTTTTTTTTTAGAAAAATCGCATCAAATATGTTATAATTTTGTTAGTTTTTCGTGGTTTTTTATTAGTGCATATGTGCATTAATAATAAAACATTTTATACGTGTCGTATACATTAATATTTTAAAAGAGAAATTGCACCATAAATCTTATAATTGTGTTATCTTTAACTCTAAAAATATATTTAACGATTTAAAATTTTTTAAATTTTATGTTACACATGTGCACTATAACTAATAGTTATAGTACATATATGTAGAATTATCATTAGTTCTATGAATATTTTAGTTTTTTTAAATGTTTTTAACCTAAACAATATGTTTTCGCATGACAATTCTCATTTGTGTAGTACTAATGAAAATGGTGCACATGTGCACTAATAATACACATGTGCAGTATTTTTTTTTTTGAAATATTAATTTCTTTTCCAGAATCAAAGACAATAGAATTTTAAGATTTTTGGTACAAGTTTCATAGAAAAATATTAACGTATGTAAAAGTTATGAAGGTTTTAGTGTTAGTTTTTAGGTTTTCGCAAAAAAAGAGTTTTCACAGGATCCTTACCCATATAATCAAATAAAAACAAGATGTTATTGCGAAAACACGAAAACAAATATTAAAACCTCTATAACTTCCTCATACGTTCATATTTTTTTTTTAAAAAATTTGCACCAAAAGTCTTAAAATTATGTCACCTTTAATTCTGGGGAAAAAAATTAAACATTTAAAATTTCGTGATTTTTTTTATTATTGCACATGTGCAATAATACGTATTAATTATATTACACATGCTCTATATTAACAAAAATAAAGTTAATTTTTTTTTAAATTTTTTAATTTTTTTTTTCAGAATTAAAGATAACAAAATTATAACATTTATGATGTAATTTTTTATCAAAAATATTAACGTATAAAAAAGTTATAGAGGTTTTAATATTATTACACATGTGCAATAATAATTTTTTATTGCACATGTGTAATAATAAAAAAAATAAAAAAACGTTGATTTTTTTTTAATTTTCTCCAGAATTAAAGATAATAGAATTATAAGATTTATGGTGCAATTTTTTATAAAAAAAATTAACATATGAAAAAGTTATAAAGGTTTTAATATTATTGCATATGTGCAATAATAATAATAATAATAAAATTATTGCACCTGTGCAATAATAATTAAAAAAAAGAACTTGATTTTTTTTTTAATTTTTTTTCAGAACTAAAGATAACATAATTTTACGGATTTTGGTGCAAATTTTTTTAAAAAATATTAACGTATAAAAAAGTTATGGAGGTTTTAATAATTATTTTCGTGTTTTCGCAATAAGAGTTGTTTTCACATGAACCTTACCATATATATATATATATATATATATATATATATATATATATATATATATATATATAGGGGAAGGATAAAATAAAAACAAGATGTTATTGCGAAAACACGAAAACAAATATTAAAACCTCTATAATTTTCTCATACGTTAATATTTTTTTAAAAAATTTGCACCAAAAGTCTTAAAATTATGTCACCTTTAATTCTGGGAAAAAAAATTAAACATATAAAATTTCCTGATTTTTTTATTATTGCACATGTGCAATAATACGTATTAGTTATATTACACATGTGCAATATTAACAAAAAAAACATTATTTTTTTTTATTTTTTCAAGAATTAAAGATAACAGAATTATAAGATCTATGGTACAATTTTTTATCAAAAATATTAACGTATGAAAAAGTTATAGAGGTTTTAATATTATTGCACATGTGCAATAATAAATTTTTATTGCACATGTGCAATAATAAAAAAATTTAAAAAACGTTGAATTTTTTTTTAATTTTCTCCAGAATTAAAGATAACAGAATTATAAGATTTATAGTGCAATTTTTTATAAAAAAATTTAACATATGAAAAAGTTATAAATGTTTTAATATTATTGCATATGTGCAATAATAATAATAAAAAATTTATTGCACCTGTGCAATAATAATTTTTTTAAAAATTTATTGCACCTGTGCAATAATAATTTTTTAAAAAATTATTATTTTTTTTAAATTTTTTCCAGAACTAAAGATAACATAATTTTAAGGATTTTGGTGCAAATTGTTTTTAAAAATATTAACGTATAAAAAAGTTTTAGAGATTTTAATATTTGTTTTCGTGTTTTCGCAATAAAAGTTGTTTTCACATGATCCTTACCCTATATATATATATATATATATATATATATATATATATATATATATATATATATAGGGTTGGGGTATATTGAAACCCTCAATGAGTTGAGGAAACTTTGGAACCCAAATGGGTGGCTATCAATCATCCACATCATCTATTTTACTATATTTTGTCTTATACCCAAAAGGGTATATAAGACATTTACTATGATTCTTTTTTCCTTTCTCCTCTCTCCTCTCTCCTCTATCCAGATTTTTTTTTACTTTTTATTAAAAAATTCTATTATTTAAAAATGTTTTTATATATATATTTTTAACAACGATTTTCTTAAAAGCGTTTTTAATAAAATAAATGCTTAAACAATTAAAGAACATATTAAACTTTATTAATAATACTTATATAAATGGTTTTTTTAACTTTTGAGAAACAATTTATAATTTTTTTTCATTGTAGGAGTGTAATTATTTTTTCAGATACGAAATGTTACATATGTAACTATTTTTCTCAGATGGGAAATGTTACATACTTAACTTTTTTTAGTCAGGTGTAAAGCAGAAATTACGATTAACACTAAATATAACAAATTTTTATAAGAACTAAAATATTTAAAAAAAATCAAAAAAATAGAAAAGCTGACAATATAACATGATAACAAAAACATATATAACTATTTATGCTTCCGTTCTTGATAAGTATCTTCATATTTGACACGGGAAGAATACATTCACCTATGAAGAAAAAAAATAATTCATTAGTTTTAACATATGGTATATAGGCGAAAGTAAAAAAACATCAAACAAGTTACATATATAATATCAAACAAGTTACATATGGAGCATTATCAAAAAAGTTATATATGTAGTATTATGTTACACTACTTATGATATCATGTAAGTGGTTATCTTAAAAGACATTTTTATATCTTTTAGATGTAACATCCATGTCTTATAACTATATTAATTGCTGACACTTTACATCAAACAAGGTACATATGTAATATCAAACAAGTTACATATTCAACATAAAAAAAGTTACATATGTAGCATTATCAAACAAGTTACATATGTAACTTGTATGAACAATATTAAACATATCCATTAAACACTTTAGCATTTTTTATTAGAAAAAAATCAAGAAATAAATTTAATAGATATATGCACTTAACACATGGTATATAGATAAAAATAAATAAATAAAAACATCAAACAAGTTACTTAATGAACATAAAAAAAGTTACATATGTAGCATTATCAAACAAGTTACATATGTAACTTGTATGAACAATATTAAACATATCCATTAGACACTTTAGCATTTTTTTTAAGGATTTTTATTAGAAAAACAAATCAAAAAACAAGTTTAATTGATATATACATTTAACACATGGTATATAGACAAAAATAAATATAAAAACATCAAACAAGTTACATATTGAACATAAAAAAAGTTATATATGTAGCATTATCAAACAAGTTACATATGTACATTCATTTAGGTGAAACTACTAAATGTAAAATCCCGGTTCTCCAAGTACGAGCCTTGGTCACGTAACTATTAACAACACGACCTATTTAGTGTATACAATCTCCTAAATTGTTTTATTTAAAAATTACATATGTATTATTATCAAACAAGTTACATATATAACTTGTAACTTGTAAAAGTAGATATCATATAATGAAATAAATTCTTTTACTAGAAAAGCTTTTTTTAACATCTATTCTATTAACTAATAAAATAAAAATAGTAATATAATATGAAAAATTAATTAAAAGCAAAAAAAAACTTAGTGCAAAATATAAACCATGTTAATTGTTAATTGAAGAAAATTCTCGTTAATTTTTTTTATGAAAATTCAAATAATAATTAATACTAAGAACGAGTTGTGTCAGAGAGAAGTTTTAGAATTATTTTTCTTTTTTTTTTGGAAATGACAAATTATAATAAATAATAGATTATTATATTATACATAATAATAAAAATAATACATGTGTACTCGTCTTCTTCTCTTCTCAACAAAAACATACAGATCGAGCTCCCCTTTTATCATGGCAGGTATGAGAACTTGGAAAAATTTCAATGGTTTCGTCTATTTTCATGCTTCTCAATTAACTCTAACAGCATCTTACGGAGATTTTGAAGATCCAAGTACTAAAGTCTCGTCAGCCGGAGGAACCTCCGGTAACTAAATTCTCGCCTGCCGGAGGGTCATTGGCCTCTCGTGACCCCACTAGATCTAGAAAAAAAAGAAGTTGAATCCGAGAACTAATATCATGGGGGAACTAGATCTCTAGAAAAAACATACCTGGACCATTGCAAGTTATCGACGGTGATACACTTTCGACGACGGAAAACGTCGAGGATGTTGCTGAGTCGGACCTGTAGCCGGAGATTGCCTGCTCGTGAGGAATTTATAGATCGGAGAGGTAGCGATACTGATTCGTCGGAAGATAGGAGAGATGGCAGTGTGAGATGGAAGTTGAAGGACTTGCTTGTGGCTTCACCTTCACCTCCGCCGGCTCGATTGCTTGAGGAGAAAGGCGGTGAGGAGAGTGGAGAAGAAACTAGTAGGTGGAGTGGTGGTGGTTCGATGATCCGGCGCGGCGGTTGGAGAGGGCTGAGGCGGTCGACGACAACGCTATGGTTACTTAGGAGTAAATCTGATCTTTTGGTTTTGGGGGATTGAAAATGTGTTAAAGATAACTACAGACAGAGAAGATTGATAACAGAGAAGATTGATGATTTGAAATATTTGAAAAAATGGAGACCTGATCTTTTGATTTTTTGGGGTTAATGAAAGAGATAAGATGGTAGATCTGCAAAAGTACATATGGGTTGGGAGAAACAAAAATATTATGGGCTAAAATACCCTTCCAGCATATATGTTGTTACTTTTAGGGGTTAAAATTAAATAAAAATTGTATAATTAATATGAACCTTTGGTTGAAGTAGATGGAGGGTAGATAAGTGGGTTCCAAAGATTCCTCAACTCATGAAGGGTTCCAATTTACTCTTTCCCATATATATATATATATATATATATATATATATATATATATATATATATATATATATATAAATTACATTGACTTGTTTTTTGTAATGAGATTTTGAGTTTTAGCGTTTAATAACAAAAAGTCTACAAAATTAGTTATGTTTTCATTCTGGAAATTTAGTATACTATTGTTTACATTATGAACTTTAGTATTTGCATCGTGTTTTGGAGGTTACCTGTTCTATTTAGAGGTGGATTTTGTATTAACAAATTAGAGATGACAAGTATAGTAGACTAGCTCATAGTCTCATTCCCACATTTGATAAAATTGATTTCGAATTTTCTTTTAATATAAATTTTATATTCTAAACTTATATTGAATTAAATATCCTAAACCGTGAAACCAAACCGGAAGTAATGGTTCGGTTTGGTTCAGTTTTAATTTTTAACGGTTCGGTTTAGGTTTTTGATTATTAAAAACCGTAACTAACGGTTTGGTTTACGGTTTGACCCAAAAACCGTAAAAACCGGACCGCGAACACCCCTAGCATCTAATGAAGGAAACTATCTTCAAACCCTGGATTTGCATTCAAACGAACTTAATCCATGATCGTGAACCAAGGAAAGATTGCATTGAGCAAGAGGTTTGAAGGAGTGACCGGAATGATTAAGTGGACGCTTAGTAAGTTTATGATAAAAATATAATCTATCTGTGTGTGTTGAATGTGTTCTTTATTTTCTTAGGCTGTTTTTGGCGCACTAGCTGAAAAGTTAGCGATAATAAATAACTTTTGGTAAAAAGTAGTTGAAAAATGTAAAATGATATAAAAGTAAATAATTTAAAATTAAAAAACAAAATATAAATATATATTTAAAGGCGAAATATAAAATTTAAAAACAGAATATATTTGATTAGATTAATGTAAATTTTAAATAACACTTTTTGATTATTTATACTTAAAATGAATTTCTTGCATCCCATATCATAGTGACAATATTATCACGAATTTTCTAGTATTTATTTATAAGTTACGGAAGGTTATAACTAAAAATATTATAAAAGCTAGTTGAAACGCTATTCTAACTAGTTTTTCAAAAGCAAGCTTATAAGCTAGTTTTTTGACATTATCAAACAGAGTTTTTTTTTATAAAAACTCGCTTTTTAACTATCTTTTTAACCCCCCCCTCAGGTTTGGTAACGTAAAAAAGCTAGTTTATGGTGCACCAAACACGACATTTCTTGTAATAAATAGGCCAACAAAAAATGAAACTCTTCCATTTCCCCTTAATTTTTAATTTCTTTTATAGTTTTTTAATAATAATAAAAAAAGAAAGTTAATGATAATGTATGTCCGGATCAGACTGAATATATGGACTTAGGCCCACATATAACTTGACTCACACAAGGCATTGGCTAAACATGCCTAATCCAAGCCCACTATACTTTCCCTATAAAATGAGGCTTATCCCTCCTTTAGAAGGGATCCTAAACCTTGAGATTTATCCCATGGGCCGGCCTTGCCCACTCGGGTCGGCCTCCCTTGCCTTGGGTCGGCCTTGTTTCACTTGGGTCAGTCTCCCTTACCTCAGTCGGTCGGCCTCTGGGTCTACCCCACAGGCTGAACCTGACAGCCTTCCTCAGCTACTCCACATCGTCTATAAAAGGAGACTCCATCACCTTATACTCTCTCTATCTCTACCTCTGTCTCTCGAGACATACTCTCTTTCTCTCTACATACATACATACACTCATAGACTTATATATGCATACTCACTATCTATACAGTCTTACTAAGTTGACCGTCGGAGGATGGTCTAGAGACTCCCGGTCTCTGTCCCCCTTCTAACGGGTTCTTTCTATGTTACAGGTTTAGGAGAAGACTTGGGAGAGCTAGACCCGACCTGCCCGGTTCAACGGCTCAACTCGACTCTTCCTCATATAGATCGGCTCTATACCTTGATGGCCCGTCCTTGGTCTCACCACTCCGACCACCCGAGGGTGCTCCGTTTCTACATTGGCGCCATCTGTGGGACCACAAAGAAAAATGCTTTGTGGTCCTACTCCTTGCAGAGTAGCTAGATTCGGAACTTTCATGTGTTTTAGGTGCCTGATACGACATCTATCCCGGTTCGAAAAGGCTTTACAGGTTTTGAACCTCCTAATATTAACACTTTTCATGCTTCTGTGAATAAAACTCACGATACATACATCATATGCTAGGTTATAGCTTATAGTTACTAGAAAGCGTCTACATATATTCATGCGTATTCTATTCAACGTGGTTACAACTTCCTCTGAATAATTTCCTAATATTAATATGTTATGACACATGTGACATTACTCACCCATGAATCCTTACGAATGACCGAGAATTTCTTATATTTAAACATGCCATTTGATTTATGACATGATCCATAGCTAACTTTTTATTTTCCCATAATCAACTGTCACGTTGGATTTACGTTACTCTTTGTACTTTTGTCTGAAAAGTAAAACCCTACCATCCTAGGCATGCTTATTACATATGCACTTATACAAATATGATTTTTCTTTCAGAAGCAACTAACAGTATGTACAAATACTTGGACATAGCTTACAAGTGCCTGATGCTTATTGCTTAAATACATACATATATTTTATATATTTGAAAGGACAAGATTCAAAATTTACAGTTGGAACAAATAGGACATATAAATAAAAGGCTACATATTTAGAGATTCTACAAACATGTCAGCTACATGTACAACTAAGGGTGGGCGGTATACATGCCGCCCCCTCTCTTCGGCGTCGGCATGTTGGGGTTGGTTTTTCGGCATTTGATTGCCGATGGATGCCGAGAACAAGTGACCGTTCAACGGTCATTTTTTTGACCGTTTTGAACTTTAATTTTTTTTAAATCAATTCAAACATTATATAAATCCATCTATGCCCAACAAATTTTATACATCTTCTTCTCCTAAAAAAACCTCTACTTTCTTTCTCTCAAAAAACATGAATCGTCCTCGCCCACGGTATAGAATCCCACCCGAGCTTATGACTTCGTCTAGTAGTTCGAGCGATTCGGACAATGACGCGATGAGTTTCATGAATCTATGTTATCGTGCTGTTTTAGACGAAGAATCTCGAGAGAAGAGCACAAGGACAAGTATTTATCGAGATCGTAGAGCAAGCCATGATTGTTTGATTGAGCTATATTTTGCCGACGAGCCACGTTTCCACGAAGGTATTTTTAGTGATAGATTTCGAATGTCTAAAAGATTGTTTAATCGTATTTTTGCATGATATTGAGAGTAACTTCGAGTGGTTTACGTTTCGTGTCGACGGGAGGGGGCGTCCAAGTTTCACTACTTTACAGAAATGTACAGTAGGTATTCGTCAATTGGCAACCGGTAACGTGCCTGACGAATACAATGAATTTTTAGAAATTTCTGAAAGAACATCACGTGAGTGCTTACACTTTTTTGTGATTCTATAATTAGACTTTATAGAGATGAATTTTTGCGTTCACCGACTAGCCATGATCTTGCTCTTTTATATGAGGCCCATTTAGAAAGACATGGCCTCCCTGGCATGATCGGTAGCAT
This sequence comes from Deinandra increscens subsp. villosa, assembly GCA_039602395.1. NCBI lineage: Eukaryota > Viridiplantae > Streptophyta > Magnoliopsida > Asterales > Asteraceae > Deinandra > Deinandra increscens. Next base: position 33,693,862 of record JBCNJP010000010.1, read on the forward strand.
CGATTGAATGCATTGGGAATGGAGAAGCTGTCCAACAAAATATAGAGGACAATATCATCGCGATGATCATCCAAAACCAACGGTAATACTCGAGGCAGTTGCGTCGCAAGAAATGTGGTTTTGGCATGCTTTCTTTGGTGTTGCAGGTTCGAACAATGACATAAATGTGCTAAATCAGTCAACATTGTTCACCGACGAGTTGAAAGGTATTGCTCCGAAAGCTCCTTTTATTGTTAATGGTCGGGAATACAAACGGGGATACTACCTAGCCGATGGTGTATATCCCACTTGGTCTACTTTTGTAAAAGCGTATACACATCCATACGCAATCAAGGAGAAGAAAATGAAGAAGGTGCAAGAGGGTGCAAGAAAAGACGTCGAAAGAGCGTATCGGAGGTTGAAAGCTAAGTGGGCGATACTAGATCGAAAAGCATAGATCGAAAAGCACGGCCAACAGACACAGATATGTTGGAGAATATCATGTACGCTTGCATGATACTTCACAACATGACATTGAAAGACGAGGGCGCGACTATTTCACTGGTACACATTCGTGATCCTCCATTCCAGCCGACCGACACTGATGATGTTTATATGGAGATATGCGATAGCGAGACACACTTCCATCTACGATTCGACACCACTGAGCATATCGCCAACAACTTGAAAGTCGTGCTAACTGAAGAAGAGCTGAATGCAAATCCTCCACCACCCTAGATTTGTATTTTTTTTTTAAATTGAAGAATAAATGTTGGTTTTTTTTAGGAATTTGGTAATTTTTGTTATTTTTAGGACTTTGTAAGTTTTTTTTTAATCTAATGAATATTTATGTTCTTATTTTATATTAAATGTTTTAGTTTAATTTTATTTGTTTTAGTTAAAAAAAATGAAGAAAAAAGGTTTTAATCCATGCCTAAACCATGCCTATATCAAGCATACCCCCTACCAAATCATCAAATCTACATCAGTTTTCTCTCTTCTGTTGGCATCACATCATTGGTCAATTTTGATGCCTAAATCATGCTTTAAATGAGCATACCTCCCACCCTGATATATCAATATGCCGACAACCATGACCATGGCTTATCATAAGTCACTTTTCAACAATAAATTTTGTCAGAAAAGCTGCCAGCTTTCTTGTACCTCTTTCACATGCCTTATATAAATTTCCATGTTCAAATGTACAACACCATACCGGTCGACACTAAAAACAAAATATGAAAAAACTTAGCTCTAAAGCTCTTCTTCGATTGGAAGTAAGGAAAATCCAAGTAGGTTTATTCCGATCGGTGACTCATACCGCCACTCCTCCGTTTCGGGGTTTCAGCTCCTGACTGAGCTTCCATCCGAACGAGACTATTCTTCGGGCGGTAACACTCCATACGACACCTTCTCGGGTTGTATCTATTCAAGAGATAAATAGCTGGTCGAGCAATCAGGTCCTACGCTAGTCTCTTCTTCAGATAACAATTGTGATAATCGGGTATCCTATATATCGGCCGAACAAACAACACTTCCAGACGAATGGGAGTCTGAACATTAAGCCCTGACAGCTGTTGACCCGAGTGCTTACTCCAACTCTTACAAGAGATCAACGTCTCACTCTCACCCGCCTACCGAATAATCATCAGTAGGTTTAATAGCTTAAAGGCCTCGAACGAGTGTTATGACACTCACAGTGGTAGACGCTTTGCTTTCATGTCGTACCAACCCTACCTGATGCCGGATGAATCCATTACCTGACGACTACATCCAGGCCTACCAGTGGCGGATCCAGGAAATAATCTCAGGGGTAGCGGGGACTAACGGGGGTTCGGGGGCAGCGCCCCTGAAAAAAATTTTAGGTAGTTAACGGGCTTTTAATCATATTTTTAAGGGGCTTTTGATCATATTTTTAAGTAAAAGCCATAAAATTTCTTCCAGGGGTCGCGAAAATTTTGTTTCAGGGGTCGCGAAAAACCGAAAACCTATAAAAAAAAAAATTTGCACGTCGGGGTAAAAGTTCAGGGGTAGCGGGCGCTACCCCTGGGACCTTAGTAGGTCCGCCACTGAGGCCTACGTTCCACCCGGACGTCCATTTTCGGACGACTTGTTCCCAATATACACCCACAAAGATCTGGGTTACATCCGATCGGAACAACACATTTCCAGACGACTTGCTCTTTCATCATGTCACCCTGCCTCTAAATACTCAGCCCACCGGACAGACACTTGGCTAACTAGGCTATATTATTTACTGGAAAATCAACCATATACTATTCATACAACCGAAGACCAATATTTTTCCATCTCGTCAGACCATAATATTCAGGGCCAGCCCTGAAAACCCTCAAAAAAGTCTGGGCCCTAGGCGAGAAAAAAAATGAGCCCGTATAATAAAAGACATAAATACATATATAAAAAGACAATATTGTAACGAGAGATTGTAATAACATTAGATCACTATTATCAATCCTGCAATGGCATTGTGGGCATTCCCAATCCGCTCCATAGTCTTTGATTTGATGGACCAAAGGAAGACTACAAGTTTTAACCTTTTTTGCAATAGCTCTACCATCAACAATCCAACTTCTACAATATTCAAAAGGTGGATTACATTAGTAACAAAAACTTATCTAAAAAATAAGACAATGTTGTGCCGCTCACTAAAGAGTTGTCATTACCCCTCCACTAAAAAAGAAATGCAGTTGGCAAATTAAATGGCTTAATAAATGGGTATATTTGAGGCTAACTAAAGGTACCAACAAACTTATGATACTTAAAATCATCAAACAAATGGCAAGTTTGACATAATATTTAGCAGATGATATGAGTTTACTTCAGTGACAAGTTTGACTAACAGTCGAATATCCCAAACGCACGTTAACAGATACAGAGTTGAGTGATTGACGTAACCAATATCACTACCATCAATATCTTTTTAACAATAACCAATGGGCAAAATTTTGTTCTTTGACTAACGATCGTTCTGGTTCATTATCGATGTGGTCGATTCCACATGTTGGCTTTTCACAATTGGGTTAGTAAAAGGATTATTAACATCATCCTTTATAAATTTGGTTTCAAAGATCCTCATCCGACCGGGAATGATGACGAAGAACAGGAAGAAAATGTTTGGTTATGAAACTTTTTCTTCAGTTTTATAAAACTTAAATGACTATAATATTCCTAAAACTAACCAATTTAACACTGTTAATTCTAAGGACCATTGATGAAAGCAAATATGATAGTCGAGGACTATATGAATAAAAATATAGTTTAAGGATCAAACTCATAATTTGTCCCAAACCATAGGAACTGTCCATGTATTTTACTTATAAAACTGACTAATAACTTTTCTTCAACTGATTTTCGTTTTTTGTTGCCAGATATTTCTATCGGTAAAAATGAACTTGGTTGGAAAAGAATGCTTCAAAAAAAAGTTGTGTGGTTATTTTACTGTTGGGACTTGAGAAGATAGCAATTATAAATTTATAACTGAGTTGATTCAGTTGATGGCGGCAAATAAATAGGAAACAAAAGGCTTTGGTTAATTAAAGGGAAGAAAAAAATTAGAAACATGCCGCTTGCAATGTGTAGAACCTTAGACCTTCCGCTAACTAACAAAAGTTCCAACAAAGCGAGCCGTTAGACATTCTGATTATATTTGTCAAAATAGTAAACAAATAGCTAAAAACTTATATAATATATATATAAAACAATTTTAAAAAATTTCGGGCCCTTCAAAAAACCGAGCCCTAGGCGGTCGCCCACCCCGCCTAGGCCCGGGGCCGGCCTTGATAATATTCCGGAAGACATCCACCAGATTTTGACAATATGAAACACCAGGTGATCCCACCATATTTGTTGGACACTCATTTTGGTCAGGTAAGAGCCTCGTGGCATCTATTACAGACCAATGAACCATCGGTTGACGAACTATTTTGAATTAAACCCCCTTCTCTGGTCAGACTACACCTTTTTCCGGGCCGAACCATAGAATTACACAGACGAAGGATTTTCTTCCGGTCGAAACCATCCACCGAAAGAAGCTTACTCCGGATGAACTCCCGTCTATGGTCGAACCATCGGGCTGACCGAGTGATTCCCGATTGATCTACCATCCAAACGAAACAATTCGCACAAAGACACTCCTCTCGGTTGACTCCACCGGACGATCTACATTACCAGTCGTTATATATATTTCAGCCGGACGAGCCACGACTCCAAACGAGTTCCTAAACCCCGAACAGGTCTATTACCAGATGGGACATCACTCGCCGGATCGGAGAGCCTACTACCAGCCTGCCTTTCTTGCCAAGCAGCCCTCTGTTACCCAGCGATCTATATTTTTTCGGCTGGGCGAAGATCTCATACCCTTACACTGGAGGTCAACTACTCCAAGCGGCAGTCTTCTTTCCGAATGGTTGATTAAGAGGGTCTGTGTGACGAACAGTTGTTCCAAACTACTCTCATCCCTGACTATTTTGTTGTCTAACGCAAACATGCACGTACGATCCTAATCTTGCCTTGTACATACCTCACACTATGTATAATTATCAATTTCAATCCATGCTTATTGGCAGATACGCCTTATACTCCTTCAAGATATTTACGTGGCTTCTCCTTATTTATTTACCGTCAATGGCTTTACATATTTTGAAGTTATTTATTCGGACATTCCGAAACAAATGAGATACATTCTATTCATTTGTTTATTTACAATGAAGCATGGTTAATGCTCATATCGAGCAATATTAAAGGTCGGACTTATAATTACGATCAAATTCGATCCAAAATATAGATATTATTACATGACGAACCTCCATACGTTTATTACTACACGGACATCCTACACGCAGATATTATTATACAAAGATTTCACATACATATATTACTATCTCTTAATCTGAAGGACATTATTCTCATTGACGGTGGGGGTTGAATATTATTCATCCTCTACATTAACAAACACCAACTTTTATTATTATTAGCATGGATGTGATACATATATTCTGACATCGTCACATATATCCTCCCGAGTAGAAGGAAGATACAACATTTATGGATCATGGTGGCCAATTACCACCCACACTGGACTTATTACCACTATCGATCGGATGAAATTGTCCATCCGGCCTAATTATTACCACGGATCAAACGATCATATGACATTCTTTAACTAGGCATTTTAAAGCATCGATCAATGATCAACAAGTTATGTCATCCTTACTCCGACTATTGGTTCATTTACATTTAATTACAAGTCTTTTATTATGGCACACCTATACACTATGACTTTTATACTAATCGGTATTGTCAAACCACGAACAACACTTCGGTAAACTTAACATACTTATGCTTTGAGATTACTTAGCAATTTATTCTGTAGATTCACTACTATTAACAAATACTCACAACATTTGATGGGTGAATGAGACGATTTATCATGCCTCACATGCTCATCAGGCGTCCCGATGCATAGAAAATCGACCTTTGACCATATGGCCACTTACGTTGGCTTGACACTTGGCTTGCATGACGTTATGTCATCTACGCGATCTTTTCTTTACATATATGTCATATAGTTGAAACTAATATGTTATTTTGAGTTCAATGCTCCTAGTATGAGCTAGCACCACCGAACTGGAGGGCTAGTATAGCGTACCACCATTGTCATAGGGTGTCATTGTCGTCACATTTTTAGGGAGCGCCCGAAGGAAGCAATATACTTATGCTCCTATGCTTTATCACATCATGAAGTGGCATCTCATTTACTATATAAGATCTCTTCATACAACACCTAAGTCTTCCCAAAATACAATTTAATCATTTATCACAGGCTAACAAATCAAAGGAAAGGACAACACATACGAGTAACACACTCGGTCTTCACAACTAACTATGAAAACCTGTCAATGGGATACTAGGCCCCATACATCAATCATACGTGGCCACTCGGATTAGTTTGAACCACTAGTATCGCATGATTACACAGCCTCACATGGCTACATACACAAGTAGATTATCAAGACTACTCAAGACCTACTCCACTCTATCGAGCATTACAAGTGGTCACGCGGATTACTTCGAACCACTCATCTCTTTTGATGCCTTACGAATGGTTGCCCAAGTCACTCTGGACCATTCAAGAGATTTTACTGGTAGGCTATGTGTTAGGCAATGCGTAAGTCCCATTATGTACTCCCGACCCAAACTTGACTATATAGTTATACAGGTCGGCTAGCTAATGTCGACCTAACTATAACATAGTCCACTTAAAAACATGGCTCTTAGCTTCAGGTCGGCCAATGGTAACTCTGACTACCAAGGCACACCGACCTAGCTATTGTCATTGCATGCTTTAGGGCATGCATTACTACAACTAGAGGGAGTTAAGGACACGACCAGTCGGCCATATTCGACAATGCAATACCAGCCTTACTGTCACACCCCGGTCAATGGTTTGGGATATGAGCGAGACGGAATCATAGTCGCAGATATACAGAACAACTTCTACTAAATTCAAACGTCATTTAAAACATAATACCATTCATGTTGCAGCGGAAAGATGTGGTGAAATTGTGACAACCGGACCAAAAATCAGGTCAAACCTCTCTCCGTTGACTTTTGTTGACTTTCTAATTTCGTGATTTACTGCTTTAAATTGCATGATTAAATGTGAATGAATAAACGATTAACTGATTTAAAAATTCACGTTGAAAAACTGTGAATTATGAATGTTTCATAATATTATTAATGGAATTTTAATAATAAGAAATTAAATATAAAAATGAAACTTTTTATATTTTATCAAACTGTTATAAACTGATAAAACATTTTACGGATTTAAAATTTTACAAAAAGCCTTTCGTTGTCAAGACTTAGCCAAACGAGTTACTCGTTTCACCTATTGGGCCCGGTAAGCCCAATAAGCCCAAAAATATCCGGATTGACCCGAAAACTTAACCGAAGGTTCGTCTCGACTAACCGAGTAAAACCCCCAACCCAGAAACCCGACCCGCGGCCCATATCGTATTGGGCCGTAACCGGCCCAAACCCTTTTCCTTTCGACTCGCGGCCCAACCCAAGAACCGAATGGGCTTCGGCCCATTCCCATATCGAAAACCGAATGGGCTTCGGCCCATTCCCCTTCCCCAATCGCGATTGGGCTTTGGCCCAATCTTAAACAAATTTATTTATTTGTTAAGCCCACTAGTTTTTATAAAAAGTTAATCCCATCTCTTTAACCCACTAATATTTTTATAAAACTTGGGTTAACAACATTTAGAAAAATAAAAATCATCATTCAATTGGATAAAATATACTTGGAGTATATTTTAAAAAGTTGTGATTTTAATAAACTCCTAACCACCTTTTATTTTATAAAAGCTTCTAAACTTTTATAAAACTTAAAAAAATTATTAAACAAACCACCTACACTTGAGATTAGTTAGGATTAATGTTGGAGTGACAACACTAATTTACCCAATGGATATTAATCCTACTTTTGAGTATAAGTAGGAGGTTAGACCTCACCTTGTCTCCCCACACCCAACCAAACCAAAACCACCACTCTCTCCCTCTCCCCTTGAGCCGGCCACACCACCACCGCCAACCACCCTGCTGCCGCCGCTGCCTCCACCGCCGGCCACACCTCCGGCCACCGTACGCCGCTGCCGGACCGCCGCCTTTCTCCCTTTTCTTGCCGGTTTTAACTCACAACCATTGTGAGTATTTTAAACCCCTTTTCTCCTATATTTCTTACATTCTTAACCATCCAAGGATCACCCTACAAGTCTTGACAACAAACCAGTCACTTGAATGCTTGCATTTTGTTATGATTAACTAACAAAACTCTCTCTTTAACCTCCTTTTCTCCCAAGATCAAGCACCCTTTCTTGGTGTCTTTGAGACTTAAAATAACCAAGGGGTGTGGTGAAACACACTTGTGAAATCAAAAGAAAGTAATGAGTGTGCACCAAGAATCTTGCATATATGAAATCTTGATTTCATAAGTTAGTTGATTTTAACAAAACCTCAAGCCTCTTCATATAAATTAAAAATGTTAACTAACAATCTCTACATGTTTATATTTCCTTGTCCTAACACAAATGTGTTAGTGATTGTTATTTATATTTCCTTGTCCTAACACAAATGTGTTAGTGATTGTTATTTATATTTCCTTGTCCTAACACAAATGTGTTAGTGATTGTTATTTATTTTCTTGTCCTAACACTAATGTGTTAGTGATTGCATTTTCATTTAATCATTGGTCCTAACACAAAGTGTTAGTAGATATGAACTTATGATTATGATATAAAAATACTAGAAGATGAAAGGATATAATAAACATGTTTATGGACTTATTTAAATCAAGGGAATTAAATAAATGCTATATATGTAACCTATGACTAAAACAAAAGGAATGTTACTTGTTCTAGTAAAAGTAACACATTAAATGTGTTATAAAAAGAACTCAAGACAAAAAGAATAAAATTTATTGCTAGATTTGATAAGAATAATATTTATGTCATATGATTAATTTGACATAAATACTTGGATTTATTACAAGTTTTAACCTTTCTTAAAGCTTGCTAGAAATGGACATTTTCTATAAAAAAAAGTCACATTTGAAAATAAATATTTTTATAAAAATAAATCAAAGACAAATCATTGGCTTTAAATGTTTACATGGACTTTTAATATTACTTTGATGGAAACAAAGTATCCGAAAATGAACTAACGTTCGTTGGAGATTTTAAAATAAAAGTTAAGTTTTATAAAGACAACGTCATATAAATCCAAGCGTCGCTAAGATATCATGAGAAACATATATTTCATGAAAAGGAAATATTAAACGCTTTCGAAAAATAAATGATTAAATGTTAGAAATTTTGAAGATTTCTTCTAAGGTTCATGTTTTTTAAAAATAAGACAAACAATAATAATTATTTTTGACAAATAATTATTTGCAAAAGGTATAAACCATGTCTTATTCACCAAAGAATTGTTAATCATAATTAATTAAAATAATTATAACTTGCAAGATTAACAAATCAAATAAGTAATTATTTAATTAAAAATAATTATTCGAACTTGTGAAAATAATAATAAACATTATTATTCTCCTTAACTCAATTTTCAAGACTTGATTGAATTATTGAAATGATTATTTGTTTATATTTATTGAACATAAATATAAATAACCATGAACGTATTTATTTAATAAATACAAGATTGACGAATTTTCACTAATACAAACGGACTTAAAACGTCAAGACTTGACCGGTATCACTTGGGTGACTTATGTTACTCAAATGATCATAGACCTTATGCATATGTTTATTAAATGATTTAGGACGTTACGTGCTACCGTCCTTCACTGCTTATTTACCGCTTATCTGCTGAATCTGTGAGTTTCACGGCCCCTTTTCCTTTTTAACTGTTTTATACTTGTGGGAGAAATCATGAAAACTGATTAAATGCTTTTTACTTAATATTATGGTTTACTTGTTAGCCGTATGACTACTTGTTCTCTTACTGATTGCCCAACTTGGTACATTATCGTTATAAACGTTTGTACAACCGAAATCCCATCATTAATTGATTTCAATTAGTTCTGTACGAAACGATAGCTAGTGAATAGATCTATTTGGGTTGACAACCCTACCCTAACTGGTAGCTCCAGTTCTGACTCCGGATTGTCTGGGGGTACACGTCAGTTATTCTGCTCTGTTTAACATCTCTGGGCAAGAGATGCTGGGTGGGTAAACCATTTGCATGCAAGGCCTCATCCTCGATATGTTTACTTAAACTAGCTTAGGTGTTGTTTAAGTGTTGTTTATATGTTACCCATGCTTTTACTTTCTTGCTTATGTGTTACCACACTATCATGATGTTACTGACAATGTTCTTTTTGGAATATTTTCACAGAGATGGCTTCCAAAGAAGTCATTTGCGTTGCTGATTCCGATGAAGAACCGAGTGTTGAGTATACTCCTTCACCAGAGGACTACGTACCGTCTAGCCCCGAGACCGAGGGCGCTACTGTAGGAGTTATTCGCCCGACTCCCATACCAGCAGGTTTTCTGAGTCCTATTAGACGTAGGACCTCTGATGACTCCCCTGACCACCCTGCTCCCACCGCCACTGCTGGCGGTGCGGCCACTATGGATGCTTCCAGCTCCACTGACCCCTTCGCAGGCCGAGATCGGTCTGTGAAGACTTTTTTCGCCACGCCTGGTGGCGGCAGACGGGGATTCACCCCAGGACGGGCACCTGGCCCATCCCGGACTCGAAAGGTTCGACGTACCCCTGATGAGCCTGCGCCCAAGAGGCGTTATGTATTTCAGTTGCCCCACTTAGCGTGGATGCCGGGCCAGGTTCAGCACTGGCGTATGATCGAGGAGTTCCCTAGCTGTTACGCTCTTGGGGAATCCTCACTTCCCGACCCCTCCCGCCGTGTGCCTATGGGTATTTCACCCTTCACTGACGAGCCCATCTCTGACACTGTACCATTACTAGTGGCTCGTCCGAGGCGCATCGAGACCGATCTGGGAGAGCTGGATGCTGATGTCCGCCAGCTACCTACCACCCCTGAGATGACCCGCCTTAGGAACCAGCTGTCTGTGTTGTTCGGACGCATGGGCGATACTGATAGCGCCATGGGGTCCCTTCACGCCAACATGACTGGAGTCAGCATGGCCACCACTGATCTGCTCCTCTCCCATGAGAGCCTGCAGAGGAGAGTCGCAACGCTGGAGTTTGTTTCTGGACGACTCCTCGCCACCCTCCATGTCATGACTCATGCCCCGCCCTTTTACTACATGCCTCCTGGTCCTCCACCACCCCCACCAGCATTCTAGGTAGATGTGACCTAGTATCTTTTGATAACCGTTTTATAGATGAAACATGTTAGCATTAGTCAGGATTGGGACTGCGAGCACACGATGCAAAACTTGTTTATTTTGAATATGTTTCGTCTGTAATATGGTAAAAACCTTTGATGTATGATTCCGGTTATTATGCTATGGAAATCTTTTGGTATGTTTATGGTTGATGTTTTATGGTTATGTTATTATTATGTTATGATTGTGTAGTTTATATTATTATGATTGCTATGACGCGTTATGTTACTTCATCCTCCCTATCTTATGTTTCTTGGTTGGTTGCGTGAAAATGTTTTGGCAATTGATGTATATCGTGGCAGTTATTCTCGAGCATGTAATAACCCCATTGACATATTATCTAAAAGTTTCTTTATGTTGACAATTGTAACTTAAAGCGAAATCATGCCACCGAGACGCCGAACCACCAGGAACACTTCACCTCCTCCGCCTCCTCCTCCTATGACCGCTGAGGAAATCGAGGAGATGATTGCTAATCGCGTAGCAGAAACTGTTGCCGCCGCTGAAACCCAACGTCAGAACGACAATGGGGCGCGCGGTAAGTACGAATTAACCAATGTTAGAAAAACACTCGATTACAATTTTCCTAAATTGTATTCAACGTTTCAATCTAACAATTGCAGGCCCCCGTGAATGTTCATACAAGGACTTTATGAACTGCAAACCCTCGAATTTCAAGGGTTCTGAAGGCGCTGTTGGTTTAGTTCGCTGGTTTGAGAAAATGGAGTCCGTCTTCCGCATAAGCAACTGCCCTGAGCAGTACATGGTCAAGTATTCCACATGCGCACTGACTGATAGCGCACTGACTTGGTGGAACTCCCATGCTGATGCTATGGGAACTGATTTGGCTTACGCCATGACTTGGGACGAGCTCAAACAACTGCTTCGCGATGAGTACTGCCCTAGAGAAGAGCTTCAGAAACTCGAAGCTGAGTTCTGGAACCTAACCATGAACGGAGCCGATGTTGCTGGTTATACCAAGAGGTTCCGTGAGCTCGCTCATCTCTGTCCAACCATGATCACTCCTCTTTACAAGAAGATCGAACGGTACATCTGGGGACTTGCACCTCATATCCAAGGGAATGTCCTTTCCTCAAATCCTCAGACCTTTCAGGATGCTGTGCGCCTGGCACACAACCTCGTTTACCAAGCTAACCGTCAATAGGGGTGTTCAAAAATATCCGAATCCGAATCCGAATTTGAAATATCCGAAATATCCGAAGTCAAAATATCCGAAATTTCGGATATCCGAATTTTCGGATATCCGAAATTCGGATATCCGAATTTTCGGATTCGGATTCGGATATTGATTTTGAACATTTTCGGATATTCGGATATCCGAAAAATATCCGAAATATATAATTTTTTAAATATTAAATTATATATATTAGTTAGTTTAACATACTTTAACTTAAGAAACCCTAAATCTAAAGTTCTAAACTCCAATGTTCACTCTCTTTGCCTCTTTGGATCCCGTTGTCCTCCAAATCTCGACCCTCACTGGCTCATTGCCTTACACCACCGATTTGTAGTCTGCCATCGAGCTTGTTGCACACGGATTCGAGCTTCAAAATCGAGACATTTTTTATTTTTTTGTTGGTGTTTGACTATTTAATGTACTTGTATTTGACTATTTGCTCATTTGGATGTTTATCACTAGTAATTTTAGAGATTGAATGTATTTTTTTTTAGTTTTTTTTTTGTTTTGAAAATTCGGATATCTGATTCACTATCCGAATCCGTATCCGAAATTTCGGATATCCGAAATTCGGATATCCGAAATTTCGGATACGGATTCGGATAGTGAAAATAAACTATCCGAAATTTCGGATATCCGAAATTCGGATATCCGGTTTTGAACACCCCTAACCGTCAAGGTGTGAATCTTGGCAAGAAACAGTCTGAGAGCAAGACCCCTGAAGCCAGTACCACTCCTTCCACCAACAAGAAGCCTGATAACAAACGAAAACGCGGATTCTGGAGGAATCGCGATGATAAGGCCCCTGCCAAAGAAGCTGAATCAGTGAAGGTCTACGCTGCTACTACCCCTACTCATGTTGTCCGAAAGACTGGATACAACGGTGGAGCACCCATGTGCAACAAGTGTAACCTCCATCACACACTCGATTGTGGCAACGTCTACTGCAATATCTGCAAGACGAAAGGACACGTAGCACGAGACTGTCCGAAGCGCACCTGTTACGGTTGCGGAGCCACCGGGCACTACAAGAAGGACTGCCCGAAGGCAGGAAACCAGGATCCAAATCAGGCTAGAGGAAGAGCCTTTGTAATCAATGCCGGAGATGCTCGCCGTGACCCCAACACGGTGACGGGTACGTTTCTACTAAATAATCATTATGCTTCCGTTTTATTCGATATTGGTGCTGATAGGAGCTTCGTGTCTACTGAGTTTGGCCAATTACTTGAAATTACCCCTGTTGCCTTAGACACTAAGTTCACGGTAGAATTAGCGAACGGAGAATTAGTAGAAAATAGCATTATTTATCCAAATTGCTCGCTAGAACTCTGCGATCATCCCTTCAACATTGATTTGATGCCTGTAGAACTAGGAAGTTTTGATGCTATCATTGGCATGGACTGGTTATCAAAGAACCGTGCAGAAATCGTGTGCCATGAGAAAATAGTTCGGATGCCACTCGAAGATGGCAACACTCTGAACGTACAAGGCGAAAAGAGTGGAACCCAACTAAACCTCATATCTAGTATGAAGGCACGAAAGTTCCTTCGTAAAGGATGTCATGCCATCTTAGCACACGTAACTGAGAAGAAGCCAAAGGAGAAGAACATAGGAGATGTTCCCGTTGTCTGCGAATACCCGGAAGTCTTTCCCGAAGACTTGCCAGGTTTACCGCCGACGCGACAAGTAGAGTTTCGCATCGACTTGGCACCCGGTGCCGCCCCCGTAGCCAGGTCTCCGTACCGTCTGGCACCTTCTGAGATGCAGGAGTTATCTAGCCAATTACAAGAATTGCTAGATAAAGGCTTCATCCGTCCGAGCCACTCACCATGGGGAGCACCCGTGCTATTTGTCAAGAAGAAAGATGGAACTTTTCGGATGTGCATCGACTACCGGGAACTGAACAAACTAACTGTGAAGAACCGTTACCCGCTTCCTAGGATCGACGACCTATTTGATCAACTCCAAGGATCGAGCTTCTACTCCAAGATCGACCTAAGATCAGGATACCACCAACTCAGAGTTAGAGATGAAGATGTTTCGAAGACAGCGTTCAGAACACGCTATGGCCATTATGAGTTCCTCGTAATGCCATTTGGTTTGACAAACGCACCGGCTGTGTTCATGGATCTAATGAACCGCGTATGCAAACCTTATCTGGATAAATTTGTTATCGTGTTCATTGACGATATCCTTATCTACTCCCGTAGTAAGGAAGAACACGGACAACATCTGAGGCTTATCCTGGAATTGTTGAAGAAGGAAGAACTCTACGCGAAATTTTCCAAATGCGACTTTTGGATTCGCGAAGTTCACTTTCTGGGCCATGTGATCAATGATCGAGGAATCCACGTGGATCCTATAAAAATTGAAGCAATCAAGGATTGGAGTACGCCAACGACTCCAACCGAGATTCGACAATTTTTAGGTCTTGCTGGCTATTATCGCCGATTTATCAAGAACTTCTCGAAGATAGCTCAGCCACTTACCGCTCTGACCCAGAAAGATAAGAAGTTCATATGGGATGACAAGACTGAAGCAGCATTCCAGTTGTTGAAGCAGAAGCTTTGTGATGCCCCGATTCTATCACTACCCGATGGAATCGAAGACTTCGTTGTTTACTGCGATGCCTCACATCAAGGCTTAGGGTGTGTATTGATGCAACGAGAAAAAGTCATTGCTTACGCATCACGACAACTGAAGATTCACGAGAAGAATTATACCACTCATGACTTGGAATTCGGAGCCGTTGTCTTTGCTCTCAAAATCTGGAGGCACTATCTTTATGGTACCCAATGTACCATATTCACCGATCACAAGAGCCTCCAACATATTTTCAACCAGAAGGAGTTGAATATGAGACAACGCCGATGGGTGGAACTGCTAAATGACTACAAATGCGAGATTCGTTATCATCCAGGCAAGGCTAACGTTGTAGCCGATGCCTTAAGCAGGAAAGAGCATGCCAAACCTAGCCGCGTCCGAGCATTAGGCATGACCATTAACTCAAACCTTAATTCACAAGTGCGGGACGCTCAGATTGAAGCCCTCAAACCGGAAAACCTAACTGGAGAAGGTTTACGTGGAATGGAGAAGCAATTGGAAGAGAAACCTGATGGAACCAAGAACTTCATGGATAGGCTATGGGTACCTGTTTATGGAGGGTTAAGGCAATTAATTTTCGATGAAGCTCACAAGTCGAGATATTCCATTCATCCCGGATCAGACAAGATGTACCACGGCCTGGAGAAACAATTTTGGTGGCCTAATATGAAAGCCGAGATAGCCACCTATGTCGGTAAATGCTTAGCATGTTCAAAGGTCAAAGCCGAATACCAGAAACCTTCTGGAATGTTGACTCAGCCGGTAATCCCGGAATGGAAATGGGAAGAAATATCCATGGATTTTATCACGAAATTGCCTAAGTCAAAATCTGGATATGACGCTATCTGGGTGATAGTGGATCGATTGACAAAGTCGGCACACTTCTTACCGGTCAATGAGAAGGATAAGATGGATAAGCGAGCCAAGCTTTACATAAAGGAAGTCGTCTCACGCCACGGTGTGCCCAAATCCATCATATCCGACCGAGATAGTCGATTCACCGCACACTTCTGGAAATCTCTACAGAAAGCTTTGGGTACTCGACTCGATATGAGTACTGCCTACCATCAACAGACAGATGGCCAAAGTGAGAGAACTATTCAAACACTAGAGGATATGCTGAGAGCATGTGTGATAGATTTCGGACCCAAGTGGGACGAGCACCTCCCTCTTGCCGAATTCTCGTATAATAACAGCTATCACACCAGCATTCAAGCCGCCCCTTTTGAAGCACTTTATGGGAGAAAGTGTAGATCCCCACTCTGCTGGACTGAGATTGGAGACAGTCAATTAACTGGTCCTGAGTTAATCTTTGAAACGACTGAGAAAATCTTTCAAGTCCGTGATCGCCTAAGAGCTGCCAGAGACAGGCAAAAGAGCTACACCGACAACCGACGCAAACCCTTGTCCTTCAAAAAGGGTAATCGCGTCATGCTAAAAGTGTCACCTTGGAAAGGTGTCATCCGATTCGGCAAACGAGGGAAGCTCAACCCTCGTTACATTGGTCCCTTCGAAATCACCGAAACCATCGGACCAGTAGCTTACCGTTTGAACCTGCCCGCCGAACTAAGCAGCGTTCACAATATCTGTCACGTTTGTAATCTTAAGAAATGCCTATCTGATGAAACGCTCATCGTTCCTCTTGATGAGATTCAAGTGGACGAAACCCTACACTTCATTGAGGAACCCGTGGAGATACTTGACCGAGAAATTAAAAAGCTGAAGCATAGCCGCATTCCCATAGTCAAAGTACGATGGAACTCTAGGCGAGGACCAGAGTACACGTGGGAACGCGAGGATCAAATGCGTCGAAAGTATCCACGTCTGTTTGAAAACGTCGCATCCAACGGTGACCAAAGCTGAATTTCGGGACGAAATTCTTCTAACTGGGGGAGAATGTGACAACGGGACCAAAAATCAGGTCAAACCTCTCTCCGTTGACTTTTGTTGACTTTCTAATTTCGTGATTTACTGCTTTAAATTGCATGATTAACTGTGAATGAATAAACGATTAACTGATTTAAAAATTCACGTTGAAAAACTGTGAATTATGAATGTTTCATAATATTATTAATGGAATTCTAATAATAAGAAATTAAATATAAAAATGAAACTTTTTATATTTTATCAAACTGTTATAAACAGATAAAACATTTTACGGATTTAAAATTTTACAAAAAGCCTTTCGTTGTCAAGACTTAGCCAAACGAGTTACCCGTTTCACCTATTGGGCCCGGTAAGCCCAATAAGCCCAAAAATGTCCGGATTGACCCGAAAACTTAACCGAAGGTTCGTCTCGACTAACCGAGTAAAACCCCTAACCCGGAAACCCGACCCGCGGCCCAGATCATATTGGGCCGTAACCGGCCCAAACCCTTTTCCTTTCGACTCGCGGCCCAACCCAAGAACCGAATGGACTTCGGCCCATTCCCATATCGAAAACCGAATGGGCTTCGGCCCATTCCCCTTCCCCATCGCGATTGGGCTTTGGCCCAATCTTAAACAAATTTATTTATTTGTTAAGCCCACTAGTTTTTATAAAAAGTTAATCCCATCTCTTTAACCCACTAATATTTTTAAAAAACTTGGGTTAACAACATTTATATAAAAGCTTCTAAACTTTTATAAAACTCATAAAAATTATTAAACAAACCACCTACACTTGAGATTAGTTAGGATTAATGTGGGAGTGACAACACTAATTTACCCAATGGATATTAATCCCACTTTTGAGTATAAGTAGGAGGTTAGACCTCACCTTGTCTCCCCACACCCAACCAAACCAAAACCACCACTCTCTCCCTCTCCCCTTGAGCCGGCCACACCACCACCGCCAACCACCCTGCTGCCGCCGCTGCCTCCACCGCCGGCCACCCTCCGGCCACCGTACGCCGCCGCCGGACCGCCGCCTTTCTCCCTTTTCTTGCCGGTTTTAACTCACAACCACTGTGAGTATTTTAAACCCCTTTTCTCCTATATTTCTTACATTCTTAACCATCCAAGGATCACCCTACAAGTCTTGACAACAAACCAATCACTTGAATGCTTGCATTTTGTTATGATCAACTAACAAAACTCTCTCTTTAACCTCCTTTTCTCCCAAGATCAAGCACCCTTTCTTGGTGTCTTTGAGACTTAAAATAACCAAGGGGTGTGGTGAAACACACTTGTGAAATCAAAAGAAAGTAATGAGTGTGCACCAAGAATCTTGCATATATGAAATCTTGATTTCATAAGTTAGTTGATTTTAACAAAACCTCAAGCCTCTTCATATAAATTAAAAATGTTAACTAACAATCTCTACATGTTTATATTTTCTTGTCCTAACACAAATGTGTTAGTGATTGTTATTTATATTTCCTTGTCCTAACACAATTGTGTTAGTGATTGTTATTTATATTTCCTTGTCCTAACACAAATGTGTTAGTGATTGTTATTTATTTTCTTGTCCTAACACTAATGTGTTAGTGATTGCATTTTCATTTAATTAATCATTGGTCCTAACACAAAGTGTTAGTAGATATGAACTTATGATTATGATATAAAAATACTAGAAGATGAAAGGATATAATAAACATGTTTATGGACTTATTTAAATCAAGGGAATTAAATAAATGCTACATATGTAACCTATGACTAAAACAAAAGGAATGTTACTTGTTATAGTAAAAGTAACACATTAAATGTGTTATAAAAAGAACTCAAGACAAAAAGAATAAAATTTATTGCTAGATTTGATAAGAATAATATTTATGTCAAATGATTAATTTGACATAAATACTTAGATTTATTACAAGTTTTAACCTTTCTTAAAGCTTGCTAGAAATGGACATTTTCTATAAAAAAAAGTCACATTTGAAAATAAATATTTTTATAAAAATAAATCAAAGACAAATCATTGGCTTTAAATGTTTACATGGACTTTTAATATTACTTTAATGGAAACAAAGTATCCGAAAATGAACTAACGTTCGTTGAAAATTTTAAAATAAAAGTCAAGTTTTATAAAGACAACGTCATATAAATCCAAGTGTCGCTAAGATATCATGAGAAACATATATTTCATGAAAAGGAAATATTAAACGCTTTCGAAAAATAAATGATTAAATGTTAGAAATTTTGAAGATTTCTTCTAAGGTTCATGTTTTTTAAAAATAAGACAAACAATAATAATTATTTTTGATAAATAATTATTTGCAAAAGGTATAAACCATGTCTTATTCACCAAAGAATTGTTAATCATAATTATTTAAAATAATTATAACTTGCAAGATTAACAAATCAAATAAGTAATTATTTAATTAAAAATAATTATTCGAACTTGTGAAAATAATAATAAACATTATTATTCTCCTTAACTCAATTTTCAAGACTTGATTGAATTATTGAAATGATTATTTGTTTATATTTATTGAACATAAATATAAATAACCATGAACGTATTTATTTAATAAATACAAGATTAACGAGTTTTCAATAATACAAACGGACTTAAAACGTCAAGACTTGACCGGTATCACTTGGGTGACTTATGTTACTCAAATGATCACAGACCTTATGCATATGTTTATTAAATGATTTAGGACGTTACGTGCTACCGTCCTTCACTGCTTATTTACCGCTTATCTGCTGAATCTGTGAGTTTCACGGCCCCTTTTCCTTTTTAACTGTTTTATAATTGGGGGAGAAATCATGAAAACTGATTAAATGCTTTTTACTTAATATTATGGTTTACTTGTTAGCCGTATGACTACTTGTTCTCTTACTGATTGCCCAACTTGGTACATTATCGTTATAAACGTTTGTACAACCGAAATCCCATCATTAATTGATTTCAATTAGTTCTGTACGAAACGATAGCTAGTGAATAGATCTATTTGGGTTGACAACCCTACCCTAACTGGTAGCTCCAGTTCTGACTCCGGATTGTCTGGGGATACACGTCAGTTATTCTGCTCTGTTTAACATCTCTGGGCAAGAGATGCTGGGTGGGTAAACCGTTAGTATTTGAAATCAAGGTTCAGGTGAGATCATACAACCACAACAATAAACCCTGATAATATTTAAGTATATCGAAAACTGTTTTACAACTGTTTAAACTGTTGAGTCATAAACCTGTGAACCTCACCAACTTTATGTTGACCCGTTTTATATTCATGATTTCTTAGGTAATTGACGAGACTCTTTGAAGACATGCAAATGAGGCTTACAAATGCTATCGGACCTGTCCTTGGAGTCATAGTCCCGACTATCCAAATTAACCGTTCCATGCTTTAATAATCATTTAAGACTAATGTTTTCAAATTGTAAGACATTAATGTTTCCACTATCTTTTCCGCTGCAATGAAATGAATTAATGTTTTATGAAGTTTTTAAATTATTAGAAGTTGTTCTATGTATCCTCGACTATGATTCCATTCTGGCTCACACCCGACACCGTTGACCGGGGTGTGACAGAAATGATATTGTCCTACATTTGAATAAAAGTCTTAGTTTGATATTGAAATCATAAAGCAGCTTATTTAAGATAGGTCGGGACTACGACTCCAGTAAAGCAGGTCCGAAAGTTACAGTGAAGCCCCATTTGCACGTCTTCCATGATAAGCATATGGGGCTTCACTGTAACTTTCGGACCTGCTTTACCGGAGTCGTAGTCCCGACCTATCTTAAATAAATTGCTTTATGATTTCAATATCAAACTAAGACTTTTATTCAAATGTAAGACAATATCATTTCACCACATCTTTCCGCTGCAACAGGAATGGTATTATGTTTTAAATGACGTTTGAATTTAGTAGAAGTTGTTCTGTATATCTGCGACTATGATTCCGTCTCGATCATATCCCAAACCTGGCTCTGATACCAATCTGTTCCAATGACTACATTGAAACTTCCTCAATTAATGGGCATCCATTCGATGCTGAAAGAATGGTCAGTGGGTATTCTAGCTAGATTACTCTGGTTTCTATCTATTCTCCATTCGCTAAATCTAATGCAAACTTAGTGTCTAGGGCAACATGGGTGATTTCAAGTAATTGACTAAAATCGATAGACACAAGGATTCTATCGGCACCAGTACCGAATAAAACAGAGGTATAATTGCTATTTAGCATAAACATATCCATCACCACGTTGGGGCCACGACGGGCGTCTCCTGCGTTGATCACGAAAGTTCTTCCTCTAGCATAGTTAGCATCTTGATTCTTCGCCTTCAGGCATTCCTTTTTGTAATGGCCAATTTCCCAGCAACCGTAACAAGTGCGATTTGGGCAATCGCGTGCTACATGTCTTTTGACCTTGCAGATGTTACAGTAGACATTACCACAATCGAGGGTGTGGTATAGGTTGCATTTGGAGCATAGGGTTGCTGTACCGGTGTAACCGGTCCTTCGGACAGGGTGAACAGCTCACGGAACTCCAAAAGGTGTAGGTTTTAATTCATAAAGTCCTTTATGAACATTCATGAGGGCTTATAATGTTAGGTTAAAACATTGTACACAATTTGGTGAAATTATGGTCTGGCGTTTTCTAACCTTGGTAAATTTGTTCTTACCACGCGCCGGATCGTCTACGTGACATTGGGTTGCAGTAGTAGCGATGGTTTCAGTAACGCGTTGGGCAATCGATTTTTCGATCTCAATAGCACTCAAGGGCGGAGGAGGTGAAGCATTTCTGGTGGCTCGGCATCTAGGCAGCATACTTTCGCTTTAAGTTATTAATGTCAACATAAAGGAAAGTCTAGATTATACGTGAATGGGGTTATTACATGTGCGAGAATAACTATCACGTCATACATCCATGATACCCAAAACATGACGCGCAAGCACGGCCAAGAAACAGGAAGCAGAGAGGAACAACGTACGCGTATAAACGACATGATATAATGACAACAACAGTAATAACATCAATCCTAAACATGAAAATCATAATCATATTACTAGTTTCCATTACTACTATATTAACATACAGATCTCATTGCTAATACGGGGGATCAAAAGTCTAGATTCTAGTTTAAGCTATCTAGAGTGGCGATCTAGATGGCTTAGTTAAGGTGCTGGTGATCTGAGCAGTGAGGTTCATGTAACAGAACATTCGCCCAGGGAATTTCTTTAGGTAAGCGACTCTCGCCTGGAGGGATTCTTTGGCCAACCGCAGATCGGTGTAGGCCATATTGACACCACTCATGTGAGCATGCAATGACTCCATAGCACCCAGTGTGGCAGCCTGGTGATGCTCCATAGCGGCTAGACGGGTCTCTAGTGCCGCCAGATCGGTCCAGGTGGGGAGTCTAGTGATCTTATCGTCGATCACCTCAAAGGGTTGCTCGTGACATCGTAGGCATGTCACCAGTAGCTGTGGCCGCACCGCCTGCGCCAGCGGTGGGAATCGGGTGGTTCGAGGAGTCGTCTGAGAGACGGGGTCACAATGGTCTTAGAAAACTCGAGAGTAATGAGGACTGTCGGACAGTACCGACCGTGAGAATGTGCTACTCTGGGCTGGACAACTCATGGTCCTCAGGGGAAGGTGTGTACTCAGGCACAACTGTGTCTTTTCCAGAGGAATCAGATTTACAGATGACCTCCTCGGAAGTCATCTCTGCGATAATATTCCATGAGAGAACATAGTTGGTAACACGATAACAACATCTAGAATAAAACGTATAAATGTACAAGTTGTAGTAATAATAACTCATATATATATATACATATATATATATATATATATATATATATATATATAGGGAAAAGATAAATTGGAACCCACCTTGAGTTGGAGAATCGTTGGAACCCGGTCAAAAACGCGGTAAAAAAATGTTTTTTTTTTCTGAATTTTTTTATGGTGGTTCTTTATGTTATAAACTACCCTTAAATGAAAAAAAATCAAAAAAACGCCTAGTAGATTTTCAGTTACGAAAAAAGTTACATCTGTAACTTTTATGCATATATTTGCAGTTACGCAAAAGTTACATGTGTAACCTAGACATTTTTAATATTTTTTAAAAAAAAATCTAGTAGGCGGTTTTTTGATTTTTTTTCATTTAATAGTAGTTTATAACATAAAGAACCACCATAAAAAATTTAAGAGAAAAAAATATTTTTTTAACCGCGTTTTTTACCGGGTTCCAATGATTCTCCAACTCAAAGTGGGTTCCAAAATACCCCAACCCTATATATATATATATATATATATATATATATATATATATATATATATAGCATAAGTTAACATAACCAATATGATAAGGAATTGGTCTTGCGTGCAAACGGTAGCTCATAAACTTTTACAACTCCCAACCTATTATACAAAAACATGACAGTTTATAAAATATATTAATATTTTGAGATGAAATAACCTACAACTTTTATCATTTTAATATATATATATATATATATATATATATATATATATATATATATGAGAGAGAGAGAGAGAGAGAGAGGTTCATTGTAGACACTTTCGTATGTGAAATAGCTCTTTTTCACATGTGAAAGTTTCTAATTAATGAGAAAAAGGAAAAAAATAAAAAAGAAAATTAATCACAACCATTAGATCAAGAGATCTAATGGTGAAAAAGGGTGTCTACCTGTCTACACTTATGGGGGTGTCTACAATGAACTTTTCACTATAAAATATATATATATATATATATATATATATATATATATATATAATATATACAAGTTTATGACTAATTTTTATAAAAGTAATTAAGTGGAAATCAACTTTTATAAAAATTATTGTAAAGTTGATGGCCAAAAATTATATAAATTAGTCCATTGGATTTGGGCTTGATATTGGGCCAAAACCATTTAAAAGAAAATGTAACTGAGTCGGTTCGTCAGTAATGGGCCGTACGGGTCCAAACGGGGCACCGGTTCAAGGCCCGGCCCCCTTGTGTGTCGGATAGGTTTTCGGATTGCCACGATGCTTCGCTTCGTCAAGTTTGAGTAATGTGTCAAAGTTTCAGGTTTAGTTTCATCGTTTTAGGCTTATTGGGTCTATTGCGCCAAGTTGGGCCCAATTGGGTGTTCGGTTGGAGTTTGGCTTAAGACTTGACAACGCTTTCAGTTTGTGATGTTTTTATTCCATAAAAACAATTGTTTAAGTTGATTATAAAAGTTTTTCAAAAATCAGTTATGTTTTTCAGTTTTTTTTCCGCACGGGTTACGAATAACGTTTTCAGTTTGTCAGTTTGTGACAGTTTTAAGCTTGACCGTTCAGATTGTTTAAAACCGAATAGTTTTAGACGATCGATCGCTTATCAGTTTGTTGTGTCTATTATATAAACGTTCGACACCAGTTCCGGATAAAATATAAAAATACATTTTATATTTATTTTTCTTATTATTGAAGTTCCGTGATTTATACATAAAATCTTTATGCATTTAACGGGTATACGCTTCTAGTACAAACGCGAGATTAGGTTTACGTCATCAGTTAACAGTCAGACACAGTAATTAGCAGTTTAAACAGAAATCAGACCAGTTAATGCACATTAATACTTAATTAAAAGTCAAAGTAAAGAGGTTTGACCTAGGTTTCCGGACGAGGTGTCACACTTACACATCCTAGTTGTGGCTTTTGTAAGTAGGGATGGCAAAAAAGCACAGACCCGACGGGTATACCCGAAACCCGAGTCATCCGAGCCAGGTATAGGCCCGAATATTCTGGTATGGGACCGTGTATGAGATTTATAAATAAAAAAAATTCGGGTTCAGGTACGGGTTTGGGATTTATTGATACCCGGCCGATACCCGGCCCATTACCCCGCCCGAATTACCTGAAACAATACTCGAAATATTTCATATATATATATATACATATATATATATATATATATATATATATATATATATATTGTTTTTGTTTTCTTATACAAGTTTTTTCCATTAGTTTTATATATTAAATTTGTTTCCTTTTCTTATAAACATACTAACTTATTCCAAGTCCTAAATATCAATTTTCATAAAATGATTGAGCGTGACTATGAAGATTGTTACGAGGTAAATATATTCCAAGTCCTAAATATTATATTTTTGTTATTTTAGCGATAGTTTATTAATGATGTTTTCCTTTATATTTTCTAATTGTAAGAATGACATGACAAAGTAATGTAACATGTAGATTCATAAAAAGTCGAAGCAACTTGTCGTTGTCTAGAAAATGAACGTATTTCTTTTATATGTATTATATATATACGAAAGCGGAGAACAACTCATTTTGGAATTATATGCCTGAAACATTATATATTCTAGATTTTATGTTTTTTATTGTGTAATTGTCGACTTTAAAATCCAACCGGGCTTTTTTAACAATTTAATGGGTATAACTGATACCCGCTGGTTTACCCGATACCCGATGGGTAATTACCCGATAAATACCCGACGGGTAATGGGCCGTGTATGAGATGCATTTTTTATTTCGGGTATGGGACTGGGATTATTAATACCCATCCCATACCCGGCCCATTGCCATCCCTATTCGTAAGAGGGTCATCCGGACCGGGCTACATAGAAAGACATCTCATTGTCCATTTCTCACAGCTCTATTAGTGGGTGGTTGACCAGCATGGTTCCATCCTTTCCCAGTCGGACCGTTAACATCCGACATCTGGGACGATTGGCGTAGTCCGGATCACATAGATCGAAGATTCTGATCGAACCTAGGTATAAACGCGCATATTTCCTGTTAAGGAATTAATATATGGACTGTACATCCTTACATTGTGGTGCTTGGTCGTCAACCGAACCACTCGGCCTTTACGGCTTACATTGTGGTGCTCGATCGTCTACCGAACCACTCAGCCTTTACGGCTTACATTGTGGTGCTCGGTCGTCGACCGAACCACTCAGCCTTTACGGCTTACATTGTGGTGCTCGGTCGTCGATCGAACCACTCGGCGTTTACGGCTTACATTGTGGTGCTCGGTCTTCGACCGAACCACTCGGCCTTTACGGTTTACATTGTGGTCCTCAGTCGTCGACCGAACCACTTGGCCTTTACGACTTACATTGTGGTCCCCGGTCGTCGACTGAACCACTCGTCATTTATGACTTACATTGTTGTGCTCAGTCATTGACTGAACCACTCAGCCTCTCATGGCTTACACACATTGGCTCTAGACCACCGACCAAGCCACTCGGCCTCTCATGACTTACATACATTGGTGGTACCGGCTACTCACCGAACCACCCACCCTCCGAAAACTCACATGTGGTTCTTGGTCACTGGCCTAACCACACAACTTACACAAGGTGTCTCGACCATTAACCGAACCTTACAAACTACAAAGACTTAGATAGTGCTTCCGGACCATTAACCAGACTACTTAGCCTTTAACACCTTATTCAAACAACATATCAAATATAGATGGTATGCAACTAGCAACCATTATACGTGATACACACATCACGCCAGAACCATCATAACAAACACATGACTTCCATAACAGATCTAGACTACACGATGAAACATACACTTAGAGAAGCCCATCCTGACCAAACAGCCAGCCAAGATGAGGTAATGTACTAATGTTTTATACAGAGCTTGGTACAATAAACAACACCAAAGGAGGTCAGAAGAACAAGATGAGTCTAGTATGGTGTACTTAGGACTACACCATGCTAGACTGGGGGGCTGATGACGTATGTCCGGATCGGGCTGGATATATGGACTTAGGCCCATATATAACCTGGCCCACACAAGGCTTTGACCAAACAGGCGCAATCCAGGCCCACTATACTTCCCCTATAAAAGGAGGCTTACCCCCTCCTTTAGAAGGGATCCTAAACCTTGGGATTTATCCTATGGGTCGGCCTTGCCTTGTCTTGGTCGGCCTTGCCTTGTCTTGGTCGGCCTTGCCTCATCCGAGTCGGCCTTGCCCACTCGGGTCGGCCTCCCTTGCCTTGGGTCGGCCTTGTTTCACTCGGGTCGGCCTCCATTACCTCAGTCGGTCAGCCTCTGGGTCTACCCCACAGGCCGAACCTGACAGCCTTCCTCAGCTACTCCACATCGTCTATAAAAAGAGACTCCATCACCTTACACTCTCTCTATCTCCACATATGTCTCTCTAGACATACTCTCTCTCTCTCTCTCTCTACATACATACATACATACACTCGTATACTTATATATGCATACTCACTATCTATACAGTCTTACTAACTTGACCGTTGAAGGGTGGTCCAGAGACCCCGGTCTTTGTCCCTCTTCTAACAGGTTCTTTCTATGTTACAGGTTTAGGAGAAGACTTGGGAGAGCTAGACCCGGCCTGCCCGGTTCAACGGCTCAACTCGACTCTTCCTCATGTAGATCGCCTCTATACCTTGATGGCTCGTCCTTGATCTCACTACTCCGGCCACCCCGAGGTACACCGTTTCTACAGTTAGCTACCCAAAGTCCTCTTCCAAAAGTGAGAGCCAAAATGACGGTTTTTGGTCAAATTTTAGCCCACAAGAACTATTCGATAAACCATTTAAATTGGCGATCAAGCGAAAGCCTAGCTTTAAAAATGCAGTACTATTTTTTTTTTTAATAATACTTGCCTTCAAATCTAGTATTAAATTTACAATATGATAGCATCCTTTTGAATATAAATGCTATTTAGTTGAAATTTAGAGTGGTTTAGTGTAGGCCGACTGAGATTCTATCCGGAGAGAGGAAAAGAGATAAAGACAGCATCAACTTAAAAAAACAAGCGAGCTCATCATCTACCTCTAAAAACATCTATAAACTCTTCTTACCAACCTTTTCAGAAAAAGAAAAAAAAAAGTATGCTTGAAAATAAATAAATGAAAATAACCTAATACTAGTAAATTCTAGTGTGCAAAACAAAAACAGAAAAAACAATGCAAGAAATACGAAGATGAGAAATAAATATTGGTGAGGTTCTGGCTGCCTCGCTTGTGGGTTTGAAAAATCTCGATCAAGATCTTCATCCATTACAATCATCACCACATTTTATCCCCCATCCCATCAGGTGCTGGTTCGATTAATTGCCACAGAGATCTTTACTTCCTCATTGATAAAGCAGATCGATGGATCGATCTTTAATTAATTATTAATTGATGGTTTTCGTTAGTTATTATTTGAATAAACAATTCATTTATTTATTTATAAAATAGAAACTTATATGATTTTGTTCATATTCCAACCCGTGTTTGAGGGAATACACTCATGATGATGTCGGCAGTACAACAACTGCTTCGTGTTCACCGACACGTACGAACGTACATACATTCATGATGATTTTATATATATAATACATACTCTCAAGCATTGGCTTCTTATCTACCAGCTTGTATTTAATCAATCAATCCATCACTTTATTTATGTTCTTATACCTTCAAAATTAAGATTGTCTCGACTCAAAATATCACAATGATTAGTTAGCACTGCAAACATATTATTACTCTCAAGCATTGGCTTCTTTATTTATGTTCTTATACCTTCAAAATTGAGATTGTCTCGACTCAAAAGATCACAATGATTAGTTAGCACTACACCAATGTCCAATACGAAAGTGAAAACCGCTCAACCACTCGGGGATGGACACCTTTATTCATTGATTTCTAGGCAGGTGTTTATGAAGGGGCTCTCCATTTGGATGAGCTTAATACACCATAATTAATCATCCATACTCTGCAGAAGATAATACTTACCACCCGGGCTTGCAAACTTGAACACTAATCCATGATATTGGGAAGAAAGACTGAAGAATTCAGCAGGCAAAGGATGAATGCAGTATTCTTGTCCACAAAATCTTGAAAAAATAGCACCAGCAACGTTGTGCAGAAGCCAGCCTTGTTTTTCATTTTTTCACGCCATTTTAAATAATCCCGACTATTGCCTATTGGCTGGCAATAATCCAACCCATTTTATTTTTGTAAATAGAACACTTTTATCTTTATACCTATTTTATTTAATAATCTTTCCGTTGTATCATACTAACGCCGTTAGTATAAATTGACTGTTTTCCGGTGAGCCACCAGTCACTGTGTTTGGTTTTTAGTCTTTAGTAAAAACACCATGCTTATTGTCGCAAAAATCCTCGAATTGAGGGCCAATTTTGGGTTAAAAGAATTAGGGTTCGAATGGATTTAACGGCAGTTGGTGAGATTTAATGGAAAAATGATTAAATAACATACGGTATAAAGATAAGATTGTTCTATTATAAAAAAAAATTTGGTGGGATTATTGCTTGCTGACAAATAGGCAATAGTTGGGATTATTTAAATCCATTTTCCCTTCTTATATTTGACAATAATACAAAGTTACACCAAATCATATATTTCCATCTCCCGCTCTTAAGAGTAGAGTAGGAACCGGGGATGGGAAGGGTTGAAGTGAAGGCAAATACAGAGACCTCATCATACATAAAGCAAAAAAAAGTATATATTACTGAAAAGAAAACATAGAGGATGATAATGAAATGTCAAAACTAGATAGATAGATGATTCATAAATAGCCAGCCAATTTGATGTACTACTTCCAAGGCATAGGATTGTAATAAATCAAAGGGGGACAAGCATTGGATTCTTATCTTTATACATGTGGTATCTCTTGCACAGCTTCTCGAGGGTTGCAACTGAGTGCTGCAGCTTGTTAAGCTTTGTATCCATGAACATGCTCTGCAAACCAATGAACAAAAGAAAAACAAAATCACAAATGTTTCTTCTAGAGTTGCAACATGAAGGAAGATACTAGTAAAAAAATGTTTGTTTGTTTGGGTAGTACCTGATAATCATCCCCGTATTTGTCTACGAGTGCTCTGGTATGAAGGCGTTGTGTAGCTGTTAAGGGTTGCAAAGGAGCATTTTTCCCGTCTACACGCTTTTTCCCAAGTGCTGATTTTACATCTACAATAATAACCGCCATTATCATCTATCAAAAGAAAATTATTTCATTCCTATTCCTCTTCCTCCTAGAAATAATAATAAAAATTACTAGTTTGTGTGTTGACAGAAACCATCAAACACTCAAACAAGAATTAGAAAAATCAACAATCTGTAATTGATAGATATATACACATATAAAGTTATACATCAACTGAATAACAGTCCTCCTGATCAAACGAAAAAGAATCAAATTGCCCAGAGTAAGTACAGTAGAGTAGAGTAGAACAAAATAACAACAACTGACCATCTTCTTCGAGTTCGCTGCCAGAATCAATCTGGTCAAATTCATCAAAGGGAACGTCCGATTTGGGAAGAGGGAGCTGAAGGGAGTGGCTCTCGATGATTTTGGAAGTGCGAGAACGAACACCGAGCAGATTAGGGTTAGAAACAAGACGGAATGTCTTGTAGTTGTCAAGAACGCTGCCTTGGTCGTCCCATTTGGTTTTAGACAGATCCACAATGGATCGAAGCTTTGGTGGGATGGAGAAAGCCGGTTTGAAGACGTGAGGGTTCTTCTTCGGTAATGCCACACGGACCTTCGTTCTAGATCTCTTGTACTTTCTTCTTGATCCTCCCATCACTTGACTTTCTATCAAGATCAACTACCAACAATCAACAATCAACAACCAACAACAAGAACAAGAAAGAAAGACGGGGGCTCCTTTCCGGAGGAGGAAGAGGGTTTATTAGGGTTTACGACAAACAAATGAGAGGGATTTATATTATACCCCCTTGCAATTGCAACTCAGTTTGACTTTTACCCCTTGATTGATTTATTTATTTTTATAACCTTTTTTTTTTTTTTTGAAAGGCAAACATAAATTAAAAAAATCACCAAAACACCCCAGAACATACAAAGAGCAAGCAAGAAGCTTGCAAAAACACCAACAGAAGGACCAAACGAAACTACAACTCAAACATACGAGAACATTCTTTTCGATCTAATACTACACCAGAAACACACCCATTCTTTGATCTCCTTTAGAATCTCACCTACCGAAGCTCGCTTACCCCGGAAAATGTTATCATTACGAGCCCTCCATATACACCAAAGGTAACTAAAAGAGCCGCATGGCACTTCTTCTTCTTATCCGGGTTTCCACCCACATAATTGTGCAACTTCAAATAGTCTCCCATAGAAAACCCAAAGAACGGCGGCGTTTGTAACCAAAGACCCAGCCCCGTCCAAATTTGATTTGCAATTTGACAATGACAAAAAAGATGCTCGACCGTTTCCGGCCAAACCTCGCACATCGGACAATCTGGAGAAGCAACAACAATACCTCTTTTTTGCAAAGCATCCCTAGTAGGCAACCGGTTAAGCCCCACCCTCCATGCATGAAGATTAACCTTGATATCCGATAAAATTGGAACGATACAGAGAAGATTAGCATGGCCCCTGCGCAAGGATGACACGTACAAATCGAGAAATGGTCCAAATTTATTTTTATAACTATCTACAATATCTATCGGATGGTGCGTTTCATATTGCATTTGACTCAGAAACACCATCTGCTTGGAAAAACGTCCACTGAGTAGTGGCGAAACATTTGATTGGATAACGGGTTGGGTATAGAGTTGTTGAGTTTCGGATCGAATAGATTGGCGAAAATTGATGCATTAGCGTCATGAAACAGTAGTATGGTAATAGTATTAACAGGTTTTGCACTGGGGAAAGTCTCCAGTGTATGGCTTCTTGCAGGAACAACTTAGGTTATTGGTGTGGCCAAACAAGGGACCAGAAGAATCCGATTATGAAAACGAGTGGTGCAGGCTTAAATCCTCTCGCTTTCTGGCTTTAGTGCCCAAAACTTGACTTCTATCTTCTTAGCTTCATTTCGGAGAGAAAATTCACGAGTCATGAGACCCTTGTCTTCACTCCAAGGTAGCGCCATAGCAACATCCATGCTTCGAGTGCGTTTCTTGCCGCTTCACCACATAAATGCCCTCTTTTGGAAGATATTTATAGCATAGCGGACATTCAGTTATTCAGGCGGTCGTTGTTAAGGAATGTGTTTTCCATGCTTCCGAACCATTGTAGTAGCCTGATAGCCCTATAGTCCCTTTGAAATTTGGAGGATGACAAGTGTTGAAGTGCTTGAAAGTATATTGGAGAGGGTTAGCACCAATTTGGGAACTCTGATTGGCATTGGATCATCATGTCTGGGATAACCTTAGCCACTTGGCGAGCGATTTGAGCTGCCCTTTTGCAACTAGGATATCAAGAACGATGATGTTTAGGGTGAGAAGTCATGCAGGCGTAACAAAGATGGCTAAAAGAAAGTAAGGATGTCAAAAAAAACCAAACCAGATAGGTATACCCGAAACCCGAGTCATCCAGGCCGGGTATGTTGGATATTGTATGTCCTGACCCGAAAAATCTTGTACCCCACCCGGTTACGACCCGTAAGAGTTACAGTGGGTGAAATGAACTCTAAACCCACTATCTAGATAACCGGCAAAAGAAACGGAAATGTTTAATTATATATATATATATATATATATATATATATATATATATATATACTATTTCTACTAGTTATAAATAATTAATAATCAATATTATTATTATTAAGGAGTTTAATAATAATGAGTGAACGATATTTAAATAAAAATGGTTTTATTTAAATTCACGGTCGAGTTATTCGTTAGTGAAATTTTTATTAACGTTGACTTGTGGACTCGCATACGAGATGGGCTTAAAATTCAACAAGACCCGACTATCAAATAAGTATTAGATGATTAGGGGTTAAACCCTACTCACTTAATTTTGTTGTTCGACGGTTGCAAGAAAAGGAAAAGGAGAAGATTTTCTCCTTCTCGTTTTCCTCTCGCAAAACCACATATGGCTTTGTCATTCCGCGCCAATCGCCGCCACCGCTCTTCTCCGGTGGCCATCTTCGAGCCACCATATCTTGGTGGTCGTTACTAGTCAGGGTGTTCAGTCAGTCAACGCTTGTAGACCTCCTTATGGACTAGAGATCGCCGCCTCGTACGCCCTGATCTGCTGCTCGGTTTGCCGCCAATCACCGCCGCAAATCTGCCGATCACCACCGTGGAACTCGCCGCGCTGCCTTCGCCGCCGTCACCCACCGCCACTACCTCCGTTCGCCTGCCGCCGCATGATCGTCGCCTGTCGACGCGAGCCCGACGCCTTTCGCTGTGCGCCATCTCCGGTTGCAATCAGATCTGAATATGATTGGTCTCGTAGTCTCGCAAGATGCGACGTAAGTCAAAGTGTACTCTCGCGACGCGTAATGACCACGGGTCATAAATGTAGTCTCGTAGCGGTACGCGACACGAACCATGAGAATCATCGCGATACGCGATAACCGTTGGAGCTCGAAAGTGGTTCGTTCCGTTTCAACCTAGCGGGTCGTTCGTTGAAACTCGGTGTCTTGAACGTTTGTTCAACACCGCCAAAGTATATCTAAACTCACTATTAGTTTAGATTTATTAATTTATCCGTGTTTGCGTGTTCGGTATTCTGATCCTGTTGTACACTCGTATCGTGGTTAATTGATTAAATAGTTTTTTAATTACCTTATATATTAAATCCCTAACTGACATGTACACAGTATCAACACTGTTCAAGCCAATGGTCTTTTTTTCATTGGTGTAGAATGGCGGTGGTGGACGTGGCCACACGTCAGAGAGAGACACTACGTGTGTATTCGCTTGGCACACGTGCTCTGAATCTGAGAAAGCAAGGGTCCTTTTCTGTTTACAACTGTCTTGCATTTGCATGCTCTTTTATACAGTTGTGCTTGATTTCATTATCTGATTCTTCAAACCTTTTCTACAACATCTCTTTCTCTATCTTAATTTCTCAGGAATGTTTAGCCTAAGAAATCCTACGGCCGCTGCTGTAATCACTATGTTGGCCGACGGATGATAGATAAAGGTCATGTACGCAATTCGTTTTATATTTCACTGTCATAAAAGTCACAAATTCATGCCGATTTAAGGTTCTAAACAGGTGATTAAGGGTTTATCGGGGATAATTTAGGGTTCTAATAAAGAAGGGTCGGGGTTGTTGTAGGACGACGAAACAACGGAGGTCGTAGTAATACCTTCCTGTATTATGTTCACCGGCTGTAGCATTTATTCGGGTTTTACGCTAGAGAGAAAGTGAGATATGAAAGGTAAATAATGATTGAAGAGAATATGTGAAGCAGCTCTGTGAAGAAACCCAGCTACTAGTCTATTGAATAAGAATTTGTTAAGATTCATTCATTCATTACTAATCTGTTACAGCTACATATCTCTTTAATACAAATAACAAAGACTAACTAGCTTCAACAACTTTTCCCGCCTAAGCTAGTTAAACCATACAATCCGGTTAGAACCTCATTTCGAATCCGATACACCACAGAAATGAACCCGGTTCAATGCCATATATATCAACACCCCCCTCAAGTTGGGGGTTGTAAAACACCTAACTTGGAAAGTAAATCATCATGTTTAGACTTGGGAAGAGATTTGGTTAATAAATCTGCAAGTTGATCATGTGTAGAAGTATGAACTAAATCAATTAGACCATCTTGGAGCTTCTCCCTCACAAAGTGACAATCCAATTCAATATGCTTGGTCCTTTCACGAAAAAATGGATTTTTGGCAATGTGAATAGCAGCTTGACTGTAACATTTAACAGAAATAGGAGTAATGTTTGAAACTTGAAAATTAGACAACAACCTGGTGAGCCAGGTTAACTCAGCTGTGACCCTCCTTAATGACCTGTATTCAGCTTCTGCAGAGCTTAAAGAAATAGTGTGTTGCTTCTTAGATTTCCAATAAATTGGAGAACCACCATAAGAAATAAAATAACCACTAACAGATCTCCTTGTATTGGGGCAAGAAGCCCAGTCAGAATCACAGTAAGCTCAGAGTGTAAATTCTGAATTTTTATTAAAAAATAAGCCTTGAGAATAAGAGCTATGAACAATTACCAGCCAAAAATTGGAGAACCACCATAAGAAATAAAATAACCACTAATAGATCTCCTTGTATTGGGGCAAGAAGCCCAGTCAGAATCACAGTAAGCTCAGAGTGTAAAGTCTAAATTCTTATTAAAAAATAAGCCTTGAGAATATGAGTGTTTTGTTGCAGAAGTGATAGTATTTTTTAGGAATAATTACCAGCCAAAAATATCTTTTAATACCCAAAATAGCCATCACTTTTATAATGGCATTTGGAATTATATTAACTCCTATTTATTTATTATCTATGTTACGCTA
This sequence comes from Deinandra increscens subsp. villosa, assembly GCA_039602395.1. Lineage (NCBI taxonomy): Eukaryota > Viridiplantae > Streptophyta > Magnoliopsida > Asterales > Asteraceae > Deinandra > Deinandra increscens. Next base: position 33,728,687 of record JBCNJP010000010.1, read on the forward strand.
GATGTTCTATGGATACAAGTTATTTAATACTCCAAATTCTTATGTTTTTGATTCTGGACCGCGCGAGTTATTTGTTTCCATCTCCATTTTCTACCTGTAATAGGTATTGGTATGTACCCCGATTTTGTTCTTTCACTATCAGTTGACAAGGTTGAAGGTATTCTATCTAATTATTTTTAATGATAGTTTTCTTTAAGAAAAAAAACTCCTATGATTTTTAGAGTTGGTTGGCTAATGAAAAATGAGGGAGCCTGGGGTCCTGCATAAACTGACTTAAATGTTGAACAACAAAGGACAAATCAAGTCTAGTGTTTGTCAAATAGTTAAGTTTGCCAATGAGTCTTCTGTATGTTAATGGATCAGAAATTTGATCACCTTCATTGAGCTTCAAATGCAACACAGAAGGTAAAGGACAAGAAGTGGCAGCAGGAACATAATCAGGGAAAAACTCATGAACCATATATTTAGCAAATTTTCTCTAGGTCAAAATTAACCCATTAGTATGTTGGAGAACTTCAATACCAAGAAAATAGTTGAGAAAACCTAAGTCTTTGATCTTGAATGTAGAATGTAAAAACTGTTTAACATAATCAATCTTAGCAGAATTATTCCCAGTAAGAATAATGTCATCTACATATACTGCTAGATACACCACAGAACAAACCATGACTTTGGAAAATAAAGAATGATCATTAGGAGATCTTTTATAACCAAGACATAAAATAGCAGTAGAAAGTTTCCCATACCACTGTCTGGATGCCTATCTGAGGCCATACAGAGATTTTTGTAATTTCAAGCATTGAGAGAGATATTTTAATCACAGGTTTCCATATAATAAATGCCATATTTTTGTGTATCTCCTCTTACAACCAATCTGGCTTTACATCTTTCCAAAGTACCATCTGCATGATACTTCACTTTATAGACCCATTTGCATTTATTAGGTCTCTTATGTGAAGGAATATAAAAAACAACCCAAGTTTTATTGCCTCAAGAGCTTAAAATTCTTTGTTCATGGCCTCAATCCATTCAGGATGTTTGGCATCCTCAGCATAAGAATTGGGTTCAGTGAAATTATCAATTGAGTGAAAAAGATGTTGACTAGAATGAGAAAGATCAGAAACAGAAAGGGCAGAAGTGGAAAAACAAAAATTAGTAAGAGTATGAGGACAAGAATCAGAGAAAGAGACAGCTGGATTACAAACATAATCTTTTAGATAACCAGGTGGTTTAGGAACTCTAAAAGAATGTATCAAAAGAGGTGCATAAGGATTGGAATTAGAAACTGGAGGATTAGAAATTGGAGGACCAGGAGAGGAATTTGAAGGAGAATGTGATGAAGAAGAAGTAGCAGAAGGATGATCAAAATAAATGGAATCAGGAACAGGAAACTCATCAATGAAAGAAGAATCAAACACGGGAAACATAGGGGAATTACTAGAATTTGTTGAAGGAAATATATTCCCAAAGAATATAACATCCCTGGAAATGAGAAAAGATTTGGATGTGAGATCAAAAAGTTAATAAGCCTTTTTACCTACAGGATAACCAAGAAAAATACAAGGAACAGCTCTTGGTTTAAACTTGTCCCTCCTAGCTTTTAATGTTGAAGCATTACATAAATAGCCAAAAGCTCTTAAGTGAGTATAAGAAGGGATGAAACCAGTCAACAACTCAAAAGGAGATTGATTATGTAAAAGCTTAGAAGGAAATCTGTTCATTAAGTAAGTGGCTGTAAGAACACAATCACCCCAGAAGGAAAGAGGTAATTTTGATTGAAACAATAAGGCACGAGCAATTTCAAGTAGATGCTTATGTTTCCTTTCCACCACACCATTTTGTTGTGGAACACCTACACAACAAGTATGATGAATAATACCTTTACTATTAAGATATTTAGACTGAGTTTGACCAGATCCTAACTCATAAGCATTATCTGATCTAATGCACTTAATTTTGGCATTATACTGTGTAAAAATCATTTCAATGAAACCTTGTAACACAGTGAAAGCATTAGACTTAGTAGGCAACAAATGTGTCCAGGTTGTTCTAGTGAAATCATCAACAATGGTGAGAAAATATTTATAGTCATTATAAGTGGGTACAAAATAAGGACCCTATGTGTCAATGTGTATCAATTCAAAAGCATGAGAAGCAGATATTTGACTGTGTGGAAAAGGCAGTTTGTTTTGCCCAGCTTTAGGACAAATATCACAAGCAAGAATTGTATCAACTTGAGAATTGGACAGTAAATTGTGTTGCTTGAGTTTGTAAACAGGTAAATGCCCAAGTCTATGATGCCAAGTAGCATTATTTACAACAAGATTACAAAATGATTTAGAAACAACAATGGAAGAAGGAAATGAAGTCTTCAAATCTTGCTTAAGGAGGTATAATCCTTGCTGCAATTCACCAAGAACCAGTGGCCTCTTCATTGAAGGGGCCTAAAATACACAAGATTGATGAGTAAAGAAAAGGATACCCTGACTATGTTGACATAGTTTAGGGACAGATAAAAGATTATGTGTAAACTAAGGAATGTGAAGCACATTGAAAAGAGACAAATTAGGATTGATCTTTACATGTGTAACATGAATGATTTCTCCATTTGGCAATCCTATTGACACAGGTTTAGAAAGTTTCTGAACATTGGAAAATAATTGAATATCATGACACAAATGATCAGTTTCTCCTGTGTCAATTATCCATATAGAATGAATTAAAGAGGAATTGCATGCCATAATACCTGCAAACTTTGAAAGATTCAGATTCTGAACATTGAGAGAATGACCATCAGGTGATTGCACATTAATCATTTGCAAAAGATTAAGAAGTTCAGTGTATTGAGTAGAAGAAATAGGAGAATTCTCTTCATGAGAATCATGAACATGATTATTATCATCTTGAGGAACAGTAGATGAAACAAACTTCTTAGGCTTAGTAAACTAAAAGTCCTTAGGAAATCCAATAAGCCTATAGCATTTACTTGCCAGATGTCCAGTTTTCTTGTAGTAAGAACACACCAGGTTTCTTTTATTATCATATTTTGATTGAGTATTGACATTCATTGCAGCAGAATCACTCACAAAAGAAGTAGAAGAATGAATTTTTCTTTGTGTTTCATCTTGAGTTAAAACAGCATAGGCTTCACTAATACTTGGTAAGGGTTTGGTCATTAGAAGATTACCTCTAATTCCATCATAAATGGAATTAAGACCCATATAAAATTACATGAGTTTTTGAGTCTCCATCTTTTTAACAAAAACTTCATGAGCATCACAAGTACAATTGACAGGAGTGTCAAGAGAGTTTAACTCATCCCATAACATTTCAATTTAGTGTAATAGACAGCAACTGAATCAGATCCTTGTGATATGTCAGAAATACTTTTCTGAATTTGATAAAGACTAGGACCATTAGTACCTCCATATCTATCATTCAGATCTTTCCAGAGTAAAGCAACAGTTTCGATGTACATAACACTCCTGCTAATTTTAGGAGATAAGGTATTGAGAATCCAAGATATCACCATGTCATTGCATCTCTTCCAACAAGCTAATTGAGCAACAGTAGCAGGGTTGAAGAACAGTACCATCCACAAAACCAAATTTGTTTTTGGTTGATAAAGCAATTGACATACCTCTTTTCTAAGCAGCAAAGATTGTACCATCAAAGGTTTTTGAAACTAATAGCATTCCAGGATGATCAGATGGATGTAAGTATATCGAATCAGAAGAATTGGTTGCCATTTCTAGAAATCAAATTGATTACAGATATCGGAAAAATGAAGAACACACGAACAAAAAAATGCACGAGCAGAAGAAAAAACAAAAGGAATCAAGGAGAATAGAACAATAGGATCGAATAAGGAAAGTGAATCGAACAGAATGAACAAATCGGAATTTATGATCGGAAAAGTTGATCGGAAAAACTAGTCGGAGATGATGATCGGAGCAGCTAGCTCTGATACCATATTGAACAAGAATTTGTTGAGATTCATTCATTCATTACTAATCTGTTACAACTACATATCTCTTTAATACAATTAACAAAGACTAACTAACTTCAACAACTTTTCCCGCCTAAACTAGTTAAACCATACAACCCGGTTGGAACCTCATTTCGAATCCAATACACCACAGAAATGAACACGGTTCAATGCCATATATATCAACACAGTCTCTCTCATTCACTTTAAACAAGTTCCTCTCTCTCTCTCACTTCAAACCCACAGTTGAATTTCTTTTTCTCTCTATAGTTTTCTCTTTCGAAGAAACCTTCATGGCTGGAGCTTCGATCTGTCGGTGTCTCTCTACGTCAACGTCACAGTTACTCCGTTAGCGTAGTAGCAACGATGTTTTTCTTGGTCTTTTGTTGGAATCTTAATTTGGGTTCGGTGATGTTGAAGCGATGCTCTGGCGACGTTGAAGCGACGTTGTAGTTACTCCGTCCACGTAGAAGCAAGGTCGTTTTTCTTCTTCTTCCATTGGAGATCTAATTTGGGTTTGCTTTTGGGTTCTGAATAACATCTGGTGACGTCGAAGAGACGATTCGTTGCTCCGATCGTGTCGAAGGTACTGCGTGTTTTTTGATGTTCTGCTATATTAATTTTGGGTTTGCTTTTGGGTTTCTAATTAACCCAGATCTAAAACGTTTTTGTTGCCTTAACTACCAGATTTATCTATTATTTTTGATTTCATTCATTTTTCGAAATGGTTATGAAGGATTTTGAGCCGGTGGTAGATACTAATTTTTGATGTTTATTTGGGTTTCATAAAATGATCATGTCAATTTGGGTTTCATAGAATGGCTGTGAAGGGAATACTAGCTGAGTACCTGAGCCATTTATACTATCTTAAAGGACTTTGGATTTGATTTTTTTCCTCTTATATGATTTAACAATTACGCAATTCGACATGTATACTGTTTTGTTATTATTGATACCATATCTGGTGATGTTGGTGGCTACGTTCCTTAGTAGGAGCTTTACCATCTATATGGTTTTTTTTATAGACTATCTAAGCCGGTGCCTTTTAAAAATCAAGCATGCTTTAATCTTTAGATTATATAATCTATTTTGTGGTTGGGTTTTGAATCTTCACTGTTTTAAGAGAATGATATCCATGGTTTTAGCCTTCTTTGTTACCAAGTATGTTTTATTGTTGATTGGCCATAAAATTGATCTACTCTGCGTCAATTTTTACTGATATTGCCTTTAAAATGGTGGCTTCTATTTTCTGGATCCGTACTTAGTTTAATTGCCTTTGTTTGAGTGATTTTTACTGATTTTAATTTATTTTGGTACATGTTTTCATAAACGATGTTCATACTGTTCAAAGGAGATGTTTAATTATGATTTGGTTACTGGTTGGTGATAGTATCATGTGCTGTGATGACAAACCCCAGTTCCCTAATTTTTTTTAAACAATGGTTATGTTGAGAGGCGTGGCATAAATCAATCATTTATTAACATATTAAGAATCTGATCTGAGCCTTTATGGTTTCTTTTGTGTTTTGGTCTTGCAGTTCATGGTTTCTTTTGTTTAAGGTTGTTACAACCTTCAATCTATGTTCTTATTTTACTTTGGTTTCTCCCCATGTGAATTACAAGTAAAGGAATATGAAAAAAGAAGTTGGTTGCTCTTGGTAACTCCTGAAATATCTTTGTTTGTGAAGACTGTTTGATGACATTTTCCTAAACAACACTTCTGTATAAACCCAAACCCATTCGGATGAATGTTAGTAGTATAAGATATCATGACTTTGCAAGTTCAAAAACAACTACTAATGAAGCATATTATTAGATTTTAATAGTATTAAACTGAACAACAAATTTCAGTAAATCTAAACAGTAAAACTAACACAATACCTTAATAAAAAGAACACGAACCGTGGCAACGCGCGGGTTTGTTTACTAGTATATATAACTTGTTATATATATATATATATATTATTCTGTTGCGTTTTAGAATTAATTATATATTAATTTGGTTAACTCTTTCATAAACTATTACTCTATCGGTCACGTAAATTTTAAATATATCACCGGGCGACCCGAATACCACTGTCAAATCCCAACAGTAGTATCAGAGCCTTGATTACCACGCGTAAATCGGAACCGGTCGATTTTAAATCGGTGGATTCGCCAACTAGGGTTAAACGCTTGAAAGTTGCGAATCAGATTTTATTTGTATTGCATGATTAAATTGCATTTTGGTCAACTTTATTTTGACTAATTAAATTGCAATTTGCTTTGATTGTATTGTATATGTATTTGGTCTGACCCCTGTTTTGACTTTTGCATGATTACTTTTCTGTTATGGTGTGGCCTATGTTTTTGGCCCATTATTACAATAGTTTAGGCTTTGGGTTAGCCCACAGTATTGGGTTCAAAATTCTAGTTAAGCATTTCCTTTAAGAAATCTTCTACTTTGGCACAAGTTGTCATCAAGAAGACCCGAAGATCTAATCGATGTCAAGAGGCGTCTTGTGGTCAGTGGGAGCTTACAGAACACGCAAGCTACATGAAGATGCCTACCTTGTGGCTTTTTTGGTCTCGCTAAAAGGCTATAACAAGACCAAAACCTTAATGGCCGAATACATATTCGTTTTGCTTATTTTGGTTGCTTGGTTTAATAGTCGTATTACACACCAACTAAAACACCAAAATCCTTTTAAAATGGTTTTAACACTGATAATACAATCAATGGGTTACAGGTTCTAAAATTCTTTATAACTTGACCTAAATTTTAATGTAACCACCTTAATGAGCTTTTGGAATTTTTGAATTTTATAAAACTCAATCAAACTTAATAAGTCATTTATTAACTTTTGACTGGTTACATAACTCGCGACAACCTAGTTGTATTTTTACATAATAGGTTATTTAAAAATGAGTGTCCCGAGTGAAGATAGGGTTCTCGTTTTCTATCGAACGATCTCAATTTAAATCAAATTTTAATATCCCTATCTGGTAATAATAAATTGATAGTTGATGCCATCCAAAATCAAGTCAAACTTGGAACGTATTTACCGATGCACCAGTGTTAGAGTATTTCAACACCGCACTTGGTGTTTAGGGTACCTTCCGAGGTGGAGACATTGGAGTATTTCAACACCATGACAGCCACATTGACCAGTTGGGATTACTATCGCTTTCTCTGCATGTATTTGTAGTGTTGGAGTATTTTAACACCGAACTATGAGTGTGTATAGATAAAGTTGGCATGGATAAGGCTAAATGTATCGCAAAATGAAAACGGTCGTATTATGCGGCCTCAAACCGAGGGTTATGACTGTGATTTTGTAATTGACACCCGTTGTTAGTTTGGTTACACAAGTTTGCTCCTGATGCTCATTTGGCGGTCTCAAGTAAACTTGTCTAATCGAATAATCAATTTTCTTATAAAATAAATCTTACCAATTTATAATAAGAAAATATTTTATATCGAAAATACAATATATTGTGCTTTGCTTATCATTTCATAACGGCTAATGAAAACGAATCCCATTCTCCCTTTAATCAGTCCTTGAGTAGGACAAATCAAATAACACCAACTTTCATCTTATTGAAACAAACTCAGAAGATGTTCTGACAATCTTTCATAAACTCTATGTCTTAAAGAGCCTTATCACCGTTGTTGTGTTCCTTTATAGGAATACAACACACCAAGATTAATTAACATAACACTGACACCTCTAAGGTAGAAAGTATTATGCAGACCCGCATGTTTCCTGATCTTCAACAAAAGCATGCAAGAATTGAGTATCAATGACATAACAAACAAGCTTAACTGCATGTTTCATTACAAGATGGAGAAGAGCTCCATGCAAGGCTCTTCTCCACAAGGTTATGTCATTAAGATGAAAGGGTACCATTATCACCTAATTCAACTAGGTTACCCCACGAGTATCCGGGCTTATACCTTTTCACTTTTATACAACCAGTATATACTGCGTGCTTTTGTGGAAAAGTTCAACCACTTGATAGCATTATGCTTAATTAAGACTTCACGTGTCATAGGTGACTGCTACCGTGTTAAGGAGCCGCGTACCAAGAAAAGAGTATTGACTCTAAGGGCAATAAAAGGTTGTTGATACTGCCATGACCATTTGGCACCAACACCAATGGCAAAAGATTTATGAAACCATTGCTGCCTCATCATGACAAGTACCAGTGCTCTATGTACGATAATTTGGGTACTATAAACTTCCCTGTAAGGTCAAAGAAGATGGAGAACCGTTAGACTTTTTTGTCGGTATTTAAACTAATGTTATTAGATTTTCACGGGTTTTCCCCAACACATGCATGCATGCCATCTAGAATGCCTTGCAGGAACGTGAAAATGAGAAAAGCTTAATCGAGGGACACATGATTCGAATTACCCTTTTAAGGCCTATTCTTACTATCATGTATTTCACCCCTTGATGGTATTTAAAACAAATGGTTGTTTTGGCCTAGCTCGTCTAGGATTAATACTTTGCTTTTCACTGATTTTATATCAGACTAATAACATAAGTTGAAGTTTCATTATGAAACGTACCTGGTTCTAATGATTCTTGTTTGTGACTTATTCGTGTAAGCAAGACATGCATAAAAGGATACGATCCAACTGGATCCTATGATCCACCATTTCCTGAATGATTATGTGTCATGCTTTCACGAACTCACAACCAAATCCTTCACTCATTCGAGTGAACTGTTAAATGTTCTTCCTAGGCTTAGACACTCTTGTGTTGGCAAGCCTGAAAAGACCATATAACAAGAATCATAAAAAGGCACTTCATAACTATGACGAGAATCATAGTGAATATGCTTATGGCTATAAGCATCAATGAAAATTCCTTAGTTGTATAAGAACATTTCAAAATAAAGTCAAAGAACCAGCTTTAACAAATACGATCATAATTCTAAGTCTGATCGTAATAAAGAATACCTGAAGCTTGACAATTCCTAAAATCATCTTAAGATATGTGAAAGATGTTTTCACTAATCCGGTCCTACATGCACAGCCTTGGCCTGAGCACATGATAGGAATCAAACGATGCTTGTCAATGTTTGAAAGATGATATATAGAAAATATTTTCCATACACACCCCTATTGAGTATCACTCTCCTTATCACCACTCGCCTGATAAATCTAGTATCAAATGTCTTTTGACAATGAGAATTTATTCTCGTTAGATACTACATATAACAATGGATAACACTTCCACCATCCATATGGAATTCTAATTCCACACAGAAGATAGAACTTTGTATTCTGGCTTCTGAAATGGAAGGTTAAGTTCCTAAGTTATTTAACTAGAACTAGAAGTAAAGGACGTTGATCTTGAAATAGTTGAAGAGTCACAAATCCATTGTTCCATATTTCCTGACCAACAAAAGGTTGTCGTGTTAAGCAGGAAATACATATTTAAACACACTTGCGAATTCAAAACTGCAATATGAGATCTTTAAAAAAAATATCAGATCTTTAATCTGAGAATGGCTTAATGCCATAAATGATGTGTTTACATAAAGGCTAGTGGGAGAACTATATTAATCCTCACCCGTATGACGATGATATACTGAAAGATAAAATAAAATCCCTATGTGATTATACATAATATGGATTTTGGTGTAAAGAATTTAAAAGGAGTTTCTTAATGGACAGAGATCCACATGTATAAGAAACTTCTGGGGCAATATAAATCACACATTGAATATGTGATTAAACAAAGATGTCGCTGTATAGAGTTACACTAATGACATCAAAAGGGAGAGATCACTGTATAGAGTTACACGGAAGTTGTCACTGTACAGGGCTACATTATGGACACTAAAAGGGAAAATCAATGTACGCAAGTTACATCGATATCGTGAATTGTTGAACACAATGCACTAAGTTGGATTGATGTTAACATTCACCGTATAGAAATACACTACTACAAGTTTTCATGATTGACCAAGACATTTCTTACTCATGATAATAATGATTTTGCATTGTGGCAGACTCCACAACTAAATCTAAATTAATTAGCCAACTAAAGTGACAATAAACGACTGCTTGTTTGGAAAGGTTCAGAAGGATTCTTGACATGGTTAGAGTTCTAACCAAACAAGACATTGTGATCACACAGTAACTATAGTGAAGACCAAGGATCACTATGATCACAAAACCAACACAGTTTGAGAAAATTCCACTATTCAGAGAAATACTGGAACTATGAAATAGATGATAACCAAAATCATAGCACATTTCAAAACCTGGTCGGTAAAACAATGAATCGTAAGACTCATTAACGTCATACTAATGATGTTCAACCAATTTACACTAGATGTATGTTTTGAATTAGTATTTGGATGTACGAACTCTAACAGTTATACATTATCATTTGGCTTCCTCTAAAAGGTTAGACGTAAACCATGAATTCTATAACTGTGCTTGATTTTTAATACGTTTAAATCCATGAATAAATGCATATTATTCCTCGCAGTCGATCAGAATCTTGGACACGAATCTGAGGTAAGACTACTTATGACTTTGGAATCAAGACATTGACAATCTAAATTCACATGCATCATTTCATAATGATGTTGGGGAATAGATATACTATTCTAAACTGTCCGTAGCCGATTAGAATTGTGGGAACGAATCTGAACTAAGACTATTCTGACTCTAGACTCAAATGGTTGACAATCCAGACTCACAGACCTCATTGTGGAATGATGTTGGACGTAACTCGCATCAAATCATCTTCATGGATTCAATCATAAGATGGATTTGATTAATGGTATAGTCATTAGTATCCTTAGACTTGAGATACATGAGTGACCTCCCCTTTACCAAAGACTGTTCTCTGATTAAAGCTTAACGATGTCGCGTAACTGCCAGTCATAACAGCTAGTTTTGGGAATGGATCGGAAGTTCAGTGGGAGGGCATGTAGTAGAGATGGTATTCTGTACTCTTGCACTAATCATGCAATAGCTAGACATCGTGGCGCCCTCGTTGATTCCAAGTGTAAAGTGTAAGGCCTTACCAAAACCTACCGTGTGTTGTTTTGGACCACTTCGAATCTATATCGAGAAAAATAATGATTGAACATTAGATGAGAATGAATCCATGTCCATTGTTCAATTGATGTCTTATACGGAAGGTATACAATGGCTTCGAATTACCACTAGTCTAATATCAGTTGCTCTTCAACAAATATACCTTGGTTGTTGACTAGAAGTGTCATAGCTGGTTGGGATAGCCATGTGTAGCTAGAGCACCTCTGTTTGTTTCTTAGATCTTGTCGCGATCAGTCTAAGTGGGAGACTGTTGGATATTGTATGTCCTGACCCTACAAATCTTACCCCCGACCCGATTACGACCCGTAAGAGTTACAACAGGTGCAACCAACTCTAAACCCACTTACTAGTCAACCGGTAAAAGAAACGGAAACGTTTGATTATATATATATATATATTTATTTATACTAGTTATAAATAATTAATAATTAATATTATTATTATTAGCGAGCTTAATAATAATGTGTGAACGATATTTAAATAAAAAAGATTTTATTTAAATTTAAGGTCGAGTTATTCATTAGTGAAATTTTTAATAATGTTGACTCGTGGGCTCGCGTATGAGATGGGCTTAAAATTTGAGAAGGCCCGGTTATCTAATATGTATTAGATGATTAGGGGTTTTTGTTGTTCGACGACTGCAAGAAAAGAAAAAGGAGAAGATTTTCTCCTTGTTTTCCTCTCGCAAAACCACAAACGACTTAGCCGTTTCGCCGCCAGCGTTCCTCTCCGGTGGCCATCTTCGAGCCATCATATCTTGGTGGTTGTTGCTAGTCAGGGTGTTCCGTCAGTCAACGCCCATAGGCTCCTTATGGACTAGAGATCGCCACCTTGTACGCTCTGATCCGCTGCTCGGTCCGCCGCTAATCGTTGCTGCAAATCTGCCGATTACCACCGTGGAACTCACCGTTGTCATTACTAAGGGCGACTAGTGGTTTCTTCGCTCGACAAGACTGAAACCTTCGCTTGCACCACTAGAGTCGTTCCGGCACTTTTAGTTGTTACCTTTAGTAGTGTAAACAACATCCCCGAAACTAGCACATGCGATATCCCTCGGTGTCTTTATGGTAACCAGCATGTGTTAGGGAAACCGTATAGCAAGACGAAGGCGATCCCAGCAACGCAACTTAGGCAAGCGACTAAAGCAAGCCGAAGGCGATCTCCAGGTGCTGGGTTTGGCATAACGCGCTAACGCAAGTCGTTATATGACCGTCTCTTGTAGACGCGAGCCCGACGCCTTTCACCGTGGTTGCAATCAGATCAGAATCTGGCTGATCTCGTAGTCTCGCGAGACGAGACGTAAGTCAAAGTGTACTCTCGCAACGCGTAATGACCACGGGTCATAAGCACAGTCTCATAGATGTACGCGATACCGGACTACGAGAATCATCGCGATACGCGATAAACGTTGGAGCTCGAAAGTGGTTCGTTCTGTTTCAACCTAGCGGCTCATTCGTTGAAACTCGGTGTCTTAAACGTTTGTTCAACACCGCCAAAGTATATCTAAACTCACTATTAGTTTAGATTTATTATTTTATCCGTGTTTGCGTGTTCGGTATTCTGATCCTGTTGTACACTGGTATAATTGATTAAATAGTTTTTTAATATATACATATATATATATATATAACTTGTTATATATATATATATATATATATATATATTCCGATGCGTTTTAGAATTAATTATATATTAATTCGGTTAACTCTTTTATAAACTATTAATCTGTTGATCACGTAAATTTTAAATGTGTCACCGGGCGACCCGAATACCAATGTCAAATCCCGACAGGGTATAGGCCCGAATTTTTGGGTATGGGATTGATAAAGAAAAATATTCCGGGTTCGGGTACGGGCATGGGATTAGTTAATAGCGAGCTCGAAACCTGGCCCGGATTATACCCGAATATATTTCATATACATATATATATATATATATATATATATATATATATATATATATATATATATATATATAGGGAGAGGATTATTTGAGAACCAATTGGGTTTGAGAACTTTTAAGAACCATTCTGAGCCACAAGTTATATATAAGGAAATCCCTCCCATGAATTTGAATGCTTCCCCTTGAAAATTAGTGGCTCAGAATGATTCTCAAAAGTTCTCAAAAACTTTTGAGAATCATTCTGAGCCAATAGTTATATATAAGGATATCCCCCCCAATAAATTTGAGTGCCCCCCCTCCCCCCCCCCCAAAAAAAATTAGTGGCCAAGAATGATTTTTAAAAGTTCTCAAAACCAACTGGTTCACATTTGAACCTAACCCTATATATATGTATATATATATATTTAGGGTTAGGTTCATTTGAGAATATTTTTTTGAGAACTTTGGAGAAGCAAATCTCAATCACTAATTTCAGGTGCGGACCACTATAATTCATGGGGGGGGGGGGGGGTTATATATATAAACTAGTGGCTTAGAACGCTTCTCAAAAGTTCTCAAACCCAAATGGTTCTCAAATGATCTTCTTCTTATATATATATATATATATGGTTAGGTTAAATTGAGAATAATTTGATTTTGAGATTTTCTAAGACCCAATCTCAACCACTATATTCAAGGGGGGACCACTCAAATTCATGGGAGGGAGTTTTCCTTATATATAACTAACTAGTGGCTCGGATGATTCTTAAAAGTTCTCAAAATCAAATTGTTCTCAAATGAACCTCCCATATATATATATATATATATATATATATATATATATATATATATATATATATATAGGAGAAGGATCATGCGAAAACTACATGTTATTGCGAGAACCCGAAAACCAAATTTAACGAGGGGTATAATTGTCAAACCACACAATTCTATGTTAACCTTCAATGACATTCGTACATCGACCCTCCCTTCAAAGCGATTTTTCTTCATCTCCGGCGATATTCCTCTTGGCAATTGTTTGTAATTTTTGGCCATCTCAGATGGACGTCAGACGAACATTCAAAAGGCACGAGATTTTGTTTCTGAACCCCTTCTATCTTCTCCATGTCCTTCTAGAAAAAAGTTGAGCTTTTTAGATTCAGAGACACATTGTTTTCATCAATCAATATGAGATTATTCCAGTTTAATCTCCACTATCTAACTCTATAAATAACTATTCGAGTGTTTTTGAAGATCCCTAGTTGCTCAATATGACTATAATGTAATGTTTTTGAAGACTCGCACTAATGCACGTAAGGTGCTTGATGAAATGCCTATGGGAAAATTAAGTAATTTGTTTATGTTTTTGTACCAATTTTGATGATTTTTTTGTTGTAGTAGGTGTCTAACTAACAAAATACACATCAAATTGACGGTTCTACTCATAACAACAAGGATGCTACATATGTGCAATAACGTCTGTAGGTATGTTTTTTTCAAACTTTTAAACTTTTTTTATATAAGTGTTTCATATGTGTAATACGCCTACATGCATTTAACTTCGTCAGCCCGTTGAATTTTATATGTACTGCACATGTCATAATCTTGGACATCTAACTATCATTACACTTGCTTTAAACTCTTTGTAAGTTTTCATATAAAACTATTATGTGAGTATACTACATATGTGTAGTATATTTGAAAGATTTCTTTTAGTACCACTATAAAGAATTTTTTTTATTGTTCTATTATTACATAGGTGGATCTTGTTATGTTGTGATACATGAACTTGAACCTGCTATGACATTGTTTGGTGTTAAGAATCGTGGTACACCCTTTTATATAAAATCCTGTAACGTTGCACACGTGCACTAATTTTCTCTCGAATATTTTTCTACAACCGTTTGCATATGTGTTTGTTGTATATGTAATATTTTATACCCGTGTATCCGAATGTATGAGAATACGCACATGAATACTTCCTGCGGTGTTGTATATATAATGTGTTACACCTATCTAAAATCTTGTAATGTTGCACATGTGCACTAATGTTCTTTCTTATGTTTGGTACAACCTTTCTACTAATTACTGCATATGTAATGTGTTTTAATTGTGTGTGAATACTCATCGAGTGTTAATACTTCCTATGTGTGAAATACTGTAATATTACACATGTGCACTATGTTATTTCTTATGTTTTGTACAACCTTTCTACTGTTTGCTACATATGCAATGTGTTTAATTATGTGTGTGAATACTTCCTGTGTGTCAATACTTCCCGTGTGTGAAATCTTGTAATGTTGTACATGTGCACTATTGTTATTTCCTATGTTTTTACAACCTATGTGTGTGAATACTGTCTTTATGGTTATTGTTGTATCAGGTGTTTATTTGATCACACATGTATACAATCAATGGTATGAATCACAACGACGTGGTGCTCCGCGCAAAATTAAAGAATTCGTTGACGCTGACTCCAAATTTGATATTAATTACATTGCTTCACACCTTTCATAACACGTTGGACAAGCTAGATATTTTTGCAGTATACTACATATGTGTAGTATATTTGAAAGATTTCTTTTAGTACCACTATAAAGAATTTTTTTTATTGTTCTATTATTACATAGGTGGATCTTGTTATGTTGTGACACATGAACTTGAACCTGCTATGACATTGTTTGGTGTTAAGAATCGTGGTACACCCTTTTATATAAAATCCTGTAACGTTGCACACGTGCACTAATTTTGTCTCGAATATTTTTCTACAACCGTTTGCATATGTGTTTGTTGTATATGTAATATTTTATACCCGTGTATCCGAATGTATGAAAATACGCACATGAATACTTTCTGCTGTGTTGTATATATAATGTGTTACACCTATCTAAAATCTTGTAATGTTGCACATGTGCACTAATGTTCTTTCTAATGTTTGGTACAACCTTTCTACTAATTACTGCATATGTAATGTGTTTTAATTGTGTGTGAATACTCATCGAGTGTTAATACTTCCTATGTGTGAAATACTGTAATATTACACATGTGCACTATGTTATTTCTTATGTTTTGTACAACCTTTCTACTGTTTGCTACATATGCAATGTGTTTAATTATGTGTGTGAATACTTCCTGTGTGTCAATACTTCCCGTGTGTGAAATCTTGTAATGTTGTACATGTGCACTATTGTTATTTCCTATGATTTTTACAACCTATGTGTGTGAATACTGTCTTTATGGTTATTGTTGTATCAGGTGTTTATTTGATCACACATGTATACAATCAATAGTATGAATCACAACGACGTGGTGCTCCGCGCAAAATTAAAGAGTTCGTTGACGCTGACTCCAAATTTGATATTAATTACATTGCTTCACACCTTTCATAACACGTTGGACAAGCTAGATATTTTTGCAGATGTTGCATCTCAATCTGAGAGTTAATCCGATCCTTAATCCGTTTTGAGCTTCTTTGGTGTTAAACACCTTGATATTGTCTCATTTCTCTATATCACATGTTTGTTACACATATGTAGTAATGTTAAATTGTGTGTTTTTCAAATTTTAAACAGTTTCGTGTAATTGTTTCATACATGTAATACACCTACATGTGTTCAAGACCCTCAGAAGTTTATAAATAACCAGTTGGGACATCATAATTATCATTACCAGCATTGTAAACACTGCTGCACATGTGCATTTAAACATCCATACTTAATAAATTACAAATCACCATAAATCCATACCAACCATCACACATTCATAATAGAAAAAAACGAGAGACACTGTTTTCATGTTCCACGATTAGGTTATATGCTCGCACTTTCGTGTCAAAATGATAAAAGGACAAAATAAATAATTAAAAAATAAAACACCAGTTTCATGTGCAATATGATGAAATTGTCATTTCAGCTATAATGCACATGTGTATTATAATCGGAAACAAACTCCATGTGTAATGCACGTGTGCATTAAACTGTTATGGTGGCATTTCTAGAATACTGCACATATATATTGTATCTCAAGACTGTCACTAATGTACCTTAAACTATAAATATTTTCTAAGCAAATTTCCCTCGCGTATTGGGTAAATTATGACTAACTAGTGTAAAGAAAA
This sequence comes from Deinandra increscens subsp. villosa, assembly GCA_039602395.1. Classification (NCBI taxonomy): domain Eukaryota; kingdom Viridiplantae; phylum Streptophyta; class Magnoliopsida; order Asterales; family Asteraceae; genus Deinandra; species Deinandra increscens. The sequence continues at coordinate 33,745,742 of JBCNJP010000010.1, forward strand.
GTGTTTCTATCTTCTTTGTAGTTTTTTCAGGTTTTACTAAACCAAAATCACAAAAGGAACGGAAAATGCAAGAAAAACTGAAAAAGTGAAGATTTTGAGTTTAGCACGGCCCCGTGCCCCACCCAGAACGTCCCGTGCCCAAGCCATCTTAGCCCCGACAACACCTGCAGAGACACACACCGTGCTTCTAAATCGGCTTTGCACCACACGACTCGTGCTCCACCTAGCACGCCCCATGCCTCTAATGCTCGAATATTTGAAGATCGGCGGTCTGACTCAACACACCCCGTGCCACTGATGACACGCCCGGTGCCCACTGTCTTGGCATGGCCCGTGCCTAGTTTAGAACGACCCGTGCCATTCTCGGCTGGTCTATAAAAGGAGGAACTCTCTTCACTTCCATATTGCATAACTCTTCTCCGTCTCTTCCACTAGTTTGCCATCTTTTCGGTTTTGAGCTATTTAACTTATGGTGATAATGAATTGCTATTTGTTTATGAATCTTTCATTATCTAGTAAGCAAATATTTAGACTAACACTTTTCAGCCTCAATGTGTCAAGTGTTAGTCAAATTCTTACGCTCATTTGTGAATAAATGAATCTTTGGTGGGTTAGTAAACTGTTTTTGTAAACTTGCTTTACGGTGAACTAATGACTTTATAAAAACTCTTTTTATTAAAAGTTTATTACCGATTTTCTGAACCAACCATGCTCTACGTATCACAGACCATTTGGCGAGTCGAAATCCCAAAGGCCGGACTTGTGACACCCGGTCGGGGGACGATGCATGATCTGAAAGGTGACTCGCGTCCCATGCTACATGATACTGTAAAACCATATACGGATCGTTTCCAGATCATAGAATGATAGAGATGGAGAAATCTAATCATTTATTGTGTCGAATGATTACACCGAAGGAGTTCACATCGTTGAAGCTCGGGAGAGGTTGGACAGACCTCTCCTCTCAACACAAATACAAATGACCAGAAATCTAACATTGAAATCTAGACTTCACCTATTTATAGGCAACCTGCCCAGCGGACCAACTAACCAACGTACTAGATGGTCCGGCGGACCATCTGGTCCGCCACTGGTCCGCTGGTGGCAGTCTAGCCTAGTTTACAATCTAGACAAATATTCGCACAGTAACGACCACACCAGGAACATGCTCTTACAGATCCCCCCTTGGACGTTACTGTCGAATGTAGGTCTTCATTTTCCAGCAATCGTCATCAGTCAGTTTGCTACATCTTGAAGTCTTGAACTTCAGCAAACTCCCCTTGGACTGAACCTTCAGGTTTGCAGGAAACAGTTCGAATCTTGTACAATCTCCACAACCAATAAAGTTCCCCTAGCTTCAAGCACAACACATCCAATTGGAACCGGCATATATGATAATGGTTCACTTCATCAGTCGTTACCCGGAAACTTGTAAAGACACCCGAACATCACCGCATATTATAATAATCTTTAATCTTCAGAAATTTGTAACATGCTCTAATCTTTATGAAAACCAATATCTTCAAAATCTTCAATCACAGAAATTCCCCCTCAGCATTAAGTCTCTCCCAATATATTACTCCGGTAAACGCATATCTCGTTGCAGACTGGAACTTCACCAAGTCTTTTTCATAACTCAAGAAAGTATCGGGCATATGACAGAGAGTTTCAAACTATAACCGAAAACCTTGAACACATCCGTTCGCACAAACATTAGAACACACTACCAATTCATGAAGATCTCAAATCATGATCATCCCTGAACTGATTGCTTTGAATATTCACATTTTCCGTTTCCAGCAGATAAATCTCTTTGAAATTTTCAAGGGTCTCAATTTTCCCCCTAAACATGTGACATATTCAATTCCTGATTCCAACCAAGCAAGCAATATGTTTTTCAGGTAGCTTGCAATGGAATCACATTATATCTTTAGTTTTGTAAGTAATCATATCCATGTCTCTGAATCTCTGTCCATCATCAGAAACAAGTGTTCATGAATCTCTGTCCATCATCACGAACAATGAATACCCACAAACATCTTTTTCAGAAATTCGACGACTAATTCTTGATAAGCATCGGAATCTGGTAAATCTTCAATCATAATAACCCACAGCTATCGAATGAAGGGTAAACCCGATAACTGATTTGTTCTTTGAAACTCCCACGACCTCATCCCATACTTGAAAACAACCCCCAGATGTTGATTACTGATTAACAGGGGTTCGGGGGCAGCGCCCCCGAGAAGCGGGGTCCAAGGGGCAGAGCCCCTGGCTGGGGCCGTGCTGCCAGGTCAGCGCGAAAATTTTTTTCTGAACAAAATTGCTTCATAAAAAATGCATCCGAAAATCTGCGGCGGACCATAAGCTCCAGCGTACTAAATGCTTCGGCGGACCATCAATCAGCGGACCAAATTTGGTTCGGCGGACCATTTGGTACGGCGGACCAGAATTGGTACGGCGGACCAGAAAATAACCGCCACGGACCACTGTTGAATACTGTCTTCCGGACCAGATGCAGCGGACCACATTTGCGATGAATATTGCCTGGCGGACCAGCGGCGGACCACTGGCGTACCACCTCTGAAAATCACGAATTTCAGCTCAGATTCATAATTCGTCGAATTTCTTCAATCAAACACCACTGTTAGGTGCGAAAATGACTCAGGAAGGTTCGTTTGAACAAAAATCAAGCAAAACGACACTGAATCACACCTAATCAGCCATTTAACGTCTCAAAAACGAACAAAAACTAAAATGAGATCTGGAAATTGAGCCAACGGCTCTGATACCACTTGTAAAACCATATACGGATCGTTTCCAGATCATAGAATGATAGAGACGGAGAAATCTAATCATTTATTGTGTCAAATGATTACACCGAAGGAGTTCACATCGTTGAAGCTCGGGAGAGGTTGGACAGACCTCTCCTCTCAACACAAATACAAATGACCAGAAATCTAACATTGAAATCTAGACTTCACCTATTTATAGGCAACCTGCCCAGCGGACCAACTAACCAACGTACCAGATGGTCGTCCGCCACTGGTCCGCTGGTGGCAGTCTAGCCTAGTTTACAATCTAGACAAATATTCGCACAGTAACGACCACACCAGGAACATACTCTTATAGATACGTTCGAGGTCACTATGTCTATGTAAGCAAACTCGGCTGTCATGCAAGTGCGGGCTGAAAGTATTTGGTTGGGAATGGGGGTTGGTAGTATTTTGTCACTTCACGAAAGCAGAGATGGTTCGTGTTTCTGAACCTGGCTCTGGTTACGCTAGACGTGTATGCGCGAGAGCGGTGCACGGAAGAAACAGACCTTAGTCCCTTAAAAAGATAATTTTGATAATAAAATAATCTAGCTCGCAGGGTTGTTCCCCTGCCGGTTCATGACGGCGTGTCGAGTACGGGAAGTCGGCCGGTTTGAGGGACTCCGTAACTAAGTGGCATTAGCTTCACTATATTTGTTCGCCAATAACACAGTTCCCTAGGGTTCGTACTCCTCGTAGACGATCGCCCGGGAGAGTAGTGATGCTTGATTTGAGGCTGAGAGGCGGTCTTGCTGCCTGTTGGTGAATAATCTTACGGGAAGGGTATAATTTACGGGTTACCAACATTACAACTGATAAGTCTCCCAAATGATACTATTCGCGACTGAGTTGATCAAGATGCAACTTTTTAGTGTAGTTATTTTTATTTAAAATTATTTTACATATTTTACTAACATCTTCACTTGAAGATTGACCGGTTGGACGTCAGCAACAATGAAGTACCAAGAGCCCTCCTTTTCATTTGTGTCTTTGAACGATCTCGATTCAACTTACCACTACTATACTGCCCACAATGGGTGCACTTGCCCGTGAATGTGGTGAAATAGTAGTAGTTTAAGTAAATCATGTTTATAAATTTAAAAGCTTAACTGCTAAAAGGTGTCATAAATAATGATAAATTTTATATACAGCACATACCACGTGAACACCAAGCTTTTTGGCGCCGTTTCCATGGTACACAAAACGAGGATTTTGAGAAAAAACTGAGTTGACGGCCTAATCTATATATATATATATATATATGTATCATAGTTTTTCTTCAAATTTATTTTCTTAAGAATTTATACTTTTAACCACTTGGTGATTTTCTAAATTTTTAAAACTTTCAGTTTTTTATATAGAATGTACATCAGCACTAGGTAGTGTCCTAATCACACACCACTTAGAATGATTTTCCTTTTTTTGTACTATCTTTTTTGGTTAATACTGATTCTCATTTATTTTTCTGCTTTCAGGTGGTGTATGAAAGTACAAGCAAAAGATGTAGTCGAACCACTCCCTGAACCAAAAAGATTTCTACACAGCAGACTCCGATCTCGTTCCAAGACTGTTGCTGACCAATGGCTCAAGAGCGGACCGTCATTGACTACTTAAGACCAAATGCAGTTAATTTTGGTGCAGCAATTGCTCCTCCTGGTGTCAACTCTAACAACTTCAAAATTCGACCCCAGTTGGTGTAGATGCTCTAAAATTCTGCTACCTTTCATGGTTTGTCCGATGAAGACCCTCACTCTCACATCACAAACTTCCCCAAAGTTTGTGAGACATTCAAGTCCAACGGAGCCTTTGATGACCCCATTAGACTTCGCATTGTCAGGACCAGATTTGAGCAGCTTGTTCTCATATGATTCATCACATAAGTGCGGAAATCATGTGTGATGGTCGATTCATGGAGGAATCTGCATCAATGCTCACCCATTGATGATTACTAAAGCTCAAGAACACACACTAACACCAAGAACACACACACAAAGGCTCTCTGTAGGAAAATACTCCACCAAGCGTTGGCAAAAGAGTTTTCTCATTGGTATTTATACTACTAGAGAACCTGGGACAAAAGGAATGTCTGACACGACACAATCATTTCCTAGAATTCAGCAAAATATTCTAACAGGAGAACAAGTTTGCTAAGACTTAAATGAAGTTCGCTAGCACTTAACAAGTCCGCTAACAAGTACGCTAAGTAGTAACAAGTCTGCTAACAAGTACGCTAAGTAGCAACAAGTCCGCTAACAAGTACACTAAGCATAATCAAGTACACTAACATGAACAAGTACGCTAACATGAACAAGTACGCTAACAAGTTCGTTAAGAACAAATTAAGTACGCTAGGAACAAAACAAGTCTGCTAAGTAAACAAGTTCGCTAGGAATAAACAAGTCCGCTAAGATAACATTCAAACAAGTACGCTAAGAGTAAATCAAGTCCGTTAAGAGCATAAATCACAAGTCCGCTAAGAAGCATAACAAGTACGCTAACATTTACACAAAGTTCACCAAGTACATATCAAAAGACAATTACAAAATGAAGTATCAATTACAAGATAAGAAAACAATAAGTTTGTGTTGCTAACAAATAGGTTCTAACAATTCCACCCTTGTTGGCAATGCAAACTCTTGACTTCAAGCATCTTGACCGGTCAGCTTCAGCAGGAATCTCCAGTTCTCTCTGGCTGCAGGTTTGTCTTTGTCATATAGCCTAAAGAGATCTTGCCAAACGAGCTTCTTCAGGTCATTGTAATTGTTCAGATCAACCAATCGTCTTGACTTATCCAAAATGACACTTGAACCATGTTATTCAATCAACCAACAAGTTGCTGTTCTCAGGAGTTCTGAATCAAGAGTGAGTCTACCTAATCCTGCTAGCCTTTTGCACCACCAGTTTAAGAATATCAAGAAATAGTTGGCATCATAGCATTCATAAGGTCTCAACTGTACAGGTATTGTCTGCATCTTCTCATAATACATTATCTTCAAGTAAGATCGAGAGAGAAGACGGAGTTCTATAGCAGCAAATATTCTGATAGCGTCAGCACCATCTCTTTCGATTACCAACTCATGAGTCATCCTGTTATAATACCAACTGATCATAGGAGCATTCTTCTGGTTTCTAGGGATAGTCTTTGCTTTTACTTCCTTTCCTACATCCTTGAACATACCTCGGTGAGGAGCACGAAGTCTTCTCTTCTCTTCTGCCAACTGAGCTTTTCTCTCTACTTCAGTATTTTGACTGAATCTTTTATCATTATAAGCAGATTGGATCAACGCAGCAGCCCTTATACCCTTTGGGTGATTTGTGTGGTTCACCAATTCCAGGTACTTGAGCTGTTTGAGTTCCCAAGAGAATAAGCTAGTGAGAGCTTTGTAGTCTCCAAATATTTGGACATAGCCATTTCTCCTCTTCACCATGAAAGCATCAAAGGCTTCAACATATTTCCAACCTAAGATCTTCATCCCATGATTGACGTTAGGGTTGCTAGGCATTTTCCTCAAGTTCTTGGCAGCAAATAATTGCATGGCCTTCAAGTTAGGAGTTAGCTTTTCCCATTCGTCATAGATTTGGGGATTATCTTTTCTCTTAAGAGCCTCAGCCCGTTCCTCTTCAATGATTATGATTTGTTCCAACTTAGCCAACCGCTCTGTCTTCCGGTACTCACACACAAACTTCCGGAGACCTGGAACTCTCTTCTTGTAGTAATCCTTCTTATCAATGTTCTTGAATTTACAGAAGTTGCGGAGTGCTTCAGAGTTCATACTGTTGGTAGTGGATTCAATGTAAGCTTCAGAGTCAGGAGGATCCACGGACGAGTTCTCTGGAGGAGGAATGAATGTGTTGCCTATGTCAAGGGTAAGGTCCGAGAGATGATCACGGATAGGAAGGAAGTCCACAGTCTTGTTTGTGTCGGCAAAGATATCAGCTAGGAGATCAGATTGTGCTTCAACTGTTTGATTTTGAGGTAGGTGAGAATTCAACCTTTCCTCGTCGGTGTATAACTTGGTCAACTCAGTTTCAGTGAGACTCATCAGATATTTCAAAGAGAAGTTGTCTTTCATCAGAGTTCCGACCATATTGGCTGTAACAGAGCTGTCATCAGCATCCACATCGGTTCCCTCTAAGTTTGTGACAACGCGGATCAAAGGTTCATCTGTTCTGATTGATTCTGAACGTTCTGGCAAAGTGCTCGATCCTTTTGCATACATGACAGCTGGATGATGGTTAGATTCATATCTCTTTAGTGCTTCAGCCTTTTCCACGAGAAGTCTATTTTGTTCCCTAAGAGTTTCATCAATGAGCGCTCTGCGGGATCTTTCTTTCTCAGCTTCACTTTTACGATGCTCTTCAGCAATTTCTTTAGGAGTTAAAATCCTTTTTCCTCTATCTTCAGTAGAAGGATGTAGAAGCATATATAGTTGTCTAGTGCTAGGTCTTGGTCTTTTGTGTATGTATTTTGTAATGCTAGGTTTTCTGGTTCTAGCGGACCAGTGGCGGACCAGGTGGTACGCCGGACCACCTGGTACGCTGGTTAGTTGGTCCGCTGGCCAGTAGCCTATTTAAAGGTTTTAGCTTGTTGAGAGAACTAGTTGTAAGGTTTGAGCGTTCTTAACTGTGTGTTTTCACTGGTGTAAACCTGTAAACTCTCTGTTCTCTCTGTTACGAGCTGTGATCAATACAAAGAAGTTTATTTACCTCGTTGTGTTCAAAACCGATTGTAATCATGCACTAGCAAGATCGTATTAGTGTTCTACAAGTGGTATCAGAGCAGGTTTGCTCGTTTGCTGTGATTTGCTGATCGGTTTTGGGTTTTGGAGAGAAAAACTTCGGTTTTGGTAAGATTTCGATCAATTCTTCTCAGTTCTTCATCAATTCAGTATGTTTTCTTCATTCGGATTGCTTCTGGTTCATTTTCGCTGAGTTGTACATCGTATTCAAGCATTAAAAGTCGAAAATAGTGAAAATTATGCGTTTTGAGTCTGGTCCGTGGGTGATCCGCTGGTGATCCGCCGGTTGAAGTTTTTGATCCGCAAGAACAAATTCATCAGGTTCAGTGATCCGCTGAATCTGATCCGCTAAGCAATCTTCAAACACTGGTCCGTGGCGGTTATCTGTAGAACACTAATACGATCTTGCTAGTGCATGATTACAATCGGTTTTGAACATAACGAGGTAAATAAACTTCTTTGTATTGATCACAGCTCGTAACAGAGAGAACAGAGAGTTTACAGGTTTACACCAGTGAAAACACACAGTTAAGAACGCTCAAACCTTACAACTAGTTCTCTCAACAAGCTAAAACCTTTAAATAGGCTACTGGCCAGCGGACCAACTAACCAGCGTACCAGGTGGTCCGGCGTACCACCTGGTCCGCCACTGGTCCGCTAGAACCAGAAAACCTAGCATTACAAAATACATACACAAAAGACCAAGACCTAGCACTAGACAACTATATATGCTTCTACAAACTCCCCCTTGTCTTGTGCTAGTCTTCAGAAGCTTTTGACTCTGTCTTCTTGCAATCCCTTCTTCTGTTATTGCCCGCATGTATTCCACCATCAAAGCAAACATTTATAACCTTCTGAAATTGCATAGCTTGATCAAAACACTCAGGCTTGTAAAGAATCTTGTTAGAATGCAGCTTCTCAATATCATTCTTCGACAGATTTATCAATGACATTGGGTCGTAGATTCTCACAACCTTGTTATCTTCTTTAACCACTATTACTGCTTCTCCAGAAACTTCATCATAGTACCACCATCTCAAAGTCTTGATGAAATCCTGTTCAAGCCGTTTCAAAGGTATCTTCTTAATCTGAACTGGCTTTTTATACTTCAAAATCACCACTGGTCTGCCTGTGATTGGATGAATATCCGTTGGATGATCAGAATAAGTCGGTCTTTGAGGAGTCAAAAACCTAAACCTTCCTTGACACACTTCAATTAGCTTCTCTTTAAACACAACAGCCAACAAATTTCCTCCATGATTCAGAAACGGATTTCTAGACAAGTCCCTTACATCACAAACAGGTAAAGTGTTGAATCTTGAAGCATTCTTCAAATATATGTGGTCGTTACTGTGCGAATATTTGTCTAGATTGTAAACTAGGCTAGACTGCCACCAGCGGACCAATGGCGGACCAGATGGTCCGCCGGACCATCTGGTACGTTGGTTAGTTGGTCCGCTGGGCAGGTTGCCTATAAATAGGTGAAGTCTAGATTTCAATGTTAGATTTCTGGTCATTTGTATTTGTGTTGAGAGGAGAGGTCTGTTCAACCTCTCCCGAGCTTCAACGATGTGAACTCCTTCGGTGTAATCATTCGACACAATAAATGATTAGATTTCTCCGTCTCTATCATTCTATGATCTGGGAACGATCCGTATATGGTTTTACAAAGGACCAGGTTGTTCTGTAACCACAGGCTCTTGAGTCTCAGTCACATTTGGTTCATCTTCAGTATCAGACTCAGAGGAGAAGTGTATAAAGGAGGCTTCAAAGATATGATCACGAAAGCTTTGCTCAGTAGATATTGTGGGAACAGATTGACTCTCAAATTCTCTGGCAGCACTTGATTCTAATTTGATGATATTTGCATCTGCAGGAATAACACCTGGAACATGGGGAGCTATATCCAAAGCAGAAGCCTTAGCTGAGGACTGCATGAGCTCCGAAAGTGAAACCTATACATATATATCATCTACTTCCTTCTTTACTTGAATAGGAGTGGGAAACAAAGGTTCCATTTCTTCATCTTCACTCTCGATCAGATCCAGATCAATGTAGTTCAGTGGATTGGCTTCATTCATGAGCACATGCATACGTTCTTGTAGCTCATTCATGTCTTCTTCATCACCGAAAAAAACAGTATATGGATGTTCCTCATATGAGACTTCACCAGTATCATCTTCTATTGATTCGATCAAAATACCACAAGAATTTCTTCTCGAGTAGATCTTTTCTGCATAATATTCCCTGAAGTTGGTCATTGCAAAATCTAGGAAGGCCGGGTCAACGTGCATGTGACGGACTCCTTCAGTCAAGGGAACTAAAGCAGTTGATGTGTCAGTTGAAGTCTGAAAAGAGGGTACAAGAGAGAGTTGAAGGTTTAATCCAGATGCATCAGCAACTTCTTCATTAGAAGTTCCCTCAATGGCAAGTGTCTTGGCTGCCTGTGAAAATCTAGGAAGTTTCAGGTTTTCAGGCATAGGAGCCAGCTTTTTGATTGAATCCAAGGTTTCATCTACAGGCTCTTCATGAAAGAGGCTGTTTATAAAAGATTCATCATCATCTGATGAGTTCAGCTCATCTCCTTCTATGGCCATATCTTCATCAAACTCGAAATCACTGTCATGCAGGGGGCTTGAGGAGTCTTGAGCACCAGTAGAATCCTTACCAACATGCATGGTTGTTGAAGAATTTGGATCTTGAGAATTGTCACCATCAGTTCCTTGATTAGCTTGAGGCAGGTCTTCAAGCAACTCACTTTCTTTATCACCACCATCATCACCATCTGGTTTGGTACTAAGTTGTTTGTCTTCATCTGATTTGCTTAACAAATCCTTCAGTCTTTGGATCTCAGCTGCCTGTTCAGTAATTACACGTGACTGTTCACTGATCTTTTGGTTAGCCACTTGCAGAGAACAATTGAGATGATCGTTCTGACTTTGAAGATTAACAACCTCAGCTTGTAGTTCCACCATCTTCTCAGATTCTGAAACTGTTGGGCTTGTAGTTACGGTACCAGAGGGGTCAGTGGTAACAACAACATCTTCAGCTCTGGTCTCCAGAGGTCTCATATCCATATCAATCCTATTACTGTGATCAGTAGGAGATGTAGAGACAGGTGTAGCCAAAGTTGTATCAAGTTGAGTGCTTGATGAACCAACAACTTCATACTCATCAGCGGAACCGGGTTTTCTTCTGACTTGGAGTTTCTCAGTGCAGGACTTGCTTCTTACAGCTCTTACCGTGAGTAACTCAGACGATTGATTTCCCTCATCAGCAGTAATTGTAAGCTTGTTTAAATTTAACTTAGGAGGAGACTTAGGAGAACTTTCAGTCTTAGCTGCAAGATCATGTGTAGAATCCTCTTGATCGAGAGACACCGAAGAGCCGTCTTCATCTAAGTCATCCTTGGACGGTTTATAGCTTTCATCTGATGATGATTGTGGTGTCAGATTCGTCGAGGCCCTGGAAGATTCTCCAGTCCTTTGCCTTTTCCGAGGGTGAATATCTGCAGTTTGAGCAGGGCTGTCATCTGAGCTTGAGGAGCTAGATTCTTCATCATTGGTGTCATCACCTTCCTCAGCTTCAGAAGATAACACATTCACTGGACTCAACGAGTGTTCAACATGCTCAGACGCTTCAACATTTTCACCTTGGAGATTCCCAAGGTCTTCAGCAGCAGTAGCAGGATCTGAGATAACTGGGGCATGCAAGTCCAATTCATGGTGGACTTGAGCCGCATCAGTGGGTTCAACTTGTGCTTCATATGCAGCTTCATCCATGTGAACATCTCTCTCAGCATCAACGGGAGCTAGTCGAGCTATCATCTCGGGAAAGAAAGGCACTTCATTCCCTTGATACTTACCTTTGTGGTACTTGCTATACGAGCCAGTGTTCATAGAACTTGTGGAGAATGTCTCTCCTTGCTTCACCAAAGTTGGGTAGTAGTGGTCTAGGATGGCTTTAACAAAGCGAGGGTACATTAGAAACTTCTTTTGCCTTCCAGTGGGGTGCAGGTTGGAAATCATCCACTTCAGTAGTTGGTGGGAAAGATTGAAACCATCACCTGAGACGAACCCATGGATAGCACATGCAGTATCTTCAATGAAATCATCTGGAGCTACCTTGCGGTGTCCAAACGCCGCAATGAAGAAACTGATAGTGAATTTCCAGTTAGTCGGGAATAAAGTCTTCTGAACTTTGTTGCTGACATCAGGAAGAAAGACACCCGAATATCCCATTCTTGTGATAGTTGACTGCCACACAGCCTTAGTGAAAGTCTTGGGCTTGTCAGCATCTTGGAGATCCAGGACAGTTCTGATCTTCTCTTCAGTGATCTCAACATCAGTATTTTGAATTCTAGATCTTATCACGCTTGTTCCATCATCCAGTTCTGCAGATTCATCAATGTACCAGAATTCTTCAATAATACCCTTGTAGATAACAGGGTTGATCTGCATGGCCATTGCCCAGTTTGATTGTAGCATAAGATCAAGGGCTTGCTCGTTAGCACCTTCCCAATTTTTGTTAAATATGCACCTTCCGTTGTGCAGGCGACCATACTCTAAAGCTTCTGCAGCTTGTCTGGGAGGCATCTGCACATATAGAATTTAAAAGATTACATCAAATTCAACACTAGATGAATGTCATGTCACACTAAACCCGTGATAGTGACAGAGCTTTTCATTTGAGTATTAATGACATAAACTAACTCATATAGTGCATATACTTCAAAATGATCACAAGCAACCGGAATGTCATGATTAACCAATGTAAGTATTTCAGGAAAAAATAATAGATGTGTGTAAAGTAATAAAATCTGGAAAACAAGGAGCCAGATCTAAATCTCCAATAACATTGACTTAATTGAATGTTTTGCATGAAAATTGAAAAGTGACCCATAAGAAGATTAAGTTAACAAAATTATGATTTGTTGGAGGGTCAAGAAGAATCTCAAAGAGAATTCTACTACTTGGTCTCAACAACAGTCACAGATATCAAGCAAAGAAGGGCTTGGGACACTGGGATCAACACCTAGAAGTTTAGGTTGTCCCAATTTGTCAAGTCAGTTCAGGGAAAGTCACATTGGGACTTGGTTCCACCCGAACTTGTGAACTCCTTGATTTGATATCAGTAAACAACTTAGTTTAAAACAATGCTTTAAATGAAAGACGGGAAAGTTGGATTATAACAAAGCTTAAAGATTCAAAGGCCAGTTAAATGCATGCAATGAGTGTAGCAATGACTTGTCAAACATTCAGGACAATCCTAGTAAATCAGAAATATAAATATTTATAGTGAATTGACTCAAGTCCGCTAAGCAGAACAACAAGTCCGCTAGAACTCATTAAGTTCGCTAAGTGAGAACAAGTTCGCTAGGAACTGTAACAAGTTCGCTAAGCAATGGAACAAGTTCGCTAAGAACAAAAGAAGTTTGCTAAGCAGGCTATGAAGTACGCTAAGGACTGAATCAAGTCCGCTAAGACCAGAATGATCTCATATGCAGATTCACTATACTTAAAAAATGACAACATGGACTATAAAACATATATCAACATTTAACAAGGATTTTCTAGATGCAACAAAGTCATGTTAACACTTATAAGCAAGTAAGAAGTCCTAATGGGTCAAATATTCCAATTTTATCATTTAAAGGACAAGATGTGATAAAGTAGGCTTAACAGATTAGATGGAACCATTTACATGTCATATTTAATCCTAACACACAAATACAAGCATGTATGGATCAATTAACATATACCAAAATCACCAAATTCACATTTAAGCTAATACAGTCACATAAGTCACATAAAAACAATTTCATGCAAGATTTGACTTAATAAAGTAACAATGACCAAATGAGTGTTCATACAGAGCTTAAATACCTAAGATAGTTCATATGAACCTTAGAGGCATCATAGATCACATCCTGTGTATAAATGCTCTCAATTAGTCACAAAGATGGTCAAATCAACTTAGTTAGGTCAAGACATTCAATTATGTCTATCTTAGTGTTAACTGTGTCCAAGATCCTTCTACTTGAGTTATTGGCCTGTTTCAGATCCATGTGGATCTTAACCAGTCTTAAACCACCAGTGTTAGGCTCAATTGGTTGTCAATTTACACAGAGAGAGACATACAAGTACAAGTAATTAAATAAGGTGATGCACTACCTGATTAATAACATGAATGCTTGTAATGAGAGACACATACCTTTCTAAAGATCTAATGGTGACTAAGATCTAATATAAGATGAATTGAATTTCTCAATAAATCAGCGAGTTATCTGCTGGGATCAAGCATATTGTATTAGAAATCAAGTAAGTATCAGATTAACTAAAATAAGATAAGGATTGCCCCTGTGTAGCCAAAAACTAAGTCTTAACTCACATTGCCATTTTGATAGAACAACATACATTTTTGATGATCTAAGGTTTGCTAAGATCAATGAAAAAGACGCAATGCTCTTGATCAATCTCTCAACAGTAATAAGTTCTGTTTTGTGATTAGACAAGTTATGTTAGACTCCAAAGTTTTAGACAAACACATAAAGATATAGGCAATATGAACTTAAAGGCATAACATGAGAAACTTCAAACTTAAGCTATCAATGTGATGAGTGACTAGACTAATCACCAGTTATCAGCAGATTCTCAAGTTTAATTCTCAACCAATTTAGAGTTATGGACAATCATGAATAATAAATTTTGATAGGAGACAATATAATTTCAACACAAGTGGAAATCATTAAGTCAATCCAATCATGAGAGAAAAATAAAATTGAAACTTCAAAGTTGTTAAGATTAAACTCACAGGCATATTTAAACAATCAGAATTGAGTTAACCAAACTGAATCGACATTAGCCACATTGAGTTCGATCATGCCAACCAAAGTTCCAAAATTGACAATTTATAACAGAAAATTCCTAAGTATTCATATAACAGAGGATCATAGCTTATAAATCTCATAGTTAATCTATTCAAACAAAATTTCAAGGTTCAAACTAATCAACTAGAACAAAGAAATAACCAACTGTCATAGAATATAAAGGAGTTTTTCGTGTTCAAAACACATTCAAATACACTCTGTACACAAATTCTCGGATTCAAAATTATAAATGAGAGTTAAGATTCACATACCTTTGACTTGAGCACAAGTATAGTAGGATCAAGTAAAGATGAAAGAAATCTGTAATTACATCAATTTAGAAGCATTAGAACCCTAAAAATTTGAGAACCGAACCCACGGCTCAACAACAACACCGAGACCAAAATAACCAAAATACTCGTAAAAACAAACCTGTGAATGCAATGAGAGTGTGCTAATCAACCCTAATCGCAATGAGATCAACAGATTTGAGAGATATTCAAGAGATTTCGATCGAACAGTGGAAGGGAGATGAGTCGCCGGTTCGTAATTTTTGAGAGCGAATGTGAGTTTTGAAAGCGTGAAAGAAGAAATAAGACAAGTCTCCTTTATATAGTGTAGGGTTTAGCGGACTTAAAAATATCTGAATTTAAACAAGTTCGCTAAGACTGTCTCCAAGTCCGCTATGTAATAGCAGACTGAAACAAGTACGCTAAAGGGAGGGTATTTAAAAACAAGTTCGCTAAGGCCACGGAGAAGTACGCTAAGCCTAAATGAAGTTCGCTAACCCAGGAAGTACGCTAAGGCAAAATAAGTACGCTAAGCCTAAGAGAAGTTCGCTAAGTTTTAATGAAGTTCGCTAAGGCTAAGGACAAGTACGCTAAGCTTGAGAGAAGTTCGCTAAGTTGGGAAGTTCGCTAAGGCAAAACAAGTACGCTAAGGCCAAAAACGGAACTTGATACAGAAAAATTTCTAAGAAAAGAAAAAAAAGAAGTCCGCTAAGGTATAAACAAGTTCGCTAAGAACTGTTTTATCGTTAGTAGACATAAAATGCAAGTGGAGAAGTTCGCTAAGGCAAAATCCTTCTAAGCGGACTTCTCTAACACTTAAACAAATTATCAAAAACATAGGAGAAGTTCACTAAGGACAATTTCAACTTAGCGTACTATCAAACTACAAAACTTAAAAAGATAACAAAAAATGCATGCCTGCCACCATAACCTACCAGGAAGGTAAATTTTGAATATATCACACAATTACCAGTTAATTTCAAAATTTTGATGATGACACACCTAGTACCTAAATTTGACTTTTATCGGTCAAAATTCCACCCGAACTCAAAATTTCCAAATTTATCCGAATTGGGTCAATTTTCCACACGAACTCAAGAATTTGTTTTCTTTCAAGTTGGTTAATTTCAAACCAATACCAAGATTAATTTTAGTATAAGTTGGTCAATTTTTCACCAAACTTGGAAATTCTAGCACATTGGCTTTGAGAATTCACATATTTTTGTATGGTCGTGGTCAGACATGTTTAGAATCATACCAATAAATTACGTGATCAATAACACTTATAATTCAAATCACCTTTCGGATCCGATACCCTAGATCAGATTGTCGGTATTGTTTGACCACTTAAGGTCATACATGGTAATTTTCAGCTTGTCTCATGTGATGTATTTATCATGTTTTCAGTCCAATTTAGAGAAATATTTTGTGGGGTCCTTATTAGGTTGGAAGTTAACAGTATTCTACCAATCATCAAATAGCTTTTCAGATTCAATCACACTTTTATTAGTAATCTATTAAAAGTAATCAAATAGCTTTTCGTGATGTCCATAGACGCATCATAAGCTAAGAAAATCCGAATGGCTTCTAGACGGGCGACAGCTGCATAGACTTCGTCATAATTAATGCCGTCTTCTTGCAAGTACCCTTTCACTACTAATCGAGCTTTGTTTCTTATGATTATTCCACGGTCATCTCTTTTGTTCTTGAAAATCCACTTGACCGGTATGGGTTTAACACCCTTAGGAGCTTCAACAAGATGCCAAACATTGAGCAGTTTGAACTGAAGTAACTCTGCTTGCATGGCTTCGATCCAGTTGTCATCTTTGAGAGCAGCAGCAACTGAAGTTGGTTTTTCTTGAGATATGAAGCATGAAAATAGACACGAGTTAACATGTTCTATTTGACTTCGGGTGACCCTTTTGTCTACGGGGCCTATAATCTGGCTTGTTGGATGACCTTTATGAACCCTTGATTCTTCAACAACGGTGTCTTCGATGGTAGATTCAAGGTTCCCAATTTGCAGATCATTTCCCGGGACCTCACCGGTTTCAATTTCAGCTTCAACTTCTGAATCAGAATCATGATCTTCAGGAGCAGTTTCCACGTTGGTTTCCCCCTGAACTGCTGCAGTGGCTGGTTATGTTTCTACAATAACTGGATCTGGTACTGGAATTGCTGTTTCATCAGGAGTTGCTGATAAAGATGATTATCCGGAACGATTTACTAATTCACTCGACTGATTTCTCCATGTTAGATCAGGAGGGTCTGCTGAATAGATAGTTCCCAAAATTGTTGAAGAAACAGGAGCAAAAGTGTCAAAAGTCGGAAAGTCTTCCTCACGAGCGTCAGCATCTAAGATAGTATTTCCTGAAACACCAGAATCAACAATATTAAAAGTAGAATAAAGAGAGTCAAGGTCATACATGCTATCTGAATCAGGTTCTCGAGGGATCCGAGTGCGCTCGTTAAAATTAACATTGCACGACTCCATGATCACTTGAGTTCTTTTGTTGTATACTCGATACACCGCTGAGGACATAGAGTATCCAAAAAAATAACCTTCATCTGCCCGAGGGGCAAACTTGGCTAACTGATCAGACTGTATAAGCACAGTACAAGGACATCCGAACGGTTTTAGTCTTGATAAAACAGGTTTTTATTTAGAAAACAGTTCGAACGGCGTCTTGTTAGCATGCTTGACCAAGAGTGTTATGTTCAGAACATAGCACGCAGTGTTCACTGCTTCTGCCCAAAATGAGAGTTTAAGGTTAGAATCAGCAAGCATGGTTCTGGCAGACTCAATGATGGTTCTATTCTTCTGTTCTGCAACACCATTTTGTTGTGGCGTGTATGGTGAACTGAACTGTCGAGTGATGCCTTTCAAATTACAAAAAGCGTCAAATGTTTGATTCTTGAACTCCGTCCCGTTATCAGATCTGATTATCCGAACCCGCTCTCTACTGGCGTTTTCAATGCGAGTAACGAAATTCTTCAATATCTCAGCTGTCTAATACTTTTCTCTCAGGAAGAACACCCACGAGTATATGGAGTAGTCGTCAGTAACAACGAGGCAGTAAGACTTTCCCCCTAAGCTCGAGATGTTCACTGGCCCGAAAAGATCAAGATGGAGTTGCTGAAGAATTGTCGTCGTTCTTCCAGGTGGCTTCGGCTTGTGAGACGTCTTGTGCTGTTTTCCTTTGGAACACGCAACACAGTTATCGACTTGCACGAATTCTTTTTCCGGTAGCCCAATAACGTGTTTTCCTCTTACGAGTCGATTCATTTTCCGAAAGTTGACGTGACCCATTCGTCGGTGCCATATGGTTGAGTCTTCTTCTGATGCCTTTACTAGAAAACAAGCGATTGAAATTACAGGTTTTGCTTCCGCCATATCCAAAGCATACAAGTTTCCTCTTCGATGTGCTCGAAACAAGATCTGATCTTCAGGTATCTTGAGACCAGGCTTCAGAATTAGACACTCACGATCGTTGAACACCATCGGCATTTGGTTATCGCAGATATGCGACACACTGAGTAGGTTGAACTTCAGATTCGATACCAGGTTAACCTTATCAAATGAAATTTCTCCGTTTGTTAAGAGACCGTTTCCTATTATTCTTCCGCCATACACATCTCCTCCAAAGGAAACAGAACTACCGTTAGATATTGTTTTAACATCATACAGCAAGTCCTTGTTCCCTGTCATGTGCCTGGAGCACCCGCTGTCCATGTACCATGTGTTTACAGCTTTCCGGGTACGTCCCTGCACAAGTAAAGAAATTGATTAGTTTAAGGAGGGACCCCGGTCATTTTGACCTTGGGTCTTCTTGATAACCGGTTTCTTCACAGTTGACGAAGATGGTGCAGATGAAGACGATGGAGCTGATGGAATAACTGAAGATGGAACGAAGGTGGTTGCAGGCCTTGGAGCTCTCATTGGCCTTTGAGACGGAAATGGCCTTGGTATAAAGCCGGGTCTTGGCCTTGGGTTCCATGACCTAAATGGAGTCAGACTTGGTGCATTCATCCTTGGTGGTTGTTTGATGTGTGGCTGACTTGAATACAGACTTCCCCCTAAGCCTTGTGGTAGATACGAGGCTTGACTCGGAATGTACGGTTGGTTGGGATAAGACTGTTGAACATAGAATCATCCCGCAATTCCATGAAGTCTTCACTGCAATTACCGTAGTTTCTGGAGTGGAGGTGTGGATTCTGACCAGCAGTTGCATGTTGCTCAAAGTAGTGTACAGGTGGCATTGGTGCGTTGCCATAGGTGTTGTACCCTTGGTTGTAGATACACACACTTGCATCGTGATGAGGGTTGCCACAGATAGCACAAACATTTTGCACAGATGGTGCAATTTGAACAACAGAAGCATCAGATTCGGCAACAGGAACCACAGATGATGGTTCAACAGATGAAGCTTCAGGAGTCTTCTCATCATTAGTAACAGCCTTCTTCTTCCTTCTTCTTGTTCTTTTCTTCTTTTCAACAACAACAGTTTCAGCACTTTCTATTATTGGAACAGAAGGCTCTACCACGATCAATGCGGACTCAACAGTTGGAGAGGAGGTTATACCAGTTACTTTTGCAACACTCTTCATCTTTGGTTTAACATTCTTAACCATTTCAACTTTGGAGTCAACAGCTCCAGTGGGAGCAGAACATTCAACAACAACTTTTGATTTGCTTGATTGAGGGGATTTCCCAGCATGTGGTGTTGATGTAGAGTGAGTTTCAGTTGAGGCACTTTGAAAAGACTTCACCTTACCATCGGTGATCACAAGACCAGCTTGTGTGTGCATGACAGTCTTACCATGTTTGAGTGCCATTTCAGCAAATGCACGATTGAACTCATCCTCATTCACATCAGACTGATCAGTGAATCCCTTGTTGGAATTCTGCCTAGGCTTTCGCCTTCGTGTGGTAAGTCAGCTGGTTTGAGGGACTCCGTAACTAAGTGGTATTAGCTTCACTATATATGTTCGCTAACAACACAGTTCCCCGGGGTACGTACTCCTCGTAGACGATAGCCCGGGAGCATAGTGATGCTTGATTTGAGGCTGAGAGGGGTCTTGCTGCCTGTTAGTGAATAATCTTACGGGAAGGGTATAAATTACGGGTTACCAACATTACCACTGGTAAGTCTCCCAAATGATACTATTTCCGACCGAGTTGATCAAGAAACGACTTTTTAGTGTCGTTATTTTTATTTAAGATTATTTTACATATTTTTGTGACACCCACTCCCAGACTTAGCACCAGGAGGGCTCACGTGTCTGATTTACTCATGAACACATGGCACAACAGAGATACTAAGCAGCGGAAATTTAAAACTTTTATTTATATTAGCCAAGTACTACAGTAAGAGAGATAATGTACATAACTACAACTAGTTATAATAACGAAATCTATAACTAAGCCAACTTGCCAGAAACTTCTCCCTTGATAGCTTTCCCGATTATCCCCTCCTTACGAGATCCGCGTCTTTACTTTTAAACGTCTCTGCAGAACCTAGCATACATACTTTTAAAAAGTCAGCCTTACATTGGTGAGTTCTACCGTTTAGTTCAAAACGATTATAAGTGTTTCCCTGTTTTTTCACACAACACATATATATTTCACATATAAAAATCCTGACACATAATTACTATGATAATACAACCCACAATCTTAACCGTGGCCCTAGGCTTAACTTCTAGGTCAGTATATTTATCTAACGATCGTAACCATGACACTAGGCTTAACTTCAAGGTCACTATATTTATCCGACTCTCCTATTATGAGAAACCCTGCCACTGCATTCTCTAGGGCACCCCATTTGAGAAGCAGCGCCATCCGTACATGGTACTCTAGGCACCCCTATTGGAGCACCAGTGACTCCTCATTCTGACTAGTGACTCCACTTGTCGATGCGGGGGTAAACCAGGTAGTTCTTCCGGGAATACATCGGGGTAATCGCACACTATCGGAAAATCTTCAATTTTTTCTTCTGCAAGGGTCTGATCCGTAACCGTTGCTAGAATGGCTACATGTCCTTTTCGAAGATACTTCTGAGCCTTGAGGTACGATATGATTCCGGAGACAGTGCCTCCCTTCTCACCCTGAATCGAGAGTACTTCTCCGTTTGCGGTGGCTATACGTACGACTTTCTCTTGGCAGACGAGTTCTGCATGGTGCATGGACAACCAGTCCATGCCGATTATTACATCGAAGCTACCGATTGTGAAAGGCATCAAATCTGTGCTGAACTTATGTCCTGAAAGTTCTAAGGTACAATCCTTGACTAAATGTTTTGCATCAATAAGCATACCATTAGCTAGTTCAACAGTGTACCTAGCTTCTAGAGGTTTCGTATTGGCCTTTATCAACTTGCAAAACTTAGTTGAAATAAAACTTTTCTTAGCACCAGAATCAAAGAGGGCATTTGCAAAGTAGTTGTTGAGAAGAAACTTACCAGTTATCACGTTGGCATCATTCTTTGCTTCACCTGACCCCATGACAAACGCACATCCTCTAGCACCGTTTCCCCCGTTTCCACCACCACCTCCACCATTGTTGTTGTTGTTGTTGTTGTTGTTGTTGTGGTTGTTGTTGTTTCCATTCTTCTTGAGTTGGGGCAATCCTTCTTTACATGACTCGGTTTTCCACATTCAAAACATCCCCTAGGACCATCATTGTTTTGCCTTGGTCTGTTCGGTAGTTCACTCCAGCAATTCTTGGCCATATGCCCCATTTTTCCATAACGCTCACATGGAGGTTTGTTGCAGTCACCAGTATGATGCATGTTGCACTTGTTACAGTAGGGTGCTTTTCCCTTGTACCGGTTCGAGTTCTAACCACTGCTACCTTGACGGTTCTGGTTGCCGCCTCCACTGTTATTGAAACCACTCTTGGAGTTGGAAAACCTTTTGTTCCGGTTCTGGGAGTTTAAAGATCTCCCAAAGTTGTTGCCAGCATTGTTGTTGATAGATTCTTCATCCCGTTTCCTTTTTCCATCAAGAGCAGTTTTCGGAGATTTCTTTGGTGGTAGAGTCCCCTGGGCTACCGCCTGATCTATCAACCTGTGTGCCAGCCTGATTGCTTGCCGCACATTAAGCGGGTTTAAGGAGGTTACCATTCCCTGAATTTGTGGAGCCAGGCCGTCCACATACCTTTCAATCTTTTTGTAATCTGCATCGACCATTGTGGGACACAGTATTGAAAACTCATGGTATCTAGCAGTGTACTCCTCTATCTTCGAGCCTACCATCTTGGAATTCAAAAACTCGAGTTCCAACATCTTAACCTGATCGCGAGGACAATACTCCTCCATGATCGCATCTTTAAACTCTTGCCACGTCATGGTATTAGCTACATCGATTCCCAACATTTGAATCTGAGCATTTCACCAACTCAATGCAGAATCCTCAAGAGTACCGGTAGCATATTTCACCCGATCCCCCACCGGGCAGTTACATATAGCAAATACTTTTTCCGACTTTTCGAGCCATCTTAGTAGGCCCACAGCACCTTCATCTCCCTTAAACACCAGGAGCTTACAATGCATGAACGTCTTAAATGTGCACTGAGGATGAGCGGCTGCCAAAGCTGCAGCAACTCCCTGGTTGATCATGTCCTGAACTTGAGCAGCAGTGAAGTTTCCCGGATTGTGTTCGCTATTTCTCCGAGGCATGATTTCTAACAATCAATGCAAACCTTCCAAGGTTAATATACCCAATACTAAGAAGTCATAAGATACCAAGGGATGTCTCACACGAGCACAAGTTATATAAAACATTCATTCACATGAACGATACATTTTAAGTTGCAACAAGGTAGTAACGATGTTAGGAACACGTAATCACGCAGTACAAGTTTTATTTGTGTCACAAATTAGAAGTAACATCGTATCAGTCATGCAAGTTCGCTAAGAACAGTCTGAAGTTCGCTAAGCACATAACAAGTTCGCTAAACACCTCTTAGTTCGCTAAGAAGAGATGAAGTTCGCTAAGGCCTCATCAAGTTCGCTAGGACCAATTGTATTACGCTAAAGAGCCAAGCAAGTTCGCTAGGGCATATCAAGTTCGCTAAGAAGAATAGTCAAGTTCGCTAGTTGGAAGTTCGCTAAGTGCAGCATAAGTCTGCTAAGATCAAAGGTTCAAGTTCGCTAACATTAGGTCCGCTAAGAAGGATTCAAGTTCGCTAAGGTCTTGGTCAAGTTCGCTAAAAACAATATCAAGTTCGCTAAGCACATGGATCAAGTTCGCTAAGAACAAAATCAAATCAAGTTCGCTAAGAGCAAAATCAAATCAAGTTCGCTAAGAGAAAAATCAAATCAAGTTCGCTAAGAGCAAAATGAAGTTCGCTAAGACAAGAAGGGAAGTTCGCTAAGAGGAATTTATAAAGTTCGCTAACCCCATACTTAGAAAAATTTTCCCATAATTTTCCAAAATACCTTAGTCTCGGGAAAGAAAAATTCTTACCCAAAAAATTCAATTCCTATACCGACACAAGACATGAATTCTAAATGAGGATCATCTTCGGCACGCGAGGTAGTACTTTTGGGAATGGATTGTAAGCAAAGTTTTCAAAAACAGTTAGTTAAGAAATTTTACTTTTAAAATGTTCTGGTTCGCTGTAACCAAGGGCTCTGATACCAATCTGTCACACCCCCAATTTCCACTAACGGAGTATTACCGTGTGAGGGTATGATCCAGACCAGGATCCAAGACTTTAGTTATAACCAAGCCATAAGATGAATTTAACATAAGATAAAGCATGATTTATAAAACAAGGATTAGTTTACAGTTCAACGGAAGCAGTTAAGTGATTACAAGTTTGATATTACAAAAATAGCAAGTTCAAGTGTTTTGAAACATAAATTCCCAAAAGTATGCATATAGGTGTACTGTCGCCGCCCGTGCCATTCGTGATCCTCCTAGCAACCTGAAAAAGTATCCATCAATCAAGTGTCAGCAAAAGGCTGGTGAGTTCTCTAATACGGTCTACATAACACCATGTAGACCAACAATGCATATGAAAAGTAAAAGATCAATTTGTAAATAAGTTATACAAGTTGCAAGTAATATCCATATCAATAGGTAGCTAGCCTATGCTTATGTTCACCTGAAAGATCAAAACCAAAGCTGACAAAGTATCACATGCATAACCTATGTAATTTTGCCTTCCCCGTGTCTTTCCCGATCACGGTACTCCTAGGCTAATATTGGTCTCAGTCCGACCGCCAGTCGGGAGGGTGCATCTTGTGCACCGCTGAGCGGGGGTGCCAATCCCCAGTAGTACTACTCAACATTACCTCGCTATTCTATATTAATGGCCCGATAAAGTAAGGACTTTTGATATTAAAAGCAATTCAGTGAAATACCTTTACCGTTTTGTTGCTATCCTTCACCGGATGCAACTATAATAGTAAGTGAAACTCACCTTAGGGTGCACTAGTACGCGTCACTTGGTTTTACAGGTTAGTCAATATCGACCTAATTGGGTAAATACGGCCTAACCGGATTAGAGGTTGTCGCGAGGACGAATATAGCGTATAATCAGTCAAACATGTTTCATACAATCATACAAGTCATAACATACACCCACATGTCCTAATTTAGGAGAGAAACATGGATTCACCTTACAAGTCAAAACATGTACCAAAAAGTCAAACTTCAAGCACAAGTTTAGTGACATACCCAAATTACACATTTCTTGGAGTTAACCCCTAAATTTTTATAGGCATATACTACATATCATTTAGGACTTGTTTAAAAAAGAATCAAGTGAAAACATTAAGTATTGAGAAAGTTACGCGCGTCGGAAGTTGGCATTTTCAGCTTTTTGTAAAATAGTCAAAGTAAACTTCAAATTTGCATAGCTCATTCAAAACTTAGAGTTTGAACGCTAAACTTTCCAGATCCTACTTTTAACATATAACCCTCATTTCCAATTAACAAACTCGTCAATAAAACAAGATTAGCATGTCCAACCAATTTGAAAAGTCCACTTTTCACACAAAATGACAGCTTTGCACACCTAACTTACAATAGTGTTTTTGATGACCAAACGGATGTTTTTGAAGGCGTGCGAGTAGTCCAATCGAATCTAAGACATAATACTTTACTAGGGAAAAAGAATCAACCAATTCCGAGCAATATGGAACAAGTTATGACCTCTGCAAAATGGCCTAAAAATCTGGCCGAATCTGTCCACAATTTATAGTTTGCAAAAGTTTCGGTTTTCTAATTTTGAGCAACAATTTGGTCATCCAACACCTACTAACATAATTATAACCATCTCAACATGTAATTTCTGTCCCTAACATGTTCATACCAAAATCATAACAAAATCCCAACATAGGAACTAGCATACAAGCACACATGTCCTATTTCCATGTCCAAACACCCAACATTCATACAAGAACATACATGGCAGTTTTGAACTCAAATTTCCAGCCCTTAAACCCATCCATTAACAACCCCCAAATCAATAATTTGCAAACTTCAACCTAAAACATGATTCATGAGCATATAAACTCACCATTTAACACATAAACACTAAAATCAACACATGCAACCTAAGAATTTCGGATTTTAGAATCTATGGCTTACAAATTTAAGAAAGAAATC
This sequence comes from Deinandra increscens subsp. villosa, assembly GCA_039602395.1. Classification (NCBI taxonomy): domain Eukaryota; kingdom Viridiplantae; phylum Streptophyta; class Magnoliopsida; order Asterales; family Asteraceae; genus Deinandra; species Deinandra increscens. The sequence continues at coordinate 33,771,072 of JBCNJP010000010.1, forward strand.
GCGAGTAGGAGAAGATGAAGTGAAGAGTATGATTCATTTGATCTTGTAATAGCTCAAAACCTCAATCTCTTGCTCCTTGAAGCTTGATTTCGCGAAATTTCAAGTGTGGATGTGGGTGTGTGCGTGACCGTGAGAAAGGGGAGGAGGGGATCAGGATGATACGTGAAAATGAAGATGGGGGAGGAGATGGGCAGATTTGGTGTGTAAAATAATTACATATTTGACCCCTCAAGGTTTTATTTTAACACATAAAGCATAAAACTCAAATAAATGGGTTTTAACTAAAAAAAATCTTGTGAAGTAAAAATTCTAAAAATGTTTCTAATTGTTTTTAAACTCGTTTAGCATGTCATGTTTAGTTGGACAAGTGTAAATGTCATTTACACATAAAAATTCCAATTTACGCACGAAGTCCGGTTTCACCAGAAAATGTAAATTTTTACCAGTAACACATAAAGTCACGAAATAAATTCACTAAACAAGTTACTGGAATTAATTATCCAATGAACATAAACAAATATGCAATCATTCAAATAACGGGTTCGCTAACGGAACTAACGGAACTAACAGAAAAAGTTAACGGCATAAACGTGGGAAGTGACGATTATCACAAGACCCGTATTATGGTTGTGATTGGTTGTCGTGTTTGGTTTGGCCCATTTTTGGCCCACTTGCATTTTGGTTTTGGATTGGCCCACTTGGTTTTTGGGTTCAAAAGTTGTATCTAAATAGATTAGGTTTTTATTCTATTTTTTTGAATGCTCACCTTCGCCCTAGACGAACGTGACGAGCATTGATGCGACTACCCCATCATGGAAGAAGCCATGAGTTTCAATCAATCAAGAAGATCTTATGAAGCCAGTGGGGCGAGTGTTCTGATTTAAGAACACTTCCTAGTATGGCAAGTATCCACGACCGGAAGACCGACGATTCCAATCAATCAAGAAGAGCTTATGAAGCCAGTGGGAGCGTTATAGTCGATCGGATGACCATTCCACACTCATCATAGTGGTTGCTTTTACCTTTTCGTCCCGGACCTTCTTTAACATTTACATTAGGCTTTGACAATGTCGAAACCTCTTAAGCCGAATATGTGTCTTTTTGCATGTGCATTTTGGTTGCTTGTCTTAAATCGTTTAACGCACCAACTAAAACTCCAAACTAAGTTTTAAACGGTTAAAACTGTTTTATAATCAATTGATATGAGTTCTAAAATTAATTAAGACTCGAAATTTTATAACCAATTTTATTCGCCTGTGATCTCGAATTTTTCGATCTTTGATATCAAACTTTTAAAATAATTGGTTATTGCCTCGCGAAGCGTAGTCTTTAATAAGGAGGTTAATGAATTGACTGTCCCGAGTGAGATAGGGTTCTTAAGTATGTTTAGACAAAATTGGCATGGATGAGGCTAAACGTATTTCATGAATTAATTTGCAAAAGCCTCATAAAAGGGAGTTGTGACCGGCTTTCACAAGAGACAATCGTTGTCCATCTAGTTACTCAGTTGACCGGTGATTGCACTTAACGCTGCCGTTGTGGGTCGATTAACTAATTGGGTCCCCATATTCCTATTCAAGAATTGCTTACCATTTTTGAATACGAATATTACATCGAAACACTAAACGAACTGCCTGTTGTTTCAGATGGCTAATGCTAACACAAAAAACGAGGTTTTCCAGCTATAGTCTCTCCTTGAGAAGGAGAAACTTGATGACACCAACTTCCTCTACTGGCATCGAAATCTGAAAATTGTCTTGCAGATGGCCAACAAACAACATGTGTTGGAACACGAGGTGCCCGAGCACCCAGATAATAATACACCGGCTGGTCGCGCTGCACATGATGCACTAAAAAAGGATGCCAATTCAGTGATGTGCCTCATGTAGGCCACCATGTCTACTGATATTCAGAAGAGCAGGTTGACAGGACGGCGTTTCAGATGATCAAGGAACTTAAGGGCATGTTTGAAACCCAGGCCCGGAAGGAACGCTACGAAACCGTTGTCGGGCTCATCACCTGTCGAATGGCTGAAGGTAGCCCTATCAGCGCCCATGTCTTTAAGATGAAGGGCTACATTGACCGAGTTGCGAAGCTCGATTACGTCATTCCTTAGGAAATGGCGACAGATTTGATCCTCAAATCTCTTTCCAGTGTGTTCACTCCTTTCCGGATCAATTTTAATATGAACAGACTGGTTAAGACAGTGACTGAGCTTCATGGCATGTTGAAGACTACTGAGATTAATTTTCTCAACAATAATAACAACAAAAGCAAGTCAAATGATGTTCTCGCCATCCGATCCAGAGGTGTCAAGAAACCTGAGGTTAAGAGGAAGCTTGGGAAAAGGAAGAAAGTCAAGGGCTTCGGAGGTACCGCCGCAAGATGAGCGCCAGTGCTTCGAATGCAACAAGATGGGGCACTGGAAGAGAATCTGCCCAGAATATCTTGCCAAGGTGAAAGGGAAGAAGGCCGATACATGCGCTTCCGGAGGTATATATATGTTACTTCATGTTATAAATCACTTCACTTGATCCTTCAAATATATGCTTGACATACTTTACATTTTGTAGGAATGTGAAGTTGTAGAAAGCAAAAGAACCAAGATAACATGACATCTTTGCATGATTGCAAACTTTGAATACAGATCATGTCGTACTTTAAATTCTTGGTGGTATCTTTAAAACAACTTGCTTGTTTCTTTTCCCTGGCGGGGTCCTGGATGATACACTTTTCTTTGATTTGAATCTCGAACATGCACTAAAGTTTCCTGTTTAAACTTGATTGACATGCATGGTGTTTTCTACACTTGAAAATGTTTCACTTGGTTGGTAGATTAGATTCAAACATATATAACATGACGTTAAGCCTGGTGCTATTGATTTAATGATCATGAGACTGACCTAAATGCAAAGGAAGAACGATTGTTCTTTCTAAATCCATTATGGCTGATGTCTCTTATTTTCATTGTACTTGTTACAACGGGAGCTACTACCTACCATGATTTATAGAACCTTATGGTTCTGAATTGCGTAACTTGAGAATTCATTAAATCAAATTGAACTTTTATGAGATCACTTGCATGATTTCGTCAATACAAACAATAGGTCCTTTGCTGAGTTCAAACGCTTTCTTGTATAAAGTTCAAACCACCATCACTACTTATGTAACACTATCACCTGTTTGATTATGTTATATGAATGCACTAAGTTCTCTGCATATGACCATGATGGTAATAAATAGACATATACATACAAACACCTTGAAAGTCAAAGACTACAACTAGCTTGTACTCATAAGTGTTAAAATCCTGCTAAGCACCTGTTGCTTACATTATGAGGATTAAGTTTCATATTGGAAGCTAATAAACACATGACTTATGACATGCCAATGGCCACCATTCATACCTTATACCCACGAATCATTTCCTTACCGATCACTTGCGACTCAAATTGGTTCCAAGAGGAAGTCTTGCGGAAGACCAAGTTTGATTTATGCACGTCCACCTTTTGATGCATGGACATCTAAATTCCTTCTCAAAGAAACTTGATTTCTATTGGAATTTCTGGACTGTGCTCTGTGACTCTTGTAATTAAACAAGACACGTTAGACAAACTTCTTTTCACAACAAAAGGTTGTTGCTGTAGTGAAAACATGTTAGCATTCTAAATGACCGATAATTCCAAATGGAACTTAATGTCGATTTTACTTATCTAAAATCTTCCATTATTGGTTGTTCATTGGATTGAATTGTCAATCCTAAATCAAACTCGATACTCTGATAAAATAATCTTCGGAGCGTCTAGCACGCAACTCTTTTCAAACGCGAAGATGATTGTAACTAGAATACCATCAAACTCTAGCAGTTGATTTCATCTTGCTATCTCATGTATGTAACATGACAATTGGATATTGATCCATTTAAGGTTCATACTGTGTTTATGAAACTTAATGACTTAGTTTCCGGAAAACGAAGTATGTTTTCTAAGAGTTCTCTTGCAAAACAATATCCTAACGGTTTGAAAAAAGATGATTATAAGATGCATCGTCTACATAAAGCAAGTGGGAGCATCACCACTAATCCTTATCGGGATAAAGATTGAGTGTTGATCTGATGTTCATTTAAGTTTACTAATTTAAACTTGTAATGAAGCCTCAACTGAACTACGAGTTTCAAGAACATCCCACAATTGAAGTTATCTCTAGAATGGCACCCTTAAGTATATAATCAATTACTTGAAACGAGTCGTATTATATTAGTTATGAAACGAGAACTATCCAACATAGGGATGTTGCATAAGTGTCACTGTAAAGGGTTACACAACGACATAAGCTGGAAACCGAATCAACTCAACTCGTCTTGACGATGACAAAATGTTCACAATGAGTACTCTCATATACTCACCGAACATCTAGCCACCTTAAGTGAAGTTTTGAATCTTGAATGTAAGAGTACATTCGAAGAAGGTTAATTTGATTATGTTGATAATCAATTAACATGCCATTGTAATAACACAGTGATCCATGTGCATACCAAGGGCGTAAATTTTATCACGCATTCAAATTCACTTAAGTACTTTTGTTGTTCATGAGAAACACCAAAACTAATGAAACAACTTAAACGGGTAAAACCAAAACACAGGCAAAGAACCTAGCGTATGAATTCACAGTTCTATTGATCAAGTTTGATCAATAAGCCAATACTGACGTATTACCTGAATTCTACACTACATTGATGTTCTACTATAGTGTTGGGATGTCGAACTTAAATGTTTGCACCAAATCATTCAATCTGATCTAAAGGGTTAGATGCATATTTCGAATTCTGTAAAACGTGTTCGAATTTTATACGTTTTAAACATCCATGAATATTTGGTGAAATATTCTAAAAGCGTCCGTAGTCGATCTAATTTGTGGGAACAAAACTGATCTATGACTATTCTGACTCTGGACTCAAACGGTTGACTATCCAGACTCACAGACCTCATTAGGGAATGACGTTGTGATGTAACTCGTATCAAATTGTCTTAATGGATTTAATCATAAGACGAATTTGATTGAATAGCATACACAATATTGTCCTTTGACCTGAGATACATATGCTACCTCACGTTTGCCAAAGACTGTACTTTGATTGTAGTCTAACGCTGTCATGTAACTATCAGTACTAAGGGCTACTTTTGGGAATGGATTTGAAGCTCAGTGGGAGCTGTATGTAGTCAAGATGGGATTTTGTACTCTTGCACTAATAATGCAACAGCTAGACATCATGGGCCCTCTCGTGAGTTCCAAGTGTTAAGTGTAAGGTCTTACCCAAACTTACTTTGTGTTTGATTGGATCACTTCGAACTACAGACACGAGAAATAGAATGATTAAACATTAAAGAGAATGAATTAAATCCATGTATCTTGTTCATTTGATGTCTCATACAAAAAGGAACTAATGACTTCGAATTACCATAAGTCAAAACTAAAACGCGAGTTTGTAGATATACCTTGGTTACTGACTTGAAGTGTCGTAACTGGTTGGGACAGCCATGTGTAGCTAGAGTACCTCTGACTGTTTCTTCTAATGTTGTCAAATTCTGTCCAAGTGGGAGATTGCTGGATATTGGATGTCCAGACCCGACAACATCAAGAACCCGGCACGGTTAGACACGTAAAGAGTTACACTGAGGGCAACGAGATATAAATCTGCTTAATTAGTTAACCGGTATATCACAGACATATGTAATTAATTAATGTTTATTCATAATTAATAAACATGTTTTTAATTACAAGTAAATTATACTTGCGATAAAAAACAAAGAAAAACATTCTGATTTATCGGTTAATGTTTGCGGTGAAACAAATAAATGGTTATTTGTATTTCTCTTAGTTTACGACTTGTACAATTATTGATAAACTTGTTTTATTGATAAATCGTAAACGTTGATGGTTCTTTTTGACTAAAGAGAGTTAGGGAGGGGCTTGAGGTGTAATTAGTCAGCTTATAAATAAGCGACTAAATATTAGGGTTTTGGGCGAATCCCTTGCGCCACTTTCGTCGTCGCGCTCCCCCTCCCCTTTACAAATTCTCTCCCTCTCTTGTTCATCTCCATGCCACAAACCTCTTGATTGTAGGAGCTTTATCGGTTGGAGATCACTAGTCATTTCTTGCAAACGATCATCGTCGAATCATCATCATCATCATCCGAGAACGTAGCCGCCGGCGCCGCCAACTCCTTAGAGAACCGCCGCCGCCACCGCCGCCCTCTTGGCTGTCGTCGCCGCCGTCCCGCCCCTTTGGTCGTTGCCATCCAAACCCTAGGTCGCCGTCGCGACCTAGTGTGTCTACGGTTCACGCAACACCCTTACCACTTGGCTTTGACGTCGTTCTTACGATATCGCGAGTGCGAGCCTTGTAGCCATCATCGTTTCATCGCCTTGGCTAAATCCTAGCCGGTGTCACCGTCTTGATACATTTGGTGCTCACTCATCGCCACCATAAGCCGAATCGTTGCAATTTACAAGAAATCGGTTTAAGATGGTACTTGCGATTTGCATAATGGTTTGATCCGAACGTTGGATCGGTATTTCCGTGAAACCCTAGCGTCACCACGTTGTCCCTCGGTGTCTCTAACGTCTATTAGTTCACCGCCAAGGTATATCTAAACTCCGTTTTAGTTTAGATTAATTTAATTTCGTTTAATGTAATCGTTAGTGTTTTTTTCGCGTTAACCGGTTTAACGCGAAATGGTGTTTGCGTGATTTTATTTGGTGATCATGATCCTGTTGACACGATTTCGACACCAACGGTTTACGCATTTAAAATTAGTAAAATTTATTAATTCCGCTGCGTAACGGATTATCGGTTAATCCGTTTTAACTCTTAATTTAGTAAACCCGGTCGGTAATGTTTTAATTGAACGTAAAAGTTTTTTTTAACGTCACCGGGCACCCGTATACCACTGTCGAAACGCAACAGTTGTATACCCTGTATGCCTTTGACACACCGGAATACCCAACAAAGTATCCATCATCTGCCATTTCAGCAAATTTTGGCAATAGCTCATTGGTTATAAGATTGGTAACAGGAGACCCAAAAGATTTAAAGAAATAAATGTTTGGTTTTCTATTTCTCCATAGCTCATATGGTGTTTTGTTTTTGCCTTTAAGAATCAAGATCCTGTTTTGGACATAGCAGACAGTGTTCACTGCTTTTGCCCAGAATATCACACGTAATTTACAATAAACCAGCATTGCCCTGGCGGCTTCAATCAATGTTCTGTTTCTCCTTTCAGCAACTTAAGTATATCTAGTAAAATCATCAATTATTACAAAACAGTATGATCTTTTACCCAAACTCATTACACCTGTTGGCCCAAAAAGGTTCATGTGTAGCAATTCTAAGAGTTGTGAGATAGAACTTTCAGCTTTTGTCTTGAAGGGCGGCTTGTGTTGCTTACCCTTGAGGCAAGGCACACAGTGCTCGAAACAAGTAAATTGTTTAACAGGAAGACCCTTGACTAAACCAAAATTGACAATTCTGTTCATATTCTTGTAATTTACATGTCCTAGCCTTCTATGCCAAAGATCAGACTCATCAACTAAGGCTTTGGACTTAAAGCACATAGTGCCACTAGTGGGTGCAACAACTGACCTATCCAAAACATACAAACCTTCCTTCCTGGGTGCTCTAAGCAGAATCATTTACTCAGGAATTTTGATTTTAGAGTTTAGTATGATTGCCTATCTCTCATTAAATAAAACATTTAACTTCTTATCACACATTCGTGAGACACTAAGTAAGTTAAAATTTAGAGTACCAACAACATTGACTCTATCAAAGCTTACTGAACCATTTGTAACATCTCCTTGTGCTGAGATGTACCCCATGTTGCTTCCAAATGCAATAGATCCTCCATTGTGTATTTTTGTATTTTCTAAAATATTTTTATTCCCTATCATGTGGCTGGTGCATCCACTGTCAACAATCCATAGTCGATCTTGACTTTTATTTTGCACCTGCACACATCATAAATTTGATTAGTTTTTGTAAGGGACCCAAGCCTTTGTGGTCTTGGGTCTTCCCAAAGTATCATTATACTTGTACTCTTTGAGTACTAAAGTATTTAGAATAGGTTGCTTAGTGAGCAAGTCATCATTCTCAAAATCCAAATCTTGGCCTTGTTGATGAAATTTCTCACTTCCTATTTTTGACTTTCTTTCTAATGCTTTTCTCTCCCTAAACTTTCTCTGTTTGTTAGACTTAGGTTTTACAAAACTGCTGGTTGGACTAAATTTTGACTTGAAATTCTAGTTATTTCTGGTGAAGCAACATATTTTTGTGATGTAAAGCTATTTTTAACAAATTTTTCACCTTGAAGCGGGGATGAACTTCCACTTGTACTAAAACTCATTTTGACCAGAATTTCTTTCCGTTTGAAAAAAGTTGCGAGGATTAACTTTTCCTCTTAAAGGATTTCTTTTTCCTTGACTTTTAAACACTTCATAGTTCTCACTAAATTTCATAGATGGTCTTTGTTTTAAATCAGTAACAGACCTGACATTTTTCTTGTGTTCCGGTTGAACTTGAGTTCGAGCGGAAAATTGTTCCGCTTGAAGTTCAGCCGGAAAATTGTTTTGGTTGAAAACAGAAAAACGACAATTTCTTTCATTTCCAATTAAAACCTTGTTCGAATCAGACTCAAAATACTTTATTGTATGACTTTTAACAGGTGAGACTCTTCTTGTTAGTTTCTTTGCTACATTTTGATTTTTCACAGTTTTAGTCTTCGAGGATTGATTTTTGTTCAGAGGGTTGTAATAGCAATCAACTTCCAAATGACCCATTTTTCCACAAACTATACACTCAGGAACTCTAGGAGAGTCATAGGATTGAGTGTACCTAGGTGACCTTTCACTTGTTTCTTGACTGAAAATTGTTTTACCAAAAATTTGACCTTTTCTTGTTTTGACATTTTCAACATGTTTTCCTCCAACTTTTGAATCCTTAGGTTCATAAAAAGTAGGCGGAGGAACAACAAATGTTGGTTTCAAAGTTTTTTATTGATCAGCTGATGTAGAGGTACTTGCATCACTGATTTTAGTGTCAACAGATTCACACTTCTTTTCACACTTCTTTTCACACTTCTTTTCAACAAACTAAGCTTTTAGTTTGTAAAGATGAAATTTGTTCAATTGCTGGTAAGTAATCACTGGGTGGTTTCTCAGATGTATAACCAATTCTAGTTTTACCATACATTGCACCCTTCCAAATTTTTCCAGCCTTTTCATTAGCTTTTTGAAATTTATCACAGGTGAACTGAACTTCAGTCAGTTTTACTTCAAGTGCACCCACATCTGGCTTAGCATGTTGGGTTTCCTTTCTTGAAACATTCATCTTGGAAATTAAATCATCAATTTGAGTTTCCAAATTTGAGTTGGTTTTTTTAGTTGCTCAACTTCTTCATTTAAAACAGTGACTTTTGAAATATATGAGCTCTCAGTCTTCCTAAAACATTCTTTTAACTTCTTTAGGTTTGAAACTTCTTCAATTAACTCAGAGATGTGATTCCTGTATCTTTCCACTTTTTCAACACAAGCAGGAGAGCACATATGTACTAGCACTTTCTGAAAAGTCGTGAGCGTTGGATCGTCTACTCAATCTAGCTATTCGGAATACGAAACATGTAATTAAGAGTTGTATTATTGATCAACGAACAATTACAACTCAGAACACAAAGAAACACTGACACAGAGAACACCTCAGAAACACACACTTAAGATTTGCTCAGCTGCACACTTGTCTAACACTCGTACACAAAACAATGACCAAGCTCTATATTTATATGTTGTTGTTCGAACTCCTAGCGAACCTAGAGTTTGACTGGTCCGAACCTGGAGTTCGGACTAGGTTCGGCAGAAGCAACTTAGTCTTGATCTTGAACTTGTCTTGAATCAATTCGATACTTCACACGACGCACATATCAGGTATCAACAAACTCCCCCTCGTCGTGTGCAGTATCTCTTCAACATCTTCAGATCTGTTTCTTCAATCAAGCTCCCCCTCAAATGTAGAATCCGTTCGTTCAATGAAATGAATCTTCGAATAAACTCCTCCCCAACTTGATCGTAGCTCAATCTTGAATACTTGAAGACATCTGGTGATACTCTGGTCTTTATCAACAGCTTCAGAAGACTTGAAGTTGTGATTTCTTCAACTTTAGCAACCTACTCAAAATTTAAATAATCTTGGCGCAAAACGTCTCTTCGAAACTCCAAGATATGATTTTGAAAATTTTGATTTTGTATCACGTGTTGATCAGATCGAAAATAAAGCAGAAATAAAATCTTTTTGCTTTTAGAAAATTTATATCAAAACAAACCTAAAATCTTTTTGATTTTTCAAACTTAAGACATAACGCACTGAACTACACTTCAATTTCAATTAATTGAAACACATAAGTCATGTTGATTGTCGGTATAATTTGTCCATCTTAAACTCAGGCAAAATCATACTCATAACATCTAGATATGTTAAGGTGTTTATTAGATTTGTTTTAACCAATGTATCCCACACTATTAGATATATTCACACATTTTCTTTTTCTTTTTCCTTTTCTTTTGCTTTTTCTCTTTGTGTGATTACACTTGTGAATTTTCACAAAGTATAATATTTTCATGATATCGTCAACTGTGTTCCATGAAAAAAGAAATAAGAACGTTAAATCGTCTACCTTAAGGTTGATCTTTCGATACGCAGATTAGGCCTCGGATTTAACAAAATAAAGAAAATAAAACAAGTTGAAATTGTATAACCCAACAACAATCAGGTCGGTACTCCCGTACACGCAAAGAAAGTCCGATGAATTATACGAAACACCAAAGAAAATAAAGCAGAACGTCAAACGAACAACAATCAGGTCGGCCTTGTGAGCACGCAGAGAAAGTCCGATCGTTTGACAAAATAAAGAAAATCAAACAAATTTAAATCTTTGCAAAATGAACACATGTATACACAGTGACTTCTCATTTTATTTTTCACATTTATTTTTCTTTTTGTCATGAAATATGCATCAAGATGTTATCCACATAGTCAAAAATTAGTATTTAGTTTATATCACATCTGAATACTTTCTGATTTGCCGAGCCTACCAAACATATCAAACAATGATCTTATGGCCCTTTCATCTACTCTATCCATGAGTCAGATACGTAAGCCAATGTACCATCATTTCCCAATAATCAATTTCTCAAAATTTTATATACTGTGCAGGTATTCACCTTCCTTATATATTTTGCATGTATTCATTCACCTTCTTTATATATTTGGCATGTATTCACCTTCTTCCCATAACATGCATTTTCATAATTTCTCCCCCTTACATGCATTTCTTCCCCTTAAAATGAAAACTCTATTTTTGGATTTTCATTTTACAAAAACATGACGCTATTTTTTGTTTTTATCAATTGAAAATGCATAAAGAAAGAAAAATGATCAATCAACACGGATATCTTGCAGTTTTTAGAATTTCAGAAAATTTGCAGGTTAGAAAAATATATTGCAAGCAATTTAAATTAAGCAGAATACTCCTCCATCAACAATTTTTCAATCGTCGATATGTCTTCTAGAAGTACCTGCACACTGGTCAAACTTATCATTTTATAAATGACCCGAAGCGGATCGCTTCTGGTCGACCAGTGTACTGGTTTTGCTTTGAAACCACCTTCAGTTTCCAGAATTGTGATTGTTTTGGTTACTCAGTTTTTGATGAATCAATCACAGGGGAATGTGATGAAGAACCTACATTTTGAACCTTTTGAAACTTAGGAACAAAACATTTTTGTTTTAGAAAGAATGTAGGTTCACATTCATAAAAAACTCTCACATGTAAATCAAAGAACATTGGTTTGGCAGGTTTACCAAAACTGGTTTCTGTTTAAACCTTTGATTTGATTCAGGAGGAAGTGGACAATCTTTTGCCATATGCCCTTTTTGGCGGCAAACATAACATATACGTTCAGATTTGTCCCACCTTTTAGGTGCCTGCACAGAATCACACACATGAATATCTCGAACATGATAAGAAAAAGGATTATATACCTGTCGGCGGTGATCATGAACCCATTTAGATGTTGGGCTTCGAGAAGAAGAACCATCAGAAGAACATTTGGCATTGTGATTCTTCAAGGTTCTTGGAACCTCCTTTTGCATAAAAACTTCGGAGATCTTCCGAGCATCAACACAATGAAGTGGAAACTCTTTGTCAGAGAAATCTGTTCCGAACCCTTGAGTTTGTAAAAACGCTCAGGTTGAACCTTCTCAGCTTTAAAAACTTCCTTCTTCACCTGTTTCATCTTAAGTTTCTTCAAATCTTGGGATGGTGATGCTGGAACCTCCTCAGCTTTGTCATTTTGTGCTTTAAAACCCAAACCAACATGTTTTCCAAAAACTTTTTTTCCTTAGAATGTACGTTATGGTTTCTATCCTTTGCCAACTTTGAAAACTCAGCTTTGATATCTTTAAGATTTTTCTATTCAAAGAAAATTGTCTCATTAAAGTCTGGTTGAAAACGAATCTTGTCACTAGAAGTAGCAGATTTCTCATTGTCAGCAGACGAAGAACCAGAAACAAACATTGGAGCCGGAGGTATCTCAGATTTCTTGCCTTTCTTCTTCTTATTCTTCTTGTTTTTCTTTTTCTTCACAACCTTTTCTTCCTCAGAATTAGATGATGAGAACTTTGAGTAATCAACCTCTTCAACCTTTTCCTTCACTTCCTTGAACGTTTCTTTGATATGAGCAGGAGGTGAAGTTGTTTTATCAAACATCTTTTCAAAATTTTCATCTTTAGCCAGAAAGCTTGTGAACACTTGAGAATTATAGACATTGTTCAGCAAGCGATTGGCATCAATCACTTGAATCTTAAATCTGAAATTTGCTTTTGAGCTTCTGCCAACTCCTTCTCAGTAGCAATCAAACGCTTTGCAACCTTATGCGTCTCAAATTTCTGCATGCGGAGATTTTCTAGCCCCTCAAACAATTCTTTGTTCAATTTATCTTCATTCCTTTTTTGAATCTCACACTTACCAGTTCACGCTTCTCATCCAAATATTTCTCCATCACAGCTTGATAACTTGCAATTTTAGCAATAGAGTCGTCAGCATCCTTTGTCAGCAAGTCAAGCTTGATTTTTGATTTTTCAAACAAATTTTGAAAATCATTAGCAGCGTCTTCTGCTTTATCTTTCCATTTCTTGATTTCATTCACCAAATCATCCCTTTCTTGACCAAGCTTTGCATTTGCAGCTTCAACATTCTTTTTATCTTGTTTTGAAATCTCTAAAACTTCATTTAGCAACTTGATCTTGGTACTCAAACATTCATTCTTCAACAATAACTCCTTCTCATGTTCCCTAGACACTTCCAAGTCTGAATTAACCAACTTGAATTCTTCAGAAAGTTTTAAATTTTTTTCAATAACGAAACATTTTTCTTTCAACAAACTTTCCAAATTTTCAGCAGATTCATAGGAACTTGGTGCTGAACTTGTGTCTGAACTTGTATCTGAATTATAATCTTCTTGTTGATCATGAGTGACAATTAAGCAGAAGAATAAAAATGTTTACCCCAATCATAAACACCGTCGTCTTGAACTGTTAAAGTTGTTGTCTTGGTTGAATTACTAGACGATGCTTGAGTAAAACCTGGTTTGCTTCCATGAGCTTGTTGACATTCTCTAGCAAAATGTCTAAGCTTCGAACACTTGTAGCACTTGATATTTAATTTATCAAAACCCAATTTGCCACTAAATGCTTGTTTTCCAGTCTTCTTATAATAGCGTTGCGATCTCTCAGTTAACATAGCAAGTTGTCATGCCATATCTAACTCATTCAATTGATCATCATTAAGTTCATTCAAATCGTCTTTAATCAATTGTGCTTTCCCAACATCATTTATAATCATTCCAAAAGATGATGAAATGAGAGCAACAATCACTTTGACACATTCATCCACCGATTGAACAGAAAATGCACTTTGACGTGATGATTTGGGAATTGTAAAAGTGCAACCTTTTGAAGAATTAGAATTTCTAGAAACTCTAGCCATAAAAGCAACACCTGGTGCAGAACTCAGATTTGGCTTAGCTTTAGCATTCATGCCAGCAGTATTCTCACCATGATACAACTCAGGATTTTGTAAAGTAGCAGTTGACTTCTTTGAATTTAACATTTCCCTTTCCCGAGCATGAAGTTCTCCAGTAAGCTCATGAAATGTCAACGTAGAGTATTCTTTATCATGAGTGAGCAGCTAAACATAGTTCTCCCACTTTTTAGGCAAAGCTTCCATAATCTTTTCCTTCAAATCAGCATCAGTTTTCTCAATTCCAACCACCTTTAGTTCACTAATCAGATGTGAAAACCTTGAAACAAGAGCAACAATGTTCTCATTGTCAATACTGTTAAGCTATCAAATTCTTTATTCAACATGAAAATGCGTGAGCGGTAGATCGTCTACTTAGTCGTATCGAAATCAATGTAAAAGGAGTAAGAACACAAGATGTAAATACAATGAAGCTTTGTATTAACCACAGAGACCACAGAGTACACAGTTATGAGATATGACTAAAAGCTCTAAGACTGTTCAGGTTGTTACAGAATACAACACATGACACGCTATTTATAGAGCTGAAACTCGATGTTCCTAACCTCAATTTCGGACCTGTTCGGACCAGTCCGAACTCGGAGTTCACCAGGGGTTCGGACCTCAGCTATCATGCATATCTTCGTCTTGTATTCGATACTTTACATGACGATTAGGAACCATGTATCAACAAACTCCCCCTCGACATGTGCAGTATCATCTTCCACTTAAAACTTGTAGCATGTATCTTCAATCAAACTCTCCCCCTTCTTTGACGATGAGTCCAATCTTGAATACTTGATATTGCATCGTGTGTAATCTCTGTAGCAACAATCTTCAGAATACTTGAAGTTGTGATGATCTCTTTCCACTTAGAAACCTGCCAACATAAATAATCTTGGCGCAAAACGTCTCTTTGAGACTCCAAGATATTTTGATTTTGAAATTTGATTTCATATTCCGTGTTGATCAATTGAAAAGAAATAAGAAACAAAATCTTTTTTTATTTATAGAAACTTTACATCAAAACACACCTAAAATCTTTTTGGTCTTTTCTGATATGAAAAGTAAATGCAATACAGAATCAGACACTATTTTTATCTTTTGTGAGAAAGATCACGACTTGGGATCATATTGGACATAACATGCTGAACTACACTTCAATTTAGATTAATGTAGCACCTAAGCCATGTCAATTGCAGATATAATTTGTCCAACTGTAAACTCAGACAGAATCATACTCATAACATTTGGATATGTTAAGGTATTAAGTAGGTTTGCATTGACCAGTGTACCCCACACTATCAGATATACTCAGATATGCTTTTCTTATCACATTTTTGTTATTTCATTTGTGATTTATCACCTAATAATTGTATCCATGATATAGTCAACTGTGTTCCATGCAAAAGAAAAATAAGAACGTTAAATCGTCTACCATAAGGTCGATCTTTCGATACGCAGATAAGGCCTTGGATTTAACAAAATAAGAAAATAAGACAAGTAGAAATTGTATAACTCAATAACAATCAGGTCGGTCTTGTGTACACGCAGAGAAAGTCCGATGAGTTATACGAAACACCAAAGAAAATAAAGCAAAACGTCAAACGGACAACGATCAGGTCGGCCTTGTGAGCACGCAGAGAAAGTCCGATCGTTTGACAATATAAAGAAAATCAAACAAGTTTAAATCTTTGCAAAATGAACACATGTATATACAGTGACTTCTCATTTTATTTTTCACATATCCTTTTCTTGATATATCGTGAGATATGCATCAAGATGTTGTCCATTTGGTCAAGCAACAGATTTTAGTGTATATCACATTTGAATACTTTCTGATTTGCCGAGCCTACCTTACACATCGATCAAATGGTCTTATGGGGTTTTCATCTATTTTATCCATGAGCCAGACAATGTAAGCCAATGTACCATCATTTCCCAAACATGTCGGATACAATTTCTCATTTTTCAATGTTTTTGGATTTTTGCATTTTTCAATTGTTTTTGTATTTTCAAATTTCTCACCCTAAAAATGACAACTATATTTTTAGATTTTCATTTGTAACATTTGAAAAACAACACACAATTTTTGTATTTTTACAAAAACAAACTCCCCCTCAAAATGAGACGCAATGCAAAAACAAAACAGAAATTGATCAACCAACACGAAAACTTGTCGTTTTAGCATTGTGAAAACAAAATGGATTTGGAAATTTAATTTAAGTAATCACAGATATTTCACAATCAGCAATTTCTCAATCACCGACAGGTCTTCCTGAAATACCTGCTGACACCAAATAAAATATTAGTCGCTTTGGGATCGACCTGATTCAACAGCGTCAGGTCGCCCGGTGTCATCCACATAGTCATTGTTGGCCTTGGAAAGAACTTTTGGTTTCCAGATTTGTGAATTTTTTTATTTTTGATCAGAACCAGAATCAGATTCAACCGGCGTACTCGGTTTAGACCATGACGACTTACGAGTTGATTTAATCTTTGGTGACCATGGTTCATCAAAAATTTGACCTTTGTTATCCACATATAAAGCAGTGTTGTGGATATATGCAGTCGTCGGACAATTAGCAGCAAGATATCTAGGTTGACGGCATGCATAACAAAGTCGTTCTTGAAAAATGTTTGAAAAATTCTTTGAATTTTGAAAACCAGATGAATGTTCAGAATCAAAAGTATCAAAGAAATCACCAAAAGAATTATACCTAGGAGATGGACTCCTTGAAGATGATGACCTTCCAGAATAAGAAGAATCTTTCTTAGGAGTTGATTTCTTTTGAACTTTAACTTTTGAAACTTTTTCAGCTTTTTCTGGCTTCTTTGCTTGAACGGGTACTTCCTGAACCTGATAACCCAAACCCTTGTGCTTCAAATCTGGGGTCTTTGGATAACTTGAAGAAGAACCAGAAGCTTCTCTCTCCTTGGCTTCTCTAGTGAATATTGCTTTGATATCTTTCAACTTGTTCTTCTCAACTAAAACTTTTTCTTCATCAGTTCCAGACGAAGAACTTGAATGTGACAACCGGACCAAAAATCAGGTCAAACCTCTCTTCGTTGACTTTTGTTGACTTTCTAATTTCGTGATTTACTGCTTTAAATTGCATGATTAACTGTGAATGAATAAACGATTAACTGATTTTAAAAATTCACGTTGAAAAACTGTGAATTATGAATGTTTCATAATATTATTAATGGAATTTTAATAATAAGAAATTAAATATAAAAATGAAACTTTTTATATTTTATCAAACTGTTATAAACTGATAAAACATTTTACGGATTTAAAATTTTACAAAAAGCCTTTCGTTGTCAAGACTTAGCCAAACGAGTTACTCGTTTCACCTATTGGGCCCGGTAAGCCCAACAAGCCCAAAAACGTCCGGATCGACCCGAAAAGTTAACCGAAGGTTCATCTCAACTAGACAAGTAAAACCCCCAACCCGGAAACCCGACCCGCGGCCCGATATGCATTGGGCCGAATCGGCCCATTCCCCTTCCCCATCGCGATTGGGCTTTGGCCCAATCTTAAACAAATTTATTTATTTGTTAAGCCCACTAGTTTTTATAAAAAGTTAATCACATCTCTTTAACCCACTAATATTTTTATAAAACTTGGGTTAACAACATTTATAAAAATAAAAATCATCATTCAATTGGATAAAATATACTTGGAGTATATTTTAAAAAGTTGTGATTTTTATAAACTCCTAACCACCTTTTATTTTATAAAAGCTTCTAAACTTTTATAAAACTTATAAAAATTATTAAACAAACCACCTACACTTGAGATTAGTTAGGATTAATGTGGGAGTGACAACACTAATTTACCCAATGGATATTAATCCCACTTTTGAGTATAAGTAGGAGGTTAGACCTCACCTTGTCTCCCCACACCTAACCAAACCAAAACCACCACTCTCTCCCTCTCCCCTTGAGCCGGCCACACCACCACCGCCAACCACCCTGCTGCCGCCGCTGCCTCCACCGCCGGCCACCCTCCGGTCACCGCACGCCGCCGCCGGACCGCCGCCTTTCTCCCTTTTCTTGCCGGTTTTAACTCACAACCATTGTGAGTATTTTAAACCCCTTTTCTCCTATATTTCTTACATGCTTAACCATCCAAGGATCACCCTACAAGTCTTGACAACAAACCAATCACTTGAATGCTTGCATTTTGTTATGATCAACTAACAAAACTCTCTCTTTAACCTCCTTTTCTCCCAAGATCAAGCACCCTTTCTTAGTGTCTTTGAGACTTAAAATAACCAAGGGGTGTGGTGAAACACACTTGTGAAATCAAAAGAAAGTAATGAGTGTGCACCAAGAATCTTGCATATATGAAATCTTGATTTCATAAGTTAGTTGATTTTATCAAAACCTCAAGCCTCTTCATATAAATTAAAAATGTTAACTAACAATCTCTACATGTTTATATTTCCTTGTCCTAACACAAATGTGTTAGTGATTGTTATTTATATTTCCTTGTCCTAACACAAATGTGTTAGTGATTGTTATTTATATTTCCTTGTCCTAACACAAATGTGTTAGTGATTGTTATTTATTTTCTTGTCCTAACACTAATGTGTTAGTGATTGCATTTTCATTTATTCATTGGTCCTAACACAAAGTGTTAGTAGATATGAACTTATGATTATGATATAAAAATACTAGAAGATGAAAGGATATAATAAACATGTTTATGGACTTATTTAAGTCAAGGGAATTAAATAAATGCTACATATGTAACCTATGACTAAAACAAAAGGAATGTTACTTGTTTTAGTAAAAGTAACACATTAAATGTGTTATAAAAAGAACTCAAGACAAAAAGAATAAAATTTATTGCTAGATTTGATAAGAATAATATTTATGTCAAATGATTAATTTGACATAAATACTTGGATTTATTACAAGTTTTAACCTTTCTTAAAGCTTGCTAGAAATGGACATTTTCTATAAAAAAGTCACATTTGAAAATAAATATTTTTATAAAAATAAATCAAAGACAAATCATTGGCTTTAAATGTTTACATGGACTTTTAATATTACTTTGATGAAAACAAAGTATCCAAAAACGAACTAACGTTCGTTGGAAATTTTAAAATAAAAGTCAAGTTTTATAAAGACAACGTTATATAAATCCAAGCGTCGCTAAAATATCATGAGAAACATATATTTCATGAAAAGGAAATATTAAACGCTTTCGAAAAGTAAATGATTAAATGTTAGAAATTTTGAATATTTCTTCTAAGGTTCATGTTTTAAAAAAAATAAGACAAACAATAATAATTATTTTGACAAATAATTATTTGCAAAAGGTATAAACCATGTCTTATTCACCAAAGAATTGTTAATCATAATTATTTAAAAATATTATAACTCGCAAGATTAACAAATCAAATAAGTAATTATTTAAAAATAATTATTCGAACTTGTGAAAATAATAATAAACATTATTATTCTTCTTAACTCAATTTTCAAGACTTGATTGAATTATTGAAATGATTATTTGTTTATATTTATTGAACATAAATATAAATAACCATGAACATATTTATTTAATAAATACAAGATTAACGAGTTTTCAATAATACAAACGGACCTAAAACGTCAAGACTTGACCGGTATCACTTGGGTGACTTATGTTACTCAAATGATCATAGACCTTATACATATGTTATTAAATGATTTAGGACGTTACGTGCTACCATCCTTCATTGCTTATTTACCGCTTATCTGCTGAATCTGTGAGTTTCACGGCCCCCTTTTCCTTTTAACTGTTTTATACTTGGGGGAGAAATCATGAAAAACTAATTAAATGCTTTTTACTTAATATTATGGTTTATCTGTTAGCCGTATGACTACTTGTTCTCTTACTGATTGCCCAACTTGGTACATTATCGTTATAAACGTTTGTACAACCGAAATCCCATCATTAATTGATTTCAATTAGTTCTGTACGAAACGATAGCTAGTGAATAGATCTATTTGGGTTGACAACCCTACCCTAACTGGCAGCTCCAGTTCTGACTCCGGATTGTCTGGGGGTACACCTCAGTTATTCTGCTCTGTTTAACATCTCTGGGCAAGAGATGCTGGGTGGGTAAACCGTTAGTATTTGAAATCAAGGTTCAGGTGAGATCATGCAACCACAACAATAAACCCTGATAATATTTAAGTATACCGAAAAATAGTTTTACAACTGTTTAAACTGTTGAGTCATAAACCTGTGAACCTCACCAACTTTATGTTGACCCGTTTTATATTCATGATTTCTTAGGTAATTGACGAGACTCTTTGAAGACATGCAAATGGGGCTTACAAATGCTATCGGACCTGTCCTTGGAGTCATAGTCCCAACTATCCAATTTAACCGTTTCATGCTTTTAATAATTATTTAAGACTTATGTTTTCAAATTGTAAGACATTAATGTTTCCACTATCTTTTCCGCTGCGATGAAATGAATTAATGTTTTATGAAGTTTTTAAATTATTAGAAGTCGTTCTATGTATCCTTGACTATGATTCCATTCTGGCTCACACCCGACACCATTGACCGAGGTGTGACATTGAAGCAACCTTATCAAACACCTTTTCGTTCTCCAGAAAAATAGACTTTGAGGTATATTTTGGAGCATCACCCAAAGACTTTTCTTTCTTCTTAGACTTTGATTTCTTCTTCTGGGGTGAAGTGGCAAATTTCGAATAATCATGCAATTCACCTTTAGGATCAAGCGGAGCAGATGTTACTCAATCAAATCCACTAGTTGAGGAACCATGTGAATATCATTTCTCTTAGAATTCTCCTCACTCTTATCCTGTTTGTATAAGAAATTCAGCAATGTCGGTGACAAATTGCAATTCTTGACTTGCCGTTTTAACTTAAAAATTTCCAACTGTAATTCATTAATTTTCTGTTGAGCCTCAGACACCTCTTTTTGTGACTTGATTGCATTGAGATCATCATATTCATAAGCTTGTAGTTTCTGGATCTCACATTCAGCAAACAACTCTTCAAGCACACTTTCTCTCTTCTTTTTATAAATCTCAACACCTTTAGTCAACACTTCATTCTTGTCACGATAAAAAACATTTTCATCTTGAAGCATAGAAATTTTGTTTTGAAGCTTCTCAACAGTCACAGCAGTTTCAACAATAAGAGCATTAGCCTTTTCATACTTTTGTTAAACAAGATAACCCTTTTCAATTTAATTCTCAAAATCTTGAGCTGCATCTAACGCTTCAGCTTTGGCTTTTTCACATTCTTCTGCCAACTAACTCTTTTCTGTCAAAACATCCTCGTGTACATGAACTAATTTATAATATTTCTTTTGAAAATCATCCAGTTCTTTCTTGAGCACAACAATATCTTCAGTTGGAAATTTAGACCTTTCTTCAAAACTTGCAATCTTCTTACTCAGCCTTAAACATTCAAGACATCTTGATTCTTCGACTTTAACTTCTTTGATCATTGATATTGTCGAATTGGAATCAGAATTAGTCAAAATGCTATCATCATCATCATGACGAGCAGTCAAAGCAATTGTAAATGGAGAATGTTTCATTGTAGCCTCATAATCTGCATTCCAGGAAAATTCATTTGGATGCCAAAATGTGTCTGGCAATTTGTCATCAAAAGAAACAGATTTCTTTTCTTCAACTTTGGAAGCTTCATTTTGTGAATGAAAAACCACATGAGCATGTTGACCAGATTTCAGTTTGTTTTCAATTGAACTTGGACATTCTCATGCAAAATGTCCATAAACAGAACACTTATAACACTTAACCTTTGACTTGTCCAATCCAATTTTTCCATCCTGATTCAACCTTTTCTTGTCAGTTCTATTGAAAAATTTCTTTGTTCTTCGAACCAACATAGCATATTGCCAGTTCAAATCATCTCTTCCAAATGATCATAATCTATCTGATCGTAATCTTCATTTGTTAATTCAGCATAATTAATAGCACCAGTAATAACTCCGAAATATGAAGACACCAAAGCAAACATTAAAGCATTATAATCATCGGTAGTTTGAGCAGACAAAGCATTTTGAGTCGAAGAACTAGGTACAGAAACATTACAACCAGCTAGAAAAATTGAAGATTCAGATTTACCTGCAAGTAGGAGGTGCAGAACTATGAATATTAGTATTCCCGACATTCATGGTAGAATCATTATCACCAAAACACACAGCAGGATTCTGAACTTGTGCAGGAAGTGACTTGTTAACCATTAACTCCATATCTCTTGCTTGAATTCTTTGAATCATATCATTAAATGATAATCCTGGGTATTCTTTATCATGGGTGATCATCATCACATAATTCTCCCACTTTTCTAGCAAAGCGTCCAATATCTTTTCTTTCATATCAGCTTCTTCTTTTGTAAGACTCACCAAACGCATTTCACTCATCAAGTGAGTGAATCTTGCAATCGGATTTGGAATTGATTTGCTTTGATAATGCTTAAAACTATCAAATTCTTTCTTTAAAACTTTCTGATGACGTTTCTTATATTGATCATTGCCTTCACATCGTTTTTCCAATACATCCCACAAACTCTTTGATGTGTAATTACCAGAAAATTGATGCAGTAATTCTTTAGGCAATGCCATCGTCAAAGTACCATAGGCTTTCTTTTCAGCTTGATATGCTTTCTTTTGTTCAGATGACATCTTTCTTTGAAGAATGGGCTCACCAGTTTCATCCTTAGGATAAACATATTGCTCAGTAAACGCCAACCACATATCAATGTCATTAGTATCAACGTACGCTTCAAATATTTTAACCCAAATATGATAATCTTCCAATTTAAGCAATTTGGGAACTTTCTGACTTGTTCCAACTTCATTATCATAATTCATCATTGTTTGCATTGTTGCTTGAACCGAATTTTGAATAGCCGCGAACGCTTGAAAATCAGACATTTTGAAAATCAGGTTACTGTTCATTCCGAACTTGTTCCGAACCTCTTCCGAATCAAGACCGAACCTTATCTGAACTTAAACTAGCCGAACTCCCTCCGAACCAAACCTTCAGAAGAATCAATCGAACTTGGACCGAAACCGTGTCGAACGTTGACCGAACCTAAGCCGAACTGTTACCAAATGATGCCGAACTGTTACCAAATGATTCCGAACTCTCACCGAACCAGGAAATGACCGAACTTTGCCCGAACCTGGAGTTCGGAGCGGTTATTTTCAGCTTAGTCCGAACCTCAAACGAATTCTAACTCACTCGACACCATATTCTCGTTTTTCAGTGTTTTTAAATGAATTTTTCGACAAAAACACAAGCAAACTCGATAGAAATAATCTAGGAGAAGATTTTTGATGAAAAGCACACTCGAGAAGATCAAACGAACTCCAAAATGATACTCATTTTCGTAACACGTGAAATTTTGACTCAGAACTCCAAAAAATAGAGATTTCCGACCAGTAGAACAAACCAAATGCTCTGATACCACTTGAAAATGCGTGAGCGGTGGATCGTCTACTTAGTCGTATCGACGTCAATGTAAAACGAGTAAGAACACGAGATGTAAATACAATGAATCTTTATATTAACCACAGAGACCACCGAGTACACAATTATGAGATAGGACTAAAAGCTCTAAGACTGTTCAGACTGTTACAGAATACAACACATGACACGTTATTTATAGAACTGAAACTCGATGTTCCGAACCTCAGGTTCGAACCTGTTCAGAGCAGTCCGAACTCGGAGTTCGCCAGGGGTTCGGACCTCAGCTATCATGCATATCTTCGTCTTGTATTTGATACTTCACATGACGATTAGGAACCATGTATCAGCACAACACTTTCTTCTGACTCTTCTTGTAGTCATCATTACCCTCACATCTTTCTGATAAAGCATCCCACAATTGCTTAGACTTCTTACAACTACTAAATTGATGTAGCAACTCAGTAGGTAATGCCATCGTAAAATAACAGAAAGCTTTTTGTTCAAGCTCATATGATTTTCTTTCAGCAATGTCGAAGGTATGAACTTCTTTAAAATCTCCTTGATTAGTCGGATGTTGATAAAGCTTCTTGATTGGAATCCACAAATCGATATCATTCGTGCTTATGTAAGCAGTAAATCTTTGCTTCCAATTCTGATAATCTTCCAACTTCAACAACTTGGAAACTTTCTGACTTGTTCCAATTTCGTTATCAAAGCTCATCATGGTCTGCATCGCATTCTACATCGCCGCAAAATCTTGAAATTACGACATTGTTGAAAATGTTTGAATCTGATAGTCCGAACCCTATCCGAACCTAAACCTTTGTCCGAACCAGCTCCTAACTCTCTCCGAACCTCTAACAATATTCTGAACTTCAAACGAACCTTAACAGTACCGAACGAATACCGAACTCCTTCTGAACGTACTCCGAACTCGCCCGAACTCTTTCCGAAAAACAAAACTGGTCCGAACCTTGACCGAACTACTACCGACAGAGAACTATTGTCCGAACTATGACCGAACTGAGACCAAACTCTAAACGAACTCCGTCCGAACTCTGTCCGAACCAGGACTTCGGAGCAGTTGGGCCGAACCTCACCAGTATCCTCCGAACTTCACCATAATTTTATCAAAACGCTCAATTTTGGACTGATTTTGACGAGATTTGCAGCAGTTGATCAGAAAAAGTGATGAGAAATGATTTAGGAGCAAAATTTTAACAAAAGACTCGATCGAAATGATAAAAAAATTGTAAAAACACTCAAAAATACCAAAAACTACTCATTTCGTTTCAAAAACTCTGAGAATAGCAACCACAGATGAGTAGATTGAACTAGAAAGTTCTGATACCACTTAAAAGGTCGTGAGCGTTGGACCATCTACTCAATCTAGCTATTCGGAATACGAAACATGTAATTAAGAGTTGTTTTATTGATCAACGAACAATTACATCTAAGAACACAAAGAAACACTCACACAGAGAACACCTCAAATACACACACTTAAGATTTGCTCAGCTGCACACTCGTCTAACACTCGTACACAAAACAATGACCAAGCTCTATATTTATATGCTGTTGTCTGAACTCCTAGCGAACCTAGATTTTGGCTGGTCCGAACCTGGAGTTCGGACTAGGTTCGGTAGAAGCAACTTAGTCTTGATCTTGAACTTATCTTGAATCAATTTGATACTTCACACGACGCAAATAACCCCTTTATATCATTCGTGCTTTCGCAAATAACCCCTCCGTCGTGGAACGTCATCCCTATTTTAGATCTTACCAGAGGGTGATACGCGTAACGACATATCCCCTGTTGGCGAGCCCCATCTTCAACATATCTTTTGAATCCA
This sequence comes from Deinandra increscens subsp. villosa, assembly GCA_039602395.1. Classification (NCBI taxonomy): domain Eukaryota; kingdom Viridiplantae; phylum Streptophyta; class Magnoliopsida; order Asterales; family Asteraceae; genus Deinandra; species Deinandra increscens. Next base: position 33,796,531 of record JBCNJP010000010.1, read on the forward strand.
ATTCAAAAGCTTCTATAGTATTAATTGCCCGCGTTGCGTATGTTGAATTCTTGATGGAAAAACCTTTTTGTCGCCAACTTCAAAGTTTTCACTTGATGCACGATTTCAAACCTTCACTCTCATTAAATTCAGAGACATTGAAGAAAAACGTACCATTTTCTGTTTTTCAAGAAATTATTTAACAAAATTCGTCTAGTGGCCAAAAATGGCAAGATAACTGGTGCACCCTCAACGTGTTGACAGTGTGGTGGGCTAGCTGCGGTACACCCTATATATAAGCACTCTCGGCATGAAGAGGGTGGGACCAGTGCCGAACCGCATATTTACCTTAAAATCATAGACAAAAGCCTTATTTTTAAGATTTATGTCACTTCCGTCATGATTTTGCATGTCCCTCATACATATGTCTTAACAACGCAAGTCTTGTATCATAAAAGACAGTATCACATGTCCATTCTGAGCAACCACGTGACCTTTTCAAAACTTTTGCCGACGCTTACCTGTCCGAGAATTCATATCTGTCTTGGTTCACCTTGGAAATTGGTGAAGTACTTCGATTTGTCCACTCTTTACTACACTTTTGAGAAACCATTGCCTATTGACCTCGCGTGAGCCTAAATTTCAGCTAGTCACCGACCTGGTGAAGCAGAGCGTCTCTTCATGAAGATTTCCACGTTTACTCGCCGTGCTATTGGTGCTATGATGCCCTGTAGCATCGTCAGTCTATTCCCCTCTTACGAACGATATGAACCATCCGATCTCAGACAAGATCAAGGGTGCGTGCTCACCCTACCAATACGTTAACACTCGAACTTTTCATAGCTCTCCTTATCTCTGCCATGTCACTTGACACGGTACTTTCTATTATCATATTGGGCCTTATAGCTAAAGACTACTCGACCGTATGGTCACTTCGTCGCATTAAATATTTTGATTTCGGATATGGTATCATCGTGACACTTGTCCAACCTAACAATACGATGCGATTCAACTTACCCCGGGAAAACGTTGGTTATAGAAAAATCACCCTTTATACGCTCATGCGCAGTGTTCACCCGAAACTTTTAAGCATATATTGTCCATCACTCCCCTTAGGACGAAGAACTTGGAATTTCCCATAACGATCCGTGAAACGGTTGGCGCTAAAGCAAAATTTGAGATGGAAAATCCTTTCAACTTGGGGATGATGTGCCTACCAAAAGTTCCTTGTTTTCATCCTCCTATATCCCCTTTCATTCGGCTTAAACTCCTTGAGCACCATGATTAATTTTCGGGACGAAAATTCCTTCAACTTGGGGATGCTGTGACAACCGTCACTTCCCGAGTTAACCCCGTTAACTTTCTCCGTTAGTGTCGTTAGTTCCGTTAGCAAAACCGAGACCCGTTATGTGATCTACTATATGTTATATATGTTTGTGTGCTAAGTGATGTAAATAACTTGTTTCGTGTTTTCGTTTCGTGTTATGACGTGTTATTTGAAAATTTCACGTTTCTGGGTCAAACCGGGACTTCGCGCGAAATTTAAATATTTTACGTAAATATTAACTTTATCTTATCCCGACTATATCTTATATGTTAAATATGTTGAAAGCAAATAAAAACGTTTTTAGAAAACTTTATTTTACAAGACTAAGTTAAAAATCCATTTTTACTAAGCTTTGTGCTTGTTATGTCAAGAATTAAGTCATGAGGGGCCAATTATGTAAAATTCCTTTAAAGAAATCTGCCCTACCTCCCTTCCCCCACCTCATTCACGCTTCTATCTTCTTCCCCCTCTCCCTTGCATACGATTTCACACACACAACACACACAATTCGGTTTTGGTGAGAAATCAAGCATCAAGAGTTGAAATTTCAAGGATTCAAGCTACTTCAAGCTCCCTCAACCTCCTGGACCAGCTTCTTCTCCCTCTCTTCCTCCCCAAACCTGCGATTCCCTCTTAACATTGTAAGCCTTAATTTCTTGAACTTTGAAATTTTGAGTTGCATGTGTGTAGGATGTGTTTATATGCTTAATGTGTTGTGGGTATGCCTTTAAAACTCATTTTAGCTCAAGATTTGTGGGTTTTTGATTTCGGGTCAGATTTGAAAAGGGTTTCAAATCTGGAAATTTGCATCATTATCATGTGTTATGTGTTCTTGAGATGTAAGTTGTGTTTGGTTATGGGTTTTGGGTGAAGTGTGCCAAGTATGCTAGTAATTGATGAGAAATTGCTATGATTTTGGTGTGCTTATGCTATGAACGTGTAGGGACCAGAATTCATGTGCTATGGTGCTTATAATTGTGTTAGTGTGTGATTTGTAGTCATGTGGTAGTATAGGAATTGAGTTTTGAGGTTTTGGTAAACATCAAAATCCTAACAGCTTTGACCAGAATTTTTGGTCAACTTGCAGCTGTCATAACTTGCTCAATTTTCATCGAAATCAGTTGATTCTTTTTTCCTAGCAAAGTATTATGTCTTAGCTTTACAACGGCTATTCGCACACTTTCTAAAACCCCCGTTTGGTCAGTCAAAACACAGCTGCAAGTCGGGTACTCAAAGCTGTCATTTTCTGTGAAAAGTGGACTTTGTAAATTGGTTGGGCATGTAAACCTTGTTTTAATGGTGCGTTTGCAACTTGAAATTGATTTTTATTTATTAAAACTAAGATCTGGAGGTTTTGGTAAACAAACTCCAAGCTTTGATCAAATTATGGATTAATCAAATTCAATTTGCCTACTTTGACCTTCTGCAACAAAACTGATTTTTGGTCAACTTTCAATAGCCATAACTTGCTCATTTTTGATCGAACATGATTGATTCTTGTTGGGTGATAAACTAGGATGTCTTAGCTTTACAACGGCTATTTATACGCCTTCTAAAACCTTCGTTTGGTCACCCAAACTGCTGCTGCAAAACAGGTACTCAAAGCTGTTTGGAATTTTAAAAAGTAGATTTTTCTAACGGGTCGGACATGTAAACCTTATTATGTTGGGGTGTTTGCTATTTGAAATTGATGTACACATATTAAATATAGGATCTGGAGCATTTGAGGTTTAAAACCCAAAAATTGAGTGAGTTATGCCGATTTCAAATTTTCATGAACTAGTTAACTATGTGCCAAATGGGTCAACTTACAATGTGCATAACTTCTTCGTTATTCGATGTTTTTGATTGATTCTTTTTGCAACAAGTCATGTTTAACATGTAGTTTAAGCCTGCAAAAGTTGAGATCGGCATAACTCCTAACCCGTATAGATTTTGACTATGCCACTAGTTTGAGTGTTGAAGTTGACTTTCTGAGTCAACTTTGACCAAAATGGCAATTCTTTAAAATTCTCTCAATCTGAAACTTGTGTATGCATTATATGACTTGTGTGACTACATGAAACATGTTTAGGTGCTAAGATTGCTATTTTCGTCCTCGCGACACCTCCTAACCCGTTTAGGCCATATTTACCCAGACAGGTTGTGTGTGACCGACTTGTTGAATCTTTTGCTGTGTACCAGTGCCCCCTAAGGTGAGTTCATTACTATAACTTGTTATGTCCATTCAGGGACGATAACGCGCAACGGTAAGGTACTTCTTACTAAGTAAATTTTCCGACCAAATATCATATGTGACATTGAGTTGATTTTAAACTACAAAAGTCCTTACTTTCGGACCGTTAATATTGAATAGCTAGGTAATGTTGAGTAGTACTACTGGGGATTGACACCCCCGCCCAGCGGTGCACGGGATGCACCAACCCGACTGGAGGTCGGACTGGGACCAATGTTAGCCTACCCTCCGTGGTCTTTCAAGACACGGGAAGGCAAATCCATAGGTAACCCCTATACATTGTCAGCTTCTGTGACACCCGAGAATTTCAAGGTTAACTTCCGTTAGACAAACCCGTTAGTTACGTTATAAGTGTTAACTTAGTAACTAAGGCATAACTAGGCCGAATACGTCCACGACCTTTGGTTGATCACCGAACCCGTCCATATGTGTTGTATGTTCATCATTAATTGTCTTTATGTGCAATGTGATTTAAATACATGACTTATTATTGAGAATAGCATGATTAATTGTAAATACTTGATTATGTGAAAATTGCCTGAATTTGGTAGTCAGCGAAACTACCGAGCGAAATTACAGATTCGCCCGGTAGCAGGCTAGACTGATCAAAGTACCCGAGACCAGAGCTAGTTTCGCCAGCCAGCGAAACTGCCAGCGAAACTAGCCTCTGATATAAATAAACTTAATAAACCCTAGTAGCCTCATTTGCTCAAACCACACAACAACACACACACACTCTTTTCTCCTGGAGATTCTGGTCAGCCAAGAAACCATCAAGAATCATCATCTCAGCCTTGAGACAACACCCATTTGAATCCTAGATCAAATCGTGAGTCCCAAAAACCATGTTTTATGCTTTTCTATATGTTTTCTTCTTAAAGCATGCTCAAACCCTCATGTAATTGCTTGATCTTCTGTATATATGCTTTAGGATGCTAGATCTGTAATAAAGTTGATAACTTTACGTGTGAAATCCATCCATGATTAGAGATTTGTGCAAAATAGGTCATTTTAGGGTTTTGAACCTATTTTAGAGATTTGATGATCAAAATGCATGTTAAACTTGTTAAAGTTGCTTGATTTATGTTAGTAAATGCCTATGGATGCTAGATAGTGAATTGCATGTATGATCAGAAGCTGTTAGGTTGATTTTTAGGCAAATCCGTATGTTTTTCGCGACCAGCGAAACTGTTGTTCTCTGGGCGAAACTAAGTAGCGAAATTGCATCTCCTTCCAGCGACACTGACCAGCGAAACTATAGTGTCGCCGGGAACCTGACCAGACCAGCTCAAGCGAAACTATCGAGCGAAATACCTGAACGAAAGTTCAAACCAGTTTCCCTGCGAAACTAGGCTAGCGAAACTGCGTCAGCAGTTTCGGGCGAAACTAGCCTAGCGAAACTGTGTCACCGGGCACTGCCTAGCGAAAGTGCTGCCCGTTCACCTAGCGAAACTGCCTAGCGAAACTATGCTAGCGAAACTAAGACCTGACCTAAAAACCAAACTTGTGAAATTTGCTAAGTGTTATGCCATGACTTACATGATTATGCCATGATGATACATGTCTAATTTCTGTACTATGTGAACCCTTGTTTATGATCAACCATCGGTGTCGTGTGTCGATATGTCGTGTCTTAGCTTAACGTGCTATGTTATGGGCCATAGTGAACGTTGTTTGAAATAAGTTAGACACAAGACTAATATATAAGACCTAAATGAATTATAGGTCTTCATTAAGAAACCAATTCAAGGATAATTAAGCAAGTCTAGCCGAGCAACCAAAGGTGAGTGTCACTAACCCGCAAGACACGATCCCGATAGGGACGGAAAGAACAACTTAGAAATAATGCTGACAAAGCTTACGAGTGCCGAGCACCGGACGAATACAAATTGACTGATTTTCACCAAGTGTTTATGGGAACACTTGGGGAAGGAATCAAGTCGTCGTTACGAAAAATAAAACTGATAAATGATTTTTGGTTTCGAAAGAAACCCTAAGTGAAATGTTTTAATATGGCTAGCATAGGTTAAAGGCTTTAAACCAAATGATATCACATGATTTCTAAGGAACGTTTTTGGTTAAATAAAAAGTCCTCATAATTAATTGTGCCATTAATTCGTGGAAGCGAGGGGATGTTGGGTAGATCTACTGGAGTTTGACAAACTCCGCTCCGGGGCACTGGAGGTGCACGGGGAACAATATCAGCCTATTTGACACCGTGATCCCAAGAGGAGGACACGGGGGAGGCAAAAAGAGCAGTGACGAAAGTCCGCAAATAAAAATTAATGACGGTGGAACACCGCAGAATAATTAGTCAGCTTGGTACAATCTTCCTTAGTGCATGAAATGACGGATTAGCTACCCGCGATATCGGTTGAGTTCTTTAATTCTTACAAGACTAAGCGCATATTAAATAGTTGGTAATTGACATTTAAAAGTATCGTCTTTCATAAAACAAATATTACGCATGTATATGTTGACAAAGAAAATGATTATGAGACCGGGCCAATGCATGACAAGCCCACCGTGAACTCACCAGCCTTTTGGTTGACACTTGCGTGGTTTTCACTTTTGCAGATCGCTGAGGAGTATCCGGAGCAGGTTGACATGGCTCAAGAAAATGTTTACTTTTATTGAACTAACTTGGGAATTTATATAACAATTTATGTTTTGTAATTAAAGCACGCGGCTAGTGCTAAGATATATATGTTTACATTCCGCTGCGTAACTTTTGGAACTGTTTTATTTATGAACATTGGACTTTACTCTGATTCGTTTAGTATTTGTAACTAATGGTTGTGGATCCTGGTCTAGTCGCGCCCCTTAACGGTATAAACTCCGTTAGTGGTATTTTGGGGGTGTGACAGATTGGTATCAGAGCCATAAGTTGCAGAGAACTGGAATCATTTTTGAAAACGATTTGGAAACTGCAACTTGAAAACCTTGGTTACAAAACGAATAAACGAATTCCCAAAGACAAAAAAATTTTTTTACGTGCCAACCTGGGATACTCGCTCTGCTGTGTAAGTAAAGGCTTAATACGTATGTATATATATATATAAATATATATGTATAGACCGTGTCTAAGTAGTCTAACGGAAGACCTTAGGAAATTTTCACACACGAATACGAAATGCGACCGCAAATACGCACACTACTCTGGGGAAAGCGACAACGAAACGATGCTACACGCTACGTCCTGATTTCTACTACGACGACTACGCCGACGGTGACTTTATGGGAAGCCGACCTTCGACGATAGCATTTACGACGTTCTCCGACGACGCCTCGATTTTGCACAAAATTTTCTGGACTAATAGTGGGATAACGGGAACTGGCTAATATACATATTATGGGATATGTATAAAAATATAACTGTGACTGAACACTGGCTACTTTAACCGTTCAGCAAGAT